>JAEBUP010000012.1:600000-1200000 GCA_023014405.1 Amanita molliuscula
CTCCCAAACACCTTTTGCTGGTGCTTCATACTTGCACAGCTGCAATTGAATGTGATGCCAGAGGTGTTCAATTGGATTAAGGTCTGGAGACTGCAGGCCAGTCCAGAAGAGTGATATTGTTCTCTTCCATCCAGTTTTTGGAGGTGTGTTTGAGGTCATTGTCTTGCTGAACAATGCATCCCCCCTCAACAATCCCAGATTCCTCTATGCTGGGCAGTAAGTCATTGTCCAAAATGTCCACATACTGGTCAGCATCCATCCTCCCCTCAACCTCAGCAAGTTCCCCCACACCATTCCACCCCATACAGCCCCCTACCAGGATGTTCCCACCTCCAAATTTCACTGTTCCTTTGTACCTCCCTCTCAATCAGCCCATCCCCTGCTTTCTTCTGTACACACTGCTTCCCATCTGACCCAATCCTGTTTATTTTGTTCTCATCTGACCAAATTACCCTCTTCCAGTCCTCCACAGTCAACTCCTTGTGCTTCAGAGCAAAAGCCAACCATTTCAATGGCTTTTTCTTCTTTGTTACAGCCTTGAATGAGTGCTGCTTCAACACATTTCTGACCGTTTGTGGGCAGAATGGGTGGGAGATGATGGTGTTAATGTGTCTGGTGACATGGGCAGCATTGGCAGCCTTTCCAGTGGTAATTTGGGTGATGACAGATCATTTATCAGTGGGAGAGAGCTTGGGAGGACAGCCACCAGAAGTTGTTAACTAGGTTGAAGTTCCTGAAGGACTCTGGAGATAGTGGACCTTCCAACACCAAGTTTGGAGGCAATATGATGAGTGGAGAACCCATTAGAAGCAAGGGAGGTGATATTTTCCTTCTGAGCAGAGGAGATGGGATGCATGTTGGATTGGGGGACTCTGTGAATGCTGGCCTTTGTTAAATACATTGATTTCAGGAACCATATAATGTACAGTCATCCTGATAACCATCTCTGAAATTTCTCATGCCACAGGAACCAGCCATCATCAAATTCTGATATTTCTGATACCCACTCAAATAACTGTCCCAATGAACCATCATAATGAATTGACTATATCTCCATAGGTACTGCATCAAATTACATAATTCATAGTTTGGCATGTAGCTGATTATCTAACCCTTTCTTATATACACCAATACTTTGGCTCTGTTTGGTCTTGTTGTGATGCTATGTCACAAACAATTAATAAGTACCAAACACTGGGACAGTTTTTTGAGTCACTGTAAGCCAGCATAGCTTAGTTCACCAGAGAAGGGACAGGTGCCATCAAAGCAATATCCATGTTAGGAAAGGATCTGCATTCTATGATCCCAGGGTCACCCATACACGGACACCACATCATCCATAGTGATGCACTGACATAGCAGATTAGGATCATAGTGGACAAATAAAGCCATTGGCCAATGACCAGCTATGGTATAGACCAGTAACCATCAGTCAGGTCTGTGGAAAATAGACAACAGGGATGCATTGATGAGCATCATTCCAAGGTAGGAGTGTAGAGGAGTCATCTGCAGGTATTCTGCGAGAGCAACAAGCAACTCCATGCAACTCCGAGATTATCCACATTTTTCTGTGGTAAGGCAAGCATCACCCATGACCAACGATCAAGTCACCTCCTGTGTACACCATCCAAACCCCATGCTCAGTCGGCCATTTGCATCCAATGTCAGCACTCTATTGGCTGAGTTGCAGGAAAATCATCAGCCAGCACAGCTTAGTTCACTGGAGAAGGGACCACGCCATCAAGCCATATCCACATTAGGAAGATCTACATTCCAAGATCCAAGAGCCATGTCATCCATAGTGACACACCAATGCAGCAGATTAGGACCCTAGCAGACAAGTAAAGCCATTGGCTGACAACCAGCTCCAGTAACCCTTAGTCAGGTCCGCAGAATATCGAGAACAGGGACAGCAGCAAGTCAGATGAACCCCAGAGTTGCCACCAATGGCAATCAGTCGAGTCTATTAGCATCCTGCATAGGGTCATGGTATTGGTTCCCACCATGGCACTCATATTCCACCATTGCAGTCCCTCAGCTAGCCCCATCATGTGAAAACCTTCAAGATGGATTTGGATATATGGTTGCAAGGTGAAATTTTACAAAGAGTCACTTCATTTATTTAGGAGTAGGAAAAAGTATATAAAGCCCTGTACAGTACAATAGCCTAGCTTAGAATCAGATTACCACAGTTTCCTTTTGAGTTTCAAGTTCTAGTCATGCCCTCCTCATCTTGTCTGTGTCTCTCAAGTCTCATTGCACTCTGTGTCCTGCATTTGCCATCAGTTACACTATAGCATTATTATCCATGAACTCTGCCAGTTCCACACATTGTAGCGTATCAGCGAGTGCACTGGAGTTGATGGGAATCCTTTCATGACCTCACGACCTCTCCTCTCCTCCCTATTTCCAATAGCAGAGTGAACTTATCATTGTGTGCATAAATAAGCACAAGCACATAGTTGTTAAGTCATCATTACTGATATATTGGTTTTCCATATGCTGCCAAGGGTTCCTGAGCCTTCTTCAAGTTATCCTGTCAATGAAATTGATTGACTCCTGTATGGTCCCTAACCCTGTCCTAGGGTTGCACTTAGGGGCTCCTCTCCAGCTCATAACAGTATTGGGGTGACCCTTGGATTGTAGAATGTAGATCCTTCCTAACATGGATATAGTATTGATGGTGACAGTCCCTTCTCTGGTGAACTAAGCTGTGCTGGCTGACAATTTTATGTGGATCAGCCAACAGGGTGCTTTATCAGAGGCAAATGACTGACTAGCACAGGGTTTGGACAGTGTACACAGGAGACAACTTGGCTGTTGGGCATGGGTAATGCTTGCCTTATAGCAGATAATCACAGAGTTGGCAGAGTTGCTCATAGCTAGTGCAGAAGACCTGCAGAAGACCTCAGATGAGTACAGATGCTAAGCAATGGGGTCAGGGCATGTATCATCCTAGTGAGGGTAAGGTTTCTAATGTCTAGTGCTGAGACTAGTGCATCTGATACCTATACACCACCATGTCAGAACAATGCTCATCACCATTGACATCACTAATAGTGCCTGAACTAAATATAACTTTGGCTCTGCATCACCACCATCTCAGACTGGTTCTCACATGTAATATCCTGCCTTTATTCACACACATAGTGCCATCATGCTATTCATCTATATTCACATGACTGTTCTAAAAATATCAATGGTAGAACATAAAAGCAAGAGGCAATGATGATAGTGTCAAAACTTTGGCACATGCAACATGACTCTGTGACATACCAAATAAGGAAGGTGAACCAAAATAGGCAGCAATGTCAAAACAGGCTTGTTGCTGAACACTCGCATTCCAACAACACAGCCCAACATGGTGATAACACCCAATCCAATATCCAATATCCACATATGAGGCATCACCAGCCTCTTCCATCTATGAGGCATCAATGACCTTTTCCCTTCACATAGTGACAACCTGTGATGTCACTGGAGACCTGTCTCCCCTAGGATTTCGTCTTGTACAAATCCCCAGATCTTCCATCATTAAGACTACATGCCACTCAATGCACTTCCCTTCTTTCTTTGCCACATTACCACAGTAGTCAATCTCCCCATTCACTGCTCACATCTTGATTGGGAACTCAATGTCAACAGTGAGGCACATGTCACATTTTCAATCATGTGCAGTCAAGGAAAGTGTTCATTGAGGACTGACATTAGCAAAGCTGGGGGTGGACACAGCTTGAACCCGACCCTGGGATCATTGCATCTCTCTCCTTGGCAGAGCATGTTCCCTCCCCATTGGCTGCATGCTTCCTTAAGACAGACATTAGCAAACCACTTGCCACCACCCACCTCCACCCTCTCCACCACTCACCACCACCCTCTCCACCACCATCCTTGCTGACTTGCCTCCACCTCTCACTGCCATTTCCTTCACTGCTGCTGCCACCCACTTGTCAGTGCCATCTTCCTGTCTCTACCACCTGCTGTCCTCTCAGTCACCACTACCATCTGCTGGCTGCCATCATCCCCCCCTCACTGCCACTGCCTCCACAGTCCCACCCTTTGTCTCTACCACCATTACCCTCTCCTCACCACCATTCTCTTGCCACCACTGCTGCTGCCCTCTCATCACCACTACTGCCCTCTCCTGGCCACTGCTGTCATCCCCTCACTGCTGCTGCCCTCTCATCTCTACCACTGCTGCTCTCTTGTCACCACTGCCCTCTCCTGGCTGCCATTGTTCCTCCCTGCCACTGCCTCCCTCTCACCACTCCTGCCCCTTGCCATCTCTACTACCACTGCCCTCTCCTCACCACCATTCTCTTGACACCACTGCTGCTGCCCTCTCCTCACCACTACCACCCTCTCCTGGCTGCCACTGTTCTCCCCTCACTGCCGCCACTGCCCTCTCAGGTGATAACAGGCCAGTAGGAGGGCTACATTAGTTCATTTTTCTATCAAACTACAACTGATCTACAGCCCTATGGGGTGCTAGTACAGGCGGAGGAATGCAGAAGGAAGCGACATGATGTGCATGACAGGGGAAAGAAAGGCAGTCACCCTCCATGCTCTCGCTTATATTGTCAGCATATAATTGCTAGGGAACCAAACAACAGAAGCCATGATGGGAACACATTTACATTTCACCATTGTGAATCTGTTGGGAACAATGAATCACCCAATGGAACGCATAGTGGAATGGGAAGGAAGGAGAAGGGGAGTTTGGGCGGTAGGAGACAGGATGGGAATGGAGATTAGGATGGAGTTGAGGTCGAGACAAGGAAACGGCACAGGATGCCAAGCTCAAACTCACAACGCTTGCTGGTACTCTCATTGCCACATAGTTAAGCACATAGTATATATTCATTTGTACTCTACAAATTCTATATTCCTTTCCTCCTCTTCCTCTTGTGCCCTCCTATATTCTCAACAGGTTATGGGCCCCACTCCCAGATGCTATTGATTATATAAACCTCGTATTCAATCATGCTCTCGATCTCATCACTAAAAATTTCCTAAATAGGCCGTTATTATGTCAAAAGAATTGGTACTGGTCACTGGTTCTAGCTCTTACCAGATTGAGCAACTCAATTCCATGAATTGGCTAGTGTGGAAGAGAAGAATGCTCATGATCTTCCAAGACCTTAAAATAGACAACATCATTATGGAAGGGCCACCAACTGTAAAGATTACAGGGAAACCTACAGATGACAAGCAAAAAGCTATCAATACTTGGTGTGAGAAGGACTCTACTGCTAGGACACAGATCGAGCTAGTGGTAGGAGATTCCAAGATGATTCACTTACTTGGAGCAAATATGGCGAAGGAGATGTGGGATCAGCTAAAAATAGTAAAAGAAGCGCAGGGAAAGATTGGCATTTTGACCGCCCAGCACACACTATTTCAGGCAAAGGCTGATGATGATTTTGATATGCAGGCACATGTGACGAAGCTTAGGAGGATGCAGGAGGAGTTACACTTGATGGGAAGTATTGTCCGTGACAACAATTTTGCAATGATACTCATCACCTCATTACCCAAGACATGGGATCCATTCACCTCGGCATACCTCAGCTCAAACACAACCAGCATCATTACATCAGCAGAATTGATTGCCATCCTTCTTGACAAGGATTGAAGAAGGAAAGGCCAGACTGGTGATGGCTCAGCAGTGACAGCATTAGCATTACAGGCAAACAAGATGCACAAATGCAACAATTGCAAAAGAAGGGTCACCTGGCAAAAGATTGCTGGGGCAAAGGTGGTGGGAAAGAGGGACAGGGGCCAAAGAGAAGGGGAAAGCGCGATTGGGCACACCAGGCACAGGATGATGCAACAGGCACCGATCTCGATCAGTTCTCCTATATGGCTAATGCATTGGACTTTTCCAAACTAGACTGGCTACTGGACTGTGGGACAACTTCCCACATATGCACGACCTGCAACACTTTCTCTGACTATACACTGCTTTCAGACACAACCCTAAAAGGGGTAGGTCCCATGCCTGCTAAAGTTTTAGGATGGGGAACGGTCACAGTGAACTTCTCAGTAGATGGGAAAATCATATCACATAAATTGGAGCATGTGCTACATGTGCTGGATGCACCGAACTGCCTCCTATCCCTCAGCCACTTCACCAAAGATGGATGACGTGTCAATTTTGATGAGACCAGGTGCTATTTGCAGTCTAGTCAGGGGAAATTAATAGGAGCCAGAAAAGAGCACAACAAACTGTACCTCTTGGATGCACATGCACTTCTCAATACCCACAACAAAGCTTATGTCAGTAGGGTACCAGGCCTATCATGGGAAGAGTGGCACCATTGTTATGGCCACCTATCCACCACAGCCTTGCAGTGCACCAAATGAGAGGAAATGGTTACAGGCCTAAATATAGATGAGTCGATGATCCCATCACGATCATGCAATCACTGCCTAAAGGGGAAGATGGCTTGCTGCTCATTTCCTCAAGAGGCATCAAACCATTCAGGTACTCCCAGAGAGCACACTATGATGGATGTATGGGGGCCCGCTCCAATTCAATCCATCAATAAAAACCAATACTTCATTGCATTCACAGACAATGCCACGTTGATATGCATGCTGCACACCTAGGGTGGAATCAAAGTCAGACTGGTCCTATTGAAGCAAGTTTATAACATTCAAAGCATTTAACATCTTGAAGGACCTTTGGATTGGATGGCAGTACTGGCAGTTCATGGATCAACAAACTTGTCAAAGATCATTCAGGCTTGAAGGAGGATCAGTGATAGGCAAGTGCAGTCAAAGTTCGAAACTTGATCAGCTTCGAATCGGCATCTCGGCATCAATTGATGGTTAATCAAACATATTGGTCTCAGCTATTTTAGCATTGCTGTGGTGCTGCTATGCCCATACAAGTGATCTGCTTTTGAATTGCAGCCCTGGTGCATCAGGAAAAGACAAATTTGGTGCCTGAAAGAGTTGTGGGCCTTCGTCTCGCTTTTGGAGTCCATTCCTGCCTTCGCCCACCTTTGATCTTGCACGCCTTTTTATCCTTAGGCCTTATCCTCACCATGCTGTCAATTATTGGACACATTACTAGCCATTCGAGACCAGTTGAACCGATCACACTCTTCCAAAGGTCAATAGACTTGTTATTTGCCATCATCGCCATCAAGGATCTCCAGTAGACCTTCCATACTCGACATAGACCCCAATCCATCTAAGCAGGATGCCCCTTAGAGCCCAGTTCCAGCCTCTTTGATTGCTCTCAATGTGTCAAGTTCCTGGCCAGACTTTTTGGACTTCGTCTATGGTGCGCCCACTTTCCAGAGGTGTTTCAGAGTCGCATGGATATGTTTGGACATTGTGGAGATGTCAGGTGATAGCCATTTTGGTCGGTTTCCATCCTTGTTTTGATTTCATCATTCTGTTCCTTGTTCCTTGCACAGTTCTTTGTTGCCTTCGACAGTGCGGTATCCCAGAGGTATCCGACATACCCTTGCTTGACACTCTGGTTTTGGACTATTTTTATCTTCCATCTTTCTATATATATATCCTCCTGTCTTCGAAATACAACAGAGAAGAATCACCCATTGTTCCCCTCTCCCTTGGCATCTCAGAGCTTGTCTGGGTAGCGCCTTGTGTTCTCACCATGTCCTCGACTTGTCTCGCCTAGCCTTTGCCTTGATTAGCCTCACCTCACCTCGACTTGCCTTGTCTAGCTTCGTCTCACTTAGTCCCTGTCATCTGCCACACTTGCCCTCCTTGCCACACTCGTCACTTTGCTCCCATACTTGAATTTGCCTAGTCTTCAACTTGTCACCTTGACTATCACCCTCACCCTCTTCAATTTGACTCACCTAGCCCTCGTCTTGACCTCGTCCTGCCATTATTCAGCCCCTACTTGCATTACTCGTCCTCGCCATAGTCCCTTTAGTCCAGTATAAGTCTGGTTCCCTGAAACAGCCTCGCGTTTTGCAGTTTTGAGTTAGTTGTCACCTCAGCCACCCTCGAGCCCACTTCGGACAGCTTCAGTTGTTTTCCCTGAAGGAGTGCCTGTGCACCTCAGTTGGAGAGGTTAGGTGTGTTGAGCTCGACACTGTGCATCATATAGTTTGGAGCCCACCGCGAGGGATTTTCACTACTTTCGAAGCAGGGATTCCACCAGCTTCTCTGGATTATACTCTACAGCCTTCAATCTTTACACTACAATCAGGAAGATCCTTTCTGAGCCCCCAAGCAGAATATCTTACATTTGAAGTTTTGGACTCGCCTTTTGAACCATTCCCCCAACTTCAATTAGCCCCCTGACTTCGACAATTCCCCTATTGCTTCTCCCAGCACCTGAAACACTTCCCCTCTCGAGCCTGTACCAGGCGCACTGCAGGAACATTAGCCTGCCATGCATCAGCCTTGGACTTTCTCCAGTATCTCCCTTGACACAGAAAATTGACACTTTTAATCCCTCAGTATTGCCCACCGCACCCAGGAGAGTTTCAGTCCATAGCCTGTCCTTGTTCCTTCGACTTGTCTCAACCCATCTCTTGTTGATCACCTTCATCTTGTTATTATTTGGGCAGAAAATCGAAAAATCATCCCTTATTGAACCAGACCCATTCGTCAATGAACCCTTGAGGCCAGGAATGGAGACCCTTGATGCAGACAAAGTTCCAGATCCCCAAAACCCAGCTCCAAACCAGCAGCCACAGGTCGTTTACCTCCAGCGACACATCCCTAACTTGCCAGCATACATGCTGTCCAGGAATAGTGAGGCTGCACCTAAATTTGACTCATCAAAGCCTCGTGACCTCCTTCAATACCTTCAAGAAGTCAAGTTATTGCTCAGCGCTGCTCGTATAGTAGACCCCCAACAACAAAAAGAACATATGAAACGATACCTTGACTCACACGACTATGAGATTTGGGATTCATTACCTGAATCAAACATGCCACATTCATACAGTGGGCAACAAAACTGTAGCAATGTTTAACAATCCAGGAAAGATTGGTGTCTAGGATGACTTGTAAAATAGAAACAAATAAAATAAAATATGGATAAGAAAGCCCTACTTCTTAGCTTGAATTTGACATCTCATTGTACCTATTTGGTTATGTTTATGCTGAGATATAAATTCCTTTCTAAGCACATGTCATTGCTACAGTTTTGTTGCTGATCTTTTTGTACTAAATATTAGTACATTTTAGTACTTTGTATACCCCCCTTTTGCTTCTATCACTGCCTTTACCCTCCTAGGCATGC
This sequence comes from Amanita molliuscula, assembly GCA_023014405.1. Taxonomy (NCBI): domain Eukaryota; kingdom Fungi; phylum Basidiomycota; class Agaricomycetes; order Agaricales; family Amanitaceae; genus Amanita; species Amanita molliuscula. Next base: position 609,242 of record JAEBUP010000012.1, read on the forward strand.
TTTCAATCAAGTCCTGACACACCCTTGGTTCAATCTTGTTCCACTCTGCCTCCACCCTCTCCCACAATTCTATGATTCCAGATGGGGGTGTTTCATAGCCTGCCAGTTTCCTCTTGATGTGTGTCCAGAGTTGTTCAATTGGATTGAGGTCTGGAGACTGTGCTGGCCACAATAGAACATCAATTCCATTGTCCTGGAACCATTTTTTTGCCTTTATGCAGGTGTGCTTGGGGTCATTGTCCTGCTGGAAGATGACATCTTCTGCATTCTTGTGGTAATAGTCAAGGCTTGCTTGAAGATCCTCCTCCAATATGGACACATAAAGGTCCCCATCCATCCTTCCATCAATTTTGCAAGCATAGCCAGGCCCATCCCACATCATACACCCCCATACCATAACAGATCCTCCACCAAACTTCACTGTGCCACTCACTAGCCTGTCACTGAGACCCTCCCCTGCCTTCTTCCATGCCCATTTCCTTCCATCTGACCCTAGCCTGTTGATCTTTGTCTCATCTGACCACACCACCCTCTTCCAGTCCTCCACAGTGTAATCTCTGTGTGCCAATGCAAAGTCCAACCTTGCCCTCATATGCCTGGCAGTGAGAAGTGGCTTCTTTTTCTTCACCACTGCCTTCATCCCAGCTTTCTTCAAGTATCTCCTGGTTGTCTGTGCTGAGAGGGGCTGGTTAATGACATCCTGGAGGGCCCTGGTGACATCCACAGCTGTGTCAGCCTTTCCAGAGCTGATGAGTCAAATGGCATGATTGACATTTCTGTCAGTAAGCTTGGTAGGGCGGCCCCCAGATGGCCTGGGCAGGTAGGGGAGGTGTTTTCTATGATATCTGGAGATGGTAGTGTGGTGTATACCAGTGCTGGAGGCCACCTCATGAGCAGAATGACCTGCATTGAGGAGGGAGAGGATGTGGGATTGTTGAGCAGCAGAGAGTGCCTTCATGGTTGGTTCCAAGAGTTGTTATGGTCTATTTGGCACATGTTCAACTTGTTAAACAATGTCACATGACTTCCAGCTGGACACATCATCCTCAGATAGCAGTTCTGTGTTCCCTCCTCTTCAGCAACAAAACTGTAGCAATGACATGTGCTTAGAAAGGAATTTATATCTCAGCATAAACATAACCAAATATGTACAATGAGATGCCAAATTCAAGCTAAGAAGCAGGGCTTTCTTACCCATATTTTATCTTATTTGTTTCTATTTTAGAAGTCATCCTAGACACCAATCTTTCTTGCATTGCCAAACATTGCTACAGTTTTGTTGCCCACTGTATGAGAGCTTCAAAACCGCAGTTATAGCTTCGTACCCAGGTACTGAGGCCACCCACAAGTACAACTTGTTAGATGTTGTTCATTTAGCAGAGAAACGAAAGCAGACAGGCATTACGAGTTCAGCTGAGCTTGGCGAATATTTTCAAGACTTTTGAACAATCACGGCCTATCTTATTGGGCAAAACAAGATGTCAGAGATGGAACAGCGTCGAATGTTCGTCTTGGGCTTCCCTAGAGAGCTTTTAGTCCGCATAGCCCATAAGTTACAGACAGCACACCCAGATATAGACCCAGATGATGGATATGCCATAGATGAAGTGTACCGAACTGCCACCTTCTTGCTTCAAGGGTCTTCATTTTTCCCAGAGGACATGTATGGTGCCTCAACTGGACTCCCCACACAGTACTTCCCTCTGACACATCATTTTATGCTGCAGCCAGCGCCCTCAAATACAGATTCAAAACCCATTAAGCAAGAAGACATTTATAACATGTTTGAAGTATTTGCCCAGACCATAACCAAGACAGTCGCTTCATCAATTGCTGGCATGCACCCTGCCAGTGGTCTTCCAGTGCCTCAAACAAATGTGACGAATCCCTTAGTCCCACCCCAGCCATTTCGAAGGGCTGCCAGTCAGGATAATAGGTGCAATTTTTGCGGAGAGCCTGGACATTATTTAGCTGAATGTGCTCAGGTAGAGCAGTACCTTCGAGCAGGGAGAGCATATAGGAGGCGAGATGGTTGCTTGACACTTCCAAATGGACTTTTAGTACCCAGGAGTATTGAAGGGTCATGTCTAAAGGTTCGAATGGATGAATGGTGGCACAGACAGTTAGGACCAGCTACAGATCAAGCGCCCACATCGGCTGCCTCTGGCACTGCTCAAGGACCAGCCATGTCAATGTTCTTTAGCATAAAGCCACCTCTGCCAACTACAGTTCGAAGTACTTCAAATTCCTCCAGCATGGCAATGGCAACCACCAAAGACATAGATCTCAACAAATGCCTTGAAGCGCTGCAGTGTGAGGTTTTAGCATTACAGGAGAAGCAGAAGCAGCAAAGGAAGCTTGCATTCGATAAAGTAGAGATCTTAGAGCACCCAACTCCACCTCGAATATCTTCGACTACTACAGCCCAACTAGCATCAATTACATCCCCAGTAGACGAAGCCGAAGTATCCCAGTCAGAGCCATTTAGAAGTGCTGACAAAGCCTCTTTGAATGCCATTGGCTCCAGAGCTATCCCACCAGCCTCGTCATCCTCATCTAAGCCCTCATCTGAGACCATACTACCAACTAGCTATAAGCCTGATGAATCGATTGCCTGCCCATTCGAAGAGGCAACAGGATTGAATCGTTTCCCATCAGTAGATCAAAACTTCGACGTGCCTTCAAAAGTGAATGATAGGGAGCCTGTATATTCGAATGTAGCACCCATTCAAAAGCCTGAGAAAGTTGATGCTGTTGTACGATGCTCATTGACAGATGCCACCATAACACTCTCATTCGAAGAGCTTCTGTCACTTTCCCCCAGCCTTCATTATCGCATTCAAAATGCCGTCACACCTAAATGACAGCCAGTAGCCGAAGTACAGGCCAACTACATTGGAGAGGCCGTCAAGGAGATCAAGGAGATTATTTCGAATCCAGTACTCAAAACCTATACAGGTCAATCAGCTAGAGTCAAGCCTGGCGTCTCTCAGGTTCCAAACCTTGTCCAAGTGTTTCATAATGCAGAGTTTATTTCACCTTATATCTCATCGCCTTCAATGTTGTTTCCCCAACTGCCTTCGACCTTCGATTGCCTTCGACAAGGAGAGAAAACCTATTCATATCGACTGGCCACAGTGCAATTTGAAGATCTCCCTCATACGCCAAATAGTCCCTCTTCATTTATTGCCTCAATGAGTGGTACCAGCTGCATGGCGCCTTCAAATATAGTTTCCATTCTTTCCCTTAGCTCCTACACCATGCCATTAGATTGCGAAGCTGCCACAGTTGGAGGCACCCTGTCAATACACCCCAATACAACCCATCTTATGCCATTCAAGACTTTTCGAGATTGTTATGAGCATACCTCTCATTTCAAACTTTACAGTAACGACGTCAATGACACTTATGAAGGACTGGTCACGAGGAGTCGGAAGATCTTTTTCTTTTCTTTTTATCTATTTTACCAAGCTCAAACGTCTACGAACAAGACTACGCAACGGGACTTTAGGAGGATGCCCTACGTGAACTGCGGTCCCTATAAGGAAGGAGGTTAGGTCAGCATCGGCTATGGAGATAGACCGAGTGCCGACAGGAGTTGCGGCCCGATGATGGGCCTACGCCATGAAAGGAATCATGAGCGGCACGGCGCCTGAGGGGCAACATGGGAACGCCGAGGAGTACCAAGTCAACGGTACGGCGTGCATGGGAATCGGCCGAAGTCCTGAACAATAGGAAGGCCGTATGAAGACAACCCAGGAGTTGGGTGTGAGAGGATCTCCCCATAGAAGGTTAGATGAGCGCAGATCGGCTGCTGCGCATTGATCCCGGCATGAGGGACTTTAGCTGCGCGCTGTCTGCGCACAGACCAGGGGAAGCGGTATATAAGGGCCGTAGTTTAGCGTAGGAGACTCTTAAGTCTCTAGATAGTCTATTGTCACTAGACATAGCTACAGAGCAATCAGAATCGTTTCAGACTTAACAAGTCACCGCTCGAGTCAGATAGGTTGTGTCTAGGGCAGTCCTGACATAATCTAGAGACTTTATTCTCTACCCCGTTGCTAGCTGTCCAGCACCGAGCACGCCGCTCGTAGCTGCAGAGGACATTCAACGGCCTAGTTTCACTTTGACGGTTGTAATCCGATTATCCCGGAACCGTTGGCGACGTCGACCACGACATACTTTGGCGGTTGTAACCTGATTATCCCAGGACCGTCGGCGACTTCGATTTCGACAAACATACTGTCAACGGGCACTCGATTTTAGTGTCCTCAATACGCCCACAGGGGCCTGGCGACAAACCCAAGCTTGGGTAGGCTACAAACAGTAAAGGACGAGAATACTAGTTCGCTGGGGTGAAGCGTAGGCAGGAGACCATAGACGCGCCCTGGGTTTAGTATACCTTTATTGCGGAAAAACTCAAGGAACGAGTGAAGAAACCTGATTGGTGTCACATATCAAGGCTGATCTCAAATTCCTCACATACTCCCTGTACTAGCACCCCTACCTGACTTCGGGGTGATAACTAGGCACAAAGATAGTGAGGTGAAGTGCCGGGTGTGCCCAATTAGTAGCTTGCGGACCCACGACGCTGCAGACAGTATCTTTCCTGTTTCCCAGGAAACGTCATCGACAGGCGCGGATTTTCGGCTGCCGCAAAGAACAGATCAAGTGTCAGTGGAGGGCCTGAACTTGATTGAAGATTGCTTTTACAGGAATAACCTACCTTCCCTCATCGCAAAAATGAATTGCCAGTTTTACTACGTACTCCCACACGCCCAGGCGACACTCTCAGAAATCGGTCAGATCTTTGAGGCGGACTGGGCCCACACCATCGAACCTGTCCTTGTCAGGACACCAGCATTCATCGGCGACACCATCGTACGCCGATACGACAACCACGTCAGACTGTACTGGCGTCACCGCAAAAATGAGCGGAAGAGGGAACGCGCCGAAGCGCAACAAATATTACGAGAACGAGAGCTCAGTCAAGAGCTCGAACAGAAGGAAGCATGGGAGGCCCTTCTGGCAGAACGAGCAGCAAGCAAGGCTGTTCTACGGGCGGAGCGCGCGATGCGCAAAGCCGAACGAGAGTATCAGACTCTCATAACATTATTGGAAGACCAATACGGAGGCGACACCTCTAACCCCATCTGGCTCGCCCTTGTCTCGTCAAAATATAATCAATGGTTGATGTTGATAAACAATGGCGACAAGGCAATACTAAAATATCAAGTGGCGGTTGAGCGACTTCAATGTGCTCACCATGTGGAAGAACTATACAGCCACGAAGGCATGACCATGTCACACGAAGATTGGAATGCCTGGATGCATGCGTTAAATGGAAACATTTTGCCGGGTTTCTGGTGGACTATACGAATGGGCCCTATTCCGGAAAAGCTCGCACCCACAGTGCCGGGTTTTTGCTATCTTTGCCTTATCAAACCGGAGTATTGGAACAAATACGAATGGCCCGCATACCCAACCATTGAAGCCATTTGGCAGATGGAAAGACAGTTCCGAGAAGAAGGAATCAGGACCAGGTGGACCACCACGGAACGACCCGATGTTGTACATGTAGGCCTGGAAATGGCTGACATTAACGGATGGGATATGGTTGAAAAATTACTCACCAGTGGTCACCAAACACTCCGAGTAGGAGGACAATCAAAGTCCAAGCAACGATTAAAAAATCGACCTCTTGCCACCACGTCTATCAAACGAGTAGACTTACGATCTACGGTTACTGTACAGGAAGCAGTAGACCAAGCAGCCGGACGAACATATCCGGCAGTAAAAGAACAGAAACCAGTAGTGCAACCAGCGCGATCATACGCAGCGGCAGCACTAGCTGGCGGAGAAAGTACAGCCAAAGTTATCAATGCTGGAGGAGACGCAGCTCATTGGAATGGCGGAGTTCCCACAACAGCAGATTGGCTATCGACCGAGGAGTATCCCCAGGGGGCTAATAACGCCCATAAGAAAAGACAAATCGACCAGTGGAGACGAAACGTGGAAAAAGAATTTTGGCTTCCTTATCCATATCCAAAAATGTCATGGGTTGACAGCGGGTTGCACCCCGACATACCAGGATATTGCTACCTGGTATTGATTAAAAAAGATTTTTGGAACGAATTCATGTGGCCAGCTTATCCACAATTACAAGAAATTTGCAACTGGGACAAAAGCCTTCGAGACGAAGACGTTACTACCATCATACGAAAAACCTACTCTCAATCGAATGTGTTGCACATTGAAAAATACAACAGCAACACAAGGGGATGGTTTCACGTTGAATGTCTGAATCGGGAAGGCATGGGACATTATAAACTCGGGGCAGGACCATTCAGATTAACAGTAGAAATGGTCACACAAGCCTATCATGCAGTGTTAGGGTGGAGAAATTATTGGATGGACACGGAAACATTAGAATCACTTCCAGACACCCAACCCGCTGCAGCAGTAGCAGCACGAGAAAATGAGATCCATCGCCAGGAAGAAGAAAGACAGCGAGCCATTACGAGCGCTGGCCAAGCCCTAGTAGCCATCATAAACGAGTACCAACGAAGTTCTCGACCAGAGCCGGGACCTCTCACCAAGGCAGAAATGCCCGATTATTATCAGGGGGATCCACGAACGGTCGACGCTTGGTTACGACAGATGGGAACCTACTTCATGTTATCCAGGGAAACAGATAAGAAACGGATGATTTCCATATGTCTATACCGGATGAAGGGCGGCAAAGGGGATAGGGCAGCAGATTGGAGTGGTGTCAAGCTCAAGGCACTCCAGGAAGCATTACAGGAGTTCCAGGACAAAATCGACAACAGCGGGTGGGATCCACTCTTAGATTGGCAACAACTAAATGAAGGAGAATCAACCGAGGACAATAGAGCATGGGTACGACGACCATTAGTAAACCAGTTCCCATTCACAGACTGGACGGATTTCAAAAATCAAATGCACGAATTCTTCATGTCGACGGAAACAAAGGAAAAGGCAATAGAAGCCTTACTAAAACTGCGACAGGGAACAATGATAGTCGAAGACTACATTATCAAGTTCAACTCCCTCACCACACTTACCGATTGGAATGACCAGGCTTTGATATCCCAATTCCAGAGTAATCTCAACCCAGCCCTGGGACGGGACTTAATTCGATATGGAGGACTCCCAGATAACGCCACTCTTGTCCAAATACAAACGCGAGTAACTGCACTTGCCCGAGCTTACAGGAAGGCCAATGAAGCATATGGCTTCCCAAAAACTCGGCAAGAATATCGAGAGCAAACTCCGAGCAGTAACCCTCGTCCTCAATATCAGTATAAAGCGCCAGCGCCATTCGCGTCGGAAAGTCGAGACCCAAACGCCATGGACGTAGACAAGAAACGAAACGTCAAACCATGGTGCTACAATTGCGAAAAAGAGGGACACTACAGTCGTCAATGTCCGTTGCCACGAGGAAGGAAACCCATACCGGAGTGTAGTAATTGTGGAAGGAAGGGACATACGGAAGAAAGATGCTGGAAGAGGAAAGTTGCCCAGGATAAGGGAAAGAGAGCAATACGAATGATAGACAATGGGGAAACGACCCCAGAAGAAGGATGTGCCAAAATAGAGGAGGTCTCGGATTTTGGCGAAAGCCAGTAGACAAGCGCTCTGTCTCACTGGCCTCGAGTTCAAGTTCTCTTGGTGGTGTACCAGTACCAGTAGATTCCCAAATAAACATGCATGCTTTACTTTATGAATGCAAAGGGAACGTACATCATATAAGAAACTTAGAAATGAGCGCAAAACCCGAAAAAAGATTAAAAACATGGACGCCGCCATGGGTGCTGAGACGCATCTGGCAGCAAGACGAACAAACGGCAATAGAATGTCTACGCCACTGGGTAGACGATAAACGAGTAAACGAAGTCAACAGGAAGCTGGTTCAACAGCTGAATGCCTTGTCAGAAACCGATGCCCTATGGAACCTTGTACACTTGAGGGAAAAAGTAGTACAAGGAAATGGGAAGCAGGAGTTAGACCTAAAAGGAACACTTACGACTATGGATACTTTCCAGTCCGCCAACATCACTATGCTGCTAGATTCCGGATGCACCTCCTCGTGTATAAGCGAGGAGTTCGTTGAAAGGCACAGGATGAACAAAAAGAAATTGTTACGTCCTATACCGGTATACAACGCGGATGGTACTCGAAATGGATCAGGAAGTGTGGAATACTTTGTCCAGTTCAAACTACGGATAGGGTCCCACGAGGAAATAATGGACTGTGCTGTCGCGACGCTTAGCAAAACAGACCTGTTCCTGGGACACGATTGGTTGGAACATCACAATCCAACCATTAACTGGAAAAAGAAATCCTTAGAGTTCAACCGCTGTCCGGGAACTTGTTGGAAACCATCTTCGGTACAAGAGCCCGAAGACGAGATTGACGTTTCATACTGCCTACATGAAGGAGACCGCCTTCTAGCTGTTCATATTGGAGAACCCGAGTTAAGGGTACGAGCCTTTGCCTCGACCGCTACAAAGATAGCTGCGGAACAGGCGAAAACAGAAAAGAAACGGACGCTAGAGGAGGCAGTTCCCCGTCATTACTTAAAGCACAGAAAGGTGTTCGAGAAAGAGACCTTTGACGAACTCCCACCAAGACGACGATGGGACCACGCAATTGAATTAATACCTGGTTCGACTCCAGTAGACTGCAAAATTTACCCCTTAAACAGGGACGAGCAGCAACAACTGGATGAGTTCTTAAAAGAAAATTTGGATTCTGGACGAATCCAACCTAGCAAATCGCCAATGGCGTCTCCTTTCTTCTTTGTCAAGAAAAAGGATGGGAAACTCAGGCCTGTACAGGATTACAGGAAGTTAAACGAAATGACGGTTAAAAACCGTTATCCCCTACCTCTCATAGGAGAACTTGTAGACCAACTATCGCAAGCAAAGGTCTTTTCCAAAATGGACATACGTTGGGGATACAACAATGTCCGGATCAAGGAGGGCGACGAATGGAAAGCCGCCTTTCGAACAAACAGAGGGTTGTTTGAACCATTGGTCATGTTCTTCGGTCTCACCAATTCACCTGCCACCTTCCAAACCATGATGAACGACATATTTCGAGTCGAAATCGCAGAAGGATGGGTAGTCATCTACATGGACGATATCCTGGTGTTCTCAAAGAACCAGGAGGAACATACGAAACATGTTAACAGAATCCTTGAGAAACTAGAAAAACACAAGCTGTCGCTGAAACCGGAGAAATGCTTCTTTGATAAAAACGAAATCGATTTCTTAGGAGTGATCATTGGAAAGGACACCGTACGGATGGATCCTGCAAAAGTTAAAGCAGTATCCGAATGGCCAAAGCCCAAATGTAAAAAAGAAGTCCAACAGTTTCTGGGCTTCGTTAATTTCTACCGACGTTTCGTTAAAGATTTCGCGAAACTAGCAAAGCCGTTGACACGGCTTACGGGAAAAGAAGAGTGGCTGTGGACGCAGCTACAGGATGAAGCCTTCGACAGGCTCAAAACAACCATAGTGGAGGAGGTGGTACTCCGAATCCCCAATGAGGAAGGACAATTTCGAGTAGAGGTGGACGCCTCCGATTTCGCTATAGGAGGAATCCTATCTCAGCAAAGAGAGGATGGGTTGTGGAAACCGGTGGCCTTTATTTCAAAGTCGCTCAATGATGCTGAGCGTAATTACGAAATATACGACAAAGAAATGCTCGCAGTAATGCATGCCTTTTACGAATGGGCGCATTACTTGAAAGGAGCAAAACAGACTATCGAGGTTCTAACAGATCATCAGAACCTAACGTATTTCCGGAAGGCACAAAACCTCAACCGACGACAAGCGAGATGGATTACCGACTTGCAAGATTACAACTTCGTGATTAAGCACAGAAGTGGCAAGTCTAACACCAAAGCCGACCTATTGTCCCGACGAGCGGGACACAGCAAAGGAGAAAACGATAACGAAGGCGTTATCCTTCTTAAAGATCATCTTTTTGTCAACGTCCTTGACGACGATCGAGCAATAGACGACATCATCAAGGACATCAGGGAAGTCCCTCGTCGACAGTGGGAAACCCAGGTGGTAAAAGGATTAGAAATTGCTGGAGGAGAGTATAAAATAGACAAAGGACTAATCACTTGGCAAGGACGAGTCTACGTGCCAGCCGTACCCGCGCTACGAGAAGATATCATAGCCATTCATCACTCATGGGGACACTCTGGAACAGCTAAAACATTAGAGTCGCTCACCAGGAACTTCTGGTGGCCCAACATGCGCAAAGATATCGAGCGCTATATCCCTGGCTGTGAAACATGCCAGAAAGCAAAGCCAGACAGGACTGCCCGGGCAGCGCCCTTACGACCAAATGAGGTTCCTTCAGAACCTTGGGAAATCATATCTGTCGACTTTGTCGGACCGCTACCAGAATCCAAGGGAAATAACATGGTTCTGGTTATCGTAGATCGCTTTACAAAGAAAACATATTTTATACCAACCACTTCGGAAATCACCTCTCAAGGAACAGCAGTGCTGTTCCGAGACAATGTATTCAGGGAGCATGGACTCCCCAGAAAAGTAATCAGTGATCGAGGACCTCAGTTCGCCTCGAAATTTATGACGGATCTTTATGGAATGTTGGGAATCAAAGCCAACAGGTCTACCGCCTATCATCCTCAAACAGATGGGCAAACCGAACGAGTAAATCAGGAACTAAAGGAGTTCCTAACGATTTTCGTAAACAACCGACAGGATAACTGGTCGGATTGGTTGTCAGTGGCCCAGTTCTGCCACAATGATCGTATACATTCTGCCACAGGTTTTACTCCGTTTTACATGAATTACGGTAGACATCCAAACAAGGGACTCGATCCTACCTATGCACCAAAGGCGGTAGCAGTCGAACAATTAGCCAAGGAACTCGAGGACGTTCACGCCAAAGCAAAGATGGCATTAGAAAAGGCAGCGCAAGTAATGAAGGAGCGCTACGATACTCACCGAAAACAGGCTGTCGAGTATAAACCCGGGGACAAGGTTTATCTCAGTACGGAAAACCTCCCAGTCATTCGCGCAACAAAGAAATTGGATGGGAAATTCGTCGGTCCTCTGGAGGTACTCGCCAAAGTGGGCGAGTCGTCGTACAAATTAAAAATTCCGGCCTCATGGAAGGTCTACAACGTCTTCAATGAAGTTCTCTTGAAGCCGTATAGGGAACCAGCTTTTCCCAAACAGCAGGCAAAGGCCGCAGCGCGCAAGGACGCGCAGATGGTGGAGGAATCAAAAGAAAATGAATATGAAGTGGAGGAAATTCTAGAAAGCCGAATTAGCGGCAGAGGAGGAGCGAGGCTGGAGTACCTCGTGAAGTGGAAAAATTACCCGGTGGAGGAAGCCACCTGGGAACCGGTAAAAAATGTCGTCAATGCACCCGCCATAGTAAAGAAATTCCATAAGGCGAATCCCGATGCTCCCAAACTCGTCAGAAACATTCGAGATGGGATTTTATATATCCAATACACCGAAACAGAGCCAAAAAAGGATCCCAAAGTACCCAAACAGGCCACTAGTGCAACAAGGCACAACAAGGGTCGGGGAACTCACTGGAAGGATCGGCAGAGATTATTTGGATGGGAAGATGGCCGTTTTGGGCCAAAATACCTGGAAAACATGGAGCGCCGATGGCGCAATTGGAAAGGCGAAAGGGCAGCAATCATGGAGCTGCCAGACGACACCGATGGGACGTTCTCCAGAAACCTGGAGCGCGGCGGGCGGTCTGTACCCGTGCTTAATTTCCCTCAGACAACGGAAGCGGAGGAGCTAGCGGAGGAAAGAAGAGCTCAAGAGAAAGACATGGCAGTACTTGCCAAGAAAATATTAAAAAAGGGGAAAGTAGTGGCTGCTAAGGAAAGCAGCGAGTCGGAAGAAGACCGACAGAGGAGGATCAAGGGTGCAAGTCACCAGAAAAAACCATTGGTCAATTACAGAACCACCGTTGAAGACGTCGAAGACGTCGACTCAGAACAAACTGGGCTGTCGCCTAGTGATCAACAAGCGCGCTTGGCCGCGTTCTACGACAGAATGAAGGAGGACCCCAGATATGTGGACTCCGCCACGTCAGCCTCTCGGGACGCGAGGCCTTGAGGGGGGGGTGATGTTATGAGCATACCTCTCATTTCAAACTTTACAGTAACGACGTCAATGACACTTATGAAGGACTGGTCACGAGGAGTCGGAAGATCTTTTTCTTTTCTTTTTATCTATTTTACCAAGCTCAAACGTCTACGAACAAGACTACGCAACGGGACTTTAGGAGGATGCCCTACGTGAACTGCGGTCCCTATAAGGAAGGAGGTTAGGTCAGCATCGGCTATGGAGATAGACCGAGTGCCGACAGGAGTTGCGGCCCGATGATGGGCCTACGCCATGAAAGGAATCATGAGCGGCACGGCGCCTGAGGGGCAACATGGGAACGCCGAGGAGTACCAAGTCAACGGTACGGCGTGCATGGGAATCGGCCGAAGTCCTGAACAATAGGAAGGCCGTATGAAGACAACCCAGGAGTTGGGTGTGAGAGGATCTCCCCATAGAAGGTTAGATGAGCGCAGATCGGCTGCTGCGCATTGATCCCGGCATGAGGGACTTTAGCTGCGCGCTGTCTGCGCACAGACCAGGGGAAGCGGTATATAAGGGCCGTAGTTTAGCGTAGGAGACTCTTAAGTCTCTAGATAGTCTATTGTCACTAGACATAGCTACAGAGCAATCAGAATCGTTTCAGACTTAACAAGTCACCGCTCGAGTCAGATAGGTTGTGTCTAGGGCAGTCCTGACAGAGATGTCAATGAAGCTTTGCCTCTAGTCGCAGTATTCAAAAAACATTACCAACCTGTTGTACGAAAGCTTAAGCTCATTATCAATATTCCCCCAGCATGGCTTCATGACATAAGGACTGTTTTTGGAGAAGCCTTGGGTGTCATGTCTTTGTTAGAGCCTCCTCCACCTTCGTCTTCATCTGTAGAACATTATACTCAGGAGAGAAAGGATGTTCTTGACCAGTTTATTCCCTGTCAAGTTGTAGCTATGGTTGCCTGGGCCTCTTGTCAGTTGTGGACAATGATTCAAGTCTTCCTTGTTATTGCAGGCTTCTTTCGAATCTACATTTGGCATTTCTTGCACCATGCCCACTCTTTGACCATGTTGACGAAGAAAGGAGTACCATTCAAATCCAGAATTGAGGATATTTGAGCACATGCAGAGTCAAAGCGACCAGGACTCAACCCCCCTATCATTCAACCATTGAATCGATTTGGTTTGATTACATTTGACAACAGAGGATCTTGTTTTTCACAGGAGAAATTGGAAATCTTCAGTCTTTTTCGAGTGCTTCGAAAGGGCATGCTTCAGAACCTAGATATTGCACCTTCAGCATCAGTTAACAGATGGGTTTTAGCCATCTTGTTGTTTCACTTGATCTATGGGTTCCTTCATATCATTAGCCCTTCACCAATTGCATTTGCTATTTTGAAAGTGTCTGCCCAGCACTCATTTATCAAAGTCCTTTCAGATTATAATTTGACCCACTCAGGATCAGTTAGCATCTTTGCCTTATCATCGCATACCAGGCCTTTTGAATATGCACATATCCTTCAAAAGCATTGACAGCAGATTGAACCACTACAAGACAAGGTATTCAAAGCCAGAGTCAAAGTGGCTCATCAGTTCGAATGGGATCACTATGCTGTAGTACAAGATTTTGCCTTTGAATCTGGTGACCTCATGTTGTCTCGATATCATTGCCCCTTGAAACCATGGAGGAGCATATCTCATATGCAAGTTAGATGACTCTGTACTGCTACCACTTTGGACAACACATTAGATGTCCATTCAAAGCGACTTGAAGGGATGAGACAGTTAAAAAGCCCTAGAGATGATCACCTAGCTGTACATGTGCCTTCAAACACGACTATGGCCAAAGAAAACAAGGGTGAATGTGTTATAGAGGATGTCCTTGGAGGCAACGATAGCGACAGTGGTGGAAAGAGAGGAGTAGACAAAGAAGACCAATAGAAGTTTCAAGTTCGATTCACCTCAACAACCCTCAAAAAGCCACTTTTCAACAAGTGGACTTGTGTTTCCTTTTGTTCATTCCTTTTCTGTTTTGTCACTTTCTTTTAGTTGACTGCACTCGCATAATCTCATTGCATTTGCTTACAACTTTCATTTTATGATGCTCTTCAATTCAAAATGATTCTTTTTGCCTTTGCCCTTGCCCTCACTTTGTCCTCGTCCTTTTGGATCATCCAGTTTGTCTTGGCAGGAGTCTTGCTTTGCAAGGATGATTGACTGGGGACAGTCAAATTTCAGTTTGGGGTGGATGATATGCATGCTGCGCGCCTAGGGTGGAATCGAAGTCAGACTGGTCCTTGTTATGAGCATACCCCAATAATTCATTTTACAGTAACAATGAGGATGACACCTATGTGGATACAGGTCTGGAGAGTTGGACACTAGTTTTCCTTTCTTTCTTTCTATTTTACTTTACAGGACGATACGATACAAGGGCTGGACAGCAGGACTTAGAGCAGGATGCCTACGTGACACTATAGCCCTTATTAGGAAGGTGGTTAGGTCAGCATCAGTTATAAGACATACCAAGTGCCGACAGGAAGGATGGCCCAATGATGGGCCTAGACCGCAACTCGAACCAAGGTCTAGACAACCCAGAGGGATGGAACAGGAACAGCTGAAGGCGCAGTACAATAAGATGCTGCCGTATGGAGATGGCAACTGCAGATTGGTCAGGTGGGCACTGCCCTTAGCTCAGTGCTCATGAGCACCGACACAACGCTAGCCAAGTATGGAAGGATGGGCGATTGGTGTGGGAGGAATATCTCCAGAGTGGTATGGTGGGCACAGATCGGCTGCTGCACATTGATCCTGGCATGAGGGACTTTAGCTGTGCGCTGTCTGTGCACAGACCAGGGAGAGAGTTTATAAGGGCTGTAGTTTAGCATAGTCAGTCCCTAAGACTCTAGATAGTTTTTGTGTCCTAGACACTAGCTATAGAGCATTGTTTCGTCTTAGGCTTAACAAGCCGACACTTGTGGGATTCTTAGGTTGTGTTTAGGGTGCTCCTAACATAATCTAGAGTCTTTACCATCTACTCCATTGATCTTACAGCACCGAGCATGCCTTGCTCATCATTGCTCACAGCGTCAATGGCCTAGACTTTTATCTGAGAGGTAGTAATCACGCAGCCCGCAACCTCTCCAGGTGACATTGACATCAGTACACATACTGTCAATGGGCTATGAATGAGTAGTCCTCAATATGCCCATTGGGCCTGGCGACGAACCCATCTGGGTGTCTACCAACAGTAACAGACGAGAATACTAGTTCACTGGGGTGAAGCATAGGCAGGAGACCATAGACGCGCCCTGGGTTTAGTATACCGTTATTGCGGAAAAGTTCATGGAACGAACGAAGAAACTCTATTGGTGTTGCATATCATCCATGTAGATGATCAACCATCCTTTGTTGATCATATCTTGGAAGTATTTGTTCATCATTGTTTGGAAGGTGGATGGGGAATTGCATAGACCAAAGAACATGACAGTTGGTTCATATAATCCTTTGTTAGTTATGAAGGCTGCCTTCCATTCATCTCCCTCCTTTATTCAGACATTATTGTATCCCCATCAGAGATCTAGCTTTGTAAAATATTGAGCACCAGATAGTTTGGTCATTAGATCGGAGATTAGTGGTAGTGGGTACACATTTTTTATTGTCCATTTGTTTAGGTATTGGTAGTCTTGGCATGGTCAGAGCACTCCACTTTCCTTTTTTGTGACAAAGAAGAATGGTGAGGCCTGTGGGGATTTGGATGGTCTAATATATCCTTTAGCCAGCTGTTCAGTGATCCATTCATCAAGGGATTATTGTTCTTTTATCAATAATGGATAGATCTTGCTGACTTTTGGGGTAAATCCAGTTTTGAGATTGATTGCATGGTCCCATGTATGCCTAATTGGGAATCATTCTGAAGGTGTTTTTTCAAAGGTAGATTTCCATTCCTGATATTTGTCTGGTAGAGTTGTTGAGGTCTCCTTGCATAGTGTATGTTCTAACGCTTGCAAAGTTGAAGTTTTAACCCTGATCCAATACTCATTGATTTCCTGGTCCAAGTTTTTCCCTATTCATCTTATTGGTTTTTCTGGCGCTAGGTGATCAAACAGAAGGGTTTGCTCTTTCCAGTTTATTGTCAGGTTGTATTTTTCTAGCCAGGGGAGTCCAAGTATGAGCTTCTGATCTCCTAGCTTAGTGATCAGGAAGTTTGTCTCAATTCATTGATTTCCAATGTGGTATGGGATTCTGACTTTATGTGTGATCATCCCATTTAGATTGACTGTTCCATTGGTGTTTTTGACTCATATTGGTCGGATTAATGTTTCTTTGTTCATGGTTTTTGTTATCATTTTGTTGATAAAGTTTCCTTCTGCTCCACAATCAACAAGGGCAGATATTTCAGCAGGTAATTTGGGCAATTGGACAGTTATTGATAGTCATTGATTATTCAATCTTACTATTACAGAGTCAAGTGCTAACTGTCCATAATCATTCTTGGAGGTTCCAACTGCTTTCTGGTTCCTCTGCTTTAAAAACCCCCAGTTTCAAGGTCAGTGAGGAGAGTGTCTCATTCCTCAGTGCTGAGTGCTGCAATCATTGCGCAAATTTTCTTGGCATTGTTATCCTCAGTGATTGTTCTAGTGAATCGTCCTGGAGGAGGCAGATTTTTGGTGTCTTTCTTTGGGCAGTTTCAGGATAAGTGACCAATGGTTCCACATCTGAAACACTTCCCAGAATGCATGTATTCCTCTCATTGCCCATCAGTTAGACGTCCAGTTGTCATGGCATGAACCGTCTTAGATCCTCCTGCCTTATTGAATCGTTGCCCTGTTTCAGTGGGTTTTCTCAATGCTTTCATCATTTCCCTTGCTGCATTGAGTTGTTCAGCTTTTCTGTAGGCATCTGTGATAGCTTTAAAGTCGCCATGTCCTTTGAGAATCTTAGCAGCAATGGTAGTTGGTAGGCCTTGAACAAAGGCCTGGAGTTGGGCAGTGATTCCAGTTAGTCCAGAGGATCCTATGAGCATCCTGAATTTTTGGACATAAATTGGGATGGTGATTTCTCCTCCGACTCATAATTTGGTGAGCTCATTCAGCACTCTGACTGCTGTGTTTACTTCTCCCCAATCCTCAAGGAATCATTTGACAAAGGTGTCATAGTTTTCCCAGGCAAGTCCATCCTTTTCATTCAGCTGATTGTCAATTATCTCTTTCCAGTTGCCCAGTTCCTTTCCTAAGCACTGGAGGACATATCTTATCTTCTTTTCATGTTTTCCCTCATAGTTGTGGGCGTTTATTGCAAAGAAATCACTAAACCAATTGATGAATGATCTGGCTTTGGTCTGATCTCCTGTGAAGATTCATGCTGAAACTGGTTTGATATCTCCCCTTGGGGTATCAGTGGTTTCAGTGTTGGTTGCCATTTGTTCTGCATCGGTTTCAGCATCAGTTTCAGGTTTTGGGTTTCCTAGTTTGTATTTGATCTGTTTCTGTTCCAAAAAGGTGTACCACCTGGTTATAGCTCCTTCAGGGAGAGCATAGTACGGGTTGGTTCCATCAAAATCAAATTCAGCATCACAGTATTCTTCCCACCAAAGAGTTTCTTTGGGTCTTTCAAAGTATAGTTCTGGTTTTTCTCCTGGTTCTTTTTGTCTGTTTCTCCACTCAACCCAAAGCTTTCCAGGTAATGAGCTTTTGTCTCCTTCAGTGTAATCTCCCTCAAAGTATTTGTCGGATACTGGGGTGTTCCTGTTCTTTCCTACTCCTCGAAATTCCCAATGCTTATGTAGTGTCAAGAAAAAGAGCTCCTGTCCTTCTAGATAATATGTTCCTTTATAGAGAAAGGAATTGTTCAGTGGTCTCTGGCTAGAGAGTCTGGTTTCGGGTTGTTTCGGATCTATATTGTCTGGCTAGTGACAATGCACTAAGCAGTTCAGTGAGTTCCAACTTGTGTTAAGGTTGATGCCCTTGGTTCATTTCTAGGTCAACAATGATGACTAGAGTCTCAGTCTAATCCCAGTCAATGGATGAAGATACCCTTGGGCATCATACTAGACAATGACAAAGGTAGTTCAGGCAATGAGGAAGACAAGAGTGAGGCAATTGTTCAGATGAGAGCAATACTCAACTAAGTTGGAACTAAAGAACTATGATACATGCGTGGGTTTATATACTGTCTAGAGAACAATGGAGAGGTATAAAAGGAAGTAAAACAAGGGGTGAAACAGGCAGGTGAAATGAGTAACCAAGTGTAGCGATGAAGTAAAGAAGAGCTGTTGTAACAAGTAAGTGTTAGAGAAAGAAATTGTAACAGTTGTAGCATATAAACCACCTAGAGCCTTAGGGTGGCGGACATGGGGTGGTGCCATCCCCTGCAGGGCGTAACACTACCTTATTGGATTTCACACCTTGACTAAGGCAGGACTTCACCTGTTTTGTGGTGGTGGAGATCGTAGGTTTGGTGTGGAGGGGGATCACAGGTGGGGCCACCAGTTGAGCAGGTGGCAGGATAGCAGCAACAGTGGTGTAGGAAGGACCTGGGATCCTAGTTTTCCCAGGGATGACAGGCATGCACAGGGGGCACCTGGTTCCACTTGATGGGGCTGGAGTGGCTGGGTGGAAGCACAGAAGGTTCGGGGAGCCGAGGTGTGAAGGAGTGGCTGGGGGGGAACCCTGAGTCCACCCGGGGTCATCGGAGTGGCAGGTGGGGGGGGGGGGAAATCCCCTGTCGTCATCTGCTGTAGCAGTGTGGAAGCTGGAAGCACTACAGTGGGGACTCCTGTAGCCTTAGGAGTTGAGGGGGATGAAGGCATGGTGGTGGGGGCAAAGTGGGCCTGCAATAAGGTCCATAACAACCACAGTTGGAGCATACCTCTCAAGGGGGTTTGGTCAGCCTGGTGAAGGGCCTGTTGGGCAAGTTCTAGTGCCATGTAACAATTCATTGCCAGCTCATCTGGATCAATGTCGAGGTCATTGTGAAAAGATGATGAGCCCTCCTCATAGGGCAAGTCAAGTAGGGAGGCCTCTTCAAGAGAAATCTCCAGGGAGAGCAAAGAGTCAATATAGGCATCTGAGAGCCCCAAGGTTGAAGCTTCCATGTCTTCTGGCCAAGAGGCCCCAGCATGAGCCATCTCATCCAGCAGCACTGGGGGCACATTGTGCCCCCTGGCCACCAGACTTCTGGCTGCATTGAGTAAACTCTCAGCTGCCCAACAACAGCCAGCCTCTCCCATATTATCCGAACGCTGCAAGAGAGAAGTGATACGATCCCAATGACCTGGGGGGGCCATGAGAACTTTCACTCAAACAGGAAGGTGGTGGTTTGGGTTCAAGAGGCGATGAACAGTCATGTCACTTGAATTGGGCTGATTAATCAGTTGAGATATATTGTAATGATGCTTCTTTTGCTAATAATAGACAAGCAACTTCTTCAGGTCATTTAAAGTGCATGACTGGGGCACATAACCTTTTAGAATAGTTGTGTGAATATAGATGAATAGCACGAGGGCACTATGCATGTGAATAAAGGCAGGATATTATGAGTGAGAAGCAGTCTGAGATGGCAGTGATGCGGAGCTGAAGTTATATTTAGTTCAGGCACTATGTAGCTAATCATGATTTACTTCTCCGCTTATGGTAACTCGCGTCATACATGGACATATCCGATGCTCGCTCATTCCCAACAAGAGCAATATGATATGAGCATCTAGACTTAGTGCTGCTATTATGGACAGAGCAATACCAAGTGTCTGTTTACATCATCAACGTCCATCAAAGGTCACAAATGCAAGCGCAGTATCTGGGACACTCCGGTCGACCTCACAAAAATGCTGACAGCGACTTTCCGCATTACAGGAAGAGTTGAGTGGCATCGAAGAAACTGAGACCAAAATGGAGGAGATCATGAAGCATGTCAATGCGCTGCAGGGTATTCTTAGCACTACAAAGAAACTCGTGAGTTGAATCGGTGAACGCTTCCATGTCTCTTGCCTCATGAATTTGCCAGAAAATATCGGTACAATGATCTGATCTCCCAAGTATGGGACTGCAGTGGAAGCCTCTCTGGTTCAGTGACACCATACTGGATGCCTGCATCAGAGCTTCAGACATTGATTCAAAATACATAGAAGCTCTTCACTTGCAGATTACTCAAATCCATCATTCGACCAGCAGCCTGAGGAGAGTAAGTCCAACTTGATAGGTCAACTGGTTACACACAGAGCATGACGATGCAATTCCTGTATGCAGTTAGAAGCAGGTGCTCGAATGATCCTCAATGCCATTCTCCTGACAATTGCCAACATCCCTCTTGACATGAAAGAAAAGCTCCCCGTGGCAATCTTCCCGGAAATGCGAGTCGCATCCAGCGATGGCGTGTTGGTGAAGAATCCCACAAGTAAGTTTGAAGCATGGCTCATTGGGAATGTTGATTATGGGATCTACACTTACCAATATGAGAGAGATCGCAGTACGTGCCAATTGGTTTTTGTTTAAAATGTACAACGCACCAGGATGACCTTGTCCAGATAGGGTGCTTGAATCAACACTTGATGATCTTATGGTCTATGCCAGACATTGAATCATGTTAGTCAAACCGAAACATGATAAGGAAATGTTGATGGATAGCATGCCAGAAGCTACTAGTCAGGCTATTGCTTTGAGCAAGGTAACTGGATCCATGTTAAAAAATTTCCCTTTGACATCACTGATTACTGAGTATCTAGCAACAAGACTGTTTGGTATTGTTTGTCTGATGGAGACAAGTGGATGTTTCTGGTGTATACTTGCAAGGAAATCGCATCTCATACGAAGGCCCAGCACTCACAATCATGCAATCACACCTTTTGAAAGAAGCTTTTGAGAAAGATGTCCAATGCCTCGTGGAGGTATTGTATCATTGGGTATGTCCAGGCCTCAATTACGGAATTGGGATGATAACTAACATATGTTCCTGTGTCATTCCCAGCTGAGGGCTGACAGTGATATCAAGAATGATCCCCTTTGCACAACTTAATCATTGACTCTACTAGACTAAATGTCACGAGGTGCTGAATTGCAGATGCGATGGTGTAGTCCAAAGTGGGAATGGTCTGAGATGCCAATGCCGCTTCCCATGCAGCCGATACAGCAGCTTCTTTTTTTGCTTCCCAGACTTGAGGCGATGGCTGTGGAACAACAAAGACGCCCCAACCACAGTTAGGGTTTCTCTCCCCATTACATCTGCGCTCCTGCTCTGCAAGCTGGTCAACATTGTCATAGTCATAGTCATCTTGCCAAGGATATTGTA
The DNA here is from genome assembly GCA_023014405.1 of Amanita molliuscula. Classification (NCBI taxonomy): domain Eukaryota; kingdom Fungi; phylum Basidiomycota; class Agaricomycetes; order Agaricales; family Amanitaceae; genus Amanita; species Amanita molliuscula. The sequence goes on from JAEBUP010000012.1 coordinate 630,664, forward strand.
TGATTGACCATATCAGACAAAAATAATTAGACAGTCGTGCATGGCCACTGCATCATGGACAACCATGCATAAACACCCGCTGTCACACCTGCCATTTACTGATCTATTTCCCCACCTGGGTGTATCTTACATCTTCTCTCAAGATATTCTGACACTGTTCATCAAGCGCTGCTGCAGACATATCAAACAAAAGTATGTCACTGAGCTTGACTGACCATTCTGGCAATTGCCACCGATCTACTGTTCGTACCCGTGCTTTGTTTCTCCTCACCTGCCTTCAAAGAAAACCCACTGGCAGTTGTTTGGCACCAACTATCCTTCAGTGTCTTCTCTGGGTCCATCAGGGACCATGGGATGACTAGCTGACTGGACCTTCGTTGAACTAAAGCAGGTACAACCACTTGTCGCTTACTCAGGATTCGATCCGAATGGATCTTGTGCGATGTGACCATTTATCTCATGCAATGTCACAGTATCTACGACCCATCTACGATGTATCTAGAGTTAGCCCAGTTGGCCCTCCACAAGTTCATTTAGGTCAGATCACTGTGACAATGTTTTTGCAATCATGAATAATGAAATGCCACAAAACATTAATATTGGCAAGCAATGGAATGTGCGCCTGCAGTGCTGTCCCCACTTTTCAGGAATGATCTGCCAAAGGGAACTGTGGTCAACTAAGATAGATGCTGACTAGGGAGCCTGTTGGGGATATGATGCATGTTTCTGATAACATGCATCGTATCTGGCCAGTGTCAAACGTGTACACCAACAATTTCTGATCAATTCCAAGCCTCCAGCACAATACATTAGCATGATACACTAGCACCTCAACTTCTCTGGGGATAACACTTTACCTTTGACAAGTGAGTTCTTATGGCGCTAGCAAACTCTCAGTTAGTATTGCATTTGTCATGGGTGAATAATTTCCTATGGTCCATGGGGTAAACATGTCTCCTGCTGAGGAAGTTATCAAATTGCAAACCATAGGGTCTCATGTTATATATAAAGCTGTTGTGCTAGTGAGGGTGGATATCATATCTTCGCTCCTTTCAAAACCTACATCACAATGGTCAAAATTTTGTTCACTGGTGCAACTGGTACTCATCATTCTATTCACTTCCATACCCTTCTTGATGCATCACTAAACAGGATACATCGGTAGTTCTGCCATTTCTGCGTTCCTGGACCACCCCAAGTGAGACACCTTTGAGATTACTGTTCTCATCCGTACTACTGACAAGGCAGAAAAACTCAAGCAGTTCAATGTTAATCCTGTCATTGGATCACATCTCAATGGACCTCTGTTTGAAAAACTAGCCTCAGAAACTGATGTTCTGGTTGCTTGTGTATGTACTGGGAGGACAATCCATCATCAACCTAATGCAATTGATTTCATGACTTTTGGGCCAATTCAGATAGCACTGAGGCTGCAACGTTTGCATTGAGAGAATTGAAGAAGCGCTTCGAAGTAATGGGTGTTCCACCCATCATCAATGATTCATCATCCATACTGTGGGTTCTTGGCCTCTGATTTCATCTTCATTCACCATTAACTATTCATGTTAGTCAGGCACTGGTAAACATCTACAGATATTTTTTATAAAACACATCACTTAAGATAGGCAAGGTGTTATCACTGATAACACCATGGGTACCTTCACCAGTGACTACATCTACCATGACAATGATCCTGATCAGCTTGAGACCCTTCCTCTTGACGCAGTACACAGGGACATTGATTTGTTCATTAATGCTGATAAAGAGGGCAAGTTCATTGTTATCAAATCAAGTGACAAGAATTAACGGTTGTAGGCTATGTCAAAAGTTATATTGTTGCCCTGGCTGTTGAAATTCGTATGTTCATTCCTTGTTTCCAGCTGAGCATGGCTATTTGTGTTTATTTATTGCGCTTACATAACACATTCCTTACGAATAATTTTTCGGTTCGTAAACCTCAGTCTTCATGAATAATCTGGAGACTGAGCATTGTCTATCATTTAGATAGACTCCAGATATGACATCCCTTCAACACTGGTGACCATCTGGGGTTACCCAACACACAAGGTTGCCAAGATTGGCATTATGCATTGCCACTCTCACCAATTTCCCCTCCTCATTAATGCTTCCCTCCGACATGGCAATGGTGGCATCATCGGCAAAGGTTTAAATATTTGGGACAATGTTAACACTGATGAGCATTCATATCTTCAATGTTTTTGACATGGTTTTGAGTGTCAAAATATACGTCTAGTTGGTTTGCTCTATGCAAGAGTTTATGACGCTGCTGTCAATGACCCCAATGCTGGACACGGCCGCAAGGGCATCTACTTTGCCTGTACTGACAACTACATGTGGAAAGACATGTCCAAGGCTGTTGCACAAGCCTTGTATGACATTGGCAAGGATCACAGTCCTGAGCCTACGGAATTCACCCCAGAAGAGCTCATAGAATATTTTGGCATACATCCAGCTCTTGGAGTGAGTTTATCTCTTGAAAAATTTATCATATACTGACAAGATATACTTTAGCCTGTTGCCCGCTTCCTTGGATGTAATTCTCAATGCACCACAAGATGCTCATTATCAACTGGATGGGATCCGAAATTGAAGACTCCTGATATGTTGGCTTTCATAAAAGATGAAGTCAACTATATCCTCTCAGAGGTTGATGGACACCACTAGATGACTAGACACTATAATATCATGTATTGTGTGTTGCAAGTGACACACTTGTCCTTATTCATCACTGTGGAGTGAGTGGGATCTATGCAGGGCACATCTTGACTCCGACTATCATCATCCCTCTGTCGATTCTTCCATCCATCCTCCCTCCTCATGGATTGACAGCTTTCATCACTCCTGCGTCATCATTGGGAGCTGCATGTACTCTTGGCCATCACCTTCTGGCCTTTTCACTCTTTATCTACAACATCATTCTTATCGATCGACATCCATCGATCTGTCGTTATACCACTTCACCCACTTTCTGGTTTTTTTCTCTACAAGTCCTTGTGTCTGGATCAAGTCCCTGGGTTTGTCTGTTGGTATTCAGGTGGACTCTTGGATAGCATTCATCAAGCAAGGCTTGATTTTTTGCCATGTCGATTCTGGATCAAGTCCTTGGGTTTTGTCCATCGGTATTCAGGTGCACTCTTGGACAGCACTCAAGGTCAATCCCTCAATAGGGATGTTTTGCTTAGGTCACCATGTTTAATGAAGAAGATTGCTTAGCCGGCAATGAGCACTGGTCTGGTTTAGGTCACGTTTTGGGGGATTTTGCCTTGAACAACCCCTCTAGGTTTCACTTTCATTGCCGAGTAAGCACTGGCGGTTTTTTTTGGACTATAGATGGGGGTATAGCATAGGCCCTTGTCAACATGACACCAGTGTAGTGTTTGTAACGAAACACATTTCTAGCAGCATGACAAGATAGTACATAGGTATAGGGCTTGGTCCCTTGTGTATCCGACAGCTAGTCTGTACGGTAGTTCATGTATCTTGTAGGTACAATGGTTTTAATAGTACATTTCCATGCTTAAAAAAAAAAAAAAAAAAAAAGTGGGATCTACGCCACGTGAGAGTGCTGGGCAACCTGTGGCTGTGCCAATTAAACCTGACTTGCGCTTCCACGGAGAAATGTCCTATTTCCTTCCTCACCTTCCATCTGGCTGGCATGTCGACGAGGCCATCAAATCTGAGGAAGACAGAGTGGTTGTTATCCGCTTCGGTCATGACTGGGATCCTCAGTGTATGATCATGGACGAAACACTTCATGCGATCGCGGAGAAAGTTCAGAATTTTGCTGTCATTTATCTGACAGATATCACAGAGGTTCCGGATTTCAACAAGGTGCGTGCGCCTTTGATAGTTTCAAACCAAGAGCTGACAGCGTATCGTGCAGATGTATGAGTTGTATGATCCCTGCACGGTCATGTTCTTTTATCGGTGGGTAAAGCGCTTTACCATGCCTGTTCAGGACGATAACCAGGATATGTTAGAAATAAGCATATTATGATTGATCTCGGAACTGGTAACAATAACAAGATGTGAGCGTTCAATGATTCTTGGTCCGCCCGGCTGACAATTTTCTCGTTTTCAGCAATTGGGCGATGGATAATAAACAAGAGGCGAGTGGAATTCATGCAAGAAAAAGATTTGTCAGTGCTAATGATGGTTAGTTAATTGACATTATCGAGACTGTTTACAGAGGCGCTTCAAAGGGACGCGGTCTAGTGGTCTCTCCAAGAGGTACTTTTCCGTTGTTTCTAACGTCGCGCAATAGGCTAACTTCACGCGTTTAGATTACTCGACACGCTACAGGTATTAGATGGATTATTGCTGGTCCGTTGTCCCTTCATCTGTGTCTGTGTTTTGTCCAATTATTGCGAATGAAATACAATACATGTCAGTATGACATGACCAGGAAGAGTGCGTTTCTGATGAGAATAGGCCTATATAAATGTATCCGAAGAGTATTAGTTACTTTTCGGCTTTCATACATTACAATTGAGACCCCGAAGTTGTTTGTGACAGTGTGCACGCTTCTCCCTCGTCCTAACGCCAAATCCTCCGCCCGCTTCACTATATGACAAGCTTAGAACACGCCCAAAACGCCGTGGCTCACGACCACTTCTTAGTCGAGCACACAATTGTGCTGGATCAATTCTTTACAAGTGACCAGGCGCGATCTTTGCAGGATCTCCTCTCGGCCCACCATGCACACTTGTTCAGATACGTTTATGAGATGGAAACTCATTTGGAGATGTCTCTGGAAGAGCTTAAGAATCGGCAGTACAAAAGGGACAAGGAAATCGCGAAGATGAATCTGCTCGTCGAGAATACGCGTTGCAACGTTTTGGCTTTAGCAAAGAAGCTGGACGGCGCGGTTCCTTTCTATTCTGGTGAGCCACATGGCTTATGATCAGTGAGAAACATGCATATGTTCAATAATGCGATTGCACTAGGCAAAACGACCGCTCAAAATGTCCACGACGCGCCGAGGCGAGACAGCCACATGTGGAATTCTGATTACACCGACAGTTCTACGCTGAGTATGTGCATATCGGAATCACACGCAAACGGCGGCGTTATCATCATCATTAGGTAGTAGCTCAGGCCAGATTCAACCGAGAACACGAAAACCGTCTCCCTCATTTCCACAATCCAGTGCCAGCCCCGGTCTGCATATAGGGAACGAGGCGGCCGCGTTTCACACGACGGCGAGCACAGTGCGCAATTTTGGGACCCTTCCCAACGTCTCGGGTACAATCACTTCCGCAACCTGGTCTATATCGAATAACGGACCCTACCTAAGTCCCGAATCGGATGACAGCAGTATGCAAAGTTCTAGTCCAGGACCATCCAACCCGCATATACCTTCCGTATCCAACCCTGTCGACGTGGACATGAATGGCCATGCAGCATTTGACATTGTGCCAGAGGATGGTGATAGTTCTTACGATCAAAACTCTGAGGACGAGGAAATCGTTGCCATGCAATTATTCATTAACGATAGCCCTTCGACGCCTGCTCTTCCTTCCTCGCCATCATCCCCCGACTTTGAAATGGAAATGTCGACATGTAATGACACTCCGCGTGCGCACATCTCACATCTTCCTTCACAGTCAAAAATTTGCCCTTCATCTCATTCGCATCCAACTCCAACGCCACCTTCGCCACCCCTGTCGCCTACACCCCTTCCATCACGTGGTTACAGCCTTGCACGTACGCCTGCACCCATTCATGACCAGGTCCTATGCCAGCCCGAGACACAACCACAGACGAACGCAAAGGAGCAAATTCACACAGGACCCAAATCTATCTGTTTGACATCAGGTAAACGTCCCTGCAATCAATACTTTATCTAACTTTCTATTTCTCTACAGTACCTCACCCCCAGATTCCGTTTGAGGTCCAGGGCCAAGACTTTTTCGACGATCTTACGAGAGAGTTATCGCCTCTATCCTTGTTGACGGAAAGTAGTGTGAGCACTGAGACCGCAGCTGGGGTTGGGACAGCCACAGGCAACACGCCATCTTATGGCGACGAAAATTCCGACGCCAATGAAGAAGACGGTCTTGGTTCTCGATTGGACCCACTGTCTATGTTAATTGTCCAGAGACAAAAATGGGAAGAAGCGACGGTGAATCCGACGAGTATCAGCGCAGTCACGGCCAAGCAGTTGAAGTTGGAGCAGAGACGAGAGAGGAAGCGCTTCATGGAGCGAGAAAGGAGGAGAAAGGAAACGTGAAGCGTTGCAAGACGGTTTATTGGCCAAGATGGCAGCAGCCAGGTCGAAGGCGAAATCCAGAGTAGAGATGGCGAGACTGAAGGAGAACAGAAATTTTCTGGAGAACGGTACGACGAGGAGGACAAGGAACAACATGAGAGGGGCAAAGAGGAGACGGATCATCTGGCCGAAGATGTATAAGGGTCATGATGAAGATGATTTTTATCGCAAAGTGAGATCACTTTGTTTGGATGAGAGTGGAATGCTGACCGTGTGCTTTGGCGCCCATTTGATAAGTTAATCGAATGTGACTTGTGAGTGCCTTTGTTCAGTTTGGAGCGCAAGCTCAATGTTACTTGCGCAGATGTTCCTGCTGGTATCACTATGGCTGTGCTGGCATCACTCCGGGCGATGTGAGATTGCAAAGTACAGAAATATATATATGCCCCGTATGTATTACGAATGGGTAAGTTTGCGTAGCTTGTCTTCGTTTCCTTTGACGTAATTAACATTGTCGCTACCACAGGGAAAGTAAGTACCTCGCAACGCTTCTTGGATGAATTGAAACGATTTTCTTTCGCAGACAAGATCAAAAATAAATTGATATGCAGTCGTCCTAGGTGTTGTCGAAACGAAGTTACGCAGGGGGAGTACTTTGTCGCAGGTATAGCGGGTAGGAAGTTGAGGTATGGCAGGGGTGGTGGTATCAAAGTGTTATACCTCATCGAATGGGATGGGTGCGTTCTTTTCCCCCATGTCTATTTCACTTTGACTAGGGGTGGTGTAGATATCCTGTCCATGACGCTACGTGGGAGTTCATTGAGGCCATACCAGAGCCACAACGATTGATTGAGGAATTCGAGGAGGCGTGCAGAAGACAGGACTTGAAGCTCGATACGCATGCCCCGGTGTTGTTGAAGGAGGCGGTCGAGGCTGGGTGGGAGTACGTCCTGGCATATACGGATCCACCTGGGGTAAAGGTACCTTTGGAAGGTTTGCCGGGCCCTGAGCACCTTGGTGACCAGGTGGTGGTAAATGGCTTCTCACCACCACATAAAGTGGAGTCGCCCTAATGATTGAAAGGCAATGGTTTGCATTGTGCAGTTTTGCTAGTTTATGTTATTATAATCCACCTCGTATGTGCTCCATATATATATATATATAGATGTATAAAATAACTTAATTGTACAATCATAGGGTAAATAATGGCCTGACTGATTTTGAGCGGGAATAATGACGGACATCTAAGTGAATGACAGACATCTAAGTGAATGGGATATATTGCGTGCAGTGTTCGGAACTGGAGAGAGCGAAAATTTCAACCCAATAAATAGCAGAGTTTAAACGAGGATGACAGCCAAGAGCAGTGCCGCCAGAACGATGATGAGGATGATGATGCAATAACCGCTTCCTTTTTCTTCTGCGTCTCGAAGGAACTTGCGCATTCGACGCGTGGCGTCACTGAGCTTGGTGTCTGTCTGGTCGACGTTCCGTTCTAGGTCAGTTAGAAGCCTAAAAGGGTGATGTCAGAGTCAAAAAAGATGTCTGGGGAGAGAGACCGACTCGTGATGTTCGGCAAGTTCTTGTCCCATAAGACCGGCTTGCTGGACAAGCGTGCTTAATGTGCCTGATATTGACTCCATGGTCCGCTCTTGCTCGCGGATCATAAGCTGTTGCTCCTCTGCAGCCCACGCAGCTTGATCGTCCTCTTTCGCGCCGAGCTCGAGATCAGACATGGGGTACGACGATTTGTCAAGGTAACGCCCAGAGGGAGAAGCCGTCCCGCTTCCTGAACTTGAGCCGATGATTGAGCCTGGCCGGGAGGGCTGTCGAGTTTGTTGTTTATGAGGTTGAGGTTGGAGTGGGTGGCTTTTCGGACGAGGAAGTTCGGCTCTCATATTCTAACTTTGCGGAATGGGTTGAGTTGTATTACCCGCGACGGTTTCGAAGGGCGACGAACCTCGATTTCTCTTTGGACGTGGCTGACATATCTTCGACGTTCGAGCACTTCAGTAGCATCCAAGCCGAACGCCCTGGGTCCTGCTAATTCTACGGCCCTGTCGGATCCGGAACACGTAAGTCTCCAGGTAACACCGTAAAGCGAAACGCACTTGACGCTCTCGTCTAATGCATCTAAATCTGCTTCTAGTATTGCTAACGTTGCTTTCAGCTAAGAGCATCCATGAGCGGATGATCAACAACGCCCGTCTGCTGACAAAACACGAACCTCATTCCGTGCCCATATGAGCTTCTTCGCTGTCGCCCCCGGCTGTGCTCCGAATTCGCACGTATGAAGATAACAGCTGCGATCCAGTTTGTAGCGAAGATTGAACTTCTTGCTGTACAGCATGGTATGGGTCTGTGGACATGATCAAAGTGTAGCTGGGGAATGAAAGTGCTGCCGCAGTCGTCCCTGAATCTCGATCAATTATTTGCCAGGCGGCTGGGAAACAAACAACGGTGTGCTATGTATAGCATTTCTCCCCTCGCAAGAATTCCAAAGCAGATGTATGTCACGTGCAGACTCCCTTTCTCTTATCCCCGCCAGATGGGACAAGGCTGTCTATTCCAGTTGAGAAGATACAACTCAGAATGCATAGGAACGATCCTACCAACAGTGGTGAGAACTAACATCGGCCGCCAGAGATCAAGGTCCAGGTCAACGATGATGACGCACGATGACGACGCGATTAAACCCAATGTTTAGCGGTGACAAGAATAAAAGCAAGAGGTATCACCGGAAGTTTGCCACGATTACCGTACGCATAAGAACAGTAAAAATGCAAGTAACATGACTGACTCTCGAATTAGTGCTACGGCAATGATAACCATTTCAATTTATGATTTGGACGTGGTAAGCATACACGGCCTGCGTCAGAAGTGCTTGAAAATGCAGCACACCTATTCCTCCACAAACAGGGACGGATGAGTTCTTTCCCGAAGGAAACTAAACACAACGTGTTTTGTTACAACTCATTCCAGGCCTAGGTGTGGACTAGCAAACCGGATTCGGTTTGTCGGCCTTGGTAGAGCGAACGGCGTCGGCATTTCGAGGATCTAATCCCTTCGGTGAGTTAACTTTGATGAGCAGCTCGTCAATAATTCCGGTCTGACCTCGATTAACTTCGGATTCTGCAATCCCCGATCAGCTAGCAACCACTCAAGACGGGTTACTCACAGTTATGAATGTTTCATTCCTGCTTCTCTCGGGTATTTTGTCTCTAGAGTAATCAAGTGTGTACGCTACGAATACATTATCCCTTTCCTCCCAAAATCACTCGTACCTCTCTATATATTCTCAACAGAAATATCATATATTTTTTGAACTGAAGCATGGTGCTCGAGACCTTTGAGCTCGTTACCTGAGCCTTTTGCCGATGAGGTATCTATCCATGCACATGCTGGTGTGAGAGCCGAGGAATGGGGTCCCCTCGAGCTCTTGCTCTTGCGACATTACAGCTAGATAGATTACTTATCTTGTTCAGCATCACTCGGCGATGAAAATTTCCTGCCAGATCTTGCCACCGTGGGAATTTGCCATTTTGCCGGCAAAATGGCAAGATGGACCTGAAAACATGTTGCCACGTACACTAGAGCCTGTCAGGACAGTTCGTGATACAGGAATCTGATATCGGCATCGCGCGTAATGATCTGCGAACCAGTGTGACAGGAGCTGTCCATCAGTATTTCTCATGTCACCAATGTTCGCACCGCATTGGGCAAACAAAGATAATAAGGCAGGCCTATCACGCAGGAACGGAGGGATAGGGCATAGTCTTTGGTCTTTGCACGAGCGGGACACGTGTGACACTGTGACTGGTGATAGTGACTTGCGGCCTTCTTGCCTCCGCCCAGCGTCGCTCCAAGTCTCGATAGCACTCTCCACTCTTTTCTTTGCCCACCCACCCCCAAGACTCCCGCTTATGACTAGTCACCAACCAAATCATTGAGACATCGGGAGTCACGCCTCGCTCGCACCAGCCCCCCCTGGTCAGAAGGAGCTCGTCGATTGAGGCTCGGGCCCGCCGCTCTCGCAGCTTATCATATCTAAGTATGCAGCAAGATAGTGGCATGCACATACAAGTAAATACGCGCCCCTCGCAGGTTCCGTTTGCGTCGCCTTTTGTCTCGACATGCCTGGAGTGCCAGTAATTGCCTTAGTAGCTGCTGATATGAGTTCACCGTGCTGATGACCAATGCTGCAGCCCGACATTCCCTCAACCAGCACGGTCGCCTGATGGGCAATCTAGTACTCCGTCTGTGGATAAACCATTTTACTTGAACTCTCCCTGGTAGTGTTGCCAACGGCTCGGCTAATAGAGATCCAGGGCGAGCATTCATTGGAACTTGCGGACAGTGAGGAGAAGAAAGCCCGGACACGTTCAATTGAGGAAAAAGGAATTCAACATTTCTCTCTCGTGGCTGGAACAGGGAACCGAACAACTTGGTAATGGCAGGAGCAAATCATCGTCAATTTGAAGCCAGCCACCTCCTTCCAACTGTTCTGAGATACTCACCGTTAGCGAATGTCCGTGTTGGCCATTCTGCCACAAGTAAGATTAATTGGATTATTAACGAAGTCAAATCATCCTCTGCAACAGAAAATTTCCTAATATTCCCAGAACTGCTTTGGACGTAGCTGAGGCGCTGGGGCTCATGCAAGTCAAGTTCTTGTGGTTTACTGCCCAGGTTGAGCCTCGTTACCGTGAGCAACTGGTTTTGCCGTTCGAGACATCAGAAACTGTTGGAAACTGCGAATCGACCGACGGAACGCGGAGTGGATCGGGGATGAAGGCGGAGTGAAAAAGGAGGGATGAAAACGAGACGAGGAAACGGCGGGGGACGCCGAGCTCGCTGGCATGAGCATCGCAATGCACAGACTCCATTTTTCTTCGGCAGTGCCACGTATCGCAAGTGTGGTTACTGTCAGCGGCCCGTTTGCTCCGAACAACAATAAACATTATTGCAACAGGGAGCGACACGCTAAATCTGAAACAGAAAACTTGTATGCTGTTCGCGGCCTACTAATCGGCATGATCCTATGTCAAAAACATAACAAGGACCTCAGAAACAGGTCGCCTCGTTTGGGAAATGGGGAATATTAATTTAAAAATCCTTATTGAAAAATACTTATACACTACTTTTCATGTCTGCGAAGGTGAACGCGTTCACGTCACTGACTCAGGGCTCATACTCAGTGTAAAAATATGCCTGAGTCTCATGTTGCGACAACTGAGATAGCAACTACGATATAAATTCTCAAGTTAGGATCTAACTTGAAGCACATAGAATAAACGAATATACCTCAGGCTTGTGTGCCAGACTGACAAGCTACGGTACGAATAAGCAAACATTCAATAGTTGCCGTGTCAAAAATAACAAAAGGAGATTCAAAAGTGTCCAAAAACAGTAAACAAGGTGTACCCGCATCCATTAATCAATCCTTCACGCGGTTGAACATGCTCGTGTTAGGCCAAGTGAATTGATATCATTCAAATCGACCTGCTAAGTCGAAGGCTATGCAGAATCCATTGCACTGATGTTGCACTTCGAATAGGCTGAAGTTCCTTGGTATATTACCCTCGCCAAAGATGCGGCCCAATTCGCTGCCAGTTATTAAATGAGACGTGAAACATACAAGTCCATTTTCTTACCCATTGGTCATGAGTGCGATTCCTACAACTTCTGAAATAAGTTTTAGGTGACGGTGATGCATTCATTCCCGTGTCAGCAATGAATGAACTGTGAACGCTTTTCTTGCTTGCGGAAATGGGGGCTCACATTCGTACGCTCAGATGCCACATGGGAAGCCATTGAGCATGAAGGGCCATACGTGCTTCAACTCTTTTTGCTCAAATCAGCCTAACACTGCACACGCTTGCAAATTGTACATTCATTCCCTCCTCCTCTCGCTCTTCAAGAGTACCCCAATACAGAATTGTCACCTTTGTCTTGATGCATCAAGATGTCTGGTCTCAATACTCTGGTGGCTCAGGCACACCAGCATGGATGCTCGAGTCTGTCGACATGGGCGCTCTGGAAGAAACGGGAGCTGCATGGCTGAATCGCATGAGGAAGGCGGTGCACTACCCATGGCCAACGGGATACACAAAGTTCAAGTATGAGCAATCCACCTCCACCCTTCGGTCGCACACCTCCAGTCCTTCCACTTACTTCGCTGCTCGCAGTAACCTCTCGTCCTGCGTAAAGTTGATCCAGTCCAAAGGCATTTGATTTCCTTATTTTATTTTTCAATATTTATCGGTCGGTGCCCAGGGTCTTTGTTGAGTTTTTGATGTTCGTCGTGCCGAACATCACGCCGGAGATTCATTTTTTGATTTTCAGGAGCAGCGTGTCGCTCCCTGTTGCAATAAAACATACCTCTTTGCCGTTGCGCGGCTCAGGCATCTGAGGTAATTTCGGGTTCCTTACTTCAAATCTCTGTATGTACTACCACATCAAACGTCCGCACTACCACACGAAACAGCGCACCACCATGACAACACCATCACATCAGACACTTTCACGACATCAAAATTATTTAAGTCCCATGCTCATTTCTGAGCGGAATCACTCCGAGGCTGGTCCTCAGCCCATTACATCTCTATTCATCATGCGACTTTCCTCCCTCATCGTTATTGCTGCCTTCATGCTTTTGGCTTCTGCCTCTCCAATTGGTCGGATTACATTCAAGGGGGTAAAACACTTCTCTTTATCACATCGTATCCTGGCGTCTAACCTATGTACTTTCAATCTAGAAACGAGCTACACCCACCGATACTGGAAAATTGGTGTGTCGATACCGCGACATCTATTTCATTTACCATCCGACGCGAAAAGCTAAGTCCCGGTTTAGGGGAATCTGGTCCATAGTAATCCCAACACTGTACGTCGATGCTACGGCACCTATTCCGGTCACCATTGGACGTGAAGCTAAATCCTGGTTTAGGGGGAAGAGATTTATAAGTCCCCTGATGTACGTCGATGCTGCGGCACTTACTTTGGACACGAAGCTAAATCCCCGTTTAGGGGGTTGTGACCGTTGTCTCCCATGATCGCGACACTGTACGTCGATGCTGCGGCACATATTATTGTCGATGCCAAATCCCGGTTTAGGGAGATAGGTACCATACGATTTATCATCCCAATGTACGTCGATGCGGCTCACATTCCTGGACGCAAAGCCAAACCCTCGGTTTAGCCCGTAACGCCCGCAACCCATCGCCGAGTCGAAAATGCCCAAACTGTACGTCGATGCTAGGGCACATACTTCTGTCGCCCCTAGACACAAAGTTAAATCCCGGTTTAGGGGCTTGTGAGCTATATCACCAATGATCCCATGACTGTACGTCGACGCTGTGTCACATGTTTGGACACTAAGCTCAATCCCGGTTTAGAGGACTGAGACCACTGAAACCCATGATCATAAGACATAAGACTGTAGGTCGATGCTGCGTCACTTATTCCGATCACCAAAAGCTAAATTCCGGTTTAGGGAATTGTGACCTGTAGTATATAGTTATCATGACACTGTACGTCGATGCTGTGGCACTTTGTATGCTAAGCTAAATCCCGGTTTAGAACCATAGGGAGAACCATATCTATTATCCCGATGTAAGTCGATGCTGCGGTATCTAATTTGGCTATTTTGGACGCGAAACTGAATCCCAGTTTAGCAGGGATGTTCTCAAGATCACAGCGCTGTACGCCGATACATCTACCCCGGTCACCTTTGGATGCGAAGCTAAATCCTGGTTTATAGCCTAATCCCTGCCAACCTCGGCGTATCGCATCACCGTCTCTACACGAAAAACACTGACGGGGGTGGGATGGCAGGAAATGCAGCCGACGACGCGTATGGTTTCCTTGCAGGCGGCAATGAATTATGTACTGACCTTTGCGTTGGATGTATAGACACGGGAAGTCTCGTCACCGGTGTTGAGCAGGTCACACATTCCTACGTACGTGCAGCAGCAAGTTTGTTCGTTTGTTACTCGGAGAGACGTGTTGGAAATTACTTGGACGCTCCGATGTGTATACTTCCATATACGCAAAAGATAGAGTGCAGGCTCACGCCGCAAAGTCTGATACTGGCAGGTTAGTTGCGCTTTTTCTTTCACGATACAAGTACAAGGGATGAGTGACGATACAAGAATATCAGATCACCATACGACACAAAGAATGCGGCAAAGCAGAAGACCTGCCATGTGGCATTAAAGCAAATGCGCGGCCTTTCGAGCCTTATGCTCCCGGACTCGGAAGGTCGACATCGCTTACAGTCCAAATTTTCGTTGCAAAATTTGAGACAAAAATGTTGGAGAAACATATAACAAAGAGGAATCATGATCCATACTGGCTGTGCATTGGCCTGGACAGTTAACTTCATATGAAGGAAGCGAGAACTTGCGATGAGGTCATAATCTTAGAAGGTTTGAATATTGAAAGCAGTAGTGATCTGCATGGGTATGCAGACCCGTACGGATGGGCGGGTAGGGGTCGGGCGAAAAGTCTGCGGAACGATACTACATGGTGACAAGTCGTGGGATTTCGCTAGCTGTACTTCAACTTGTCAGGAGTAAGGGGCACTAATGGCGGGTTTGGCGGCCCGGTCGGAGACGGCAGCTTCTCGTAGTTATTGACTGGCCACTGATCCAAACTGACCCAACCGAAGTACTTACTTAACCCATTCAGAGAGGGTGCAAGAACAGCCTGAGGTCCCGCCGCATAAGCCAAGTTCACAATCAGCATTACCACTTCAGGCCAATGCAATGGTCACGCCTCCATGACACCCATGCGGACGACGGTGACTCTTGCCTCGCGCCACGGATCTATCATGGTCAAATGCTGTGGATCTAAGTATCAATCCCTCGGTTATATACGGCATGTCCCAGTCTGGCCATACATATCAACCCAATAGCAGCAAGATATGCTTGATTTCACAGCATATCCACATTATATCAACAGGCCCACTGTCGGAGGATCCTATCGTTAGGGCAGAGAGCGGTCCTGTCGTTCAATACATCCACATTTGGTTCGGTGACAAGTTGGAATAACGGACGTGCAGATCTATTGATCCGATGTGACCGCGGTACCTCCAGATATCATTGCATCGTCCAAATCAGTGCAATGACAGTGGGAAATATATATATATATGGCTGTGTGGTGGAAGCGCCCTCTCTCACCTCTCAAAATGGTCCTGTCTTCGGGGTTAGTGCTCGGGTTGAGCTCATTGGCAGGCCGGCTATTGGTCGCTCCTTCAATCCCAGCACTATCATTAGATGGGACGCTCGAATTGAATACCCGATCACTCTCGGGTTCCAAGACTGTCATCGTCGAGATGTTTGAATGGAGTTGGGATACCGTCGCGAGTGAGTGCACGGATTTCATTGGACCAGCTGGCTACGGATTTGTTCAAGGTGGGGTCAAAGTTTAAGGAATGGTTTGAAAAGTATCTTTAGACTTCAGCAGTTAGCCCGGCTCAGGAACATATCCAAGGACCTCAGTGGTGGACAGACTATCAGCCCGTTTCCTATACTCTCACTTCGAAACGAGGAAATCGCTTACAGTACCAAAAGTGAGATTAGTGTTTAATCGTCGTAGTTCATCCCTTGACTTTGGGTTACAATAGCATGATATCGACGTGCCACGCTGCAGGCGTAGGCGTAATTGCAGGTACGCGAACGGAGCGACGTCATTTGTTGTTGTTCAGCAATTGCCACAGACATAATTTTCAACCACATGTCGGGCATGAATTCTGGGACTGGCATCGCTGGGGGCTCATTTACACATTATGTCTATCCAGGCATCTACCAGTACAAGGTGAGTGTGATAGTCGCCACGTGCCACTGACCAGCATATAAACGTCCCAGCCATTCTAGGACTTCCACCATTGTGGTCTTGAGCCGAACGACAATATCGTAAATTATGACAATCGACTGGAAGTCCAGACTTGCCAGTTGCTCGGTCTTGCGGAGTAAGTATAGTAGTATGTACTCAGTTTGAAAAGGGATACCTTACGTTTAGTCTCGCAACGAATACGACCTACGTGCAACACCGCCTTGCGCAGTACGCCAACGATCTGCTTTCATTGGGTGTCGATGGCCTCCGGTTAGACGCTGCAAAACGTGCGTAGGGATAACTTAAACAAACGCTATCCAATATTCGGCTGTAGACATTGCTGCCACTGAGATCGCGATAATTCTCGGGTTTCTTTCTCGTAAGCCGTACATCACACAAGAGGTTATTTGGGGTGCAGGGCAGCCTATTCAGCCCTCTGAATATGTCGGAAATGGTATGTAAAAATATACATTTTCGTGGATGCATCTTATCTTGTTGCTTTATTAGGTGATGTCCAAGAGTACGTTGGGAAACAAGCGCGAACGAGTGAGCTGACAGGATATCAAGATTTCGATACACAACGACCCTTAAAAATGCGTTCTCTGGTGGAGGGATAGCTAGCCTTCAAAATCTAGATAATCTGGGTTAGACGGCCTTTAGAGTGTGACTTTGATAGCAGTCTGACGTCTGCCATAGGTTGGGTAGTCAGAAGCCAGGCAAATGTGTTCGTTGCGAACCATGACACTGAACGAGTAAGAACTTCAACATGAGTTGAAGAGCGCTGAGAAAAGCGGCATGCATAGAATCGCAATTCCCTGAACATAAATTCCCCGTCAAACACCTACATTTTGGCTACCATTTTTTCTCTGGCACATCCTTATGGTAGACCCACAGTTTTGTCAAGCTACACTTATTCGAATACAGATGACGGTGCACCGAACGGAGGTGTGTTTATCCGTCCGTGATGTTGAAATGTTCGTTGACGTGGAAAGCTAGGAAACGGTATTTGTTCTGGGACAGGAGGTTCAGGTGGCTGGCACTGCCAGCACCGCTATATCGCTATTGTTGGCATGGTCAGCTTTCGGAATAACGTAGGATTGGCCCCCATGACCAACTGGGTCTCTCCGCATTCCGATCAAATTGCGTTTGGTCGAGGTAAGTACCATAACGCATCACTCTGGCCACGTTTCAAATTATGAACAGGTTCACTTGGCTTCGTGGCGATAAATAATGACGACGTTTCTTGGAGTGTAACCTTTTTTACTTCGCTTCCTGACGGCATATATTGTGATGTGATTAGTGGAACCAGTTCTGGCGGTTCCGAGTCCTGCACAGGCAAAACGTGGGGGTTCAACTCGTAATAAAACTAAAGCTGATGTACATATAACAGATTTTCTGTGTCTAGAGGATGCTTCAGCGCGACCATCGATTCACGAGACGCACTTGCTATCCATACAGGTGCGAAAGTGTCACGTACCACAGCCATTGCTGTGACGTTTGATGAAACCGCTACGACGACTTTCGGCGAGGTTAGAGCTACTTGATATTTAGCAGATCAAGCGACTTGATTTTGTCAATACCATTACCAGAACATCTTCGTAGTGGGTAGCGTTCCCGAACTTGGCGAGTGGTCGCCTGCTTCTTCCGTGTGTTGATACCTTTATTTGAAAAGAGAGATACCACTAATGAAATTACAGGTACCGTTATCGGCAGCTGCTTACCCAATCTGGAGTACGACACTTTACTTACAACCTGGAACAACTTTCCAGTACAAATGTATCAGAAAGGAAGCGGATGGCAGGGTAAGATGGGTTTATCTTAGTTCGGGTTTCCTTGAACTGTTTCGGAACCGCAGGTTATATGGGAGTCTGATCCCAATCGTCAATTGACTGTCGCATCAGCCTCGCAGATTGTTTCAGCGTCATGGAGGTGAATAGAATTTAACTGAGCTAACCTTGTCGAATTCGACTGGTACGTAGGTAGGCATTATGAAAAGGAAACGTGCATGCGTTAATACATTGATCACTAGCCATGGCCATTTAAATCGCAACGTACATATACGTGTAGATAGGATTCATATAAATTTTAATCCTCACTGTAAAGACAAAGACATCCTCATCTCGAAGCGTCGCAAATCCGTGTCTAAGTAATCAGTTCATATCGAGAACTGACGACGACAAAAGAATGCTCACTTGGATTTCACATGCGATCTTAGTCCGTTGACTGTCATCTTGCGCTCGTGCCTAGTATTTCCTCCAGGTTACTTTCCTTGAAAATTTGCATCGATTTTAATAGACAACTACGGCAGTCCACAGTCTTTCAAATCCCGTTCTCCATCGGTTCGCGCCATAAGCTCCTCTGCAAGCCCATTAGTACGGAACAAGTAATGATCCACGCCCTGCACTATGATATCTTCAACTACGCAAGAAGTTTTCGTGCCTTCACTGCACGTGCGATATCAATTCTCATATCTTCGTGTCGGTGACAGTGGGCTGGCTATATGCGCATTGTCACGCTTCATTGAGAACAGTGTGAAAATCCTCACCAATATGCCTGTCATCAATTGGGCATAAGGTTGACAAGATAAACATATGATCCAACGACTGTCAAACGAAGAAGCCTCTTTGCGCGAATCGTCAACTCCGATAAGCTCGAGATACTTCTTTGCAATAGCGATTGCCTGCATACAGAGTCAGAGATTGACTGTCAGAGAGGTGATGATATTATCTTTCCTTCTCATCCTTTATGAAGTTCGACGCGTCCCAAGGTTTTTTTCGATGGTTCGGCTTCTTTCCCTTGGGAATGCCATATTCGTGCATGCACGCGTCCCGAAAAAGAAGGGGTTTAATCTCCTTTTCATACTGGACAGCTCGATCCGTACACTGTTTGCACAGGAGCCGTGCTGAATATCGATCAACTGGGTGTAGCTCTTCTTTGCTCGCGGATTTTGGATCAAAATCAGGAAACCCAAGGGTTGCTGTCATCTGCTTCCGCGCATCGTCCTCCCATTTCAAATTATGAACAGGTTCACTCGGCTTCGTGGCGATAAATAATGACGACGTTTCTTGGAGTGTAACCTTTTCTACTTCGCTTCCTGACGGCATATATTGTGACGTGATTAGTGGAACCAGTTCTGGCGGTTCCTGCACAGGCAAAACGTGGGGTTTCAACTTTTAAAACTGAAGCTGATGTACATATAATAGATTTTCTGTGTCTAGAGGATGCTTCAGCGCGACCATCGATTCACGAGGCGCACTTCATCAGCAAAACCAGGATGGCTATGGAGTGCTACACAACTGTCCATAGTATTATGTAGTAACCTCTGGGTTTGCTGATGTACCACAGCCATTGCTGTGACATTTGATGAAACTGCTACAACAACTTTCAGTGAGGTCAAAGCTGGCACCCTTCTCTTTCTGTTGTTATTGTTGAGAATATAGAGGGCATGAGGGATAAAGGAGGAAAGGAATGTAGTATTCATAGAGTACATATGAATATATACTTCATGCCTAACTACAAAGCAATGCTCGTACCAGCAAGTGTTGTGAGTTTGAGCTCAGCATCCTGTGCTGTTTCCTTGTCTCGTCCTCAACTCCCTCCTAGTCTCCATTCCCATCTCGTCTCCTACCGCCCAGACTCCCCTTCTCCTTCCTTCCTGTTCTGCTCCGCGTTCCGTCGGGTGATTCGTCGTTTCCAACAGTTATTATAGTCGTGGCCGATGTCCATCTCTTCCGTAGGACAACGCAAATTTACCTAGCCACACTACTGGCGCCAAGAGTATAGCAGCTGTTTGGGAGACGATGCGGGTATAATAGTCTTGGGCTTGTCCACCACAATTAAAGGTATAGTTGAATTGGTTGATGCAACGTTTGGAACCTTCTTCCTTATCAGGATAGAGCATACAAAGGGTGGGGGTACTCTCTGAAAATCTGCTTAAGAAATATCAGTCAGATCAATTCCTAAATTTGGTATTGGTAGTGTCTTCGAAATTCCGGTACTGCTTTATTGGTTGTTTTTTTGTAGATACTATCTTTGGGACTAACCTGTTTTCAACGATGTGGAGTTCACACATTTTAGTCGAAGCCTAGAAATCTCATTAGTT
Organism: Amanita molliuscula; assembly: GCA_023014405.1. Classification (NCBI taxonomy): domain Eukaryota; kingdom Fungi; phylum Basidiomycota; class Agaricomycetes; order Agaricales; family Amanitaceae; genus Amanita; species Amanita molliuscula. The sequence continues at coordinate 650,835 of JAEBUP010000012.1, forward strand.
TTTGATAACGACCATCCCTTCAAGTTTATGGTCAAGGCAGTTCGCTGAAGTTAAGTCGGTGTATCGGTCGACATGGCTGACCGTTAAAGAGGACTTCGACGGAAGTCGCAGTATAGTGTCCTGGACTACGTTGTTCATTGCCAAGATCTCGCAGTTTTGGTCACCGAGGTGTGAATGTGCTTTTGGTCTCCAGACAGGGACTCGGACATAGTTGGAATCTTACCATTTTTCATTGACGCAACCGCTGATAGGTGGGGCTGGTTCACCAGCAAGGCATATTCAAGCTCATCCCAGTACAGAAGAGATGGCAACGCTCTCTGCCCTCCGCGCTACTGCCAGGCCTCCCCAGGACTTCATTGGTCAGAGAACACAGCCCCGTGGCTTGGCTAGGCCCCGCTAATGCATTTTCCACCTCGCCGTCTCCCCACCTGGGCCAATGCAGATGGATGATACAGCAACGACTTCCTGAGATGATTCGTCGATACAGATGAAGTTGGGGCCAAATTCGGATACGTGATGTTCAGTAAGATTAGCTATTGCGCCTTGGCCCGTCGAAGTCGAATCGTGCTTACCCTAGTCGCCTCTATCATCTTCAGTCGCTGTAAGCGTGATTTCACCATTGATAGGTCCGATGAGCAGCAAGCCGCGCAAACGGGAGCAGGATGTTGTTGTGCAGCATAACGACGTCACCGTGACTATTGATCAGAGTCAATCCATGATGGGCATCAAGAGCAGCAGTTCCATGTCAATCGCTCTACGTAGTTTGGAGATGGCCGACAACCACCGTTGATTCCATGACTGGACTTCCAGCTTCAGGAGCAATGTACAATCTCGTTCAGACCATGGTGAGATGGTCCAGACATACGACAGTCGTATCCGTGCATGCACAGCCACTGTCACGCAGATCACAATTTTGCGACATCGTGATCATGCGCCAAATGCATCGTGCACGTCTCAAATCCTTGGGTGAGTCGAGAAACGCAAAGAAAGTGCATATAACATCCACAGGAATCAAGTGCATGAAGATATACTTGTAACGTGTCGTCAGTCCCTGAAGCTGGCACCAGATATATGAAGTAACTTACTTTCACGAGTGCCTTTGAGTCATCGCCAGTCCGCTGTTTAAAACCTCGGTCTCCGGGAAATCGTCGCAGGCCGGTAAACGTAGGTACAATTGATATGCTGTGAAAAAAAACCAATCCTTTGTTATATTCCAAGCCGCCTAGGCATACCGCCTGGCAACACATGCCAGGCTAACGGAAACTGGCCAAGGCACAGCAGGCCTGGCGAGGCTGTTTAGCAGCGGATCCACGACGCACCTGGCGAAGCCTGGTCAGGCCATGTCAGGCCGGTCGCGCTTCTCCAGCTTTCAGACTTTTTGTTGATGGGAGTACGACACTTTGCTTACAACTTGGAACAACTTTCCAGTACAAATTTATCAGAAAGGAAACGGATGGCAGGGTAAAATTGGTTTATCTTAGTTCGGGTTTCCTGGAACTGTTTCGGAACCGCAGGTTATATGGGAGTTTGATCCCAATCGCCAATTGACTATCGCATCAGCCTTGCATATTGTTTCAACGTCATGGAGGTGAATTTTAACGGAACTAACCTGGTCGATTTCGGCTGGTACGGAGGTAGGCATTATGAAAAGGCAATGTGCATGCGTTGATACATTGATCGTTAGCCACGGCCATTTATGTAAATCGCAATGTATATACATGTAGACAAGATTTATATATATTGTAATCCTCACTGTCCCAGCTACGCTGTAAAGACAAAGATATCCTCATCTCGAAGCGTCGCAAATCCGTGTCTAAGTAATCAGTTCATATCGAGGACTGACGACGACAAAAGAATGCTCACTTGGATTTCATATGCGATCTTAGTCCGTTGACTGTCATCTTGCGCTGCTTGCCTAGTAATTCCTCCAGGTTACTTTCCTTGAAAATTTGCATCGATTTTAATAGACAACTACGGCATCCACAGTCTTTCAAATCCCGTTCTCCATCGGTTCGCGCCATAAGCTTCTTTGCAAGCCCACTAGTATGGAACAAGTAATGATCCGCGCCAGGAGTTTTTGTGCCTTCATCTCTCTTGGCTTCGCGTGCGATATCAATCTTCATATCTTCGTGTCGGTGACAGTGGGCTGGCTATATGCGCATTGTCACGCTTCATTGAGAACAGTGTGAAAATCCTCACCAATATGCCTGTCATCAATTGGGCATAAGGTTGACAAGATAAACATATGATCCAACGACTGTCAAACGAAGAAGCCTCTTTGCGCGAATCGTCAACTCCGATAAGCTCGAGATACTTCTTTGCAATAGCGATTGCCTGCATACAGAGTCAGAGGTTGGCTGTCAGAGAGGTGATGATATTATCTTTCCTTCTCATCCTTTATGAAGTTCGACGCGTCCCAAGGTTTTTTTCGATGGTTCGGCTTCTTTCCCTTGGGAATATGGCATTCGTGCATGCACGCGTCCCGAAAAAGAAGGGGTTTAATCTCCTTTTCATACTGGACAGCTCGATCCGTACACTGTTTGCACAGGAACCATGCTGAATATCGATCAACTGGGTGTAGCTCTTCTTTGCTCGCGGATTTTAGATCAAAATCAGGAAACCCAAGGATTGCTGTCATCTGCTTCCGCGCACCGTCCTCCCACGTCTTCATCTGAGCCTTCACGACATCCTCTACGCCACTCTTCTTCAAGATATCCTGAATGGATTTACTCGTTTCTGCACCTGCCAAGGCGAGTAAAGATGCAAACATTGGGAGTCGTCGGAAAGTAGGAAACGGAGGTACAATGAGGTCGTGATTCTGACTGCGTAGCTTTTCATGATACTTCTGGATAGCTTCGTATATAGTCAGATATGAGGCCTCCTTTTCGACCCGTTTGCGCTTCTCTATCATAGCTTGTAACTCTGATTCTACCTTTGACTCTATGGCCTTGAAATCTATATTTTGATTTAGTGAAATAAGAAGAAACGGACATGACACACTTACCGTCCAACGTAATCTGTTCAAAGTATCTATTACGAAGGCCATAAAGTGCACCATAACTAGTGTTGTTTAGTAGATCATAAAGACTAAACCCTTTTGTCTTCGCTATTTGTTTAGATCTATGGCGAATGTTAACCAAGTGAGCCATCCCAGATTTTGAACACACGTTCGATAATTTGTCTGTTGATTGAAACCGTATTTTGACTTGTACGCCGTCTTCCACTTGGAAAGTGCAACACAGAACTACATAACAAGTAGCTTCAGTGCTGGAAACAAAGGATGATGTGATTCCTACCTCCATCCACTCTTTGTTTCCCTCGATAGCCTCTTGATTCTTCTACAAACATACCATCTATTCACTGGACATGATTACGTTTTAAAAAGGGAAAACGTACCCTCTGGAACTCTTCAACATTTCCAGTAACTTGTGATTCGGCTTCTTCCGCCCTGTACCTCGCCAGGACCTTAGTCATTTCTGGAGTTCTACACCACAATGCAGCCCAAGGCCCTTGACTGTTCATCGCATCATGTCGACAATTTCGCTATAGAAGGCGGCTTACAGTATATACATGTTGCGCTGCTCGCTGCTACAAACGATAATGAATGCATTTGTATTACTAGGACAAGATGGACTTACGATTAAATAAGCTACATTCAATCGTCGGTGTTCGCTCCCAAATCTGACTGTCGGGTACGCTCGCTTTTTGGAGTTCACAGAGACTGCGTACCATATATTGTACACCGTCAGATCAGCATTAGCGGCGACAATGCGCAGGGCTCACCCGGGGATAGAGTATACCCGGGCAGTACATGATCTCTTCAAAGTCTAGTGTCTGAGCATCGAAACGCAGCAAGTTCGGATACGCTTACATTCTTGCAAATTCTGAGCCTCAAAGAAAATGAAGCGTACATCTCCTTTGAGTAGGTTGAGCAAAACTAGTTGTGCAGATTAAGCCAGATACGACTCTGGTGTGGTTACGTGCTCACATCGCACTTTCCAGTGCTAAACACCATTGAAGCGTAGGCCAGTTCAGAGAGTGTACTGGGTGGGTCTGGCATTGGCTGTGGGATAGTGAACTGTCTCGTCCTTTTCCATATAAACGTGGCCGAAGGCGAAGTCAAAGTCTTCCATAAATGTTTGCTACATCTTGCCATTTGAAGGACGTCCTTCGTTGAATGCGTGTTGACCAAAACTTCCCCTAAGAGTTCGAGGGGAAGAGATGACAACAGATCAACTATGGGGTTGCAGGCCTCCACGGTATCTTTGGAGTTTGGACTCTCTGTATCACTTGCCTGGGCCTGACGTTCCAGCCGTGGTCTCTTTCTGGATTGTCTCCCTTGTCCAGATTTTCGCTTTCGCGACGGCTCTGAAGTTGAATTGCACATTTTGTTTGTATCAACATTGGACGTGGTGAAAGTGACATCAATTTCATCGCATGTCTTTGCCAAAGGCTCGGGGCCCAGTTCGCTCCCGGATTCTTGATTTCCGGATGCAGCTGGAGCAGACATTGGTCTCTGCGCTCCTGGTGCTTCACCGTAGATTCGGCGTAGAAGAGTTAGTCTCAGACTAATGTTACGTAATATTCAATTCATCCTATTTTCTATCCAGGCCTTATTGAAGTTATTCTATAATGTTGAGGCTTTTTACACCATATCGTATGCCGCGTGCGAGACTGGAACAAGCTATGCGGACGAAGCTCAAAGGCAATGAAGTAATGATATGCAGAATCTTAAAGCAGCCGCCAGAAAGCACGATAGGTGGATGACGGTCAGTGAAACGGACATGTCGACGTTGTCGATATAGAGATAATTTCACGCGGCACTGGGTCCTCCCTCCAGAATTCGTTCTCCCGGTTGGGTCCACCGCAAGCACTCGTCTGCAGCTACTCGAGATAAAAATAGCAACTGTTGGAAGTTTGATAGTGTTGTACGTAATTTGTTGTTCATGAATATTCCACTTCTCAAGATCTCATGACCGGAGGGCTAGCGAATGTAATGCTTGACGTGTGTATTCCATTAATCTTCGAGGAAGATTCGTTGTCACCCGAGTCATATTTACCCACGCTTGTGCGAATTCGCCGAAACTTTAGCTACAGAGTCCTTATGCAATGGACGTACGGCGCTTATGGCATCACGATGGTCTGTGCTACCAGGAGTAGACGTGGCACGCGGGTAAGTGGACCCTTGTCACGTCTGTGAACTATGGCAGTTGTCTTATTATAATTAATGGCGAATCACATCAAATCTGATGTCGTGAACACCAATATAAGACGACTTTATCCCTGACTTCGGTTGTTTTTCTCCTTCCCCTGCCACTGTCCCGCCATGAAATTGCGCATTGCAGCGGCCCTTGCTGTCTGCTCCATTGCTCAAGGTGCCCTTGTCCAAAAGCGAAACCTCGTACTGCCCGGCACCGCTGCTTCCGACCGCGCATCTGTGAAGCAGTTGTTCTCTAAGAGTTACTCGGTATACAGGTGAGCTGTGGTGCCTTTCAATGTGTTTACGTGACTAATTGTCGCGTAGAAAATTCGCGTTTGGCCACGACGAAGTCACTCCTGTATCACAGAGTGAGTATAAGCTCGCCATGTGTTTGACGCTGATGCTGAAAGTGCTGGAGCTTTCGCTGACCCGCGCAATGGGTGGGGTACGTTGTAAGGTCATAAATGCAAATTAACTGGCTAAACCAGGTAATAGGCGCATCTATCGCGGATGCTCTAGGCACGATGGTACGTCGTCAATTTTGGGGGACTATTTGAAGACTCAAAAGGCATTGTGTAGACACTCATGGGGTTCGATGTTCGTTCTAAAGTGAAGTATTGCTCTCTATCTCACTCGTTTAAAAGGACTGGCTCAAAGAAGGTATTAATCACATCGCTCAAGTGAACTTCAACAAATCAGACACCAGCGACACTGTCAGGTAGGCACTTTCCTAATTTTACCTTTGACTCCTGAGTAATGTTGTCCATTTTACAGTGTTTTCGAGACAACCATCCGTTATGTCGGCGGTTTGCTGAGCGCATACGAGCTCACCGATTATGCGTACCCTGTCCTGCTCCAGAAGGCTCAACAAATAGCAGACAAGCTGACATACGCATGGGTTGGCGTGAGACACGATCGTTAATTCATTGCTGAAATTTCGGGACTGAGCGGGGGCAGGACAATAAAATTCCATTCGGATACCTGGACTTCTCGACCAATAAGCCAACATTAGCGACGGTACGTTTATCGCGCCCATTTAGGATCATATTCATATTCATGAATTTGCACTATAGAGCAATATTGCTGAGGCAGGCACAGTGAGTGTCGAACACATTTGCCTATTTACGTCGGGTATAACCTCACCCAGTTGACTGTTGAATTCGGAACCTTGTCAAAATATACAAAAAATCCAAAATATGCCAATTTGGCCGTCAATTCTGCCCAACACATTGCCCATCTCGTGAGCCTTGGTACTTTCTTATATGCGTTTCCATATTGATTCTCGTGTAAAGCCTTCCCCCCTCCCAGGTTAGTAAGATTTGCGTTCTTGTCGTCGTCCAACTCTGACGTACTTTAGGCCTCGCCGCCCAAGGCATTGATCCTACAACAGGAGAATTCGTGGGTGGCTACGTTGTGAGTACGTAAGATATATATGCTATGCTCTGTTCAATATCCTTCGTCAGACATGGGGAGGAGGATCGGACAGCTGTTTCGAATACTATCCGAAGTATACGCGACTTTTCAACCCCAAAGAGACCCTTCTTATGGACACTTGGGCGACTGCTGTTGATTCTTCGATCAGGACCTTGCTCAAAGTAAGTGTTCTTGTTACCAAGTACGGTGCTTGACTGATTTGTCATTTGTAGACCACAACAGTGGGCGGTTGGTCGTACCTTGCGGATTACGATGATTCGAAAAAGATTCGTCATGTCGGTTCTCACTTGGCATGTTTTTACGGCGGAAATTGGCTATTAGGTGATTATTCCCTCGATACGTCATGTTGAAAGGGTTAATTAAAGGCTTTTGTCAGGTGGGCGGCTTCTGAACAATCAAACGATCGTCAACATCGCCCTCAAGCTCACTGATGCCTGCTGGAATACTTATGCGAGTACGGAGTGAGTATCAAGCGAGCTGGCATGACGCAGACTAAATGGATTCGACCGGTAGGACTGGTATTGGGCCCGAAGTGTTCGCGTACATGTCATCGGACGGCAACTACACCGGCGGCAGCCCGCCGACTGCAGACCAGCAGACCTTCTACCAAAAGCATGGCTTCTACATCACTGCGTCAGACTATATCCTGCGACCTGAAGTGCTCGAGTCCAACTTTTACGCTTGGCGAGTCACTGGCGACATCAAGTATTATCAACGCGCCCAAACCGCTGTCAAGAATTTCAACAAATATATAATTCTGCCGCAGAACGGTGGAGCAGCAGGTCTGAATGATGTGAATAACGCGGCAGCAGGTAGGATCGATGACACTTCCAGTTTCTGGTTCGCGGAGGTTTTGAAGTATTTGTGAGCGGTGTTTTATTCTTTGAGCTTCTCAGTTTTCTTACTCATGGAAAGGTACCTCACATTCGATGATCCCAATAACATCAGCCTCGATACTCGTACGTGTCCCCTTCGTAGATTACGATACATACTGTGACGGTGTTCTAGATGTCTTCAACACCGAATGCCATCCCATCAGAGCTCCCTGGGCACCGGCCAATTACAATGCTAGGATTTTGGACGATAACAGCAAGTTATTCCGAGTCAGCAAGACAAGCAGTCCGCAGGCCGCCGTCAGTCCGAATCCCTTCCTACCCCAACCTATACAACAAGCGTTGAATATCGTTTAACAATGCTCATTCCTTTTTACTATTCACCCTCGTTTGATTACACTCTTTACTGATTCTCGAACACTGTCTATACGTAGTCCAACTCTCATGTGTAGACCCTATTTGACCTTGGTATTGATAACTCCATGGACATGGCGCTATTATTTACGCGACAATCTTTGGCTGGCTATATTCGCGAGAGCATGCTTCCCCGTGAAGAACGTGACTAGTCCGAGGATACCTCCGTACAACAACACGTCTCCAAGTCTGAGCGCTACCCAGTACCAAAAGAGCAATCCTTCGAATGCGCCGAGCATCACAATGAATGGAAGAATATGTACTGAGAAGAGGTGCTTTGGCCGGGGAGCATTTTGCGACCACTGACGTTATGATGGCGTAAATTCGGGGGCTTTATCAAAAAAAAAAAAAAAGAATGGGAAGCAAACTTACGAGTCCAAGCAGGACGACCCAAGGTACCAGGACGGCCAATGCGAAGAAGGCGGAGATGAATTTCGGTGGGAGTTTTTCTTCTGCGCGGAATGTGTGCCGTATTTCGGGTAGGGGATGAAACGAGGCTTCATCGGGATGGGTCGGGACCTGGTTTTGAGGGCGGTACGTAAAGGTCAAACAGGTGGGCGAAAATCGGAGAGTAATTTCGTGTCCCGATGATGAGGGTTACTTGTAGAGGAGCGGTTGAGGTGGGAGGGAGGGACGCTGGAGGTTTGGCCATGTTCTGCGAGGCACGACAAGTCAATGGGATTTCAGTTTGAGTGCAATTCATCCTCACTAGTTCAAACTTGGCCTTTCCAGAGCTGGTGACCACGACAGGCTGAATGCCTTCTTCGTCAGACTCGGCGTCATAGAAGCGAAGGAAGGTCTGGTGAGGTTGGACACCCTTATCCGTCTCCTTGTTCAGTACTTGGAACGTCAATTTGAGGGCGTCACTCGTGTTGAGAGTAATGGGGGTCGTCAATTTTTTGTTAAGTGATAGCCTGCAAGATAAAAAGAATGAATATGGTTTGGTGCATGTAATGTTATTGTTGAGCCTTACGATTCCGCGCGTAGAGGTGTGCTGGAACGTGCGGACGTGACAACTACGCGGGGAGACTGTAGGGTAAGTAGGGCTCCCTGGACGGTAGCTGCGAGCAGCAGGATTGAAATTGGGAAAAGCCTGAGCATGGCGCTCTGGCGGATCGACGCGACGCTGACACGTACTGGTCCTGCTTATGTCATAGATTTATACGCAAGTGGCAAAACACCCAGCAGCTTGCGCCGCGCTCATGCATGGTTGCGTTGAAATATGAGTCTGAAGCAGCTGCGACTCCGAATGCATTGTCTCTGCAGTCAGACCAATTTTGAGACGCAATTTAAGTGTGAAAAAAGATTAGTCCCCACCGTGATTTGAACACGGGACCCCGCGATCTGCAATCGCATGCTATAACCACTTAGCTATGGAGACGCGCAGAATTGCGGGATTATCAAGACTTTGTGGCTGTTGCGTTATTGGTACGCGTCACCGCCACACGTCTTGACATCCACGACTCAATGGCCGACGCTTGAAATGAAGAAGACCGAGGACAAGGCAAAGCCTGAAGAAACCAAGAAGGAAGAAGAGAAACCCGCCCCACTCACCCCATTGCAGGAGCTGAAGACGAATGTTGCACTTATTGATCGTGCTGTGGCCAAGTTGGAGCCGCGCTTTGCCCATCGTGTCCTCCGTACATTGACGTCTGTGAGAAAGAAGCTTGACGACAACATCTTGAGGAATGCGATCGAAGAAATGTACCTTCGAGGCATGTCGTTCGCATCTATGGCTGGAAGCACATTCTCATCTTCGAATTCGCAGATAATCCGGTCAAAAGATCATTACTGGCATGGCTTCCCCCACCCACCATGGACATTGATACTAGTACCAAACCAGCGTTTACGAACACGGTACAGGATCCGTCGCCAGAGAGTGAAATCTACCTTCGGTTACTCATACTGTACCGTCTGTTATCTTCACCGGAAACATACGAAAAAGCACTTGAGCTTGCGCAAACGACAGTGCAAAAAATTCAAACCTTGAATCGCCGGACAATGGATCCTATCGCCGCGAAGGTATGGTATGCCGTCGAGCGGGCGTTTGAACTCGGCGCAAGCTTGGCCGATGCTCGTCCGTCAGTTCTTCATTACAACTAGCTTGGAAGATAGAGCTGATTGCTTTTAGACTGTTTCTGGCTGCACAGAGAACGGCCGCGCTGAGGCACGACGACGAAACTCAGGCGTCCCTCATTAATTGCCTTTTGCGCAATTACATCCACTACAACCTCTACGACCAAGCAGATAAACTTGTGTCGAAGACGACATTCCCCACGTCTGCGGGAAATCCTCAGCTTGCTAGATATCACCATTACCTCGGGCGGATCAAGACCGTGCAGCTCAACTACAGCGATGCTCACTCTAACCTTCAGCAAGCTATCCGACGTGCGCCTTCCCCAAAGACAGCACCCTGGCTTCTACCAGGCTGTCCACAAATTTTTCGTCGTTGTCGAATTGCTTATGGGGGACATCCCCGAAAGAAGTCTGTTTAGACACCCCGTGCTGGGGAAAGCCCTTGGTGCATACTTCGAAATAGTCAAAGGTATGGCTCGCGCTTATCTTGCCTGCGCCTCATTTAATGTTCCCCATTAGCTGTACGAAGTGGCTCGCTGTCACAATTCCAAACAACACTTACGAAACATGCTGCACAATTTGAGGCAGACAGGACTTATACCCTCATTGTGAGACTCCGCCAGAACGTCATCAAGACTGGTATACGTCGCCTATCTCTGTCATACTCTCGCATATCTCTCAGGGATATTTGTGTTAAGCTTCACCTTGACTCCGAAGAGGACGCGGAGTACATTGTAGGGAAGGCTATTCGGGATGGCGTTATTGAGGGACGTATTGTGCACGAAAAGGGATGGATGGAATGCGGAATACAAAAGAGTGGATACGGTCCCGAGGTTAGCGAAATGTTCGCAAGGCGGATTGCTTTCTGTCTAGATTTGCACAATCAAAGTATCAAGGTACGTCTCCTATATGATGCGAGTTGTCCGAAAGTTTCACACGAAACATCCGTAGGCCATGCGTTATCCTCTTAATGCGCATAGAAAAGAACTTGCTGCCGCTGAAGGCGCGAGAGAACGAGAGAAGGAGTTGGCGAAAGAGATTCAGGAGGGGGAATTAGATGAGGATGACCTCGGTGGCGATTTCTAGGCTGTCTGTCCCCATTGCGACACAGTCATATGTCAATTTTCAACATAGGCAAGCTCGGAAATAAGCTGTATTAGTCGAACTCTCCGGATAAGCCAACATGCTGGCAGGGGATAACGTAAGTGGAAAATTGCACAGTCATCAGATCGTCCACAAAGTACACAAGTGAACGCCACCCATGACTAACCTGACCTGAGAAGGGGTCGTTGGATTGCCTGAGAAGGCCAATATGAGGCAAGCACAAGACGTCTTGTTTTGTACAGGTGCAAGGGTTATGTTTAGTATCACTTTTGATATGATTAGTGACGAACACTTATTGGATTCTGAATGCAGAATGATTTAGCAAATTGCTGTGTATCGCCATTGGTAAAGTGCTAACTATTGAATGTAATTGAAGAATTCGTCATGGGTGCAAGTGGTGCTAATGCAGTAAAATACACCGAATGATTAGTAAGCGATTCCCCGGGAAAGCGCGGCTATTCGATAATTGCCGATTTAATTAATCAAGTGATGACGTAAATTGCACACGCTTGTTTATCCAATTGGAAATGTCGTTTCTGAGGCGCATCTGGCAAAGCATAAGAAATCCTGTAAGACACACCGTTTCAAACTCTTGTACAACGGCTCATCATGTCTACAAGAGGGCCTACGTCGGCCGAGATCTAGAAGGCTCGTGTCAAGTTCGCATGTTTGGATGAGTTGCAGCTCATTCACCTGTAGGGAACAGATTCTACGAGTACCCAGCTTCGTCTCCAGGTATGTCGTAGAAACAAGACTATCTTATCCTCGCATTGCGTGACAAACAGACCTCCGGCGCACGAGGCGAGCAGTGCAATATCGTCATCCAGATGACGTGTGGGACTATATTGGAGGAGGAAGAAGGCTTCCAGGTGAGGTCTCCAATGCTTTGCGCCTTAACGCATGAAACATTTGTTACAGTCCAATGGTCTTCATGGTTGACGCATACGCGACTGCATCCACCCGCATTGGAGGTATCATTCATTCCCACTGGTACAATTTCTGTTGTGTTGAAGCTCCTTCACGAATAGGAACTACAAGCAGATTATGCACGCCAACAACGCGTGAAAATGAACGCTGCGATTATCGAAGCAAGGGACAATGAAAGTCGAGCCAAACTAATATCTGAAGGCGTCGCTGCTGTGGAGGAAGCTCAGCGGGCAGCGGGTGAAGAGTCGACACTTGATCTTAATCGGGAAGGACAGCAGGAGGATACGCGTCTGGAACAGGAGGGTCGTGGAGAACTACAAAAAGTACAAAATTCTCAGTCAGACACCTCGAGATCGATATCAAAGGAACATTCCGACAGATCTCCGTGGGTTGAGCACACGACAGAGACACTAAAACCGCAATCTTGGAGTGCGTCGACGCGTCGTAGAGAATAGGATCGTATACTTTTTGCCGATCGTCATGGTACGCGCACGCCCCTTAAAGCTGTTCGGCAGATTCCGTATATCATTCGATTTTTACTAGGCCTCCTCTTTATTGCCATTTGGGGGAATGGTTTCAGCCCTGCAGTCCAAGATGTCTATGTTGCACTAGAGGATAGACCTCGCTTCGAGCGGAAAATTTTGGCTAGGTATCGGCCGGTAAGTATGTTGAAACACGCTCCAACAGTAGTACGACTCAATTGCAAGAGTACAACGCATTCCATTTCGTTGATCCGAGGTATTCACGTGTACCCGAGGATGGTAGCGGATCTCTCCGGTTCTTGAATTTATATTGCCCGCCATTGATGATGTTCCTGCAATCCAGCGCTCAGAACACTGTGATCGAGGCGATTTGCTAACATTACATTGCAGAGCGATCAGCTTGCTGTCACAGCGCAGGCTTGCGAATACGGAGTGCCGTCACTGCCATGCCAGGTGGAACGGAAAGTTCCGCCTTATATGTTGTTGCTCTGATCATTTACGAAATGATCATGGCAATCGGAATAGGTTTGCAGCCGGTCTTGGATCCTGGAAAGGCTTCACTTGTTCCTACTAACCTTATAATAGGAAGAGTTGAAGATATATAACCGGTTAGGATAGCGTGTGGTTAAGGCGATCTCATTGTAGCTCTGGGCACTATCGTTGCCACCTCTTGTCATGGGGCCTTATGATCTGACTGTCGGTAAGTTGAGCGTATCTTTTCTTAGTGAAAGATTTACATCGATTTCAAAAATAGGTCTTCTTCTTACAGGCGTGTTTTGTAGGTCTTTGACATACAACTATCCTTTTGCCTCTACGACAATTTCTAGTTAATACATATTTATTCGGCCTGGTTACCTTTCAATTCATAACATATTACACCTCGGGTAGGCCTTTGACATAACCCTTGGCTCAGGCTATCATTAACTTATACATCAACAGGATTCAAGGACCCGCTGTATCTCAGGTGAATTGGTCGGTCGGCATTTACCAAAGAAGCGACTGACGAAATTCAAGAATCATGGTTGCCGTCTTGATCTTTACCGACACTTTCCACAGCATATCGTAAGCATTTATTTTCTTCGACATCTATTCCTTTGATCCCGACACCCTAGGCTTTTTTATATGATTTGGGTGTACTGGTAAGTAAAGAAGCTGTCATTGAGCGCTATTCGCTAAGCACCTGACAAGTGTGGCAAATTTCACAAATCCTGAAAGGCTGAAGTGTAAGCCGTATGTCCAATACAAGTCACTTGCCAGTAAAATGCGTTAGTCAGGGTTTGGCCTTACCCTTTTACACCAATAGCGACTGCAGTGACTGCTATAGTCACCCACTTTTTCCTCGGATACCGGTTCGTCTTATCATTAGAAGAACTATTTGCTTGTTGACTCTTGGGTTTATAGTATATACCGTCTGACAGGGAGCAGGATTCTCTACGGCTTCATATGCATTGTAGCAGTGGCTGTTTTTATTACTGGCGTCACCTCTGGTATCAAGTAAGATTCTGCTTTTCGTCAGTCATCGAACGCAGCGTCTCATGCACTCTTCCAGGGCCTGGATGATCAACGAGTATGTTGTGAAGAGTTTTTTTTTCTCAGGATCGGGTTCCAATAAATGCACAGGTTGATTAAGCTTGACGTATTGGATAAACTCGTTACGTCTTGGGTCGGTCTGCAAGTATTTCTTGATTTGTTCATTGCTAGTGCGTGTGTGCCTCTAGGCGTTGCATAGCCGTCTAAATATGTTATTTAGCCATATTGGTATCCCATCTTTATACCTCGCGGTCGCGTTTCGCGCAAACGAACACCGTGCTACATCGCCTTATACGCGGAGCGGTTCAAACAGGCGTTTTCTGCTCTATTTTTGCACTGGGCAATCTCATCACCTTCCGTGAGCCAAAGGCGCATGTATTAGAAATACTGTTACTGATATTATTTTTCTCTTTGCGCAGTGGCAGTGCCGTCAACTAACCTTTATGGCATGTTCACTTTTCCAATTGGTCGCATATATTCCAATGTGAGTATCTCTTGATCCACATTTCACGTTTGACATTTGCTTTTTTCAACAATTAGACTTTAATGGACACATTGAACATGAGGGAAGATCTGAGGGACGTTTTTAACCAGTCAAGAGTGGTCAGTTCTACTTGTTCTGACCATGTACATCTCTGACATTATAGGACTTAGGAGAACTCCGTTCCACTTTTTACCTTCTCGGAGTCGCAATCGCAGTCACAGTCGTCACCCCAATCAAAAATTCCGACTAATAAGACGGATCGCTTTGGCTCAACCCAGTTATGGGACAGGAGCGCTGCATGATATCAAATCAATGCCATATAACACCAGCCTTGTTTCTGGCGACGCAACCTGAATATTCTGTCTAATAATTATGACTGTCGGTCGTGTTGATTTCGAAAATACTCTAAGCAATCGCAGTGTTTGTATTAGTAGAAATAGCTTAATATTGGCGCATAATAATTCCCGCCCTTTTTCTTTGTGCCATTGCTGAGAGCTCCCTACATTCAATCGACATGCACTCGCAACTGCCATGTCTAGATCTTGCATACCAGGAGCGTGCCACCTATGATTACGCCAGGACCTTCCACTGTTGCATGAAGACAAATGAATGGCATTGATGCCTGCCAAGTCAGTTCCTGAACTATTTATTACAAAGGTCCAGCACCCTCGCTTCACGGCAATCGTATCCATCATTCCGTGAAGTACCGAGGTTGGTCTTAAATCGATTTGTTTATCCAGAATGAGCACAAGAAAAGCAAAAGTAAACTTACATCAAGGACTTCATCGATCCTCGAAATCTCATTTCTCAAGCTTGCGCGCACAATCAATGTGTCCATTATCGCCTTCATTACATTAGTTGAATGAGTTACTTCACGCACACTCCCAAAACTGGCTGAACAACTTACATTTGTGTAAATGCGACCGATGGGAAAAGCAAACATTCCATACAAGTTTGCCTGTCGCCAGGTTACTGTACGAGCAATGTATCAGTGGACGTGGCAAATCGTTCCGAAAACACGAACGAAAGGCGACTAGGTTCGCTATCGCGAATGTGGTCGAGAAAAAACCAACTTGAATTGCACTACGTATGCATCGATTCAAGATCTTGTTTGTCATACAATAACTTGTTCTTTGCCTATAAAGGCCAATGGACATGAAACCTGGCAAGATAAAGCATTAGATGATATAATGGTCGTTGCGGGAGACATATTGACATGCAAGGAACAAGTCTAGGATCGCCTGGCACGCGAGCCATATGATGACCACGTTATTTAAAATACATAGCTTGACCTTTCTGTAGGCAGTATTATAACATGGAACTGATAGCACCGGGAAGCTCACTCTTGTATTTGGCATGCTCTGGAATCACAGATCAATGTGAATGTACAATAAATTCATTCTAGCACTCACCGTCCTCCACTCACTGAAGCTGCGATAAAATCCCCTAGAGCAAACACCATGATCCCTACATACATATACCTATTCTTCGTCATTTGATAGATACTAAGCAGGTTGTCGACAACTTTCACGCGTCGTGTACTAGCTTAAACTCACCGATAAGCCATGAAGTGTTGGGTAAGGATTGTGGTGACGGCCGACAACATCGGTGTGACGCAGTAGGGCCAATAGTCCACTGATTCAAACGAATGATCATCTCTTTTAAGATTTAAAGGTGATAAGAGCCGTACCGAGAAATGCAGACGGATTGGTGAAGTTGACGACGCTAAGTTGTCATGAACTTTCCATCATGTTCCTGATTTTTTCGGGCCACCCCGAACTCACAGGTATAGCCAAGCCATGTAAACGAGCCTGGACGATTAGGTGAGAAAAGACGATTTCAAGCGAAAACGGATGACGAACGCAAACGAGTGGGCTACATCCACGATGAGCAAGATCAATACCGTCGCTCTGAACCATGTGAATATCGTGTTCACAGTACAACAGGGTGGCAACAAACGGACTTGATCCATAATGGGTCATTGAAGTCTAATTATCAATTTTTTATCGTCAACAGAGCTGGGCAGATTAAACGCACTTAGACTATAATACGAAGCAAACTGATACGTAACGATTCCGAAGAGGTACGTGTTGACTGTCTCGATTCAACGACGTGTCGAACGATGATTAGGAAACGGACTAACGAACGATGCCTAATAAAAGAGTGCCTAACTAAGATCAGTTCATCACCGAGAGGTCAATGAGAAAACCAACGCACCAGCAGTAGCATCGTATTCGCCCATTTGGTTGGAGAGCACACCAGCCCCATATCCAAACGTGGAGTCTCTGTTAAAGCTAGTATCACGTGGCTATAATGATTTTCACAATACATCACATCCCTGATGGGTTTCAAGGAGATCAACGCTTGGTCTTGGACTGCTTTGGGACATTGCACAGCCTTACGAAGGCATCGGAGCTGGAGGCCGATCTGTAGGTGGACAGCGCTGGAAAATGAATAATCCTCTCTCAAGTCGGTTTGCCCGGTATGAAGAATGCTTACGATTAGTGCGGAACAACCGCAACGCTTGCACTAACGTTATTCTATTCTTACTCCGTTGCATGCACTATTGGGGATGCGCAGAGGCGGCCGCCATACAAACGTGTGCTGAAATCTTTTCTCCTAAGGTGCACAGCAAGCAGCCTGCTTACATTCATTCCGTTAATGACATTAATATCAAATTGTTTTAAGACATCAACACATCTTTGGATCATCAGCAAAATAATTACCTGCTAAAGCAGTCTCACAATCCCATTCCTCATGCTGTAGAACCTCGCGACCAAGTGAAAATCTCTGCAAAAGTTGTACAACTTCGTCGTCATCTTTCCTTCTAGGAATCAGCTGATCTTGGTCTGGAACTGGAGGAAGCGTTCGAAAAATCATACGTGCTAGCTCTACTTGGGCTAGATAAGCCTCCGCAGGCAACCGAGGTGGGTACTTGACTTCGGATGAAATGACGCGTTCTATTGAGCCGTACTCCCTGATAAACCTCAAGGCACGGGTTGGGCCTACATTTTTGATGCGCTCAGAAAAGTCCGTTCCAAGGAGAAGGGCAAAATCAATGAAAGAATCGTAATTGAGCTCTAACATGGCTCGTGCATCAGGACCAGACAACACCATAAGAGGTTCGCGCCTGTTAGTAATGTTCCTGAGTAGGGGAGCTTCGTAAAGGAGAACGTCCTGGTGGTTTTCAGAGAAACCATGCGGTGCACTGGATAAATATACCCACGGTATCTTCACTGGCGACATAATCCGCCCAACCCCGATGAACAATGGCCGAGGCCAACGCTTCCGCCTCGAATGGTCCAGTCGATTCAAGACAAGGTATTCCCATGGCGTGCAGAATCTCCCTGCTCTCATCGTACGTCTTTGATGTTGGCGCGGCCGTCCGGCGCAGATATGAAGCGGACATGATGCTACTCTTCTGTGTAAGGCGGTTCACTGCTATGTCAGTGGTCGGCTCCAGCTGTTCTTGAGGTGAAAGGATTCTGGACCAAAGTTGTCCTTCTTCAACGGTGAGCTGGTATTGTGCTTTGCTCATGAAAAGTTCTGCACGAGTATCCGAGTCTATAATTGTTTGAGATGCAGGGCCATGAAGTATGTCCGGTGGTAGTGACGCAAGTTGCGAACTACTTTTATGGTAGTCGAGGAAGAGAGTAGCAATAGTCCTGGCGATTTCTGAGGGAGATATGTCTGGCAAATATCGTTCTTTAAGTTCAGCTAATGATACAGGGGGTATCACAGGAAAAGGTTGGTCTTGTATGCGGTCGTAAGAAGGTAGGAGTGCATCTTGCGGTAAAGTTCCCGATTCGCTTTCTATAAATGACACTCTATTCTGGCATAAATCAGACAGATGAAAAATGTGTTGATACGATCAGGATACCTGATCTGTTATGGGCGCATCACCCTCGTTAGTTTCATAAATAATCGATTCTGAAGCAAGAATGAGCGCATGAGTGGGAATGAGTGCAATGTGGCTTACTAGCAAGTTCTACGTTTAACTGTGACTCTGGTTCCACAAAGGCGACACTTTTGGGTTCTATAGGAACCATTGCGTCTCTTGGAAAATCGAGCACATTTATTAGGTCCGAGATGCGTCTGCAATCAACATTGTCTAGCATTCGCCACCGTTGCCAGACGCACTTCAGCTTCCGTAGTCGTTGGAGCCGTTTCAGTTCGAGTGAGCTACGTGCCGCAACTAGTTGGCGAGCCTCTCTCCGTCTCATAGTCTGTCCAGCGTCAGATATTCGACGTTGACACACAGCGGCTATCTGACCTCACGAGCTTTGGCAAGGCTACGTTCCTTCCCGTCAAACACGCATACAGCTGAAACCCCAGACTCTTCCAATTCTTTGGCAAGCCTGTACCACCCTAAAACATGCCGATACGGGTGTGGCACGGGTGCAAAATGCATTCGTTGGGTGACGAGAGTCCCATCGCTGACAATTCACGGTAAATAATAATGGCCAAACAAGAGAATTGAGAAACAAATCTTACATGACGATCCTCTTACCAGCAAGCCCTTTCAAACGGTCTGGGATATGTTTGATCGCTTCGGGACTAGGACGCGTTGAACTCAGAGCTGTTACGCATATATGATGAAGCTAGTCGCATACATACCAGGTTTTTTGAAGAAAAGGCGTGAGTCCCAGCACGCCCATGATAATATAATAAGCGAATTCTGGATTCTGGTTCGTTTGACGGACCGGCTGCCGACGCTAAATTATGTCATCAGCCCAAATTGGTATACAGCTACAATGGTCCGTGCGCATGGATGACAGGTATATAAGCTGAGTCCCCACATCACTTCTCTTCATACTTACCTTGATGGCGTGAGTGCCTTCACCGTCTGTGCTTACGGGCTGTGGAGATTCCCCATAGCACGGCGACCCTGTCCTCAGGGGATGGCCGCAGTTTGTATGGGCTTCGGCTCATGCACCGTCTAAATATTTTCCTGTCCTCCCATGGCCTCTCTATGGGCTGGGGAGGCCTTCTCTTTTTTTTGTCCCTTCACACTTCTAACCCTAACCCTAACCAATGAAATCAATGCTGCTGTGGGATGCTGCCATGCGTTGTATTCAGGCTCGGACATAGTACAAGATGGAAAATGTACTTGATTGTACAAAATAAACTATCAGCTTTATACTTAAAGCAAAGGTGCAATGTATGTAGACTATTACCATGCAGCAGGCAAGCCAGATGCCGCGCAGCCAATCTCTGTAAGTTGTGTAAGAGGGTCTAATGATCCTTGGTATTGCGGGAGGAATATCGCATCGGTATATGGGCACCGCACAGACGGCGATCCCTTATAAATCAGCGTATAACTTGCAGCACAAATCTCAAATGCCGTGTGCTCATCATAGTCAACGTCAACGGCATTGCGAGGATTGCGATCTCCAGCAGCAATACGTTGCCGTGCCTGTTGGATCATGACAATCTATTCTTGAACCAAGGCAAAAATAGGACGCATACCTGTGCGACAATCTTGGGATCAGGTTTCAGTTCCAGAAGGCGCTTCGCAAACCGAGCCGCATGTGCCAAGTTGTTTGCTTTTGAAAACCAGTTGATAGCGCTCCGGAGCGCGATTTGCAAATGAGGCGGTTGCATTTGGCAGTGTGTGAAGTATGCGGCAAGCTCCAGCTGTCGCTTGATGTTGTTGGCATCTTGCTCGGCCACTCTTCGACGTTCCAATTCGATTGACACCCCGAGCAGGTATTCACGTGCAGAAGTTACTGTTTCTCTCCACTATAACCAATGTAAATCATTGCAACTCATATTCGACGGGTAACTCACGAGCTTCGCCTCGTCATCAGAGGATATCACAACCAACAATAGTGCGTGCAACACGGTGCGGAAGACATCGTGCGCCTCGGGTAACTTGTTCCCAGACATGAATCGCTGTCCCTTCCGTCATCTCCGCACGAATTGACTGTAGTGATCGTGCAGCGACTGGGAGAACGCGACTGGGGGACGACTCGGACGGGTTACGCCTCACGTGGACCTTGAGCGGTGGCAAAGAAGCGACCGGTGAGATGTAGACATGCGATGAGCGATATATCGACAAGAACAACGGCTTAAGCAGCGTAAAGTCGACCACGCCAAATTGACGGTTGAGAAGCTTTAATACATTCATTATCAAGCCAATTTCCTCTCCCAAACCATTACTCACCTGCATAGCACTCTCAAACGCTCCAGCGGCCACATGATCAACGGCAAGTGGCGAGTTTCTCACCCACAATTCAGTCTCATCGACGCCAGGCGCTGCACCCGCACCCAGTTCCTCTTCTTCCTCCTCAACATTCCCCTCTTCTTCCTGCGCGGAACGGAATTCTTCACCTTCAGGCTCAAGATCCCATCCACCCTCATCAACCACCTCATCCTGCAATTCTTCTTCTCTCGCCCACGCATCCAATGCGGAAGACGCAGCGCCAGCGCCGGCATCACCATTGGTATACGACGACGGCTCGACCCCCTCCTAATGTTCCATTCGCAAGAGCATGGTCAAAGAAATTTTCTCCGGAGGAAACGACTGGCCAATTGAGATTGGTTGTAGACGTAATGATGGGTGGAGGTTTAAGAGTCGAGGGTCCAAAGTCGGGAATATCATCAATGTCTGCTTCAGTGAGACCTGCAGCTTCCAGAATTTCCGCAGCCACATCTTCCAGACCATTGGTTTTTGCTGTAAGATACGCTAAAGGGTCTGTAAAAATATGCATTTAATCGCTTGAGGACTCTCAAACCCAACAGAAACTTACGAAGCCCAACATCCCTCAACACAGCAATTCTGCCCTCCACATCACCCGTATACAATGCATTGTGGAATCGAGACATGGGATTTCCCCTGGCTTCAGCGATCTTTTGCATTTTTGACAGCTTCTCCGTGCTTCCTGTGGCAAGGTACAAGAACGACAGCTGGTCAAAGTTTTTGGTCATTTGATACGCCTTCTCAACTATCTTGTGGTTTCCTTGCTTGAGCGCCTGTTGTGCCAGCTTATCCCAGCACTCGGGTCGATCAATCTTTTTAGCTGTCTCCATTGCAACATCCAAGTTGCCACATTCTAACGCCAACTCAAAGCGGGTGTTTGTATCTTGAACGAAATGGAGGGCGATCTAGAATAGCATGTTAATACCTCACAAACGTTGCACAAAAGAAACCATCTTACCTCCTGGGAACGCTTTCTGTTGCAAATACGCGATAATGCTCCGACCCATGAGTGTGGAAGTCTTGATGATATACAGTATCTCTTCGTAATTGTTCTTCAAAAGTGCCAGCTTGAACCGATACTCAGTTGGATCGAACGTGATTGTGCGGGGGCGAGCCGAACGATCAAGACAGTGGATCGTCTTGCCCTTGACGCGAGTGAGGTAGACGGGATTGTCTAATGTGCAAATGATACCGTGATCACTACACGTGAACCATGTCAGATCTACTCTACAGAAACGTTGAGTTGACGTTACCCTTGCGATAGGCAATACTTGACATGATTGAGCGTAGAGTAGATGAAGACACCCGAGTCATCCCATGCACCAGACTTGATACGGATCGTCTCATGGATTAGACTATGTTGCGAGAAAGCCTTATTTGCGACTGTAATGGCTAAACGGGATAGATGAGGAGGGATATCGTCCCCACGAAATACGACTTACTGTGCTTGCTCATCAACGCCACCAACTGTCCGTCAGCACTCCAGATAACGTACTTGACGGGTGGACTATTAATTTCTGCGATCGTCTTCTGTTGCTGAATGTCATACAACACCACGTTTGAAGTGGAGCTCAGGATAAGACAAGCAGTGCCACCGTAAAATATCTCGTTCGTCTGCACAGGTGCTTTAATCGTCTTGACTACAGAGTTGGCCAAATCGCGAACTTCAATGACCTGTGTGTGTGTGGAAATGCGTTAGTACCTATATGCGGAGCAAACAAGATACACGTACCTGGTTCGTCTTGTTCAAGACGGCAAATCGATTCCTCGCAACAAAAATTGCACTCTGACCAGTCCCCTTCTTCCCGTCCGCACTCGAATCCTTGACCTCACCCTGGGCCTCCTGTGGAAGCGCCGTGAGTTCATACAAGCCATTATCGGAGCTGATGGTTAGTAGAACGGCCCGCTCCGCCGGGTTGAAGCTCAATGTTCTAGGGGGCATATATGGACTTCCTAACTTGCGCACGCTCAAGAGACCGATATCCGAGCCTGTTAAAAAGTCAAACGCGCGAACATACTTGTCGCGAACATAGTACAGCGTGTCTTGGTGGACTGAGAATGCAGGACGTTCACGCTCCAGTTTGAACACAATAAGGCCGCTGTCATGTCCAGCTGCGAAGAGGTTGAGGTTGGGATGCGCAGCAAGAACCCAGAAACGGTCATGCTCCCTCCTGAAAGTTTGGATCGCTGTTCTCTTTGCGAGATCCCATACTCGAACTGTTTTGTCTTCACCGCAAGAGACGATGAGTTCGTGTTTGGGGTGGAAAAGAGCACTAGGAGACATTGTTGAAGTGACCACGACACGAATCGACCTCCCAAGCCTTGGTGTCACTCATACGCCAAATCTTGATAACCCGATCATCCGCAGCAGAGATGATGAGAGGTAATGTAGGGTGGAACATGACAAAATTGACACCGCGATCATGACCTTCCAACACATACTTGACGGTTGAGAAGGAATCAAAGGTTTCAAAGTTTCCTGGTCCGCTGCCCCCCATTGCACCGGGACGAGTGGCATTTGGCGAGCCTTTCCGCAAACCAGAAATATCCCAGACACGGACGGTCTGGTCCATTGATGCAGAAACGACGAGGTCCTCTTTTGGATGGAATTGTGCACACATGACGTAGTGAGAATGTCCTGTCAAGATTGCGATGCAGTTACGCGATGTACTGTTCCATACGCGTATTGTCTGATCATCTGAAGCTGAAAGCTGGGCAAAGGGCAGACATCGTCGGTGACCGCCACGACGACGAAAATCAAGTTAGGAACTCACAATCCAGGGCATCTCATGATGAAATTGGACAGTACGGACGTAGTCCAAGTGTCCATGCAGCGTAAAAAGACAACGCCTATTCTGAGGTCGAATATCTGCAGAGCAATATCAGCATGTGGTTACCGCCTCGGACAAACTGCGCAGCTGACCCCATACTCTGATTTTGTAATCGTCCCCGCCGGTGACTAAAAGCGCTCGACTTGGATGTATCGCGACGCCTCGGACGGGACCTGCAGCGGCCAAGCAGGTGAGCAACGCTTAGAGAAGATGCATGGGACGGACGGACCTTCGTGCTCCTCGAACCGATCCACCAATACGCCCATCCTGTAATTCCAGAGCTGAACACTTCCATTGTGCAGCGCGGCAGCGAGCAGAGGTTGGGTCGGATGAAAAGCGAGCCCTGGGGAAAACGAGGCATGAGATCAAAGCGAGGTGCGATGCGAGATGCAAGAAGTTACCCTTGACGCGGTTGCTTTTGGACTCGAATTTTGTGAGCATGACAGACATGGCTGAGTGGGCGCACGACGTGGCTCAGGGAGTTGCCTTTTCCGGCCGTGTCGTGAAGGGTCGCGGCCGAGCGGCGCCTCGACTGCGACGATGTTCACCAAGGCAAGCGTGCCGCTAACGAGCTGTGATATGTGAATGGCGGGATCCCAGCGAATGCTGGTCTTGAGACGTCGGCATGAGAACCTCGGCTGCGGCTGTTGGCTGCCATGAACGTGTATCATCATCCCGCTCATCGCCAGCAACAGCGAGAGCCGCGCTCGCTGCCCAGCAACGCCGCCGACCCCAGCAGGCGGCCTCTGCCAGCGCTAGCGCCTGCTGCGCACATTGATCCAGACCGCGTGCTACCCCCTCTGGCCGCCTCCTCCGACAGTGCCAAATTCATTCCCTTCTGGAAGCGGAACCAGCAGCACGTCTCGGTCCTGTCATCCCAGCAAATCGTCCAGCAGCAGGCCCCGCAACCACCAAAAAAGAAATGGCTTACACAGGCAGAAATGGGCATGGTAAGTCCTGCAATAATACCCTTGCCCGTCCCAACTGCTCCGCCCTCCACCACAACCACCACAACCACTACCTCAAACACCTCTACCACAACCAATAGCAACTTCGGCACCACGGTGTCTAGCAGTGGAAGCGGTATCACCGCCAGCAGTGTATCTGGTCGTACTTTCAACTATAACTATAATAACCACCATGTTCCTCAGTTTAATCAACCACGGCCGAACCATAAACCTGCACCCTTTGTGCAGCCGGGTGTCTACAAGACCAGCGGATACGTTGATCAGGCTAGGATACCAATGACAACACGGCAGCATGCCCGTCCACCTGCGATTCATCACGAAGATCGTGCGGTTGAGGAAGAGGAGGACGAAGAGGAGGAATCCACTTCGCAAGAGGACGAACCAGAAGAGGGCGGACCGTCATCCGCTCCGCCCAGCCCTCAATATGGTATTCTTGACCTTCCCCGAAACCATCGCAATCCCCAACGGCCTAGCTCCGCACCTAACGATTCATCTACGAGACAACATATTAAGCCGAAGAGTAAGAAGTTTATCTATCAGGATCCCGGACTCCCGACGCCCCCGTCCGTGCTTGTTCTGCAGGCTCCAACTTCTCGCCGGACAAGAGATTATGCCCCCGCATATGCCTATGAATATTCGTTAAAATATGACCAAGATGAGCGTAGTGGTCATGTGGACCGAAAGAAAGGCCGTCGGAGGACATCCTAAATGGGAGGAGACGGAGGAGGAAGATGACAGTGAGGAAAGTGAGGAGGAAGAGGAAGAGAGTTCGCCCACGCCAAAGAAAAAGAAATCCCGAGTAAGAAGTGGAGATAAGAAGAATACAAAGAGCAAGAATGCAAAAAAGTCAAAGGCAAAGGGAAAACCAAAGGCGACAAAATGGTCAACAAAGAGCCGAAGGTCCAGAGAGGAATCGGAATCTGAGGAGGACGAGAGTGAGGGGGAAGAGGAAGAGGAGGGAAGTAAGGAAGAAGAAGAAGAATCTGAGGAGGAGCAGGAGCTAAGGAGAAGGGCCAAGAAGCGGGATGCCAACTTCACCAAAGCTTGACAAGAAGAAAAATCAGACTATGTCGATGTCTCTTCAGTTCGCAAGATTTGGTATAGACGATAATCACGTAACCCATCGAGACAATGATCGCCATCCGCAGCATCGCTTTTCGAGAAGCGACGACTTCACGAGGCAGTCGCAGTCCAGTTTCTCGCCTTCATCTCGCAATACACCGGCAAGCACTCCCAGTAAATGGCCTGTTGACTTGCCTCGTTTGCCAAGGACTCCAGGAACACCTGTTGATGCCATGAGCAATGCTGCTCCCAGTTCTTCTTTCAACGCCTCCGGAAAGCGGAATGACGATTACTTTGACTACCAGCCACATCAAGAACAGCGACATATTCTACCCGATCCCCATCTTCCATCGCATCGTGGGACGTCATCAGTAACAACGTCAGCCACTGGCAATTCATCTACACCTGCATCCACTTATTCAACTCCAGCCACTTCATATGCATCCATGTCTGATCAAGGTCGTCAATGGAAATATGTGAATTTAGATGATCCGCCACCATCCTCCCTTCGGCGTATTCCATCTTCCCTTTACTCGTCTTCCTCGCATTCTCATACACGTTCACTGCCCCATATTGGGGTAAACGCAACATCAGGCATGGTACCAACGTCCTCCACATCCTCATTTTCGTCAAAAACATATGAGCAGATTAGGCCGCGTGTAGAGCAATCTCAGTCACAGACTTATCAGGCCCAACCCCAACCGCCAGAGCCGGTTCGGAGGTATATTCAAAACTCTTCCAATTTCCAATCTTCTCAGGCTTTCTGGCAACAACAGATGCAGCAGCAGCAACAGCCATACCCTTCGATTCAACCGCAACATCGCTCTCTTCCATCAATCGGTAGCCCGACTGTCGGTGTCGCGGGAAGCAACTACGGAACTGTGAATGAGAATAGGCATATGCAATCCTCCACACCTCCGGTACATGTTCCGGGCCCACAGACACCGATGACGCCCTCGAGGAGACGCGAACTTCCTCCTCAGCCAACTCGGGGCCACGAGAAAGCACAGGAGATTCTGAGGGAGGCAATGGAAAGACAATCCCAGGGATACAGTCCATCACCGTCCGGATCTCAGGTAAACCATTACCACCAGCGACAACAGCAACGAGAAACACAACCCCGACAATGGCCTCCTACAGCTCAGCCTGGAACGTCTCCACCAGCAAACTTTGCGCCTCAGGCTCAACATCGTCAAGTCACTCCCTGAGCATTCCCTTCCCCAACAGCAACAACGGGAACCACAACCACGCCAATGGCATCCTGCTGTTCAGCCTGGAACGTCCTCCACCAGCAAACTTTACGCCTCAGGTTCAACATCGTCAGTCATTCCCTCAGCATTCGCCTCCGCATCAGCAGCCTGGAACTAGACCACCGCCTTCTCTCCCGCAACAGCTTATTCAACCACTCCCCGTCGTACAGCAATCCTATCAACCGCTTGTTCAACAGCCGCGCTATTCTCAGCCGCCACCGCAGCAGCAGCAGCATCGACCTCATCCGCTTCCACAACCGCCCACCTATCAACAACGGCAACAATCGCCGCAACGATCACCGACACGCGCTCAGCCACAACTGCATGTACAGCAACCGCCACAGGCACAGCAGAACGTCTACCGATCCCCGTCTCTGCCTCTCGAGTCGCCCTTGCCTGTTGGTGGACGCGACAAGGTGGCCAATATCCCTCGCATGGGTAAGGCAGCGAATGTCGTCAGTGATACGAGCGGGTACGGTAGCAGTGGGAGCATCAGTACCAGTGAGAGTGAAGCCGAGAGTTTGCGAAGCGCTAGTCAAAAGGAGAGCGAAACAAGTTCCAATGCCGGGAACAGTGATATTCCGAGTGGCGACAGTTTGGGCAACAGGTCGTCCTCGGTGGCGACCCCTTCACCGCAGACGCCGGTTGTGCAAGTGACAGAGGACGAGGGGACTGTACAAGGCCAAAAGGGCGGTTCTCAGAGCGCAGTGGTTCCACAGATACAGGTGTTCGATGTCCCTGGGATCAGCTTCTCGGGACCGGAAGAAGGTGACGGAAGCCATGATGGACCGACTATATCCATTTCAGGGCCTAGCGACAACCCCCAAGCGAGACCTCGATCCCAGCCTGCGCCTCAAGTCCAAACGCCCCAACAGCGTGCACGCTCAGCGTCCTGCGTTCGCGAACGTGAACGCGAACGTAAATCACACGGCCGTCCGGCCCAACCAGGGCGGTCTGTCGTGCGGCGGGTGTGGAGGTTCTATTATAGGCCGCATTGTCAACGCGATGGGAGCCCGCTGGCACCCCGAATGCTTCAGGTGCACGACGTGCAACACGCTGTTGCAGCATGTAAGCTCTTACGAGCACCAAGGCAAGCCGTATTGTCATTTAGACTACCACGAGGTTCGTCGCCCACCCCATTTTATTACTATCAATAATGATGCTGACGATCCCTCCTCTCTGCAGAACTTTGCGCCCCGATGCTACCACTGCAAAACGGCGATTATTGAGGAACGGTTCATCAGTCTTGACGACCCTGCGCTGGGCAAACGGACGTACCACGAACAACATTTTTTCTGTGCAGAGTGTGGAAATCCGTTCCTCGCGCCCTCGAGTTCGGATTTTGAAAGAGACGACAAGCGGAGCGGGGAGCTGGCCCTGTCTGGTGACGGCGAGTTCGAGTCGGACAATGTGGGCTTCACGGTCTACCGAGGCCATCCGTATTGCGAGTCGTGCCACGTCCGGCTGCGCCTGCCCAAGTGCAAGCGGTGCAAGAACAGCATTAGGGATGGAGACCGTGCCGTTGAGGCGTTGGGCGGTAAATGGTGTTGGGCATGCTTCGTTTGCGAGGTACGCGATATACAACTGCTGTCTTACTCTACCATTGCTGACGTTTGGCTTGTAGGGCTGCCAAAAGCCGTTCGAAGATCCAGCGTTCTTTCAACGAGCAGAGAAGCCTTATTGCGAGCCATGTTTTAGTCTCATGCTTCGGAACGAGGTATGAAGCTAGTGCAACGGTGTTATTGTTGAATGGGCAGTGTAGGATGTTGGGAAATTCTTTTTGGGTCACGCTTTATACCTAAGATATGCCATTTGGTTTCGAATAGAAACGAAAAAATTAAATGAGCCCAACTTTGTAACAACCAACACCGGAAGATTTGGAGGTTTTTTGTGCGCTGTGGACATCTTTCGCAGTTGATTCTTGAGTACTTACCGGGCCAACTGTCCGCGCGATACGGGGGCCGTACTTGAAGGAGTCACGAGACAGCTAAACGATGGTATCGATTATGCATTATGCATGGGCGTCAGTCGACCGTTCGTTGACATGGGTTGTGTGAGCCTTTCTTGAATATCCAGTCTATGACTCCACTCCCTTGACATGAAAGTTACCATTATCCCACTCGACAATAATTGTTCTGACTTGGATGTAACAGTATATTGAGTTCGCGGTGCCAGGCGTGGACCGTGGACCGTCGAGTCTACAGCGACAGGAGATGACTGGCAAGTCGGGTATGTCGGGGTTGTTTCCGATGATCAGACTACATATGCAAACTTATGCCTAACGAGGACAGGGTGCAACCTGGCGGTGCAGCATGATGCAAGCGTTTGATTCCATCAGGATTGCCACGGCGTTTGCGGCCTTATCAGAGACCTTGTAAGCCTCTATTACCAGCGCGACACATGCAAGGAATGTTTGGATTCACGACCATAACTCTTGCACTGTTGGCTGCTGCTCATTCCAACCTGTCTGAATACCTGGCGTCTGATGATCATCACGTTTACGCTACGGCTGGGGCGACTGGAGGCAACCTGACAGGAAATGATGACTTTTCCTGGGCTTTTCCAAAAATTGAGAGTAGTACGAACGACATTATCAAGCGCCACCCCGACGAAGTACGTGATCGACGTCTCTCCTAATCCACTGTAACCAATGTTCATGACCGCACATTCAAGCCTCAGACTCCTGCTATCACGGAAACGATCAAATTCTTCAGAAACAAGGAACAGTCCTTGTGGCTTGGAAAGATCGAAATTGGCACCAGTCGTCGCAGGAGACAGCAACAGTATTTTTATGTCTTTTTTGACACAGGTTCCCCATATGTCTGGGTAACCGCGTCCGGGTGCCGCGAACCTGGTTTTTCCAACAAATACAGGTCACTTCTGTCACGCACAAAAACCAAACTTCCAGGAACTTTTGAAGCGAGTTATACAGGTGGTACTTCTGTCGAAGGCAGGCAGTATTCTGACGTGGTCACTGTTGGAGAGATGAAAGTAGAAATGGCATTTGGAAGCGCGACCAAAACTTATCTTTCCCGAGTAATAGGGGAGATGGGTAGGTGGACTTTTCCTCTCTCTCGAGCGCAGCTTTGCTTAATATGAGTCATTCAGCATTTTTGGACTGTCCCCTTTCCCCTTTGGAGACCCACAGTTCGATTTTTTTCATGCTGCCCAAAAAGCATATCCCCACTTTAACCCTATCGCAGCCTTCTACTATGGAACGAGAGAGCCAGAGCTTCACCTCGGTGAGGTCAAGAACGTCTACTTGGGCGAAATACAGTACTACCCGATCATCCCAGTCGTTTTACTCGGCAAACTGCATAGATTATGGGCCATAAAAGGCGGTGATATCTCTGTAGGCAGGGAACAGGTTGTTAAAGGTACCTGGTCCCTGCTTGACACTGGAGCGGGGGGTATTTTTGGCCCCCTGAGTCAAGTGCAGAAAATCTATAACCGTATACGAGGGAGCAAGCTGAATATAGACCAACATGGAATTATAACCTATGATATTCCTTGCAAGCCTGAGCACTTGCCAGAAGTGAGCATCAGCTGGAATAACAAAAACCCATGGACGATTTCGCCTGAAAAGTGAGTGACTCATTAGCCTCGAAACTCGTATTACAGTTCATGCAAGACAATAGTTTAGCGGTTCCACTACAGAATTCTGATCAATGTCGTGGAATATTTGTGGGACACCCGGGTCACAGTCATTGGACGATAGGCGAAAGGTATGTATCCGGTGTATTGCAACCGTCAGATGTCGACGTGATTTAGGTTCATGCGAGGGATGTATATTATATTTGATGCCAAGGACAAACGCGCTGGGCTGGCGAAAGGGAATTAGTCGTGGTAATGGCGTGTATGATCGCTCCCCTCGCATGCATATCCTTATCAAGTACACCAGAGACCTAATGCCTGCACCTTGCTCGATGAGTCGGTCGATCGTGGTGTGCAGCGTAGGCGGCGGCGGATGATATAGAGAGTCGTTGGCCTAGATCGCAAACATGACATCCAGTGTTCAGCCTGCCCAACAATTTGATTTGCTCAGGCTGGACATAATCATTCAGTTGGCCGTTAATGGTCGGCAAAAGACAGTCGGAAACTGTCCGTTGCTTGTTTTGCTAGTGGTTTTGTTTTGATGGTTTTCAATTCCATGTACGAATTTTCATATTTCATATATGTATATTCCGGCGGTCATCCGACCGGTTGTTATCGTAGTTCACAGCTACCCATGGTTTTGGTAATATATCATTTCTATGCGAAAAAAGACAGTCGGAGATCGAAACAGAGCCGTCCAGTGTTGCCATACACTTTTTTTTTTTTTTTTCGCATAGAAATTGGATTGAAAGCTAACAAAAACATACATGACTACCGGAGACATAGCCTCCGTATGTTAAAAATATCACGAAAGAAACTATGTTCTGAACCAATCAAAAAGAAAAGAAACCCGTTAAAGTTGCGTCCCCACAACTCCTTTCAATCATACTATGGGTGGCACCAGTGTTAAATTTGTATCTAGTAATTGAATTTCATTTTTTGAAAACTTCCCTCCCATCCTGTCCTTCCTGTATTCACCGGGATATCATTATATACTAGTTGGACACATGAGATAAATCTATGGAAGGGATTATTCTACTGAAAACCGTGCACACAATGTTGCCGGTTTGATGAATGGGTGTTTTGGACACAAATCCGCAACTGGAAGACAAACCGCTGGTCTGACAGTCCCCAAAAAAATCATGGAGCTCCTTAACCACCTCAGAAACATGGCTACAATGCTTCTACACCTTACCAGGGGCATTGACAAGTACGCTGACCTGTTTTCTTTTGAGCGTGACAAATATGAGCTCCGCTGCATGCATCAATGTTTGTTGATGTGACTGCATGAGCACAGCGAACCAGGCTGAAGTGCACGGCGACGACCTCGAGCAGATGAAAGCCAACCTCCCCTTCCCCATATACTGCGCCTCTCTCAACGGATTTGCTAAATACACTGCTCAGGCTGCCAATCACCTAGAAATCCGACTGAGTCTTCCTTCGTATTTCCATAGTTTTAATTTGGCCTAATCTTATTCTACAGCATTATTATACTATACACAACATTTTATCATGTTACATACCACTGTTCTCGAGTAGTTTGCCCCTTGTCGAGCTGCCGACTTCTCAACGGAATCTGGCTTTGAATTTGGTGTGACCATTGCTTCTTGACCTCTTACCACCACCATCTCCCGTTCTTCCCACGGGTTGTGGTCTCTGGTGTCTCGACGTTGCGCTCGTCGAATAGTGTCTGGTTGCCTTCCTCCCCTCCTTCTCGTCGCGTTGAGCCCTAGCTCCGCACCAGCTCCTTCCCCCCCTCTTTTCCTGCTAGCGATCTTCCCCCCCCCTTCCCCCTTCCCCTGCGTAGCGCGTTTTTCCTTCGCAGTATGGTTGGACCCCCTCCCATAGGTCCCAAGGCCCGGCTCGGTCGGCGCACAACGTCTGGTGCCTCGCACCATGACAACGACCTTGACCGCACGGTGCGTGGCCCCCCCCCTTCCACCCCCCCCCTCTTTGTCCGCTTTGCATGACCTCTTCAGCACTATCTTGCCTGGAGACCTCGTCGGACCCATCTCAGGACGCCCTGCTACAGAACTGGCGTCCCTTGCTCTTGCCTACTTCCGCGCCCCGTGTTTGCGGTGCGGCCTTACGCCTTACCAATCTTCCTGCCCCCACGTGGGCGACTGCGACACCTGCTCCACGCCTCGTGCTTTTCCTGCTTGCACCCACGCGGCTCTGCTCCACAAAAGCTATCCCTCGTCCACCCTTACCGTCATGGACCAGGATGTACTCCGCTTTGAGGCTGCCCACCGGCCCGCGCCCCAACAGCCCTCCCCTTCTGGCCTTGCCACCGTAGCTGATGACCTCTTTGGGGACACCCCATATGTCCCCCCCGGTGTCTCCCAAGAACAAGACCGGCCCCCTTCCGCGGCTGCCTCCCGTGGCCGCGCTGCCTCTGCGGCCAGCTCTCATCTCTCGCGCTCCCCTAGCTCGCACTCTTCGGATGAGTCTGTTGCCGACTCTATGCATGCGCGCTCCCGCCCAGCCTCCCGTGCTGCATCGACTGTTCCCCCCCCGGCCCCTTCCCTCCCGTCGGCCGGTATTTCCTCTAGCCAACTTAACTCGGGCATTCAGTCCCTTCTGGACTCTGTCCTCGTTCCCTCCTCGCAGGAAATGTTCGATTGCCCCCCCCTGTCTCGTGCTCTGACGAAACAAGTTGGCGCTATCTCTGGCCGCCCTTACGACGAAATACATCTCGCCCTTGGGGCCTTACCTGCTGAGCTTTGTCTTGCCTGTGGCAACCTGCGCCTGGAAGACCGTTCCTGCGAACATTTTGGGCAGTGCCATTTGTGCCCACACATGCGCGGCCGCAACGGCTGCTCCCACTCCTTCCTACTGGAGGTCGCCGATCCATCCGCCCTTACCGCCACCTCCGCCGCTGCCCTAGTTTGTAAGGCCTGCGACGAGGAGCTTGCATTCCGGCTTAAGTCCAGCTCTCGGCGCCCCCTTTTTTCTCGTCCTGCCCCGAGCCTCCCTCCGGCCCTTGCTCAGAGCTCCACCCCTTCCGGCCTGTCGGTTCTGTTGAATACTCCGTCCATCCCGCGCTCCCGCCCCACGGCTCCAGATTCCCGGTCCGCGGCGGTCCCCTCTCTTTCTCTCCTCACCCAGGACGAACCTGCCTACGACGCCGTCGCCGCTCAACGCCGCTTCACCGCCGAATGCCACGCTCGTGTCGCCGAACATGACGCCACCTCTCGCATGGGCTCCCTGCCTCCGACCACCCCGGCCCCAGCCCCTCCCTCCCGCTCTATGGGTTCGGACCCGCCGGTCCCCCTGCCTGCTTCACCTGTCCGCGCCCCTCCTGGCTTTGCGTTGCCGCGGTTTTTGCGCACGACACCAGCTGGCCCTCAGGCCTGCGCTGCTTGGCTTGCCTCCTTTGCGCTCACGGACTTGGCGACGCTTACCGCCACCCACCAGACCCGTTTCCACTCGCTTCTTACGCATTGCCGCCGCCACGTTCCTTCGGCGGTCGCCACTGGCAAGCGACAGCTGGCCCCAGGTACGGACATCGCTGAGGCCACCCTCTCCATGGCCGCCGACTCCGCACTCTCAGCACTCTCGGCGTTGGTCCCCACGAAGGTCACCAGCGACATGGACACGGGCAAGGACTCCGAAGGCCCACGTAACCTGCGAGAAGAGGGCATACAGGACTCTCGACACGCCCCGACCACCGCTTCTGGCGGCCCGACGGTTTCATTTTCTGCCGACGACACTGTCGCGGATTATTTAGATGCCCTTTCACGCATCCAGGCTGATATGGATAAGTGGTTTGTCCCGTCCCCTTCTGGTGACAGCTTCGTCGTTTCTGCTGACAACTTTACCCTCCTTCGTGAGCTTATTCAGGAACACTTCGCGCAGGCCCGCGCCTTCGTCGACGCTCCCCTCAGCACTGTCACCAAGGTGGCGATTATCGCTGACGCCACTTCTATCCCATCCATAATTGGGGGCCTGGTTCGCTCCGCTTCTGCGCTCAACACTGCCCGCAAAGTCGCCACTTTGGCCTCTGTCGCCCTCGCCGGCCTCTCGGAATCTGAACAGGCAAAACTGCCGGCCAACGCCTTGCGACAGCTTGCCGCCCCCCCCCCCACGCTGCCCATCGGCTCTCGACGCCATTCCCCGGGACGCGCGACGCCCACGGCCCCAAGGTCGCCCCAGTCCTGGCTCTGGTCCTGGCTCCTCGGGCCCTCCCCCTGTCAACCGCGCTACTCGCCCAGGCCGACGCCCCGCTGGGCCTCCCCCTGCTTCTTCCACCACGGTCCCCTCGTCCCAGGCTTCTATCGAAGCCACATTTCAAGTTGCCCGCGCCCTCTCTGCGGCTAACGGTATCTCCCTGGAGGCGGCTTTTGCTCAGGCTTCGCCCCTCATCTCCGCTGATGTGGCCCGCTCCCAACGCTCCACAGGACGGTCCACTGGCCCCTCGACCCGTCCCTCCTATGCCACAATGGCGTCGACACCCTCTGATAGCTCAAGGCGTCGCCCTCCTACTACCGCCTCCCCTGCTGGTCCCTCCTCTTCCCCTGACCAATGGCAAGACACCCGACCGAAGAAATGCACCACCAGGGGCACGAAACAAAACGTGTTCATCTTCCGTCCACCGCCCAGCCCCACTGCTTCCCCGGCTATGCGCCAAGACGACGCTGACTTGCTTTTGGCTATCCTCGGCTTCCTGCACGGCCAACCAGAATACACTCCTGCCTTCCGCACAAATGACTTCAACGATGTCCTCCGTGCCACGTGGACTCAACGGGACTCGATCGTGGTTACCTGCCGCCGCCCCATCACTGACTCGCAAGAAGCTGTTCTCCATAGTGCCCTCGCGGCGTACGCTAACATTGAAGCCGAAGACACACAGATCCTCAATCGGCCCACGACCTCCTCCCTCAAATTTAGTGCGGTCCCTACTCGCAGCGGCGATGGTGTCGAGTACACACCCGACGACATCTTAACTGACCTCCGGGCCCACCCCAAATGGGCCAACGTCGAATTCTTTGGTAAGCCGCGATGGATCAAGGCTCGCACCCAGGCGTCTTTAGGAGCCAGCGGTACCATCCTCGTCGAAGTTGTCGACACCCGTACCAGTCGGGTCGCTGACTGGCTCCGCAACTCTATCGTTACCATTCATGGACGCAAGGTGCGCTGCATGAAATGGATGTTTAAGGACGCCATCCCCCAGTGTACTACTTGCTGTCGTTGGGGCCATACCAATTTCCAATGCATCGCCAACTCTGCCACATGCGCCAAGTGCGCTGGCCAGCACTCCACGTCCCAACATGGACAATACTGTACCACTTGTATTTCATCACAGGTGGACTGCCACCTCCGCCTCTGCATCAACTGCGTCGGCACACGAAACCCTGTCCACTTTGCCACAGACAAAAGCTGCCCTTTCTATGTCGCTCGCAACAGCCCCGAAGCGATCAAGAAATTGTATGCCACGATGGCTGACCGCCGCAAAGGAGGCAAGATCTTCTCGGAAGTCGAAGCCCTTCAGAAACGTCAGGCCAAACACGGCCCTTCTGCTGCTACTTCCTCTCGCCCTGTTACCCTCACCCCGGGCGTTGCCCGCATCGACGATGACCCCCCGGCTGCTGGTGCCTCCACCATTACGGTCCCTGGTTTATGATTGAGTTCGCTCACCTTTTTAGGTTTCTGTTCCACAACGCTCAACGCTCTTTCCCGAACGTCTCGGCCCTCCTAGATGCTCGCCAACTCGACACCGATATCATCTTTATCCAAGAATCTCCACATAACGATCTTCGCCACGTACGCAGCCCCTCCTCTCCCACTGGACGCTTGATCCGGGGCACCCCACAACATCCCGCTTGGGTCACCATCGATGGTGCCCGCGACATCCACCCTGACTCCCAAGTCTCCGCGTACATACATCGCGACCGCGTCGACGCTCTCTTTCACCTTTCTTTGGATACTCTGACATTTAATGACCCTAATATCCTTTGTTTTTCCCTTACCAGACCCTCAGACGGTTCGTCACATACCTTCATTAATGTTTACAGGAACCCTGCCTCCTTCACTTCCCTCAATGCTCTAGAACGCGGACTCCCGGGAGTCCCCAACCTTGCCATCCTCCAGGGCGACTTCAATTTGCACTCCTCTTACTGGGACGACTCCATCCGTACTGACGACCCCCGTGCTGCCGACCTTCTAGGCGCCTGCTCTTCGGTCGGCCTTCATTGCCTCAACTCCCGGACGGATCCCACCTGGTACCGGCAAGGCTCCGCTTCGCGCGTCCTTGACCTCCTATGGGTGGCAGCTCCCTTGCTGGAGCCCCCCCATGAATTTTTTGATCTTACCCTTCGGGGTGCCTGTCGCGACCACCGTCAACTAACCCTTGCATTTACAGCTGACCACCGACCCCCTCCCTTTCGCCGGCCGCCCTACTTGCCCACTGGCTCCGACGAAGAGAGCCACTTTATCCTCGCTTGCCAAGACGCTTCTTTCGATGTCGGTTCCGCGGAACTTCGGTGTGACACTCTCTACGCGGCCCTCCGGTCGGCCTGGTCCAATTTCGCTGTCACCCCCAGACCTGGTAGCAACCCCACTCGGTGGTGGAACGCTGAATGTCAACGTCTCTGCTCGATACGAGATGCTGACCCCTCTCCAGCGAACTTGACAGCTTTTCGCCGTGCTTGCCGGGCTGCCAAACGTGCTTTCTTCGACCAACGCATCACGGACCTCTGTGCTAAAGGTGACCCGTGGTCGTGTGTCGCTTGGTCCCGGGACCGGGCTCCCCCCAAGTTCCCCCGCATCGCTGTTGACGGCGTTCCAGTCACTACGCTGGATGGTCTATGGCGCACCGCGCACCAACAATTCGTCGGACAACAGGCCCGTCGCCCCGTCAACTGGGACTTCATCAATGCCTTGCCCTCCTTGCCCCAACGAACCTGGCACCCCTTCTCCTTGCTTGAGGTCCGCGAAGCCCTGGCCTTGACTTCCAATTCGTCCGCCCCGGGCCCTGACCATATTTCTTGGCGCGTCATCAAGAACATCATGTCGGCCCCTTCTTTTGCGTCACAGCTCTTGAACCTCTACAACGCAATTTTTGCCGACGGTCACTGGCCATCACACTTTAAGACTTCGGTCACGGTCATCATCCCTAAGGCTAACCGCGACGACTATTCCCGCATCAAGAACTATCGCCCTATCGCACTGCTCAATTGCTTTGGAAAGCTCTTCACCAAGGTCATCGCCACCCCGACTTCAGTTCGACGCCATTCGCTACGACCTCTTACACCCGTTGCAGTTCGGGGGCCTCAAGCAACGTTCCACTACGGACGCCGGCCTTTTCCTCACGAATTGGATCCACCAAGCACGCGATGCTGGCAAGTATACCTCATGCCTTGCGGTTGACGTCGCCCAATATTTCCCGTCCATTCAAAAGGACGTCCTCATCGTCATGCTCCGTAAGCAAGGGTTCCCCGAGTCTCTCCTCCTCTTGCTGCATACATACTACGATGACCGACATACGACCTTTGCCTGGGGTTGCGCCACCTCTGACCCACTGCCGGCTGGCGAAGGTGCTCCGCAAGGCGACCCTCCCTCTCCGATCATGGCCAACCTCTATGTGGCCCCGATGCTGCGACATCACTTTGCATTCTCGGTCGCCTCACCTTTCGCCATCCCATCATACGTCGACGACTCCTGCCTACTTAGGTCCGACACGTCTTTCCAACGCAACATCCGCGCCTTAGAGGACCTCTACGCTACCTTCGCCTCCCACATGTCCGCCATTGGCCTTGTATTGGAGCCTACTAAAACGGAGCTCATCACTTTCCTCCCTTTCAAGCGCCGATTGGACGTTGACGCCCTGGTCGCCGAACATACTGGAGGCCCTTCCCGTCCCGCGTCCCAACACCGCCCGACCTTCATACAGTCTGTTGACCATTCCCTGGACGGCGCCATCCGCAACACGCCCGCCTGCCTCCGCCATCCGGACGGCTCGACGACGATGATACAACCATGCACCGTGTGGCGGTACCTAGGTTTTTTCTTTGACCATGCCCTCTCTTTTGACTCTCATGTACAACATTATACTAATACCGCTGTTTCTTCTACCAGTGCGCTTCGCATGATTGGTAACGCTGCGCGGGGAATGCCGGTCTCTCGCCGCTTACAAGTCGTCAAGTCCTGCATTTGGCCTATCCTCGCCTATGGCCTCCCGTTATGGTACCGCCTTGGTGGCTCCGGTGTTCAATCTAAAGTCCACAAAATCCAGCAATCGATCCGACATGCTCTCCTCTGGGCCTCTGGTGCCTTTCGCACCACGCCTTCTGGTGCCCTGGAATTCTTACTCGGCATGCCCCCCCGCCCGTATTTACTGCGACTACCTCCTCCGCCGTGCCGCCGTTCGCCTGGCCACCGTTGCTGAGTCTCACCCCCTGAAAGTGGTTGCGCCCTTCGTCATCCTGCCCGCCCACGCCCGTCAACGCCGGCGCCAACGCCTTATCCCCACTAGGTCGCCGCGCAACCCTTTCCCTGTCCTCACAGGCCTCGCTCGCACCCTCGACGAGCCGTTCCAACCTACCAACTCTGAGAACCACCGAGGTACCCGCCTACTGGACATATTCTCCCAGAGGATCCTCTTTGCCAACTTCGACCACCCTCCGCGCTCGTCCAATGACCTGTTCATGGCTTGGTTTCACCCCTTCGCGCGCCGCGTGGACGCCTGGCGCACATCCTCAGCCTTTTCACTTTATGCCTCCGATGGCTCCCTTGCCCTCGGCATCGGGACTGCTGGCTTTGTGGGCCCCCACTTTTCCGAAGCACGTCGCGTTCCCGCCTCCTCCTCTTACGAAGCGGAGACCCAAGCCATCGAGATGGTTGCACGGTACCTCCTCTCTCATGACATCGCCGGACATGTCGTCCTCCTTGTAGATAACGCGGCAGCAGCCAAAGGGATCTTCCTCACCGACGCCCGGGATGGCCAACATATCGCCCTCCGATTTGCCTCCCATTTACGCGCTTGGCTCGAAGGACAGGATGAACGGCGCCTTACGGTCTCCTGGTGCCCCAGTCACATGGACATCCCAGAAAACGAAGCAGCGGACCACCTTGTCTCCCATTACAACGGCCCGGACGCCCGCCCATTCCTATCACGTCTCAAGGCGGTCAAGGACTTTAAACGCACGGCCTCTGCCCACTGGCGAGTGGCTTGGCTTTCTCACAAATACCGTGGACACCACCTCCTCCCGTTCCGGGAGTCTCGACGCGCCGCTGGCCCTTGTCTTGGGGCGGGCCGAAAACGCTTCATAACCGCCTGTAATGGCGCCCCTGGCCTCTTCTCGCGCTTTGTCCGCACTGCCACGGGCCACATGCCCTCTGCCGATTTCCGCCAACGCTTCTTCCCGGACTCGCCCTCGGCTTGCTTGCAGTGCTCGACCGGCCCCCCTTTGACGCGCGACCATATCTTGTGTAAGTGCACGAGGTACACGAAACGTTTCTCCTCTCTTTTTCTTTTTTCGCGTCGTCGACTGAACTATATAGGGCTTGTCGCTTTCCTGAAAGCCAACCCAACGGCAGCAACATTCGGTGACATTGACCCCCCCCGTCCCGCCACCTGTGTCACTACTGCAGCAAGCCGCGTTCCACCGCCTATTTGACGACTAGAATACATGTTCCTTTCCCTTCATCTCTTCTGCCGTTTAGTTCTTCCGAACTGTAGATATGCGGGCCTTTTGGCTCCGTCGCCCCCTGCGCATGTAGTTTACTTCTATGCTTACTTCCCAATACACACACATGACTATTCAAAAAAAAAAAAAAAAAAAAAAAAAAAAGAATTTGGTGTGACACGTTTGTGACAAACGACCCAATTCTGGTCATCCGAGTCTCTCATTCATGGACGGCAGGCAGGAAATGTATAAAAACATTGTAACTACATTACTGAAGTGGTTAAGAAGCTCCATGATTTTTTGGGGGACCGTCAGACGAGCAGTTCGTCTTCCAGTTGCAGATTTGTGCCCAAAACACCCATTCATCAAACTGGCAACATTGTGTGCACGGTTTTTAGTAGAATAATCCCTTCCATAGATTTATCTCATGTGTCTAATTAGTATATAATGATATCCCGGTGGATACCAGAAGGACAGGATGGGAGGGAAGTTTTCAAAAAATGAAATTCAACTACTAGATACAAATTCAACACCGCGACATGATGCAACCGTTTTCCCATCAGGAATGTCACGGCGTTTGCGGCCTTATTAAAGACCTTGTGAGCCACTGTCAACTATTCCCAGCGCGACGCATGCAAAGAATGTTTGGATTTACGACCATAACCCTCGCACTGTTGGCTGCTGCTCATTCCAACGTGTCTGAATACCTGGCGTCTGATGATCATCACGTTTACGCTACGACTGGGGCGGCCGGAGTAAATGACGACATTTCCTGGGCTTTTCCAAAAATTGAGAGTAGTACGAACGACATCATCAAGCGCCACCCCGACGAAGTACGTGATCGATGTCTCTCCTGATCTACTGTAACCAATGATTCGTGACCGCACATTCAAGCCTCAGATTCCTGTTGTCACGGAAACAATCAAACTCTTCAGAAACAAGGAACAGTCCTTGTGGCTCGGAAAGATCGAAATTGGCACCAGTCGTCGCAGGAGACAGGGACAGTATTTTTATGTCTTTTTTGACACAGGTTCCCCATATGTCTGGGTAACCGCGTCCGGGTGCCGCGAACCTGGTTTTTCCAACAAATACAGGTCACTTCTGTCACGCACAAAAACCAAACTTCCAGGAACTTTTGAAGCGAGTTATACAGGTGGTACTTCTGTCGAAGGCAGGCAGTATTCTGACGTGGTCACTGTTGGAGAGATGAAAGTAGAAATGGCATTTGGAAGTGCGACCAAACACTTATCTTTCCCGAGTAATAGGGGAGATGGGT
The DNA here is from genome assembly GCA_023014405.1 of Amanita molliuscula. NCBI lineage: Eukaryota > Fungi > Basidiomycota > Agaricomycetes > Agaricales > Amanitaceae > Amanita > Amanita molliuscula. Next base: position 692,128 of record JAEBUP010000012.1, read on the forward strand.
AGGTGGACTTTTCCTCTCTCTCGAGCGCAGCTTTGTCTAATTTGAGTCATTTAGCGTTTTTGGACTGTCCCCTTTCCCCTTTGGAGACCCACAGTTCGATTTTTTTCATGCTGCCCAAAAAGCATATCCCCACTTTAACCCTATCGCCGCCTTCTACTATAGAATGAGAGAGCCAGAGCTTCACCTCGGTGAGGTCAAGAACGTCTACTTGGGCGAAATACAGTACCACCCGATCATCCCAGTCGTTTTACTCGGCAAACTGCATAGATTATGGGCCATAAAAGGCGGTGATATCTCTGTAGGCAGGGAACAGGTTGTTAAAGGTACCTGGTCCCTGCTTGACACTGGAGCGGGGGGGATTATTGGCCCTCTGGGTGAAGTGCAGAAAATCTATAACCGTATACCAGGGAGTTACCTGGATGTAGACCGAAACGGAGTTATAACCTATGGTATTCCTTGCAAGCCTGAGCACTTGCCAGCAGTGAGCATCAGCTGGAATAACAAAAACCCATGGACGATTTCGCCTGAAAAGTGAGTGACTTCATTGGCCTCGAAACCCATATTACAGTTCATGCAAGGCAACAGTTTAGCGATTCCAATAAAGAATTCTGATCAATGTTTGGGAATATTTGTGGGAAAACGTCATGATCACAGTTGGAAATTGACGATAGGCGAAAGGTATGTATCCACTGTATTGCAACCGTCAGATGTCGACGTGATTTAGGTTCATGCGAGGCATGTATATTATATTCGATGCCAAGGGCGAACGCATTGGGTTGGCAAAAGGGAAGTAGTCGTGGTAATGGTGTGTATGATCACTCGATGTCGACAATAGTAATGCATGGAAGGGCCCAATCACATATCGATTATGCCCATTTAATCCAAGAGCAAGAGGTGCCGTCCACTGGCAGGAAGCCAGTTGCTATACGCCATCATGATAATCTTGCGGATAAAGAATGTTCAGTCACCGAACACAGGTCAAGGCCTGTGTGAAGTTAGCCCTGACCATTTTGTTCAATCTTGGTAAGCTGCGCTCTACGGGGGTTGAAGTCATCGGTGAATTTGCAGAGTACTGGCATGCACATCCTTAATTGAGGACTTTAGAGATGTAACGACTGCACCTTGCTCGATGAGTCGGTCGATCGTGGTGTGCGGCGTAGGCAGCGGATCGGACATAGTAAGTCCTTGGCCTAGATCGCAAATCCGACATCCGGCGTTCAGCCTGCCCGCTACTATCGTGCTGACTAGCGGGTGGACCATTTCTTATCACCTTCTCGTTGGCTCTCCTACAGTTCGCGTCGCTCTGATTTTGCCATTTGCTTCCAGCCGACATTCTTCTGCGCTCCTGAGGCTCTGACGTAGGAGTACTGACTCTGCAACTGCTACATTTATTGCCATTCCATGTGAGCTTACAGAACTGTGACCAAAAATACCTTTGTGCGAAGGGAAGACCACGGAGAAATTCAACATATCGAATATACATGCGACCTCGCCCACAAATATTCAATTTCTTCCACTCTGGCAAGCTCCACTTCATGACTTGTCCTGGTACATAAGGTGTCACCAGCACCAAGTTCACGTCAACAGATCTTCAAGTAATGGTTTATCTCATGTTTTTTGAGCATCCTCTCTCTGAGCATCTTGAGAATTTCAAATCCAGAGACCTTCTCGTTATAGATCTTTGCGATTGTCATCTGGAAAAGGAGACCAGCACGCTCGCCAGAGATCTCAATGAAGAAGAGATCAAATAACGGGTTTTTGCGCCGCTTGGGGCAGTATCATGACCCTTTTCGTCTATGTTGTAGAGCTGCATGACGGTCGACCTTATTTCCCTCATTAAAAGCGATTGGCAACTGAATCGAACGTAGAATATCACGCGAACGAGAACCGACGTCATATACAAGTTTCCGGATACCCTTGGAAGATGCCGATGTTGTGACCGCCGACTCGGATCGCGCGCGTCTCCGGAGGATGAGTCTTCTTGAGTGCCTTAAGACTGGTGCCCCCGGCTGATGTCAGTCCCTACCACCATTCGTAGAATCGTCCCCAGAGTTAGATCTCCACGTTCATATATAACGTCCCATTCATATTTGAATTTCTTGCAAGGACGAGAAATTTCTGATAAAAGTATTGAGAGTACATCTGAGTCTTCAGTGGTTGGCGGTATCAGAGAGATAGGGACTGGGTTTCTATACCAAGGCAGGCCGCCCTGCTTTGGAACGAGGTCGCCCTGCTTTGGAACGAGGGATAAAGCCATTGCATTGTTGTAATTAAATGGCGGTGTAGGATATGAGAAGCTCTTTCAGTTTTGGGATATTTTATACCTGTAAGTGGACTGAATTAGTTTCAAACAGAAACGAAAAAATTGAAGATATTATCAATGTATATTAACGTCCTGTGCTATTTGGTGAAATGAGCCCAACACATTCTTAGTTAGAAACTGTGGTCGCAGTTGATTCTCGACCATAATTCTTCCCAAAAGCGTCCACGCCATACAGGAACCTATCACAAGGTAGCTTCACAGGCTGTCCCTTGAAGGAAGACTTGACAGTGACGATAACAGATAGTCGGAAATCAGACCTACTACATAAGCCCTACGCCGTCTCATCCCGCGCCCGCTCTATCTCATTCGTCCCTTGTTATTCAACGTGGAAAATTCCTGACCACCCTAAGCGCGATTATGCATGGCGACAGTCGCCGTCGACCGCTCGTTGACATGGGTTGTAATATTTGTTGTTCGAATATAAACATTGATTTCTTCGCTTTCGCTTCGTCACATTTTTCCCGTGCGTCTGTAGTCGATGATGACCCGTCCTGCAATCTTGCCTGCTTTCATTTCCTCATATACTCTTGAAATGCGTCAGCTCTCCAGAGACTTGCAAACAAAGGATGTAGACTTTTTCAAGTCTTTCAAGTGTCGTTCTGTGTAGTGGCACTGAACTTTGGTGCTGGCTGCAATATTCATAGCCTCAATCGCGTCTTGGCGATTGCCAACATACGATCCAAGATTTTGGATGCACTGGGAGCGGTCAGATGCTTCTCGGCTAATGTACGAGCCTAACGGAATACCTTAGTGATCGTGAAGTAGATGGACGAGTCTAGTGTTACTTTGGGGGGCAAACCTACTGCCATCAAGGTTCCTCCTGGTCGAAGATAATTGGTGGCTTGACTGTATGCGGCGCTCTAGGCGCAATTCAGTTACTGGAATATGGATTCAAACTTTGGTCGCTCACAGTAGCTGCCGTGACGACGGTGCTGTGGGCTCCGAGGCCGTCTGTGACAGCCTTGATGTCCCGAACAATGTCTTGCGATTGTTTATAATCAATCCAATGGTCAGCTCCAAGTCCCATGCATAGCTGTTTTTTTTCTTCGCGGCCGTCTAGTTGGCAAGGTAAGAGTGGCTTCTCTGCATAAAAAGAACGAGTTACCTATGCCTATGACGTGCCTGCCCGTGAACTTAGCATACTAGAGAGCGAGGTAATCCAAGCCACCGCCTGCGCCGATCAATCCAATCCAATCATTGGGATTGGTCTGGCTGTACTTGAGCGCCCGATAAACCGTCAAGGGCACACACAGGATAGAAGCAGCGACTTTACTCTCTATGTTATCGGGGATGGGGGCAACGCGATGCACCCATGAGACGACGTATTCTGAGAATGTCCCACCGACAGTGAAGCCGCTCAACTTTGCATTGGGACAAGCTATAAGTGGCACTCCACATTACTCGAGAGATTTCACCCTGTTCCAGATCTTTGGGACACATTTCACAATCCAAGCAGCTGCGTGGTGTCAAGGATGTGGAATGTGGGGGCCAAATGACATACGAATAGGCGAGCCACTTGATGCCGACTCCTTGGTTTGATGGGACAACGGCCGCCGAAGTCGTCTTTGGCAATGGCAACGATCTCGCAGACGCCCTGGTGACCCCCGATAAGGGGATGTTTGGACTTGACGGGCCAATCATCCATGGCGGCGTGCAAGTCTGTGTGGTAGACACCACATTCACCCGGTTTGAGAGTGTCGGCATTTGGGACGGGGTGGTCTTGGACGAGATCAATGGAGGCCCCAGTGGACTCGACAATGGCAGGATGGGATAGCGTACTTGGACATTGTGGTTCCACTTCGACACCGACGTTTTCCTCAGACATCTATTGATGTAAAGCACCTCAGACGTCAGGCTGACGATCAGTTTCCAACACGCGACCCCATGTTCAACGTTCTTGCACTACTTGGTTAGACAACAATGTTGCAAATTCCGTGCCAGACTGCGATTGTCGATGCAGAAAATAACTGCCATACTATGTGTTGATCGCCTGTGCACTCACATCGTTCAAGTTGCTCACGCTCGCATCCTATGGGGTGGGAGCTCCGCCGTCGCTTATGTTGTCCGCCACAGCTACCTAAGACATGTACGTAGCTCTAACCCGACACTGCTCATCCGTAACGTCCTGCCTCCTGCGCACCTTGACCGACTCGCCCATCTTATACAACTGATCGTCCGCATCGTAATCACTGTTGTCACTGTCCGCGATGAAGCTCTTGCCAGTTTCCCTTCTGCTTCCTCTCTGGGCTGCTGGATGCATTGGGCCGACACCGTGGTGCGAGTGTCTTCCGATCCGTAACTCTTCGCCATCCGATGGAATGATGTGCATGCGGACACTCACGGAGCCCTCCTTGCGCTCTTTTCCTGTTCTCTCCCAACCTTCGTGTCATGCACCTCTACAGTTCCGTCATTTCTTCTCAACGTCTCAATCAGAGGCCTTCCGTCCCCTACCATCTCGACACCCATTCAACCTGCTCAAATCACATACCTTGACCTTTTGGGCAGCATAATAGCCGCCCTCGCCGGAAAACACACCTGCCATTTCTCTTCACACCCTTCGCGTCTGCATTGAACATCACATCCGATGCAATTGCTACCTCCCCTTTTTGAACAAAGCACCAGGCCCCCCACTCTACTGCACACACACTCCCTTGTCCTCGCGGAAATTTAGGCGATGGTGGCAACTCAAATTTGGAACATGTGATTGAAGGAACTTGGCATCTGGTACGTTATCATCAGTCAGGCGTGACGCATATTGCATATTGATCGCTGCGTCCCTCTTCCTGGCATAGCTTTGGTCCTGATAATTTATACAAAACCACAATGACCTAGTTACTGCACATGACCTCCATTCTCGCATTTGGCAAAATGATACAATAAATTAACTGACTGTGTCAAGCCTTCAAGTGGGAGGGATTCACTTTGTGCAGCTCACTGAAGTCAGTGTGTAGCAAATGTTCCAGCTCCTTCAATGATGCCTTATTGTCATCTGTAAGGCATTCTCGGTGATGCTTGAGTCGGGCTAGTGTTTCTTTTGCACGCAAATGAATCAACTGGTGGTTTTTAAGGGTTGATGGCAAAATCTTGACTGTGGGATGACAGTCAGTTGATTTAAGACCAAAGAATGTTATGATATCATTCACTGATGCTTGTATTTCATGTCCAGTGATTCTTCAGTTGGCAACATTGGTGCCGGCGTCGTAATCAATTCCAATTTTCTTGCAGATGCTTTCAATGATTTGACAGAAGACAATAATCCCAATCCCTCATTTGCCTACCTGCAGTATGTGGTGTTCATACATGTTCATAAAATCTTTACCCATCCTTTCTAGGTATGTTTTAAGGGGCACATCCATTTCACTGACTGGTGTTAGCTTTTCAACCCTTCTTGATTGAGTAGGGATGGTTTTGGATATGAAAGCCTGTGAGTTGCTCTGTAGTCACATATTTTATATTCGAAAAAAAAATCTGATCAGTTGTTCGAGATACAGCACATAAACAGGAACAGATGTTGGCAGTTCTGCATGATGGCTGTGGCTTGCCTGTTGCTGAATCATTGCACACTCATCGCCATCTTCACACTGATCGAGGCTGTGACTTTTGATATGCAGGTCACTATGCCACTGCCATTATAGATGGTAATATAGTTGTAATCTGAAAGATATGACTGTCCTACTCAGTCATGAGCTACTTCTAGCCCTTGACAACCTCAAGCAGTAGCTTGAGTGCCTGGGACTTCTCTGGGTCTGACTGGGATTGTCAGGTCAATTGCAACTGTGTAGCATTGCATGTTTATCAATTCCTCATGTGCCAGTCTATCTCCCTCCCTCCTGATCTCTGATTTTTCCAAAAGTATCAAAAGGGCACATTGCGAGGCACAGAGTTGGTGAATGATTGAATTGTCCAGGGATGAACCTTGTAATAGTGACATTGCCTTGACTAGGCAATCCTCCAGCCTGATCCCAGTGAATTGAGACCTCCAATTCCATGAGGAGGGCCTGTGATTGTTTGTCCTCAGGCCACATGCATCTGCTAACACCATTTGTGCCCTTATCTAACAAGTTCCTCAGCATGATCTGGTCTAAAATGCCATCATCCTGCCAACATTGTCTTCCAAAATAATCAAAAGATGATAGACATACCCCAATGACCATCCAACTCAAGGTATCAGCTTGCTGTGCATGAAGATCCACCAGTGCCCATTCATGCTTGAGCTGTTTCTGTTCAAACTCTGACAGTTTCTGTTTGTGCTCATGCCTGGAAACCTCTGAGTCTTTTTTCAACTGCTCCACATCATTATTGAGTTTGGTGAGGAGGGCACCAAATCCAATTGAAGTATTTGCTGGTGGGGGGACAAATGCCAGGAAATCACTGTTTTCCCTTGGATGGAGGTTTCATATTAGAGTAGTTGGTTGGCCTGTTTCTGATTGCTCTGTCAAGGTTGTTTAAGTATGAAAAGTAGAAGAAAAAGATCTGATTACCTCTGAAGATTTTCACATCATTGGCAACAGGCATTGTAGCTACAATGTCAGGGGATGAGTCACCTAGGTGTGACCTCATCTCAGTGATTGCCTCATCATGGGCAGCTCCAATAGTCCATCTATGAGTGGGTACTTTGTTATGGATTAGAGGATCACCAAATAGGATGTGAAAGTTCAAATAGTTTCCAGGCATTGTACTAGTGGTAGTATTTGATAACGCGGCGAGAAATAGAACGAGAAGTTGAGTAGGGGTTGAGGGACGTGACAGTATTTGATGTTGTTTTCATTGCCCCAAACTCGGTAGTAACGCCTGCCCCTCTCTTGCACACAGGCTCTTGCAGCCTCCCATCGCCCTCTTCGTGCAACTCTCTCGCTGCCCTCCTTGGTGTCGCCCTCTCACTACCCTCTGTCAGCCCCTTGCCACCTCTCATCGCATTTTCCGCCACCCTCTCGCTGGCTTTCTTGCTGCCCTCCCATCCCATTTCTCGCTACCTTTCTTGCTGGCCGCCTCCCATCGCCTGTCTTGCCGGCCTCTCATCGCATCCCCATATCCTGCAGACGATGCCGCAGCCCTGCTCACCCGCGCCATGGCCCTCGTCGTTCGCCCCAAGGCTCTGAACCGCGCCGCAAATGCTGCCACCTGGGACTGCAAGGGCATGGACCAGTCCCATCTCCAGCTCCAGAATCTTCTCTACGAAAAACACCACCTCGAACGCGAGATAGGAAAGTGGAGGAATTTTACGTGCATCTCGCCATCGCTGTGTGCTCTGCATGCTGACGCAGCTCCAGATCCATCTACCAAGATGTGCCCCTCTCCTCTCTTGAGGAGTTCGAAAGACTTGCCTTGGGACACTGGACACCGGACATCTTGGCAGAAGGACACCAACTCATGCTTAGTCGGTTAAGCTTCGAACTTGCAGAATGCCAGCGGTGCGCTTTATGATTCAAGCCAAATTTGTCGCTAAAGTAGTTGTCGTTCAGTCTGGATCAGAGAAAAAGAGAGTTGTCGCAGCGGAAGGAATAATTACTCAAGGAAAGCAAGGCAAAAGTGATGACATTGGATAGGGTTTGATCGCAAATTGGCGCGTTAATGAAGGCAAAGCTCCAGTTTCACCGGGTTTTCCACCCCAAATCAATTCTGCTTCCCAGCGCCATGCGTTATTGTATACATAAGTTCACAAGTCCCTCATTCCATTAATATGCTACACTCACATTGAATTCCTTCATTATCGAGCCACTGTTTGTACCGAGCTGATAAACACCCAATTTTCGCAACCGTCTCCTCCACCCTCACCTCACTATCTCCACTCGCCCTTGCATCACTGCCCTTGCGTCACCCTTGCCGTCGTCCTCCCCTCACCCAGGCCTGCGCCGCCCTCTCGATGCGCCCTCACTGTCCGCTGCCCTTTCGAGGAATGACGCTATACCTCGAAACCCAACAACCACCAGCAATTTCTTCCCCCATATCAATCCGAGTTGGCAACCGTGACCGCCGCGTTCTTTTCCCTTTCTTCTTCACCTTCGGCGCTGGCATTTGCCCATCACTGCCTGTCTTGCCAGAAACACCCGGACCGGGATGGTGACTGCAACATCTATATGCTGTAAACGAAAGTCGAACCTGGCTCAATTCGATTTGGCTTGGCCTTGGTGTTTTTTGTTTTTTGTCCTGCCTCGTGTTTGACGGAACGTGTCTGTGTTAAACAAGCAAGGGTAAACGCTTGCTTGTCAGACCTAGAGGCTATCCTTGCGCTATGTCATGATGATGCAACTTATATTCGGGGAAGGCCATTGGCAAGGAACGCATCACTTTGCACCGCACCCCACCACAGCTCCATGAGCCCCACCGAGTCTTTATCACGACTGGATGTGCCAGTGAATGAAAGGGGTAAAGGGAGAGGGTTGACGGAATGCTGATGATAGCCCTGACGATAGACTAAAACGCGCTCGTTATCGCGGTCTTTAATTCAGGTGGAGCTGGTCCGCGCTGTTAGACGAGTCGATCCATGCGTCACGAGAAGACGTACCGCTTTCGCTTTCACCAACCTCCGCACTCAAGTTATCTACCTCATCTGGTTCTGCTTCAACGACAGGTTCTTCGATTTCTTTGCAATAATCGTACGGTGGTGCTAGCTCCAGTAACGTATTCATCAACGCAACCTTGGACTTTTCCGCAGCAGTTGAAGCCATAACGCCCTCGAACTCTTTATCGATGGTGTCATCCCTTCTTGCGTACGCACAAGGGCGGATGTTTCGGAAAACGGTATGCGCGGACGGGGCGGTCCTTCGGGTCAGAGAGGGTGTAGTAGGACTTGACTGTGAGTCGGAATGGCGTGGTCTCGTAACGGAAGGGCCTTGATACAATGCGTTGTCCACGCCGTTGACGGATAGCGAATGTATGGACAACGGCAGGTGGTCCCAGGTCTCATGACGGACTCGGTCACGTTTGACCACCCAGACATCTTATGTCTCTCCCTCGCCCGTCTGACGGACGGGTGTGTGGAGAAGTTTGTTAATACATACAGGAACCCGGCCTCCTGGGGAGCGCTGGATGCCCTACTACGCGGACTTCAACACGTCCGCAATGTCCGGTTGATTTCAACATCCACTCGGGAATTTGGGATGCGGAGGCCGTCAGAGAGGATAGAGGATAGACGGGCGACGGATTTGATCGAGGCCATGTCTGACAGGGGATTCACATGCGTCAATGACCCAGACATCCTCCGAGTCCTTGACCTTGTCTGGGTCGCCGACTCACTTTTGATAGAAGCCCGGCACAACTGTACACTCGAAGTCTTGGGCCCGCGAGTCGATCACCTTCGGCTCTCCCTGCCGTTTTGCATCATGGCCGACCACCAATGCTGCCTGCGACTGCTGTATATCCTACGGAACTCTGACGAGGAAGCGTACTTTCTCGGTGACCTTTAGCGATTGACATTCATCCGGGAGACAGCCCAGCAGACTGCCGATGCCCTGTACACTGCCATTGCTGATTCTTGGCAACGTCATGCGCGCGTCCCCAAACCAGATGGTAACCCAACAATGTGGAGGAACGAGGCATGTGCTGAGACCAAAGCCGCTCATGAGGCTGACCCACGTCCACGGACTAAGCGACTGCTCCACAAAGCAGTCCGGGATGCCAAGGGGCCTTTTTTAGCGAGAAGCTAGACGACATGGTGGAGAAAGGGGAGATGTGGAGAGCAGTGAGATGGACGCGCAAGAGGCCGCCGCCGAAGTTTCCTCGAGTCGCGAAGGCCTCAGGCGAGCCGGTAGAAACCTTGGATGACCTGTGGGAGGCCACACAAGCCCAATTTGTTGGTCAGCAGGAAGCGCGCCCAACTTCAATGCGCTCCAGTCACTCCCGGAACGCGCATGGCACCTCATTTCAGCATTTGAGATCCAGGGTCTTCTAGCGGCGACGTCGAATACATCTGCGCCAGGGCCCGACTGCATAGGTTGGCGGCTCCTCAAGGTTCTATTGGGGGATGAGGGCTTCCAGGGACGGGTGGCACAGTTTTATAACCAGATCATACATGATGGCATATGGCCAACGCAGTTTAAGGACTCGAAGACGGTAGTGATCCCGAAACCCAAGCGCGACGACTACAGGAAGATGAATCACGCCTTGGTAGATTGCTCGTGGCGGCGAACAGGGTTGCAGTCGTTGCCTCGACTCACGTTCGTCGTTAAAAATTAAGCCCCAAAATAATCCAGGGGGTGGAAATGATTTATTGCGGGTTCGTGCGACTCGTTCATGACCCGGTTGACGCACAGAAAAGCCACCACTACAGCTAAGAAAGACCAAATGAGTTTGCATGCCGTCTTTCAGCAAGTGATGTACACGCCTCCTGTATCTGGGACTCTCCGGCTAGACCATCTTAGATGCCTCATCACAATCTAACCAACGCGATCGTTGCTTCCCGCGGAAAGCACCGTCTACGAATCTGGCTCGTTGGCATGGTCATCTCATCGTACCTGACGCCTTCACCATTACGACGACGCATATTTGGTGGTAGGTTTTTATACAGTTTTGGGAAACCGTTACCTTCGCAAAGAGAAATCTTAAGCCCGCACGAAAGTACATGATTACAAACTAAAGCACGGCTCCATCATGATCACGCACAGAAAGACTATTGAGGACAGTATTGAGGCAGAGATGAGGCTTCACGACGTTGAGTTTGTAACTGTCACCGAATGAGCCTTGGAATCGTTCTCCCTCAGGCCTCAGCAGTGACAAGGCCTCAAGGCTTCACTCGCGGCGACAGGTGAGCCCGACATCCATCCAATGATATGTTCATGCACCTACCCCTGCATATTAGCCTTTCTTGAATATTCAGTCTATGACTCCACTCCCGTGACATGAAGGTTGCCGCTATCCCACTCAACAATGGCAATTGTTCTGACTTGGATGTACTAAACTCACTATCATTATGATACCTATTTTTTGGCGTTACCAGGCTTGGACCGTCGAGTCCGCATCGAAAGGGGACCCCTGTTTGTTAGCAGTGAAGCACCAGGCTACCCTGTCCTCTCCCAGACAACTTATATTCGTCAAGTTTCTCGTTTTCTGTTCGATTAATCCTCTTCTTCGGTGTTTGTAAACCCATCACTCGGATGATCCGAGTCGCACTTGATCATGAACCGCTGGCAACAAGCAATCCAAATAGGTGACAAGACACAGGATGCTGAAAAATGATGTAGTTTTGACATGACTAACGAGTCGGGCATGTCGGCGTTGTTCAGATTACATATGAACGTACTTATGCCCAACGAGGACAGGGCGCAACCTAGCAGCGCAACACGATGCAACCGTTTGATCTTGTGTTTGCGGCCATATCAGAGACCTTGTGAGCGCCAGTGTCATCTATTCCCGCCACGACGCCTGCAAAGAATATTTGGCACTGTTGGCTGCTGCAACCTGTCTGACTATCTCGTGTCTGATGATTATCACGTTTACGCTACGACTGGGGGGGCTGGAGTAAATGACGACTTTTCCTGGGCTTTTCCAAAAATTGAGAGTAGCACGAACGACACTATCAAGCGCCACCCCGACGAAGTACATGATCTCCTGATCGACTGTAGCCAATGATCCATGACCGCACATTCAGGCCTCAGATTCCTGCTATCGCAGGTACTATCGGACTCTTCAGAAACAGGGGAAAGTCCTTGTGGCTTGGAAAGATCGAAATTGGCACCAGTCGCCGCAGGAGACAGCGACAGTATTTTTATGTCTTTATCAAGTACACCAGAGACGTAACGCCTGCATCTGGCTCAATGAGTCGGTCGATCGTGGTGTGCGACGTAGGCGGCGGATGACATAGCGAGTCGTTGGCCTAGATCGTAAACATGACATCAGGTGTTCAGCCTGCCCGCTACCATCGTGAACAATTTGTGCTGACCAGTCGGTGGACCCTTGCCTATCACCGGCTTCTTGCCTCTCCTGGAGTTCGCGTCGCTTTGCTTTTGCCATTTGTTTCTAGCCTCGGACATTCCTCTGTGCTCCTGCGGCTCTGATGTAGGAGTATTGACTCTACAACTGCTACGTTTATTCCAATTCCATGTGAGTTTACAGAGCTGTTACAAAGCATACCTTTGTGCGAAGGGAAGACCACGGGGAAATTCAACATATTGAATATACACGCGACCTCGCCCAAAATAATTAAAACTCTGGCAAGTTCCACTTCACGACATGTCCTGATACATAATGACCAGCACCAAGTTCACGTCAACGGATTTTAATTTCAAATAATGGTTTATTTTTTTGAGCATCTTGAGAATTTCAATTCCAGAGACCTTCTCGTCATGTGGGAAAAAGAGAACAGCACGCTCGCCAGAGGTCTCAATGAAGGAGTCGAATAACGGGTTATTGCGCCGATTGGGGCAGCTTCATCAAGCCGGAGGGATTCACCTTTATCGTAGACGACCACAGTTCTGCTACGAATCGGCAACGAGGCAGTACACCGGGGCGAAGGAAAACTAGATTCTTCTAGGGGCCCATCATCAAAAACGCCAGATCTAAGAGCCAGTCACTGTCTGTGATTTACTAAAATCGATGTCGTCGCCGCGGTCTAACGATTCAGAGTCAGAGTCCTGCACCCGAGGCTCACGCCTTGTGAGGAAGGTCACGTCGTGCGGCTGGACTTGATAGATGTCGTCGCCGCGGTCACGTCGTGCGGCTGGTTCTCCATGGACAGGAACAAACACATAAGCATGTCTACGCGGTAGAGCTGCATGACGGTGCAGAAGGGTCACGCGGTGTTATTTTTCCGGATATGTTGTGACCGCCGGGAGGGAGCAGTGGCGCCCCGGCTGATGTCGGTCCCCACCACCGTTCGTAGAATCGTCCCCATATTCCCGGAATTAGATCTCCACGCTCATAACGTCCCATCCTGCGTGGTCTGGCTGTCACATCAGTTTTCTAGGCAGGTCGCCATCCTTTCTCAACGAGCTCTGTATAAAAATTGCATTGGTGTAATTATTAAATGGCGGTGTAGGATATGACTGTAATTGGACTGAATTAATTTCAGCCAGAAACGAAAAAATTGTCAATCTATATCAACGTCTTCCCAAGTGCCATGGGTATTGAGCTGATACTACTCGGTGGAATGAGCCCCACTTCCGTAACAACCACCGTTATGCATTTTGGAGGTGTAAGGTCGTACAATGGACTCATCACCTGAAGATTCGGAGTAGTCGTAGGCTGTTCCTTATCATCATTCCGACTCTTTGTAAACTTCGCTGGCGCTATGACCATCTTGAGAAAGTAATCGCGACTGAATGAAAAGACGCTCACCCAACTCGTTCTTTCCAAAGGCGTCCAGAAGAATAGATTCGCTGAATTTGTACGTCTCACAGCATACAACAACAGGAACGCTGTGATTCTTCGCGACCATAGCCACCAATGCAGTTCCCGCCCGTGAATAGACAGCGCCATTGGCACAGATAGAGTGTGCTCCCAAGAAAACCGCTGTTACCTCTGTCATGACAGAAGCAATAGCAGGAAGAAGCATGTATTTGCAAGGGATGGGAGGATTTGTAGAGGTTAGATGTCTGAGGAGCGCCTTGCCTGAAATGTTGTTACTCTACAGGAGTACGACACGATTGACGCGTACTCACCCTCTTGCAATGGCTGTGAATCGATGACAATGACAGAAAACCTTTTCCCATCCTCGTGTGCATTCAATAGCACTTTCTGAACAACAGAAGATCTAAACAGTGTTTCAATGATGGCACGAATAAGCCGAACGCGTGACTCGCTTGGCATATGTAAGGATGACGTCGCCGTCCTTGATCTTTTGTCCGGCAAGTTCTTCGATAACCTCGTCTGCTACGATGATCCGGTCACGTATGTAGTTGTCAATATGTTGACATAGCGAGTCCTTGGCCTAGATTGCAAACATGAGATCAGGTGTTCAGTCCCATGAAGCTACGCACATCCTGCTCAACCATATCAATATCCGTATTACTGATCTCCAATTTGAGTTCCCGGATGGCATTCCCCATGGATACCGACATGGGTCGCGCAGAAACAAGATACGATATTTGCGGCGATAACTGAGTCATGAGATGTCTCGATAACGTGCTATATTCGGGTGTCGTGTAGTCTTGAATCACCTGTTACATTCTACACCATCAACAATCAATACAAAGGAGGGGAAAAGGCGCATACAGTCTTGAGTGCAGTCAGAGTGGCGATACAGCGGGCGTTTGCACCGCATATTTTGAATTCAGAAAACAGGAGCGCAACGCGTACGATGGCAGGATGAACATCGCCCTTGACGCCCTGGCCGAGGGTCTTGTGCAGACCAAAGTGAGAGAATATCCTTAACCCGCGAGATTTACTTCGCTGCATCTTCTGCCTGAAGCGAAGCCGCTTGCTTGCCCACTGCAGTTCCGTCGTGCACGCTTGAAGACTTTTTGTGTTGACCAGCTGGTGCAGCCTTTCCTGTTTTCTGCGGGGCGGATGCTGCAGGATCACCCTGTGGGCTTTTCGTTGCCGATCCTGTCTGCTGCTTCTGCAACAACTTGGCAGCTCGTTGTCTCTCCTGGAGCTCGCGTCGCTCTGCTTTTGTCATCTGCTTCTGGCTGACATTCCTCTGGGATTCTAGCCGCTGCTCTGCTAGGGGCTCTGCGGGAACAGGCATGGCGGAGGCGAAGTTGAGATTATCGAGTACACGTGACCTCGGATTAATGGTACATTTTGAGCCGCACAGACATAAGGTCCTGTCCACCTCCTCCCGACGCTCGCTCGCTGCTCCCGTCTAACACCAGCTAGTCTAGGCTAGCCTTCGCATCGGCCCCTGCCTCAAAGTTCTCCACGAGATCCGGGACTTCGTCATCGTCATCCTCGTCCGCGCTCTGCTTCTGTTGGCCCTGTTGGATAGCCTGGTATGATTCCGCGAGCTTGCGCAGTGATGCGAGCGAGTCGGGCCCAAGTTGGTTCAAGATGCCAGGAACGAGCTCCGTGAGCTCCTTGACCTGGCCCGCCCCATAAATTGCAAATGTATTGGCCCCTACAGCAGCGTGTACTATAATAAACGCCAAGCATTAACAAATCAATTCCCATGCAGGCAATAAGCTCTGGTCACATACCTTTCGGGGCAGTAAAATGCAGCACGTTTCCATCCTCTCTGAACATGTTGACTTCCTCAACTCCGGGAATTGGTTGGACATTCATCTTTTTCAGTGCGCCTTGTAGTTTCTTGTCATCCTGTGCAGCGGAAGGCTTTGTTTTCCGCACGATCTTCCTGCGTACGGTGCCCTTTCCGCCTAGTCGCATACCGCTGTCAATGCGGGAAAGCATCGCACCAAGGTGGACGCACCAATCCTGTTGGCAGCTGCAGCTGCCTGAAGCTTTGCCAACTTTGCTGGATCCATTGTGAGGATGGGATTGCGGACAGTCGAGGTAGGCGTTGTCGCACTGCAAATAAGGTTCAGCCAAACAAGTGTATACAACGGGTAGCCACCCGCTGACTAAGCCCATTTTATCTCTGATCAGATCTGCGATGTCGTCCTTTCATATCAGGCCTGCGACACCCGCAGACGTGGTAAATACGATACGCATGCACGTGTAGCGCGTCTCTTATCATCTGTCTTTTTCAGAATTCCATCCTGCAGCTGATAACTGATCTCGTGCGTTCCTCCGTGCTGCTCGAAACGTCAGCCATAGGTCGATCTCTGAAAGGCAATTTACGAGAAGGAGCCTGACTCTGTCAAAGCCACACCGGAGCTCGTCAGTCCTGCTGCCTGATACGTTTCAAGATCTCGTAGTTGAATCGAGCACATCAGCTAACCAAGAACTTGTTCGAAACACCGTACGCTTACGCGTTGCTCGCCTTCTCCGGGACCGCCGATGCGCCCGGTGAGGCAATTGGCCTTGCTCTCTATTTTTTTAATTACTCGACGTGGATCGGCAAGCCAGGACTATACGTACGTAAGGATGTTTTTTCCCTCTGTTTCTTTTCATTACATCGAGCCACGAACCGTTTTTTCATTTAAAGCTTGAAGACCTGTACGTGAAATTAGAGCATAGAGCGAGTGGAGTCGGCAAGGCGTTATTCGGTCATTTAGGGAAAATAGCACAGGAAAAGGTGGGTTTTGTTCCATTTACTCTCGCTGCTAGCCGATTGGCGCAGTGACTGACGTCTGGGAAATACCCATCTTACGAGAAGGGGTGTGGCAGGCTTGAGTGGTCGGTCCTCAAGGTAGTCGTTTCTGTTTCATCAGGCATGAGGTGGATGTTCACTCTTTGACTTTTACTCATTGCCTTCGCGATCGACCACTTCCGGCGTAGTGGAATCAACCATCGATCGATTTTTACGAGAAGCGTCTAGGAGCACAAATGATGTCCGAATGGGTGGGCATGAGGCTGGACGAGCGAGGTATTGATGCCCTCAGGCAGTTCCTCCCTAATGGGGCTGCAGAGCAATAAGAACAAGGCAATCGGCGCGTTACCTTAGGCTATGTATATAAACTCAAACGCCAAGTGTGTACTTGCCGTACACGGCATCTGTTTTGAGAAGCGAGATTCGTTTCCAATGAATTGAGGAATGGTATCGAGATGAGTTGTTACACGATGCAAATGACAACGGGTTAAATGCCAGTCGTAGCTGGCACCGCCTACCTATTCCAAGAGCATTAGATCTTGTAGTGCAGCATGCGTAGGGAAGATCCCTCACCTGGCGCAATCTCTTAATAATCGGATCCTCCTTGAGATCGTCTCTTTCTTGCGCGGCGACCTCAATCGAAAATGTATGCAACACGCGCTTGACGTCAGCGAGATGAACCGTCATCTAAGTGATATGTATCAGGCCAAGGCGGATCTTCTTTAGAACCCGCCCATCATCAGGACAGGACATTGGTGACGCTAACGCTCACTTTGGCTTTCCGCATGATCTTGCACTTTGGGTCCTATCCACGACTGTCAGATATGCCCAGGCCACGAGTCAGACTTATTTGCGAATCCAATGAGGAACAATGACATGAACGGACCACCAAAATGAACCTTTCCCGTTTCGACTCCTTATCGTTCGGAAAAGGAAACACGCGCATATGCAGTAGGATCCCTTACTATCATCAAAGTGTTCCGCGAGCTCAGCCAGGCCGCCCGTTCCCGTCTTTGTAAGCTGGAGCTTATTGTCGGTTTCGTAGTCTACAAGCAGCCAGTTCGTCTCGTTTTTGTCATCGCGCACGTCGAGGTAAGCTGGGATGAGGAGAAGGTCGTCAGATCAAATTCGTAAGCAGTTGAGTATATCGATGGGTTCAGGGAGCGTAGCCGCAGCCAAGGCCCGAACGAGTGCGTCCAGAACGACAGGCTCCGTCGTGTAGGTTTAGAAGACTGACCTTGTTGAATTTCAGAGTCTGAGGTATCCAAGTCCATCATGAACTTGGGCAACGACGGGTGCGCGGAGTCGCGGACTTTCGAAACCATCTCAACCTACAATGAACTTCGGCAGCTGGCTCAGGACTATCGTCTCAGCCTGTCCACGCCACTCGCTGTCGCGCTTGTACTCGACCAATTTGACCAGGCCGGCGCGTGCAAAATGGCTGCTCGAGGGCGTGCCTCCTCCAAAGCCTATCCTGGACAACGACGCACAGGTTGACCTCACTGAAGACAACGATATTGTAAACGGGGTACGCGCAGACACGCCTCCTCCCCACGAGCGAAAGCCGCCGACGAGCCCGACGCCCTACGAATACAAGACACACCGGGAAACGCTACAGAAGCGTTTCCCGACAGGATGGTCGCCACCCAAAAAATTATCCCGCGAGGCGATGGACGGTCTTCGCCAGCTCCATCGCTTCGACCCGGAAACATTTACCACACCCGTTCTCGCAGAGAGATTTAAGGTCAGCCCTGAGGCGGTCAGGCGAATTTTAAAGAGCAGATGGGAGCCTTCGCGCGAGAAGAGGAATAAAGTTGGTTGAGCGAGAGAGAGAATCGCGCTCAGAACGGATTAGGCTAAGTCGGATGAAGGAGCGATTAGAAGCGCAAGAGGTGGAAGAACTGAAAAGAACCGTCGAAACTCCAGCTGGGCAAGAGAAAGACTCGTGTTGTAATTAAGGATGGCTTGACTCTTCGTTGACGGCCGGAAAAGGGCGCAAGGGCGCATCCGTTTCTCCTGACTGTCATCTACACTCACGCCGTGTCAATTTTGCTCTGAGGGGCTTCGCGCATACATATTGCATTACGTCCTACAAAAGGAGCAGATACCTACTAAGGAGAGACATGTGCTAGTGTATCTAATGAGCAAAATCCGTGTAATGTACAGTACGATGAATAGTCCAGTACGTCCAGTATCTACTATAGTTATTTCCTCAGGATAGACATAAAATACTAATAAAATAAAATAAACTACCAATGAACCAGTCATACCATAATACCTGGCATAATAATAGTATTTTTGGCGAGTCTGTCCAAAGCCTATGGGTCATAGAGGACAAGCAGGCTACAATGGGACGGTCGTTCTCTCGTACTTGAGATGGCAAGTGCCTTCTCGCGGTCTACAGTGCATTATATCGTTCCAATCGGGGGTAGGCAGCGGGTTCGCAACTTCTCCGGCTTCATTCACAATCGTATGGCGAAATCCGAGGACAAACATGGCCGTGATAAGTTTGAGTTCAACCTTGGCAAGCCTTGTACCCAAGCAAGTGGTCTTTCCTGCACAGTTCCGGCGTTTTTTTCAGTAATCATGACTCTTGGGGGCTGTGAATTCACTAACCTCCTCCCCAACCAACATAGCTAAAACTTGTATCCTTAACGTCCGCTCGTCCAGGATCGAATTTCCATGGGTCGGGGTATAGCCTTGGGTTCAGATGGACGTCGCTGAACGGGTAGACGACGTAAGCCCCTGTAGGTATCCTTTTCTTATCGATATAAAATTCTGGCCCGAGGTTACGCCGCATCGCCGTATGGGGCTGGGCGACCCGAGTCGTCTCTTTAATGATGGCGTCAAGCACAGGGGTTTCTGACTCCCAGACTTTGAGGGGTACGGTGGCCAATTGGGCGGATAGCGAAGACGAGGCCGCTGCATTCCTCAGATCGGACCCCAGTAACGACCGGATTTCTTCCGCTGCCTTGTCGCGCCATTCCGGATGGACACCGAGAAACGTTATCAGCCAACACGCTGAAGAACAGCTCAAACTCTATCCTGCATAACGTCTGATATACTCTTACCCGTTGTGCCTGTCGCACGAGCCCCAGCGATTATGAGGCCCATGATGAACTGTGGATCACCGCATTAGCAAGAGGGGAAATGGAAAAATCCAGCATACTCCAACAACGACGAGTTTTTCATCCCCTAAATCTAACAGCATCTGAAGCGTA
Organism: Amanita molliuscula; assembly: GCA_023014405.1. Lineage (NCBI taxonomy): Eukaryota > Fungi > Basidiomycota > Agaricomycetes > Agaricales > Amanitaceae > Amanita > Amanita molliuscula. Next base: position 711,755 of record JAEBUP010000012.1, read on the forward strand.
TCATTTCGGAAAACGCGGCTCTTCTCTCTATTATTTATAGCGTTGACAACTATTTCGTAAATTTCCTTCGTCGCGAGAAGCTTCTTGATCATAGATGGAAAGGGAAGCCATGGCAAAAGAACGGTCGTGGGTGTCGTCCCATTGTCGAGTCTGTCGTACAGGACTTTTAAACGAGCAACTAGAGCAGGGTCATCGGAAATCTCGTGACTAGAAAGACATCGAATCGTGGTCTGAAAAACGAGCTGCAAGATCGCAATGTAAGGTTACTAATCATGGACACGGGTAACTAGATAAAAGTTAAATCACCTCATATATTTTATCAAAAGGATCAAAATTGCCTGCGGCTCCCCAGCCCTGCATTTTCATCCGCGTATCTTCTAGTATCTGGGGGACAACTTTTGCATAATACAGCCTCAATAAGCTTGGAACAGAAATAGACGTAGAAAACACGCACGATAACTGAGCGGGGCGTGCCGCTGAATAGATGCCAGTCGCTTATGGATAAGCGTGACACGCTTTGTTTGTAGATCAGAGGTAATTCCCTTGACCATAGGGATCTAGCATATTGGTCAACGCAGAAGCCATTGGACAGTATCGTGGTTACGAACGGCTCCGGACAGAATTTTGAAGCCTTCCGTGAGGTCAAGTCCTTTGGCCGTAAAATATGCATGCCGGGCGCCTTCTCCAGAGACGACAATAACCTTGTTCTAGAATAAACGGCCGCCAGGTTAACACTGATGCCAGCGAATAGGCGCTTGAAGGTGCTTACGTTTAAAAGGTTGAATTGATAAATACTTTGTCCAGTGGCCTCAAAACCCCAATTAAGAAAATCATATCTTGCCTGGAAGAATGGCATAATGGCAAACAACGACCAGCATGGAATGTAAGTCGGGTCATCAGGTTCCGGCTTTTCCAGGGAAATGAAGAGAAGGATGAGGATGAGAAGAAATATGGCCGCCGCGAACTGAATCGGGAAACCCGCGGAGAGGAATGCGGCAGCGGCAGCCTGAATTCCAACGGCGTAAGGCATAAGCAAAAATACAAAGGAGTGGATGGTTTAGACAGGAGCGTCTACGAGGGAGCCGTTATTAAATATTTCAGACCTGTGGGACAAGAATCTATATACATACCACCGCACGACTAGGGTGCTGCACCAAAGTAGTAATGGCGCGTGCCAGCTTCAAGCCGGTCGGGGGAACGCGAATTTGAAAAGAAGCAAGTCGAGCCGTGCCGTAGACGGAGCGGTGTTCTTTTCAGCGGACTGAACTGGAAAAGGTGGATCCGAGTCCGGAATGTATCGTCTTGAGATCCCAGCATACGGGAGCCCGGCACCGTGAAGGGCATGACCGTTTGGTAACGGAGCAATAACTTGCAACGTGGCGGAGGCCCCCTGCTTTGCTTCGATGGTTCGGCCAGCAGACAGTATGATCAACGCTCTGATCTAGATTCATTAATCATTGCCCGTGCTTGTGCGAGTTCATGAACCCATGTCAGATCTTCATATTCTTGACAGCCCGCTCCGCTGATGTTAGTATACACCTTCGCCAGCCCCAGTCTCGACGTCCGTACCTCTCATCCCGACGTTCCTTTGGCATGTAGAATACTTAGCCCGCATGTCCGCAGCATCTTCCAGAGAGTAACCAATGCCAGGTTTTAGTCAGGGCTGTTCCCTTGTATTGACACACAAAAGCTTGACCTGTCCCGTCTTTGGACATCCGACTCATCAAGTTGCCGAAGCTTGGTTTGATTCATGTCGACCTCATTAACGGACTTGTTGGGACTGCTTGGAAAGAAGCTTCCACAACGATTGTACTGGAGTCACGGTGAAAGTGAGGATTCAGAATAGACCAATGGTCTGTCGAAAGCTCAACCCGTTTGCTGTGCTCGGCCTCGTGGTGCCATGTATCCAAGCAAAAATAGCTGTATGGGACCCCGGAGTATGCCGAGCCATTCGGGCCCTGTGTTCTGGTAATGATGTGCACTACGTTCTAGTATGATGATTCTTAATTAGTATTAAGTGCCTAATATCGTTTGAAACAATGGTTGACTTCAGGCTAATACGCGCATAGTCTATGAACAGTGATCAACAATGGATTCACGCTGAGCGCAGTTCATAAGATAGCTCGAAAGCGCAAGTCGGTCGCGCCTCCAGCACTATTCCGGTCTGAACGGTCGATAATAAGTACGCAGCTAGTCCCTGACCCTGCCACGGGTAGATAAAAATACTATTTCGGGGCACCGAAGTCCCGAGGCTGTAGCATCTTAAGCTTTAGACACTGCTTGATTCTGCAGAACGGGGAGTAAGAGAATTAAATAGTAGATACGATTGCCTGTGATATATGAATGAGAGACTGAGTCAAGATTAATTTCGGGATGACCTTTTACGGTAATGTAAACGAGTCTTCGCTTTTGGACGTCCATAGAATGGAGCTACGACTCATGCATCACTGGGGACCAGCGTCGTCGACACAGTCGCGAACAAATAGAGTCTGTAGGGCTTTGAAGGTGCACGGCCATCGCTTCGCATGAACAGCTTAGCGGTGTTGCATCAGAAGCTGCGCAAACGTACCTCGTACAACCTGTGATTGCCCACCGACTGACCGCCGTTTGGGGAAGAAAAGGATAGCAATCAAGAAAACCCCTGGTACATGAACGCTGTGGAGCATCGAATTTGAAACTCTCAACGAGGATTCACATTTGCTTGTTCTTCCTTGCATTGCATAACACGTTGGAGATACCGTCTGTTGACTAATATAGTACTAAGCAGAAAACCCAGTACGCCGTTTAAGAGCAGACCCACGGGCAAGTAGCCGAACCTGAACTAGTCAGAGAATTCCAGTCGGTACGACGCCCCGAAACCCTGGTCCATTTAGGCAAGCAGAAATGACATGGCGTTCGACAGAACAACCTGAAACACGGGCGACGCCTGTGAATACCCGATCAGGGACTCGTGAATAGCCAAGTACATTTGTCGAAAACGAACATGTTGTCAGTGGGCAGGAAGCTGCGTGATCTGTTCGTCGCATGAACGCGCCGGGTAGTCCATGTTTCTCAAGATCCCCGACTCTGGTCCAATTGGAGGGGCTCCGAGTCAAGCACCGGAATGTCGAACCGTGGCTATTTGAAACGCCAATACATTCTTTTGTGCACCTGCGTCAAGATTCGTCCAACTGCCTACAGCAATTAAATAAAGCGGAGCTCAAGCTCTCATCTGGAATGCAAGTTCAGTTTCATAGTTCTTTGAGTGTGATATGCAAAGACCTCTACCGTCCTCAAAATCGGCATCCCGTACATACTGGCTTGCTTGGCACCACAATAACGTGTACTGAACGCGCCTCGTCCCTGTGGCGGCCGCACAAATCGATGACGATGGGTCCTGTTCGCTTGAAAGATGGAAGAGGCGCTTATATTCCGACATCCGGCCCGACGGCTTCGGATCATGACGTAATAATTACCGGACATCGTTGCGCCCTGTTAGCTCAGTGGTAGAGCGCACCACTCGTATTGTACTCGGAATGGTGAGGTCAGTCGTTCAATCCGGCTAGAGGGCATCATTTTCCATGCCATGGCCCAGGGTCAGCCTGTGCTCAACTCCACCGCCCACTGTGGGGAAGGCTGTGCGCATTGTCATTCGTCGCAGCAGTAACAAGCAGTGGGGATCCGCGCCTTTAACCACGCCACACGATGCAAATGATTTCCTGTCGTTCACATCCCTAGCGCGTTGCTCTGTGGGGGCACAAGAATTTGCCTCGGTTCCCGGCAGCGCCCTTTGCCTCACGACACCCGCATGGGCGGTCCATCACCGCGCCATATATTTAAATGGATTGCGTCTACTCTCTAAAGATCTATGCGGAGACGACGAACTGGCTGGTTTGGTCTCTATTAATATCAGGAGCGCAGGCGTCACCACGATCGTGTGTCGTCTGAATAACGTGCACCGAAAAAAAAGGAGATGGTCCAATGCAGCAGCAGTAGACAGGTCGAATGGTACACGCACACGCGCGCCCATCTTGACGTAGTTTTAGGTAAAAAGTATCCAGTGAAACGCAGATGGATTAGTGTGCAAGGCAGGCAGGCAGGCAGGCAGCATCACCTACCAAAACCTCGAGAATGCCCAGATATCACTCTCACCTCCCTGAAAAGTTCCACCCCTTCCGGTAGGTCGGGGCGGCGAGGCAGCCAACTGGGAGCGAGGGAGAGAAAAAGAAAGAAAAACGTGACCTATAACACGCTATACCCATATATCACCGCACTCGATACGCGCGCTACTAGATATGAACCATGCCGTACGTGCCACTTTGCCGTTTGACTGTGAAACCGGTCAGAAAGAGAGAGGGAGAGAGGAAAGCTGCGCTTTTTTAGAGCACCCGAGTAATTGGGTGTGCGTGCGTACGTGCGAGTAACATTGACTATTTACATTCGCCTGCAGGATAGTACGGTGCCGTTTCAATGGGCCCTCTGGAGGTCCACGGGCCTCGGCAGGGCCAGTCCATCAATGAATCGCAGGGCATCGGCTCATGGTTGTGACGCAATGGTGACGCGGTGACGAGAAGCACGCTTCCTCCTCTGCTCGTCTTCACTGGGGTCACAGAGACCGCAGCAGACCGGGAAGCAGCCAGCCACCAGGAGCCAAAAAAGAAAAAGAAAAAGAGCTATTCGTAGCTCTCCGTCAAAATCGGACTCCATAAAAAGCAATCCACAAAACAGCATCACGGTCGTCACGAAACAAACACCTTGCGCAACGCCGAAAACTCGCACTTGACCCCCGTCTTGGGACACGTCACCGCCCCCTCATTCTTCGCCGCCATCTCCTCCAGCGCCTCTCGCGAATACACCTCGCCGTTGGGAAACGCCATGGGCATATTATCCTGATCCATAATCTTGCCACTGATCCGACACACAATCGTCGAATTCGCATGGTGGCTCTGCGGAACGTCACACGCGAGCCGGCCCAGCCCGCGGCGCGCCCCCGAGCCCCCCTTGGCGTCGCTGTCGCACACGGGGCAGTCGACGTTGGCCGTGGACCGGTCGAAACAGGCGGGAAGCTTGAGCGCTGCGAGCCCGGCGTACAGCGCGAGGTGCAGCAGCGGCTCGGTTGGGAGCGTGTTGAGGGTATAGGCCGTGAGCCGGAACGAGTGCACGAGAAGGGGCCAGCGCGAGCGGTCGTATAGCCGCTTGCCGCAAGGTGAGGGGAGGTGAAGAGGGGGGGGCATCGGAAACTGTACGTACCTTGTAGGGAGCACAGGTCGTGCTAGGGCTGAACGCGATCAAAGTGTTGGCGTGCAGTATATCGCTTAGATGCGTCTCTTGCCAGGGGATGAGATGTTTCTTTGAGTATGAAATGGCCTCCATGGATCGGCGTGCCCGTGCCAGCTCAATGTACTCTTGGAGTCGTAATTCAAATTCGAGCGTGCTCTGTGGAGTGGGTAAAACAAGTAAACTAACAGAGTGGGATTCGTACCTTCATCTTACGGAGCGAAGCCTTGTTCTCACTGCACCAGGCCAGTGCTTCCGCACAGCTGTGACATGAAAGGGCGTCCTCGATTTTGCGTATCTCGGTGAAAAGATCGATATCAACCAGGGTCTGGTGTGTGTGTGAGAGAGAAGGATGGAATATGAGATGGGTGTTCATATTTGTGAGCTGAATGAATCGTTACCTCAATGTTCCTTTCCTTGGCGAGCTGCCTCGCCGTCCGCTCCTTCCCATGCCGGAGCGACCAGTCGACGAGCCACCGGTCGAGTCGCGTCTCCGCCCAGCGCGAGAAATCGGGGCAGGTGGTCATCTGGAAGCTCTCTACCGCAGCGAGGTGGGTGAACCGCTCGCGCATGACGTCGAGCGTGGGTCGTCCTGCCGTCTCCTGGAGATCCGACAGCTAGTTGGCGTCCAGGTATGTGAGAAGGGCGTAAGAGAGCAGGATAGGAAGGAGAGGAACGTGCCTTGCGCTTGAGCGTCTCGACTCGCTCAATCATGCCCTGGACGGCTTTGAGGGCCTCGTCCGGGTCTGCTGGCATCCCACCCATGGCGAGGTCAGAAGCGGCAGCTTGGATCGCAGCATAGTCCTTTTCGATGTACTTTTGGGATGTCCTGAATATCTTGCGGTAATTCTCGTACGGCACCTGGAGCCGGTGGCTCGAGCTCTGTTGCGCACATCGACAGGGGGAGGCGCACCCGTACAAAGGGCTGCTCAAGCAGCATTGTGCCGTCCACGTTTACGTTGTTGCTGGCCATCCTGCAGATGAGATAAAAGCGGGTGGCCTAGTGAGCTCATTACGTAACGCTGCTAACCCTTTGTGTCTGTCAAGCAGAGCCAACTCGCTATAAAAGATGCAACGCACAAGGTTAGAAGAACATGGATTTACTGCCAAATCTCGTCTCGCAAAACATTCTCATCAGAGTGCACCATAATGTGGTTGTACACGACACGCAAGTTTTTTTAATTTAATTTTAATTCATTTCCCTCGACACTTTTTTCATGCCAGTGTATATGTACGGGGCTCGTTCAAGATACACATGCCCCTCAACCTCGTCGTGGCGTACGTCCAAGAGGACACGGACATCGTCAAGACGTTTGTGACGCTCAAGAGTGTGTCGATACAGTACAGGATTATGCAGAGCCGTAAAGAGGGTGTTGCAGACGTGCTGCTGTACGAAGGCACGAGCGCACACAAAGCGACGGCGGACGAATCTACGTCGCTCGTCCACCTCAGCGAGCCCAAGTTCACCGACCTTCTCTCGGACGAGCCACTCCCCACCATCTTTGACGCCCATCTCGACATGCTGCGTTGCATGCACTATGATTTCGATCTGATGTGTCCCCTTGCTGCCGATATGCCCAAACATCCCGTGTTTGCGGAATTCCTGCTCGTGGCGTTTTGTTCGAGACAGGATTCGCCGCATCCCGAGCGGGAATACCTTTATCTAGGTCCTCCGATGAGGATTCCTGTGCTGCCGGTGGGCACCGGCTACGATAATATGCTCATTGCGGCTGCCAAGCCTCCGTATCTGCTGCGTTCAGAGCTAGAGCATTTGCAGAGATATTTGGAGGAATGCAAGGAGCTCGAGCCGTTTCTCGCAGAGCGGGAACTGACCGACCTTCCCAAGCACATACAGTTCGAACTCGTTTTATGATATACATTGTATTATTATTAAGTTATGTGCTCGTAGGACTCGATTTCTTTTCTGCTCTCCATGATCTCAACTCGCGAACGGCGGTGACGATCATGGGTATCATGGCGCTTGCGAAGAGGGGTGTGTAGACAGCATACTTGTGTTCTGCGGGAAAGTACAGCAGGGGGAGCATGCCGGGGTTGAAAAAGGCGCGTGAAGAGTGGGTCAGCGCACGAGCCGAGTGTTGTAGAGCATCTTTGAGCGAGACGTTTTCGGACGCGTACATCTACGCATGTGTAGGATAAGGCTCTAAGACGACATTGAGAGAGAGAGAGAGAACACACCGCGTCGAGCTCGTCTAACGCATTGACGACGTCGTCCCGGACGTCTTTACCGACGGGCATGTTTTGGATCTCGTCGACGAGGTTGACGATGCTGCGCAGCGTGTCCTTTGCGCGCTCTGCGTTATCGAGGACTCGACGGCGCATCAGTGTGTCTAGTTGCCAGTCTGTGAGTACGCCGGTGTCGGATGGCGAGCGTGGCGTGTTGGGAGGCAGGCTTGGCACGCCGAGGAGGAAGAGCAGTTGGGCGGCAAAGGATCTGAATACGGGGTCAAGATCAGAGAGAGACAGCTCGGCTGATGTTGAGGGTATGTTGTGGAGAAAGATGGTGCCCCATTGGGGTAGACGGAACGCGTTGGACGCGGAGAGGGCGCCGTCAGGGTCCAGGATGCGCAGCGGGGCAGAAGGCACGAAGAGGACGAAGTGAAGAACGGGGTCGTTTGAAGCGCTGGACGAGAGCGACCATTCTGCCGAGTTGATAAACACGGTGAGCTGCTCGTGGGTGAGGACGAGCGTCCCATTTGGGAGTTGGGCGGGTTTGAAGGCGAGGGGGGCGTAGAATTGGACTTGGCTCTCGATGGTAAAGTTGTGCAGCGGTGCTAGCTGGGAGAGGATGGGTGTAAAGTAGCGGCTGATGGCTTGGGTGATGTGCCAGCGCAGGATGGGGCGGCCTGCGGCAGCATCTTGGTTGAGGAGGCTGAAAGCGAGTCTGTAGGTGGGCGAGTAGTGGGCGACATGAAGCTGTGAATGGGAGGGGGATGGGGCATGGGCACGGACGCGGGCAGCGGGGAGAGCGAGGCGGGGGATGGTTGTTGTGTGCCACCACAGCGGCAGGGCGAGCAGGACGGAGGCGAGGAAGGCTGTGATGACGGAGCGACGGACGTCCATGGCTTGGATTCAATGCATTCACTACAATCGACTACAATCGACTACATTCATTACAATCGACTACATTCGTTACAATTGACTACATTCGTTACAATCGACTGACTACATTCACTACAATCGACTACATTCATTACAATCGACTGACTACAATCGACTACATTCATTACATTCCAAATCGACTACAATGGACCGACTACATCGACTACATTCATTACAATCATCGCCACAACCCGCCATGTCGCCAACGTCCATCGACGCACGTCGCTTCGACGGCCTGCCTCCCACCCGCAGGCGCTCTCCAGACCCCCGCGCACGTCGCTACGTCCCGCCCCGTCCCATCGTCTTTGCTCGCGACGACTATCCAAACGTCTACCGCCCTCACCCAGACATGATGCTCGCATCCCGCATGTCGGACCGCCCTCGCACAATCGAGCGCCCCTTTCGCAAATACGCCGGCGACAGCTATCGTCCGCCAGAACGGCCCTCGTACGACTCATACAGACCCTCTTACGACACCTCTAGACACTACTCCTCACGAGAGCCCCTCAGCCCCCTCAATGGCCCTTCCAGATCATGCTACGATCGCCGACGCTCGAGATCCGTCTCTCGCTCCCGTCGCCACTATCGTCCCTCAAGCTCAAGTCGCAGTCGCAGTCGCCCTCGCAGCCGTGCTCGTTCCCGCTCGCCGAGCCGCCGCAGCCACCCCTCCTCCTCCCGCCACCGCTCCCGCAGCCTCAGCCGTTCCTCGCGAGGCCGCTATCGACGCGACACCGTCTCTCGATCTCTGTCACGGTCCTCCATCGCCTCTTCCCGTATTTCTGTCCAAGAACAAGAACACCCCAAAACACCTCCCCCTCCCCCGCATCCTGCTCAGGAGATGATCCGTCTGGATCAGCAATCCGTTCTACAACCCGTCCCACAACCCGTAGATGCTACTTCCCTCTCCTCAAAAGTTCTCTGCCTTTACTCATCCTTTGTTGGAGGAACTATGCGTCACCCCACCAGTAGTCACGCCTGTGCCAGATACAGCTCCTCCAGCTCCTCAGCAGCTTGATATCGAAATGTCGCCTCAGCCTCAAGAGACCGCCGCGCCTCACTCCATGACACCAGGTCAAATTCTAGCTACAGCAACACCCCCCGCACCCTCAGAAGAGTCCGTTGAAGTCATCGTCAATGCCGTCACCCCGGAACAAGACGTTCTCTCACCTCCCATTATTGTCCAGAGTCCAGTCGAGGCTCCACCACCTCCACCTCCTCTTGCCGAGGATGACTCCCAGATTTCTGTCCAGGAGCAAATCATACCTCAAGACATTCCTTCCCTATCCAAGGCAACATCCACCAAAGAGGCTCTACGCATCGTCGTCATGACACGACTCTTGTGCGACCGCCAGACTCGCGAAGAGAGAATAAACCCTGTTCTCCTCGCCAACCACTCCATCGCACGGCCCCTGGAAACGCGCAAATCGACTTCTATCGAGCAAGTCATCGACGAGGTGTGCCATGGCCCACAGCACCAAGACCGTATTTCATCCTTTGCAGGCATCAAGCGCGTTCTGGAGCGGGGGTTTGAGCAGCGAGACGCCGCCCGCCTCGCCAAAATCCAGCGGCTCAGAAAAGAGTATCTCGCTCTGCAAGAAAAGTGGGTCCAGCACTGCGCCGTGCTCGACGAGCAGTCCCGCGCGCTCGTCTCCGAGACCGAGACCATCCAGCCCGCGGGGCGCACAACGCGCCGGTCCGCAGCCACCCTCGGAGACGCCGTCCGTTCCGACCTCGAGATGGAGCAGATCATCGCCAGCCTCGGCAACGACGAGGCGACGGACCCTGCGCACCTCTCTCTGCGCAACCTGGCCACGATCCCGGACATGATCTCCGTTACCCACGGGCGGGTCGAGTCCGTGTACGACGACAGCAACCACCGCGTGGCGGACGCGGGCACCTATTACGGCCCACGCACCGGCATCCACGACTGGACCGAGGACGAGAAGCGCGTGTTCCTGGACAAGTTTGCAGAGTGCCCGAAACAGTTTGGCGCCATTGCTGACTTTTTGCCGAATAAGACTCAGGCGCAGTGTGTTGCGTTTTATTACCTCCACAAGAAAAAGATGATCGATTTTCGAAAGGTGGTGTCGCAGTATGCGCCGAATAAGCGCCGGAGGAGGGGGACGGGCAAGAAGAAGGGGATTATTGCGGATATTCAGCAGCACGATGCAGAAGTCAGCAGCAGCACCAGTCGTGCTAATGCCGGTGCTAGTGGGACTGGGAATGCAACTGGTGTTAATGGGAGTGGGAATAGTGCCGGTGGCGGTGGTGGTGTCGATCTACTGACAGTGCCGAGCCGCGTGTCAAAAAGCAGAAAAGCAGCAGCGCAGGCGGAGAGTGCCAGGAGGTCGGCGATTGACCCGAGACGGCTTGCTGTGCAGCAGCAGGAGAGCACGCCTGCATCGACACCGACGCCCGAGCCGGAGGTGTCGACGCCTACCACGTCCACGGCGTCAAGGAGTAACAATAGGCGTCGCCGAGGAGGAGGGCAGTCGTCCCAAAATGGGACCAAAGAAGGCGAGGAGGATCCAGCTGTGAGCGTTTGTTTGTCTCGCGTTTTGCTAGGTAGACACACTGACTGACTGATGGATGACTTGGACAGGACGCGGATCCGAGGCCTAAAAAACGCGCAAAACGGTCGCGCAAGGCAACCAAGTCTACTGCGGCCGCTGTTGTTGCTGAAGAACCGCCCATGACGGACGCCAGCGAGGGCAAGAACCCAGACAGGCCACCAGAGACGCCCGTGACTCCTTCCAATCCTAGCTCTAATTCGAGAAGGAAGAGCAGCCAGGCGGCGTCGGCTACTGTCCAATGGACCGACGCGGACAAAAGTAGGAGGTGGCCTTGTGCCTTTTTTTTTTCCCCTTCTGGCCCACATGTATTTATGTATTTATGAATAGGTCTATTTTCGAGCTTGGTGGCGCAGCACGGGGACGATTTTAAACGGATAGCTGCGTCCATGCTAAACAAGGTGTGTGTGTGTGTGTGTGTGACCTGCCTGTAGCCACGAGGCATATACTGATTCAGTGAGACAGACAATGGCACAAGTGACTCAGTTTTACACGAGCCACCACCATCAGCCCACCGATGCAGAGCAGAGAGAGGATGCGGCCAGTCCTTGGAAGCTCAAGCCGGTTCTGTCCACTGCCAGAAGTTCCAGGCTCATTCGCCGGTCAGGATCGTCGGCATCCACGCCGACGATGACGCCGACGGTCGAGCCTAGTAGTAGTAGTATTAGTGGCGGTGGGGGTGACTGTGAAGCCGTTGGTGGTGGTACGGATCTGGACGTGGAAGCGCTCAATTCGATCCTGCCCTTGTCTAAAGCCAGGAACGGCAAAGCGCCGAGTCGGAGTCGTCGCTCGGGGTCTTCTGCGTCGACGCCGATTGTGGAGCAGCAGCAGCAAGAGCAGCCAGATGGAGAGGAAAAGGCAGAGCTACCCGCAGACGCCCGCGACAAGGAGGACGGACAACCCACGGCGAGCACGAGCACTTCTGAGAGACTAGCCGAGAACCAGCGACCGATGTATCCCATCCCGTCAGAGGGGTGGCTCAAGCCCCCATCGTCCTCGTCGTCCCCCCTCTACGAAAGGTTACTCCGGCGCGCCGAGGAGGCCCGGCCGTCTGAATCATCCTTCGAGCGGTCATTACGGCGCATCCAGGAGACCCTGCCGGCCGAAAATTCCTACGAGAGGTCAATACGGCGCATCCAGGAGGCGAAGATGCTACTAAGGCAGATCCCCACGACGTGGCAGAACACCCCGAGGCGATCTCCGTCGTCGTTTGGGCGGTACCTGCTGGGGTCTGTGCCCTCCCCTTCGGATAGCGAGGATGGGGCGTCGGTGAGGATCAGTGCGGTGCTGGATGGGCCAGCGCGCGCCGGGTGGTCGTCGTCGAGCGAGAGAGAGGCGCCGACGTCTGATGTGAGGTCGCTGTCGGACGGTGTGCAGGACAGCCTTCGGACGATGGGTGGAGAGCAGGTCAGAGTGAGAAAGCCGCCACTGCCGCCGGTGGAGTGCCTGATGTCGCCCTCGCCCTCTCCCTCTCCTTCGCCTGCCTCGCCTCCCCCGCCTCCCCCGCCTCCACCATCGCCGTCGGTGATATCGTCGAGAAGACGGTTGTTGTCGGTCGCAGCGCTGACAGGGGCAGACGAGCCTGTGTATCCACCACCAGGTGGGGCTGCCTCTGCTACGACTGTCCCGACTTCCCGGTTTTATTCGTGACCCCTTTTCTTTTCATTTCTTTCGTTTCTCGATCTGTTGAGCATCTCTGATATCCACGCGCGCAAGACTCTTTCTTTTTCTTTCTTTCTTTCTGACACATACTAGCTATAGAGAAGGGGTATGATTAGTGACTACGGTGCTATCTTAATCGTTTTTTCTCTGCCTAGTATCTCTGAGCCGTTGGTTGCATAGTAGTCGTGCAGTTATGTGGATGGGAGACTCGATCCCAAATCTGACTTGTCGATGTAACTGTGTCCAACGTGATGAACGCGTTCCTTCTTTCGTGATCCGATCTATCGAACATCTCTGCAAGATTGCCTTCTCTCATATGTACATTAGCTAGAAAGGGTTATACGAAAACGTTCCGCAAAGTTCTTGGTATCTCATCTCTTGTTTTTTCTCATAGTAGTGATTCTGACCATGTTACCTACATGCGGAGGGATGCGTGATCAAGGGGGGTTGCATACAGGTGAAATACTTTTCCGGTAATATGACTGTGATACCTGCCCTCTTCAAAGCATCTATCTGTACTAACGGTTACATCTACGACTGTGACCTTATATAATCCACTGAGTCGGTCATAAAAATTCTACGACAGCTACATCCATTTTTCAATCCCTGTTTCCCCCTATCCAAAGTTTATGTTAGGAATACCCTTTAGAACAAAAGAAGCGAGAGCTTAAGGAGTTTCGCCACCAGTTAAGAATGCCCCAGGTCCTCGGATGTTATACTGTCGTTTGACATTCTCATCATAGCTTTTGTCTGTCCATTGAGAGGACGAGATGACTGAGTTGGACGAGGCAAGGGAATACGAAACTACGGAGGATCGTGTCCGCCTCCTTCGTATCTAAATACATATACACATCTCGCGAGCAGGGCATGACCAACTCTTGCAATGGATCCAGTGCGTGGTATGTTTGAATCCAGAATTCAAGTTCCTGAAGTAATCCGTAATCTCCGATGAATAGTTCACTGATAAAGGTTTTGCCAATATCGTCTTCGCCGAACCTTGAGCTCATCGGTGTGCGGTAAAATCGCACTGGGTAGACTTGATACCGTTTGAAACTGATGACTTGGTGAAGAATAATCAACAGCGCAATCAGGGAATCTCTGGTCCCAGTCCTAGCATATGGGGGCACTAGAAGTTTCCTGTTCCCTCCTACCAACAAAGGTAGACAAGCACGCAGTTGAGCTGTAACGGATGCTCAGCTGGGATTACGCTACGTTGGCAACTAGAAGGGACGAGAGCTTTCGCGGGCCCGAAACCGCACGGCCCAGATCCCGCCTCTCAGCCCGCCTCTGTACTACGTAACGCGGCTCTAATTAATCCTCGGAGAGGGATGACCGACGATGTAAACAAGTGATAAGCAGGGCGCAGGCTTCACGGCTCGTGCACAGCCATGGGAAGTGTCGTGATTCGTTGATATCATGCAATCTCTCGAGAAATGGGTAATCGTTCGCTTCATGCGCGGAAGCGATAAGTCTATACTGACACCAGCTCTCAGAGTTCATCAAGAATAATCGATAAACACGGGAAACGCCATGATGCCTTGGTACTCTTAGCGCCTGCCTTCCACCATGATGATGTGGTATCCGAAATCCGTCTTTACCAGCGGCGATAGGATAGGCTTGTCGACGGTGGAAGGCGTAAGTGCAAATGCAGCGTCCTGGAACGTGCCAACCATGCTTCCACGTGTCATCCAGCCAAGGCTTCCACCAGCTGAGACGGCGCTCAGGGCTCATCGAGAATAAAGAACGAAAGGGATAGAAAGTTGACCTTTGGCTTTATCTTCGGAGTACTCTTGTGCGACCTTGTTGAATGCTTGGCCTTCCTAACCAGGGTATCAGCACAGTGACAAGTATGGAGATAAGAGAATGTATGCGTACTTGAAGCTTCTGCAATGCTTCTGCAGCCTTAGAATGCTTTTCGCATAGGATGTGCCGCACGTTGACGGCTGTTGCTGCTTTCAGGCCTTTGCCCTAGAGTTAATGTAAATGAGTGTTTGTCGTCCTGCACCCCTACGATTGAGCATGCCTTGGACTGCTTGTCGTCATTTCCCTCGCTCTTGTTGTTCTTATCGTCCTTCTTCTTTTCTGTTGTCTTCTTGTCTGTGGCCGCGTTCTTCTTGCCCATGGTTTGGCACAATGGGGATGGGAATATGGTATGGGTTTTCCCACGGCTTGGTTACCGGTTTACAAAGTGCAAATCAGACTGATCCCGCTCTCGGAACACTGCAGCAGAGCGCCATGGCAGACAAGATCACTCGTATCGCTATCGTGGACTCGAACAGGTGCAAGCCTAAGCGCTGTGCCCAGGAATGTAAAAAGGCATGCTATCTCACTGCTGTATTGATTATCACTGAATTACCGGTTATCAGTCATGTCCTGTGGTTAGAATGGGCGAGTATCGGACCGAATGATTTGCGAGCATGCGATTGACCGGTGCTGTAGGAAAGCTATGTATCGAGGTGAAGCCTACAGATAAGATTGCATTTATCTCCGAGTTCCTGTGTATCGGATGCGGCATCTGTGTCAAGAAGTGAGCCGATATTAATCCTTCGCTTCTTCTCCCCTATGCTAATCGATGTCCCAGATGTCCATTTGAAGCTATTGCTATCATCAACTTACCAACCAACCTCGAAAAAGAAGTGACACACAGATATACCGCTAACGCGTTTAAACTCCACCGTCTTCCGACTCCCAGGCCAGGACAAGTGCTAGGTCTCGTGGGAACGAATGGTATCGGCAAGAGCACAGCACTCAAGGTCTTGGCCGGGAAAGCTGAAACCTAATCTCGGCCGCTACGATGTAGGTGTCAGCCGTTTGTGTGGCCTTCCGTCCGATGCACCTGTACTGCTTCTAGGACCCACCAGACTGGCAAGAGATTCTCAAGTACTTCCGCGGCTCTGAGTTGCAAAACTACTTCACCAAAGTCCTCGAGGATAACTTAAAGGCGCTAATTAAACCCCAATACGTTGATCACATACCAAGGGCGATCAAAGGCAACATGACAGTTGATAAGATGCTGGATTCCAAGCTGCAGCTCGACAACAAACAGAAAATGTGTGACGATCTGGAGCTGAACCACGTGTTGGAGCGGGAAGTTCACCAACTATCCGGTGGAGAGCTTCAAAGGTTCGCTATTGCTATGTCATGCATTCAAAAAGCCGATGTGTAAGCCTCCTCTGTTTTTGTACACGGTTCCCTTTGAATGTCTTCCGTGTAGATACATGTTCGATGAACCTTCAAGTTACCTCGACATTAAGCAACGCTTGAGGGCAGCCGAAGTTATCCGTTCCATGCTTACACCAGATTGCTATGTCGTTGCTGTGGAACACGATTTGTCGGTCCTAGACTATCTCTCCGACTTTATCTGCGTTCTATATGGCAAACCATCCATGTACGGTGTCGTGACCATGCCTTATTCCGTAAGGGAAGGTATGCATTTGATCCGCATGGTATCTTCTTTGAACTAACCAAATTAAGGCATAAACATATTCTTGGATGGTTACATCCCAACCGAAAACCTTCGATTCCGACAAGATTCATTGTCGTTCAAAATGGCTGAGACTGCGGAAGAATTTGTTATAGATAAAACACGGCACTATTCTTATCCCGCCATGACCAAGACCCTCGGTTCCTTCAAACTGACCGTGCAGCCCGGTAGCTTCACCGACTCTGAGATTATCGTCATGCTCGGTGAGAATGGTACTGGAAAGACGACCTTTGTTAGTCTGCTGGCGGGCGAAACGCCTGATGACGAGGTGGACAAGCAGACACTTTCCGTGTCACTAAAGCCGCAGACGATATCCCCCAAGTTCCCTGGAACTGTCCGTATGCTATTGTTGAAGAGAATCAAAACGGCCTTTTTGCACCCCCAGTTTCAGACAGATGTATTAAAACCGATGAGTTTGGATCCGATCATGGATCAAGATGTACAAACACTGTCAGGAGGAGAGTTGCAGAGAGTCGCTATCGTATTGGCATTAGGCAAGCCTAATGTGTCTGTATATCTGATTGACGAACCTAGCAGGTGAGGTTTCGTAACAATATTTTGGAGTCAGTGTTACAGCAAATATGATAGTTTCTTGGACTCGGAACAGCGTATCATCGCCAGCAAAGTGATCAAACGGTATCACTATCAGATTTTCCTTTTCAGGCATAGCTGAGCCCCCTCGCAGATTCATTTTACACGTTAAAAAAACTGCTTTCGTGATTGAACACGACTTTATCATGGCAACATACCTTCGCTGACCGTGTCATCGTGTTCGAGGGCCAGCCCGCTATTGCTGCGACAGCTACACCGTATGTCATCTCGAAAAGCTTAAAACTATAACTCATCCCCATTTGTGCAGTCCTCAGAATCTGTTGTCTGGCATGAACCAGTTCTTAGCGTCGCTCGAGATCACATTCCGTCGTGATCCCACAAACTTCCGTCCACGCGTGAACAAACGTAACAGTGTAAAGGATAGAGAGCAGAAATGTGAGGCGGTTGTGTATACTACTCACGAGCAATGTTGACAAACGTTTTCAGCGGCTGGAAATTATTTCTTCCTGGAGGATTAGGTCATGAGCAGCGACACATTTGTGTATTCCACTATAGTTACCGAAGAACTACACCCTGAGGTTGCGTTGGCTGAAGTGGCTTGAGCCATTGTATTGGTAAAATCATACAGCGTGATGCTGTCAGAGCTGTTTTGTGCCGTATCGGCTCTGGACGATACAGCAGTTCAATTTTGAAGAAGCGAATGTGCTGTGGCCCAGTGCCGCCAGAACGTAGCTGAGGCTATGCCGTGGGAAAGTTTGGCATCAGCATCTTCCGTCCTGTGGGTGCCGACGGCGCTTGCCACCTGACTTGGATGGCGCGAGGAATACTCCGTTTAGCCTTGCCATGTCAAGCCATATAAAACTACGCATCCCCAGAGCTCGCCTGGAGACGCTCAAATCTTCTTTTCGTGTCCTCACTATGGGTTCATCCTCTCATGTAGAAGCGCCGATGTGCGACCCAGAATTGCCTCATGCGCAAAAACAGACATCAGACCATTGGGGACAGGTCTTCGCTCTAATTAACGAATCTGATAAGAGTATGTATGAGCTGCGCAAGCAGGACTTGGATAACCAATACCACGCGGTGGGTGCTCTTGTTCTACTCACTGTCTGACCGGGATTGACAAGTTCGTATTAGGCAATGTATTTTTCTAGCTTCCTTGTGATGATTTTCATCGACTCGTACAAGTGGCTTACACAGTACGCGTCTCATAGCATCATTGCCCATTGTCTTCTGGCCTCTCCACCGAATGGTGAATTCATCTCATTCCACATGGCTGTGATTATCAACCTCTTGTGGTTCTTGTCCCTCTTGTTGACGTTGTCTGCGATTTTATCGAGTTATGCGTGCTCTTACTATCTCCGGGAGTTCAGGAACCTCCCACAGTTCGAAGCCAAACATCTACTCGCTTTTCGTCAGATGCGCTATAGATTCCTGCGTAAATGGAAAGTTTTCGTTATTTGCGACATGATCCATATGATTTTGCCTTCTGCGATGTTGCTTGCATTCTTTGGGCTGGTTCTACTCTTTCGAGCTCTGGACCATCCCGGCTCATGTGTTGTTGCCATTGCCTTCGGCTGTATCATGTTCTGTATCCTGCTCCTAGGGACATGTCCTTTGCTCTTTTCCATCTTCTCGAGACGAAATGCACCGGGTATCTCGCCGTTTCCTTCCCCGTTATCTTGGTTATTGTTCAAATCGGGTTATCGTCTCCTTTTTCTTTCATACAGTATTGTAGACCTTCTATTGTCTCGACGGGACAAGACAATTTGGCAGCCACGCGCAAGATTATCCTACCCCTTCCGCCAACCTAAATCTCTTCGCGATACACTCAAATTAGCACTAATATCTGGGGATTGGCTCGAGCAAGATTGCTCCAGCTTCCTGGATCGTGATAATGCAGACTTCAATCGATGTGCTTCTTGCCGACGCTTTAGTGTGGATTGACCAGAGGCCAACGATCGAGAAAAGTTCGAAAATCGTAGAAGCAATTTACCACTGCATCTTAGGACTTGGATTCACCTCACGTCTTTGCGCACCTCAAAGACGGACTCGAGTCAGATGGGAATCGAGTCGCATGGGGAAGACTTGCTGCTGTCTTCTATGCGATATCCAAGGAACGGGAGTTGAATATCCATGATGCCCGCCTATTGGCATCGAAGCGTTGGTTAGAGGAGCATGCTCGACATTTGCCTCGCCATCTCCAAGTAGAGTTAGCGCGATCGCATTCTCAAATGCATGAAGATCCCCCGTGACAAAGTTTCGCATACCAAATACGGCCTAGACTCTCTTGACGGACTCTTAAGCGGTACTTTCCATCCTCCTTTACTTGATTCCCAAATTAACGATCCGCTATAGAATACTATCCTGCAGATTCAGTCCTGCAGATATTGACCGAGGCAAAGAACGATATCGCAAGTGGTACAGACTTAGAAAGGACTGTCGAACTTTGTTGAACAGACGAAAGATCCGCGAATAAAAGACGATGGATTCGAAGAACGTGAAAGGTTTCCGGTCCGCATGATGGGCGGGGACGGTCGTCACGCTGCCCACGGGAGTTTACACGGACTTTTAATGATATTTGCATCTGCGAAGAAATGACTGGCGCTATTTGGATATCGTTGCCAAAATGCTTGTGCGGAGCACATAACTGCGCCAAAGATCTGCAGACGAATGATGGTAGATTTGTCGTTGGGTATTCAACCCCGGTTCCCTGCGTTAGCCGCGCAGACTCGTTTGCATCTGACGCTTCAACCCAAGTTTAACACTTTGCATAATACCTCGGGCTCGTGGGGAGGGAACAAGACGTCGTTGTGGGCCACTGCTGCGCATAGTTGTCACGGACTTATGACGGTGACGGAATCGAAGACTGGAGTCATTGTATTCGTGTAAATAAAATAAAATGTAAACTAGCATTTTCTTGTACCTAGATTTTCACTATTCCTCTTCCAATGCCATATGCCGTGGATAGAAAATCCGGAGTCAGCAACGACAACACCTATATATACAATGTCGGCACATACAAGAGCTGCATGGAGTTAGATCAGGTAACGTCATGAATGCTAGGAACGTACAAAAAATACTCAATGGGGCGAATGCAACACAGAACATGACAGTAGAACATCACGACACATGATGCAGTCCACATTTTCACTGCTGTCTGTTTGCCATCAAGATACCGATTCCTATGGACAGAAGTGCAGTGTACCTAGCCAGAGGGCGGTCAGGATGAGAAATGATGCGATGTGGATATCTGAGCGCGCAAGATGACGGTTGCGGTGATTTAGCATGGGCGAGAGGAAGACATAAGGCTGACAGGACTGAAGCCTGCAGATTCATAATATCTATTACCCCTTCAACGCCGAATATATCACGTCATGCACCAACTACCTGTTTTATTTATGCCCCTGACAGTCCAGCCTTGGCGAGAATACTCTGAACACACCCAGATTCAAACATGCCCGCATGCAGAATGATCCCGGCGGCTGACAACGTTCTGTTTGTTTGGGTGCTCTCCGCCGACAAACAACGCGGTCCCACCTTCTCTCTCCTCCACCACCATCGTCTCTCCGTCTCTCCGCCTCGTCCTTCTCGTTCTCATCTGCTTTACGCGTCCAACACTGACCTCAACGCAAAACCACACGGGTCAGTCCTCTTCCTCCTCTTCCTCCTCTTCCTCCTCTTCCTCCTCTTCCTCCACCATCTCCCCATCTCTCTGCCTCGTCCTCATCTTCTCTACGCGTCCAACACCAGCCTCAACATACATGTACACGAGCCACTCCTCGGACGGGTGGGCGGGTCAGGAAGTGGCTGCCTCAAGCATGCGCAACGCAACGCAAGTCATCAAGTTAGGGGCTCTCGTCAGCCAACCGACAACGCGTCCCAAGACGTGCAACACTGAGCGTTTGAGTGACCGGCAACGTGAAGACAGCTTATGAGTTGTGCATCAAGCGTGGACCGTACTGAACATGTGAACGGAGTGGACCGAGCTGAGCCTGGTATGTAATTGGTTTTATCATGAACGGATGCTGATGCGCGACTTTTTAGACTGACTGTGTGATCTGAGCTTGAGCGAGCCAAAGTAGCTTGGCGTGAAGATGCAGCGAGACGCGCAAGAAGACCGATGAGCGTCCAGTGTGAATTGTGTCATGCGTGCCTCGCTAACCTTGTGAGCTCGTCAACGCGCTGATGGGGTTCAGTTGAGAAGGGTATGTGATTGGTTTTGTCATGAATGGGTACTCACGACAGTCTTCAGACTGACCTGTGAGCTAAGCTCTGAGCTTGCGTGAAATGACCGAGTGAGCAAAGGAAGTTATTTGGTGCATGCATCGCCTTGAGTGATTTGAATTTCATCCGACGTCCGCATCATTATTGCAACGAGTCGAGTCAGGTATGTGATTGCTTTTGTAATGAATAGGTGCTCATGCGAGGATTTAGACGGTCGTGTGAACTGAGCGCTGAGTCTGAGTGAAGTGTGCGAGTGAGCCAAAGGAGCTTCGGAGCGGTTTCGTGCGCGTCAACATTTCATCCGGCGTAAGCATTGTCAAGTGTAATTGTGCCTCAAGCGTGAACCGTGCTGAGCCTGGTATGTGATTGTTTTTGTAATGAACGGATACTCACGCACGGCTTTTAGACCGAGCGCGTGATCTGGGATTGAGTGAGCCAAAGCAGCATCCGATGGTATGTGATTGCTTTTGTAATGAAAAGGCGCTCATATGAGTTTTTCAGACTGTCGTGTGAACTGAGCGCTGAGCCCGAGCGAAGTGTGGAGTGAACCAAAAGAGCCTCTTGCCATGAAACGCCTTTGATTGTTGAAGGCCACGTAATCATCGTCAAGGCCAACTGAGTCCCACTGAGCGCACCAATGCCGACCCTCAAAGATGCAGTCGAGTCTGAATGCTCTCGTGTGACCGTGTGATGAGTGATTGTGCGGGCTAACCGTCTTTTCCCCCTAGGTTCCCGGGGAAGGTGAGAGTGGCTTGCTACTCTTTCCTCGTGCTCCCTTGTCGTGGGCCCCGGGCTTAAGACTGTTCATCTTTTGATGGGCTAGTCGACCAAAGCACGTTAAAAATCATACACAATTTGAGCTTCCGGGCTGAAGCATGCTCAAGCAAGTGACAAGGAGGTTTGCAGTCCAGATTCCGAACCCGAGCACTGAAAAATCCTTTGTCAGTTGAATTGCGTTGCTACTGCTGGTGATATCTAACCCTCCCATGATGTGATCTGACCGCCCAACATAAGCAAAGCAAATAGCGGTATCTGATTTCTTGTCAAATCGAGCAACTTTTACATACGTATAAAAGTGATCACGCACCTTTCAGGTACACATTATCAGCCTGATGCTTGTGAGAATGTGAATAAAGTCGCATTTCCATCACGTGCGATCAAAAAGGATGCTGCCTGGGTGAACGAAAACATGTCCATCATTCGTATCATGGAGGATGTAGTCGCGCACATTGATTTCATGTACTGTGTTCCTGCTTGTATCTTTTTTTTGCGCCCCTGGATGCAACGCATACGAGCAACATGTGGCGACGGCCCTCCGAGAATGACCGACTTGACAAGGTTCATGTCGTCGCTATCAGTAGTATTATGTCAGACGACGGCTGCGAAGCACGTATTGGCAATATGAAATTCTTTGCAGTTTTGCCATCAGCCACATTCATGGGGTACTAGGCCGTGGCTCACCTGTTCACAGAACTTTCTGATCGTCCGAGGGGCCCTTCGGTTCGCGGGCGCATACAGTGATCATAGGCATTCACATCAGTCAACAAGTCACTTACATCGATTGAGAATCTGGCCCTTGCTCTTGTGATTGATGTATCAAGTAATAATGGTTTTGAGGACAGACAAGCCACGATAGTCAGAATTGGATCCGAGTATACAGTCAGCATCTATAGCATTCAAGCGACAATCTCACGAAATGGTCTGATTACCTTTGCGAGCTTGACGTCCATGGGAAGTTGGCATCACAATACATTCCGGCCAGTATGGTTACTTTAGATATCTCTAGGCATTTTTTCAATTACATTCTTGTCGAATAAAGACGAAATGGCGGGTGATCTGACCTTTGACTTAGTCAAGTCACTCGACGTGACCCCTGTGACGTGACCTCTCTGACGCGATACTAAAGTTCGCACGCCTCACACTACACTATGACCGATTTACCTCCAAAAGTGAAACTGGTACGCAAAGCGTAACTAATTTCTAAGGACTCACAATACATGAACTAGAAATGGTCAGTTGAAAGGCTACGAACCTGATTTATCAGCCGCTACCTATCAGATTCATGACGAATCGCATACGATCGGAAATCCGCTTCAATGGATGTTAATGAAAAAGTTGGTGCTGTGCTCAGACTTGGATAACTCAACGCTCATAATAACCTAGTCCTAAAGTGGAATTTTGTGGATATAGGCTAGGCTTCTCATTCGCTACTCCGCCAGCCGAGACTCAAGTATTGTAGTAATCCTCATCCCTCTGAGAATGTGATCAATGTGCGGATACAGATGTACGGTAAGTAGTTTCTTTGGCCTGTTCTTTCGCTTCTCATTACTCGCCAGACCGACTATCATCGTTGGACGCCCTCATCACTGCCCTCAACAATCTCGATGATCTATGTAAAGCTACAGAGGAAAAGTATCTACATAGTCTCCGTACTGAGTCTTACGAGAGGTGGCAGGAACAAAGTTGAAAGTATTTGGACATTTGTATCTAGGTGTATGCTTTCATTCATCAGTATGACTCGACTCCTGCATTTCTCGGGATCAGTCAATTCTACTTGTAGCTTTGCAGATTACTCCAATGAATATTTATTTAGAAAATAAAAATCAACCTTGTCCGCTTTAGACGTCCTCTCAAGCACACTTGCACATTCTGATCACTTGAGCAGTATCTTCTCCTGCTCGGCGCTAGCCCTCGATTCCAGGTCGAGGAGCGACGTACCGTACGTCGTGTTGTCGGCTTTTGCCGAGGCCAACGCACGTGCCCCCGGCATCCTGCGGTGTGTACTATCTATTTCCCAAGCCACCCAAGTCCTCATCGCTTCAACAATCACCGACATCCTCAAAAGATTATCAAAGGTAAGCAGACCCCCGACCCCCAACCACGACCACTCAACTGAACCCAGCGATGGCAGTGAAAAAATGTCAGCTCAAATCAGCAAAAAACGAAAGTTTGTCGCAGACGGTGTCTTCCGCGCCGAGCTGAACGAGTTCTTCACTCGTGAGCTCGCGGAGGAGGGATACTCTGGCTGCGACGTCCGAGTCACACACGCTCGCACAGAGGTTTGGTGTCTATCCTCTATCACTACTAGGCTGGTCCTGACCTGTCACAGATCATCATTCGTGCCACGCACACTCAAGAGGTCCTCGGAGAGAAGGGTCGTCGCATCCGCGAACTGACCTCTCTCGTCCAAAAGAGGTTCAAATTCCCCGAAAACTCTCTCGAACTTTATGCAGAAAAGGTCCAGTACCGGGGTCTGTCCGCGATCGCCCAGTGCGAGAGCTTGAGGTACAAGCTCCTCGGTGGCCTCGCTGTGCGACGGTAAGCACCCTCAAGTCTGACCATCACCGTCATTGATTCGAGTTGCTCGTTCAAAGGGCGTGCTATGGTGTCCTTCGCTTCGTCATGGAGTCGGGTGCAAAGGGCTGCGAAGTCGTCGTATCCGGCAAGCTTCGTGCCGCCCGTGCCAAATCAATGAAATTCACCGACGGTTTTATGATCCACTCTGGCCAGCCCGCCAGGGACTTTGTCGACTACGCTGTTCGACACGTCTTGCTCAGACAGGGTGTTCTGGGGATCAAAGTCAAAATGTACGTGCCCACAAAAAGGCTTGCATAGGATATCGGCTAACATGATTTGTCAGCATGAAGGACCATGATCCCAACGGCCAGACCGGTCCTCGCAAGCCCTTGCCAGACTCTGTTAAAATCTACGAGCCTCCCCCAGAGAAGATCATATTGGAGCCTACCTCGGAGGCAAGGGAACTCGTCCCCGTTCCGGCTGCTGCACCTATCGACGATCAGTATGAACAGCAGCCGGAAGCATTTGGAGATTCCGGAGCCTTTTGATCGTACATGTTTCGCGTTCATTATGTTCGACCATACCGCCCTGTGTAGAATATTACAGATGTTAAATGTTGTTAGTTCATGCTCGCGTGATGTGCATGTAAATGCTATGCAGCAATCCTTGGAAAATGATGGCGACATTCCGCGCGAAAATTTATGCACACAATTCAACCTTGGCGTGATAAATATGTGTGTATTGGACTGCGCCCGTAACTAACTAACAGTAAGAAACAGAGAAAAACAGAGGGGAAAGTATATATATATGTAGGCTTGCACAGACAGGAGGAGAGGAAAGTAAGGGGCAACACCAGGCGAAAGGAAAAAAAGTGAGAATAGGTACTACAGTCAGGAATGACAATTAAGCACAACCAAACACACACATCGAGAGAGGGATAAGAAGAGGCGAAAAAAACGTCAAAGCGGTCCCCCGTCCGATCAAAGAATGAACCCAATGTTGCTCCGCGCCCCCGGCATCCTCTTCTCTTCGTCATCCCAGCGTATTTTTACAGTTGTTAACCAATCTTGTTATCCTTCTTCTTCGTTTGCTTACGTGGCGGTGTCACAGGCCTACCCATGTTCATCCCGCCATATGCATATTTCTTTTTCTCGGCCGGTTTCAGAATCTGCGCGCGACATTCCACATCAAGACGCGCCCACAGAAAGAGACAAACCAAACACACCTGGAACGAACACAGTAACGTCTCGTCCACACTCATCATCGCTCCGGCATTATCAAACTCGCCACAATAATTGGGCGCAGAAAACAGCGTGACCAAGTGTCGCTTGGCGAAAAACTCGTAGCCGTCCTCGACGACCTTTCCGTACTCGTCATGAGCACTAGCACACTTTTGACGTCTCCCCACTCACCTGATGTGCTCGACAGATCAGGTCCATATCATGCTTCTGCAAGAAGCGCGAGACGACATCGGGGCCAAAGGTAAAGGACACTCCTCGGTCATTTTCTGACCAGCCGGTAATGTCCTTGTCAGGGTCTGACCATAGCAGATCGCACAACAGGCCTGCGACACCATGTCAACGCCAGGCGGGGCTTCCAAGTGAAAAGGACGCACCTGTATCTGGCACATCTGTCGGCCTCATTACCCTCCGTATCTGCTCCATCGACTGCAGATCCGGACTTAGCCCTCCGTGCATCGTGAAAATTTTCTCGTCAATGATGGCAGCGATTGGTAAACAATTGAAGCAGTCTGTAAACGTTTTCCACAGCTTGATATTATATCGACGTTTACCTGACATCATGAGCACACGGAAACGGCGCGCCCGGAAAAAAATGACTCACATTCGTCATAAAAGCCATATATCCTATTGATACTGGCACATTCGTGGTTGCCTCGGAGGATAAAAAAGTTTTCGGGGTATTTTATCTTGTATGCGAGGAGGAGACAAATTGTTTCCAGGGACTGTTTCCCTCTGTCTACATAGTCACCGAGGAAGAGATAGTTGGCTTCTGGCGGGAAGCCGCCGTATTCGAACAGCCGCAACAAGTCGTAGTATTGACCATGGATATCCCCTGGGCGGGCGTCAGACGTTCATCGGAGACACGGCGGAATAGACGCACCACATATCTTGATGGGTGCTTCTAGTTCCAGCAGAATGGGCTGGTTGATGAAAATTTCTCGTGCTTTTGTACATAGATACTTGATCTCGTATTCTTGGAGCTGGACAGGCTTTCCGGGTCGGTTGCCTCGCACTAGGAAAAAGACGGTTAGCGTCAGACACGGCGACACAGATATGAGTAAAAACAGTCGTGCGTGCAGAGACCAGGGTTGGGGGGCCCAGGTCTTGAGCGAGAAGCGCCGGGCTGCAGCCGAGGCTATGCAAGGGTGCACATGTCCGGTGGCGGCCAGCGCAGGTAAAGTGGGCATGGCAGCGCACGCTGCTCAATGGAGGCCAGCATCGGGAAGAACGCGCAGGAGAAAGAGGGGGCAGAGAGGAAAAGAAGGGGAAGAGGAGGGGAAAGCGGGGAGAGGCGGACCTTCGAGGAGCCTGTCAATGACCGAGTCCAAATCGAT
This sequence comes from Amanita molliuscula, assembly GCA_023014405.1. Taxonomy (NCBI): domain Eukaryota; kingdom Fungi; phylum Basidiomycota; class Agaricomycetes; order Agaricales; family Amanitaceae; genus Amanita; species Amanita molliuscula. The sequence continues at coordinate 738,498 of JAEBUP010000012.1, forward strand.
CTCCGTAGCAGAGTCAGCCATGGTGGAGGACAGGAAGGGAGGAGGTCGGCGATGAGGGCAGCGGGGGAGGGGGGACGGAGGACAGCGGAAGGGGGGGAGCGTCGGTGGACAGAGAGAGCGGAGAGAGTGGCCCAATTTTCAGAATCGATGCCTGCTGTCGTGATAACAGCGTGGGAAGGATGACTATTCTATCATTAACTACTCCCGCCGTCGTCTCCGCCGCCTGTCGCCGTCAGCCGCGCTCTTCCACAAACAATAAACGCACCTCGGGAACAGCGGCCCTCGTGGCATCACCCGCTCGTCCAGGTCAAGCGCTACATTCACCCCGCTCTGGATCCCCTCGATCCACGACACAACCTCCATCGCGTCCTTGGCCTGCACCAGAAACTGCTCGCCCTCCATCTTCACCCGTATCACATTCTTCCGCTTCGTATAGTCCAGCCCAAGCCCGCACTCGGCATGCTGCAGCGTATACGCCTTGATCAGATCTCCCGGTTCCGGTTCCGGAACACCATCCCCGGTGCACGTCCGCGATAGGGCTTCCCCTCGTCCAGGCGACGGCGCCCGCAAGGACTGGCTGCCCCTGCCCTGAGGCGTCGTAGACCCGGACATATCGCTCTGGCTGCGTTTATGCATTCTGCCAGACTTTAAAAACGGCACCACCAGCCTCGACCGCTTCGGCTCGGGAGACACAACCCTCGCCACGGTTGCACTCGGCTGGCTCCTCTGCTCCCCCTGCTTGTTTGCGCTCCGGTGTGGCGACGTCGATCGTCGCCGTTGCCGTGCTTGCATTGATGGCCCGTGGATGATAGCCGCCGCTGACACAAAATGCGACCCCGAGATGCTCACGTCCCCTACACCCACCTTCTTCTCCCACCAGCCTTCGATTGCCGACACTCCGGCCACCTTCGGCGGGCATCGATACACTCGAAACATCGTCCCTTCCAACACGCAGATGACCCTTCTCCATTTTCGATCCTTGGCCTGAATACCTGGCCGGGAAAATTCCATCTTCCGCGGTATTATTGCCTTTAGATAAATATCGTTAGTATAAAGCGGGAGTCTCTCCCTCCCTTCTTCTTCCCTTGGCTGTATTCGCGGTGGGCGCGGGAACGGCACAAACGTTGGATATGGAGGTGGAGGCGAGGTTGGCCCGTAGTACGACGGCATTGACCTTCGTCGACGCAAAATCTTGGATGATGGCAATTCTTCGATGACGGACACCCTGCTACGTCGCTTTTCTTTCCTTCTGTCCTCCGCGGCTTGTACCACCATCCTTTCACTTCCGATTCCGCATTGCTCGCCGGAACAGGCTCCGCCTCTTCAGTTGGCTTCAAATGAACATCAATCATACTCTGTGATGCATGTTTATACATGCCAGGTCTTTCCGCGTCGGCCAGGGGTGGAAGAGGCAGTGTCTTTACGGTTGCGAATCCAGGCATGGGCGTGTGCATGGGTGACACACTACTACGCCGTTGCCTCGGATATACCGACGATCTCTTTGTTGATACCAGTGTGACCAAGGACGCGTCCATGACCGAAGAGAAGTATCCTTTCTGCAGACGTTCAGTCGGCGTAATAACGTCGTTATCTCGTGCTTTACCCTTTCCTTTCGTTTCTATTATTGGTGTGGGAGGCATATCCAGAAATGACAGGTCTAACTTCGATGCCTTCGACTGCGGCAAACATTCTCCCAGGTTGTCTCGTTCATGAGATTCCTGTTCGTGTGGTGCTGTGGCATATGATGACGCCTTTGAAGAGTTTCTCACACTAGAACTGCCAGCACTAGAAGACGACATGGCATCCGAGCGATCAATTCTGGACAGAGCTCTGCCCTCTTCGTCGCCTTGCAAAATGTCATCATCATCCCCTTCTTCCTCGATCGTGTCGTCCGTGTCATCTTCCTCTGCACCATCTTCCTCTTCATATCCGCCAACGCCTCGGCCAATACCGGACCGTGGTAAAGCTGGCATGCTCCTTATGCGAGCTCGCCTATCACGCCTTTGGCTGTCTGGATCTTGCAAACTAGTTGTCACCTCAATGGGCGACAGCGGCGGAAGCGTGGGTAATCTTAATGGTAATGGAGGGTGCCGTGAGACGATGCTGGGCGAGAAACGCAGACTACTGAGGTTGCCGGCCTTGTCCATGCTTATCCGACGTGACAATCTTGACGAGACCCGAGGTGGCGTAGACGGCATGATGAACTTGGGACTAAAGCGTGAGAGAGACGGAGATGACACCGCAGAAGCGGTCGGAGAAGAGAGAAAACTCGGTCCAGGCGAAGTTGAATTGGTCGTAATAGTTTGAAATGATGCTGAAGGCGAGGCAATTCCGATATAAGGCTGCGCCACTTGGTTGTGCAAGGGTTGTGGCGAAACAATGGAAGCGCCACAATTGAAGCCAGCTGCGTCGTTTGTGGCTGCAGTGGCGGTCGCATCTGGGGACGAATGAATTAACATGGGCCTGCCGCGGCAATGAGCCGTGTTTATAGTCGTACCATGGCTTCTCTCATCTCCAATTTGGCTTATGACGATTACCGGTGCCATTGTTTGTACGTCGGTTGGATTGCCGCCGCTGGCAGGCAGCTGACGGTGAGCTGCTTTGAGAACCATTAGAGGGACTGTCGTCTTCATCATTAGCACCGGGCTTGTGTTTTGGTGTATTCCTTGGGTTGTGGGGTGTTACGTTGTCATCTCGACCCACCTGATCTACCGCCGTAAGCCATCCGACAAATTCTCACTGCCGTTTATAGCATTACTGATGCTGATAGTAACACCTGGCGCTGTAATATCATTCCGTTCCGCATTCCAAGAGTCTGTGTGCGTCGAGATTATCCTAGCCAGCGATCGCCATGCATCAGGTGACGGGGTAGCGCGTGACGCTGGAACATCACCGTTATTCTCCAACGTATGTTGCGTTTCTTGATCAGTCGGTCCGTTCTTTCGGCTCGACGAGCATGGAGTCCAGGTGTAGAAATGGTTGAGACGTGTATTTGTTCGGGTTACTTTTGTCGTCTTGGCTAGTACCCGCTTCGGACTTTATGCGCTTATGATGCTGTAGGAAGGGGAGACGGGCGTTCTCATTCCTTGAGCCTTGAGTCGGCTTGAATCTGGGTCCGAGCAGAGCTACCTTTTGAAGGAGTTTGGCAACTAAAACCTAGCCGGCGGCGTTAGCACGGAAGGCGCTCAGAAGGGGACGAGACAAACTTGGATACCACGGTTGTGGTCGTTCATCCCAGCATGGGAGGATGCTGGGAGGAATAGCCTGGCCCGCGGTTTTTGCGCGCGGGGACGGGGCCGTGCCTCTGCCGGTGTTGCCGCCCTGAGCGTCATAATCCCATCACATACCCGCTGACTAATCTACCCTCTCGATCACAACGCTCCAAAAGACTCGTCCCCATGCCTCTTCGCCGCTTTCTCCACGTGGCTTCCGCTCGCAACACACAAACTTGACCGGCTGACCATCCCAATATCGTGTCAAATCAAAGCTCAGCCCGCCAGGCAGGCGCAGCGCGATTGTCGGATCAAACTCGAGGAACCCATAGCAAAAATCGGTTGATATGATGTCCTGTATGCCATATCTAATGAGAATGTACGGTCGGCCATGGTCAACCCACTTTAGAATTGAATTGAATTGCTTGTCTATGTTCTGCCTTGCTAAAATAATCGCGTCTTTGCGCCGCGCTCTCGAACTGAAAGTCCTCCGCTCGGGCCGTCCGTTTCTTACGCTCCTTCACCGTAGCCGGTATTTCGTTCCCATCAGCATGCATAAGCTCATCTATGTCATCCGAAGATAACCCCGGCTCTCTGATGGATGATGCACCGGGTGTACCGGATTCTGGTGAGCTGACTTGTGCGACAGATGCGCGATATAGCTCTGCTGTGAACTCGTTCCCTGTATGCGATTGTGAATTGAGGTTTAACGAAAGTTCTTCATTCGAATCATCTTCTATTCGTCTATGCGCGAAATGCGGCATTGTTGAGATAAGTGGTGATAATGCCCATGGCTTGGTCTGCGCGTAAAGATCGTGTTCAAGAGTCGGATCGATATACCTTGTGCATTGCTTCAGAAACGTCGTGATTGATCCGTTCCAACTCACTGCATAAATCCTAAGGCAACACTGGAACCCCATGGCATATAGAGCGGCCGATCGAATACGTTTCCGAAAAGTATATCATCAGCAGAACGTGCCAGCTCCAGAAATCTTCCTATGTTCATCAGAGGTTACCGTATGCGCATATATAGAGCTTATTTCTCACTTACCAGTAACCTGGATGCTCCAGGTTACGCCTTGTCTATCTTCTCGTTGGAAATAGTCAGAATGACGAACAACGCCCTCCTCGTCTGTAAAGTCTTTGATATGTACAGCGATTTCACCCTCGAACAACTCCGAGGAGACTTTGTGTGCTACGGGGCTGTTCACGATATGGGTAATAGGCACAAGCGTATTTAGACAGGGACCGGCGAGAACTCGAAGATGGGGTGCCATGATAGGGATTCGGTATCAGGAAAGATGCGGCTTTGCGACAAGTCGATGATCTAATTGCGTCATGTTAATTTACCATCTCGGGCGAGCCCGGTGTGCCCATGTCGACATATTGCACGGAGAAGTCCAGAGGCGGCAGTCCGTACTGTCGGGGTGAAGAAGGAACGAGTCTGCAACTTCAAGCTTCACTAACGACCCAGCCGCTGCAATTTGGCTTTTAGCTTATATAGACTCTAGTTTTATCACTGTTTTCTCAAGGGACATTCGAACTAACATCCCTGAAAGACGTAAATTTCACTCGATACAGCAATTATGATCCCAGAGCTCGGGAAGCGGCAGTGTGGTTAACCCATTTTCAAGCCCAGGGCTAGGGGAAGCTTCACTGTGACAGTAACACATCTACTTTCACGCGCGCAATCCTCACTGTCCACTCTCTTCGTCATGTTGATTAAAGTCAAGGCAAGTTCAGCGGTCTCATCTCGACAACGCTGACCTCTCGCATTCAACAGACACTTACAGGAAAAGAGGTGTGCAGGCATCGATTATCTTCCACTCACTTTGCAAATCTCCGTTCTTAGATCGAACTCGACGTCGAGTCATCCGACAAGGTTAACACTCATCCGCATTGCGAGTGCATACCTGATATTTATCTTTGTGCTCTTAGATTTCCCGCATAAAGGAGAAAGTGGAGGAGCAGTCAGGTGTGCCACCACAGCAGCAGCGGCTCATTTTTGGTGGTCGACAAATGTGAGGCATCCCGACATTTCGTGCCAAGGTTGACACATGGAATGACTCGCTTTCAGGCCTGACGACAAGATGGCTTCAGAGTTCAACATTTTCGCCGGTGCAATGCTACACCTTGTCCTCGCTCTCCGTGGCGGTCAATAATCGCAATCGGACTTTGATCGATGGGGTTATGACTTCGGACCACTACAATTATGCTGTACACTACTTTCCATCTTACACCCCCCTGATGACAATGACAATCTGTATACGTCTGTCCGTTTATCTGTCTACTCATTACTTGGTCCTCATAGTATCCAGCTCTGCAACTTCGATCATGACACACCAAAACACGCGTCCCCATGGGTCTCCTCCATTTTCAAAGTTTCCTCTCTTCCGCTCGCAGCAAACGAACTTTACAGGGTGCTTATCCCAATACCGCATTAGATCAAAAGATAGGCCACCCGGTAAACGGAGGGCCAGTGATGGATTGAATTCGAGGAATCCATGGCAAAAATCAGTCGAAATGATGTCCTGAGCTGCCTAGTCAGAGAAGAACAACTGTCGTTATGAGAGACTCACGTTAGGTCCGAATTCGACTTCTTTTCTGTGTTCCACATACTTGAAATGTTTTTGTCTTTGTGAGGAACTTTCAAATTGCATGTCTTGCCGCTTCTTTCTTTTTTTGTCTGGCATGGCTCCGTTCAGACTATTTAATGACATTTCTCTTAACATGCCAGGCCTCCGGCATGGGTTGTGTGCTTCGTCGCCAACATAGTTGTGCTTTAATATTGGCATGGTAGCTACCAGCGGTGAGAGCGCCCATGGCTTTGTTTGTGATGTAAGATCGTGTTCTAATGTAGGGTCTATGAGCCTATGAGATTGTTAGTTTATCGTATTCTTCGGGTGTTTTCTATACTTACCTCATGAACGTTAGGGCAGCACTAGAACCCCGTGGCAGGCGCAACCGTCGATCAAATATATTACCAAACAGAATATCATCGGCGTTGTGAGGTACCAAAAACCTCCCTTCGAGAAGCGGTCTCAGCAAACGATTTGGCTTTAACAATAGTATTTGGCATACTGACCCGAAACCCGTATACTCCATGTCACACCCTGTCTGTCCTCCCTGTCGAAATACGCTGAGCGCCTCACCTTACCACGATCGTCGACAAAATCTTTTATATGCACTTCTATCTCTCCTTCGAACAGATCAGAAGATACTCTGTGGGTCGAGGATGTGTTGACAAGGTGAGTTATAGGCACGAGAGCGTCTGGAGATGGACCAGCCAGGATACGGAGACGTGGAGCCATGAAGTCAGTGGACCAAGGGCAGAATGCTCAGGATAGGAAGGGAGTCAAGATCGTAAGACAGATTATATGCGTCACTGAGGACTGCGCATGTAAGAGTCTGCAAAGCAGTGCTACGAGACGGCCGCCGGCTTACATTATTATCAGTAGCGTTGTACAACAAACGCTTTATATGCTGTCCGTAGGCCAGCTACAGGACAGATGATGAGAGGAAGTGGGAGGTGACGAGTCCGTGGTTGTCAGGAAACCCCGGTTCTTTTATCTGCGCGTTCATTCTTGGACGGTGATATGAGTCAGCACATCAGTAATCGGGCCGCCCGGGCATCACATGAAATACAGACAAACTGCAAACAACACTATATTCGACGAACTGTCCATACAGAGGATTATGCACACCATCACTAGTCCTAATGCGAAGGGTCTGCGTTTTGAACTGCTTCTAGCATCTGCTTCCCCACGTGCCGAAATGCAGCCTTTTTGTGCTTGTTCTGCAATGCGGGTCAGTTTCATACCATCATTGGAAAGTGCGCTACAAACCGGTGACTTGTCAGCCAGGTCATTCACAATCCTTCTTAGATGGCCGGCTAGGCCCCTGATCGTCTTTCCGATTTCTCCAAGAGCTTTGCCAATATTTGCCCGTTTTGCTGGCCCATGGGGTGTCTTATTTGCCGCCATCCGGTTCATCGAAGACACGAACTTGGGCGCAATGTCTTCCATTTGTTTGAGAATGCTCTCGGAGTCACGATCCGGAGAATTTGTTGACGCCCTGTGTTAGATTGTCAATCCTAGTCAATGCATTAGCAGGGATCACATACAACTAAATCTTCAGCACATTGCTCGAAGCCCATTGAGATGGCAGTTAAGTGCAAACTGAAAAATAATCCATGGTATCGTTCGACGTCAATATGGCATGGTCGCTGATTACTTACCACGACGGGGCCGGGAGAGATGAACTCCAGCATGGATACTTGGTCCAACAAATCCATGCTATGATAAACAGTTTCCAAATCATCTTGGAACTGACGAACGGTCCTCCGCTCGAGGGGATGTCCAGAAACAAAGCCGAACAAGGTTGCAAAGAGTAAGAAAACGAGTGTGAGGGCGGTCCTGGCCATGTCGGACCTGCAAATTGCAAAAGAGGGAGAATTCTATCTTTCAACCTCATTCTCGCTGATTTTTATAGGCAACGAAGGGTGGGCTCGGGCGCTGGTCGTCCCTGCAATGTCCCCCATCTCTGGCCCAGCCGGCCACGTTCGGCAGCGTAAGCCGATAATGCAATTTTTTTCTTTGGGCGGCACGTCGTAACTTTTCCACGCAGAGGAGCATATCCTTTTTTTTCTCCTGTTGTACATTACTTACTCACGCCTCAGATATTACCGCGAGTCTCGGATCTTTAAGCGGGGCATGTAGGATGACCGTGAACCTCCTGCGAATGTGCGAAGTTGGAATTTAACAAGTGGTGCCCATACTTCACCCGACCCTACCGGACATATGAGGGGGTAGGAGGTTGGCAAAATACGATTGTCTGGAGACCTTTCGTACGTTTATCTACTCACCGTTCCGTGGCATTCCCGTACGTGACATTATAAAACAAATAGTCCTGACATTGTAAACAGACAATCCTCTAACCGCCAGTGTACGTGGTCATCACTTATCCGAAAATGACGAGGCCGCATTTTCGGCAGCATTAACCATCTCGGTTTGCAAGCGCTCAAACGCAGCCTTTTGTGCACCCTGCAATGCCTGTATGTCAATTCTTTTATTACCATCTCCTGTAAAAGGGTTACGAACCGATGACCTGGCAGCCACGCCACCCAAAAGCCTCCTTACACCTCTTGCTACACTTCCGACCGTACCTACGATTTTTCCGACGATTGTCTCCAACACTCCTCGGTTCCGTCGAGCCGCCATTTGGTTCATTGAAGACGAAAACGTTGGTGCAAAGCGCTGCATTCGTTCAAGGATCTTTTGCGAGTCACTCTCAGAAAGGCTATGGATGTCCTGCATCGGAAGGGAAGCAGGTCTACTTATTGCAAAAGCATAGTCAGAAATTACATACATCCAAATCGTCGGCGCTTCGCTCGAAGCCCGACGACATGGAGCCGAGTGCATCATTGAGGCCCTAGAAAATACATGGTACCATTAATCTACTTCCCTATGACACGGTCAATTACTTACCAACAAGTCGGAAAGGCCTAAAACGTCAAGGAGGGATACTTGGTCAGAAAACGTATTGACACTATTGGAGACGTCCTCCAAGTCTTTGTTGAGCTGATCAACGGTCCTCCGTTCAAGAGGACTGGCAGAAACAAAGCCGCATAAAGTTGCAAAGAGGAGGAAAACAAAGGTGAGAACGGCCTTAACCATGTCGACCTGCCTGTCAGCCGAAACTATCGCTCAGTTTTTATAGGCAATAACGTGGGAGCTGTCAGGCTGTCGCTGCGCTGATTAAGAAGACTTTACGTATGTTTTCCTTGCTGGCATGCGTTAAGTGCTCCCGAGTTTTGTTTGGGGTTAACATATGAACACGGTATCCAACGGCTCGTTGCATGGTCGGCTTGGGCACCGGATGGGGGATGACCAGAGGTCCAGAATAACTTTGGGGTGTTCCAGAAGACGCTAAAACTATGACTTGGTGCGATCGATAAACTTGCTCTGAGGAATTCCTTGATATCAGTGTGTGAATATGCTAATGATTAACGATTATCAAACCAACTTCTGCGTACAAGATGATTGACCTATGTAAATATTAAGAAGAAACGTGGTTCATGATGTCCTGTGCTTGCCACTTACTTATGCTAAAACTCCCTGTGCTCAGTGCACTGGGACGAAGCGTCTTCCGCAGCAGCGCCCATTACACGGCGCAATGTCGTAACGTGTTCAGAGCGCGTGATGTACATAATGCCTTCTGTCACGTAATAAGTCAGACTGATGTTTCCCTCAGTCTGGTGGAATGAAACCATGGAAACATAAGAAAGGTAAGTTGTGCATTCTGACATGAGTGTTCCAATTTAGGTATGAATAGAGTATTCAGAATAATGATTTCTTTCCGCCCGTCATCAGCTCCTGTTTGAATAATATACCCAGGATGTTTTTAGGAATGCGGCCCCAAACTCTTGCCGAAGTACTGTTGCCTCACCCTGGAATTGGATCTAGAATAAAGACCAATCAGCAAGGCCAAGGCTGATATGAGGGAGAAGTGACAGACCGGTACTACGGACATCAGTCCTCCTATCAAACTCATCACTCCATGACGCAAATCGTTGATTTGGCGTAGGATAAAAGGAACCATATGCGACTTTTTGAAGACTCCTTTTTTGCTCCGCACGGTGGCCAGCGTATGCAAAATAGTGGGCTTAAAATGTTGAACTAATTTCAGTATAATTTCTGCCTCGACTTTCGAGAGTCGAGTGCCTCGAGTGCCTCGAATTCTCTGCAAGTCAAATCAAATCAGTTATCATTTCAAGCAAGTTATTCGACTGGAATAACTCACGTTGATATCGTCGATACACCGTTGTAAGCCGTTCTTCGTAAGATCGAATTTGCCGGAGATGTCAGAGATTTTCTGAACAACTTTCAGCTCGCGTTATTTATGAGTCAACCTAATGCTTACAGGCCCGTATCTGGTCGGAGGATACAAAGACACAGCATAATCGAGCTCTGTAAGGTCCGCAGAAAAGTCTTCAATGTCCTGTTCTAGCTGGCCGATGTCCCGCAATTGGTGGGGAAATGTCAGAACGACACTGACTATAGTCCGCAAGAAGGATGAAAATGGTGGCAAACGTAGATCTGACCATGTAGGAGACCTGCAAAGTGGATTTTGAGAGTTGACGGAGACAGCTTTGACCCACCTTTATACATCACTAGGAGATAGTAACGGAACAAGGTAGATCCCTAGTCGCGGCACCTGACTGACTATTATCCAATATGACTAGATATGAACAATAGAGCAGACTCGATGATAGATTTGATGGTGTGCACAGCTCTTGAGGCCACAAGCCATCATACACGTTGCGGGGGTCTCAATTTGCTCGGATGATCGGAAGCCAGGTCAGAACGAGTTCTATCTTCACAAGTACTGCTTTGAATAGAGACCGTATCATCGTGAAAAGTATTGCTGGCACGTAAGCGGTCCGGTGGATCAGGGAATAAAGTCTACCTATCCGAAAAAAACGTCAGTTGTCGATAGCTGCATCAAGACAAGCACAGCAGTGTGCACTTATTTGATGGTAACCGTCAGATCATTCCAGCCTGAGATCAATACGAATCGGGAACTTACGCCAATTCATCCCTGGAAGGGTATTCCAGACTCCTTGTAATCTCTATACAGTGTAACGGTGAAATCGCAAATGCAGTTCGCCCTCAGCATACCCTTGATTTCGGGATACTTTGGTGTTTTACTGGATCCATGCATAAAACCACGTACGTATGTACATAGTACTCTTCTTTCAGATAAAGTTATTGCAATCATTCCAGGATGCGGTGCCAACCGATCTTTAGCTTCACCGCCTTATAGCACAAAGCCATTTAAATATCGAGATATTCATAGCGCAGATATCGTCGCGTTTAAACCCGATTACTCGGGTAGTTTAGTGATATTGATCGGTCGTAATTAACCCGAGATTGTCGAATCCCTCAGAGCCGCCATGCAAGATCACATCAGCAACAGGCCAGTATCCAATATTACCCAAATATATATCATAGAGATAATTATGATGTCCCTGGTATACTCAGTCGAGTTGACCTCGTCCACCGTCCATGGACCTAGTTAAGTGGCCAAGATTGCGATCTCACGGTAGCAATCCAATTTGAATTAGCATCAGGGTACTGAACCAAGGCTCAAGGCAAGAATGTCTAAGGAATGCCAGCAAATGCTCACCTCCCAAGCCATGACGCCTCCGTCTGTGTTAGAGCGGTTATAGTTGTGTCGAATACAAGGAAAAGGACACAACATTACCCCATCCACCATTTCGACCTTGTGCCAAGCATGCTGCCAGCGTCTTTGGATCCATATAACCACTGAATGCGTTTCTTGGAGCGGCAGGTTTTCCGATCACAATCTTAGATAAAGGAATACCAGCTTGCGCTGATTTCGAAGAGGGCCGTGCTTGGCCAATTTCTAGACTGCATTCAAGAGCGTGGAGCAAGTAGTGTACTCGTTTCCTTCTATGAAAGGCAGGTCGAGATAGTCATTCGCAGATATGAGACCACTCACGATTATAGAATTGGACATTGTACCAATCAATCAGGTTTCCCACAGCAGAATTTACGCGAAGATAGCCTCCTCCACCCCATTTCTTCGGAGCAAACCTTGGATGTATGTAAGTCTTCGTGCATTAATACAAAGGTCACGTGTACCATGGAGCAACAGCTTCACGTAAAGCTGAGTGTGGGCTTGAGCATAGGGAGAATTCCACGTACGCGCATGGGTAATGATATATTGGTCAGCTGGCAATCGATTCCGCAGCTGTCGAGTAAATGCGATCAACCAATTCTACGGCCGAGTTAAGACATATTACAACAACCAGGCAGTGAGTAACATACCTCGGCGTTGCCGTTGCCAGCATCAAAAGCATCAAAATCTTCATAGTCAACGTCAATTCCATCTAGTTGATGCTTGATCACCCAGGACGCAAAGGTGTTTGCTGTACGTATAGGATCAGCATTCCAGGTTGTCGGCTTATTGGTGGATCCAAAGGTGGATACAATCAATTTGATACCAGCCTTTCCATACTGCTGTTTGATTGATGATCTCTGAGCATCAGTGAGCGAAGCCCATGCTTGTGCCTTTGCTCCAGTTAGGTACGTGACGTCAAGTGAAAAGAGACCATACAGTATCACAAGCCCCCCAAAGGAGCAAAAAGTCGAGACAACTAAAAAAACCTATCAGAACCCAAAGTAACAGGGCAGCAGAATTACCTCACTAGACATTGAAGCCCTGGATACCAGGAATCAGCGTTGAAACCTAACCGAAGGCATATATATTCGTTTGACGCACGTTAATTGATGAGGGGTCTGGTGGATGTGCCGACCCTGACCATCTGTCTGCATGAGCGACGAAATACGGTGAAGAGAAAGTTGTTCGTGTGACGCGATTGACAGCCTTTTCCCCATAGCGCGTCAGCGCGTTGATAGAACTTGAGGACGCGTAATTTGCGAGTAGAAAGCTCACGCCAATCGAAGCGAGGCACGAAATGAGCATGGCACCTCGCACTGGGGGCTTGGATGAAAGGCAGACTTTCAACTTCGACGCGGCCCATTTTAAATGGAATGGTGAGAATATTACTATCTCCGGCTATTTTTTTCAATGCATCAAAACACCTAAGTAGAGTTATGTAAATTCATACTATGCCTAGTACTGATTTGTTGATGACCAGAATATTCAAACGTTCAACGTTCAACCTAGATTCAAGCAGCTCTGATCAGGGAATGTACCGCAATTACACGAGTTCATCGCACCTAGATACTATATGAGGCTTGAAGCTTGAACCTCGAAGATATGATCGTGGTTCAATTGAAGGGGGAAAAAACCTTGGCGTGAGAAGGCTTGTACTGGTCAAGCTTTTCGGGTCGGTTAGGTAGTACATACGCCTAGTAGGTCACACACCTCTGCCGTGCTCGATGCTACGTCTGCCACTCTACCCTGCAACTGACTAGTCGGACGGAAGTGGGTAGAAATACAGCTAGAGCCAAGTGGGCGTAAGCCCTTCCTTGTATGGTAAGCTAACCTAACCTGGCCTAACTAACCTAACCACGCATCCGACTTAAAAGAGTCGCTTGAGCCCTCCCTGCATACTTACCGTAACCTCTTACGCGTTCAACATTTCACGGAAAACGAGGTTGATAAACAACCTGACGAGGCAATCTAACGGCCATGACGTCTGCTAATGGTTTTTCCCAACGTGGAGATACAATCATGTATCACGCTTCCTCACCGTCAGGTAGCTGGCTGCGCGGAAGGTGTATAGTTTGCAAGGACGAATTCTATTATCCAAGAAGTCGAAATTTGGTCATGTCGACCTACGTAGTTTGGAGAAGAGCCCTCGGTCCCTTGTTGCAATAGAAGGACCAGCATATACTCTGAACCAGATGCATTCCAAGTCCGACAGTAACAAGGTCGAGCTTATCGTTATAATCGTTCTGCAATGCGATTAGGTACCTATAGGTATGCACCTTTTGTTTCGGTGTACGTGGTTTATGTTAACAGGTATCCGAGCAGCGCGTTGGCGGTCATCACGGCGTTGAGCCATGAGACCGTCAGCAGAACCACTCATAGACGAAATCAGCAATTGACCGACGCGCCCGATCATGTTAGGGTTTCAGTTGCGGGACATGTGAGCGCGTTTGCGTCAGCGTAGGCCGCCGTCGACGGTGGCCTACCTTGAAAAATGATGCTTGATCTTGCAGCATGATTAGAATACGCTCCTAGAAGTGCAGAGCAAAATAATGTGTTCGTTGAAGCGCTGGCGATGCCTAAGTTACTGGTCACCTTAACTGACTTTACCTCAATCGTGCCCACTTCATTCTCGTGTCGGTATTCAACGTCATCGTGCGTTTCCCCACGATTTCACACTCATTTTGATTGTGACTATTCTTAGCCCGATATCATGCTCGGATCACATATCATCACAGGACGGCAGATGTAGATGCGACGGTGCATTTCTATCATCACTTGACTGAAGTTCTCGAAAATGGATAAGTATCCCAATCAAAATATCAGACTTCACCTCTCTTTCTCGAGGTACCCTCCGTCGCGTGGACGAATCTCGCTACCCCATAAGCCACTAGTCAGGGTGATCCATGCCTGCTGAATCGTTGCGACGGTTCTCTCGACCTCCAACAGCCGGGTCGGTTAAGGTCCATGTTGATCTTCCAAAAACGGTTACACCTTGTGAAGCGTCCCCCGATGAGATAGAGAAGAAGGGACAACTAGACGACATCGTTTTCAAGGAGGCAGTCCTAGTAGACGATTTCGCTGATTGGGAAACTGACCCCGACAATGCTCGAAATTGGTCTTTTGCGAAGAAATGGGTTTCCGTCCTCATAGTACGTCTTTTGGCATGTTGGTATCTCGTTTGACGATCGCGAAATCTGAACAAACCGTCAGGTGTCGCTGTATACCTTGATTTCACCGCTTGCCAGTTCCATGTTGGCACCGGGTTTACCGGAGATAGCCACAAAGTATCACATCACCAACCCTACCGTGGTGGCGTTGACGCTCAGCATTTTCTTGCTATCCTATGCTCTTGCGGTACTTTTATCTTCGTTGGCTGGGTATTCAACGTCTCTGAGATGTACCCTGGTAGCCTCTAGTCTTCGCGCCGTTGTCGGAAATGTATGGACGGCGGTGGATCCTCAACATTTCCAATGTCTTCACCGTTCTCTTTAGTCTGGGTTGTGCGTTCTCTCCGACGACGGAATCGCTAATCGCATTTCGTTTCCTCTGTACGTACATAGCCTTTCCTTCACATCCAGTCTTTGTCAACTTACATTTGGTGTGGAGCCGGTATTTCTGGAGCAGCACCGGTCGCCATTGGTGGGGGATGCATCAGAGATCTTTTCCACGAACGAGATCGGGCCGTTGCTATGGCGGTATACACCTCTGGACCACTCCTTGGTACGACAACGATGTTCAATAAAAGTATGAACCTGTTACAGACGTTACTTTGTAGGTCCCACTATTGGGCCCATTGCCGGAGGCTTCATTGCCCAAACTATCGGCGTCAAGTACATCTTTATCATTCTCGCTGGTGTGTCCCAGGTATTGTTTTACAACAAAGCACAGTTTTCACAAATTGTTTACAGTGGCTTGCGGTCTTGTCTCTCTGATTGCGATTCCTTTCCTTCGGGAGACGTATGCGCCTGTAATACAGATTGGGAAGCTCAGTAAAGATGCCAGTGACCCTGAAAAGGCCGCGAAGCTTCAACTAATGCGTACGCCGAACGGTGAGAAGTGGAAGACCATAGGGAACAACCTTGTGCGACCGATCATGCTGCTCTCATGTAATTTTATCTGCTTCATCCTCAGTCTCTACTTGGCATTGTGCGTTCCAACGCTATTACGCCGATATGCGTGCTGACGTGTCTTTATCTCTTCCAGCTTGTACGGTAAGATGTACAGAAAGATGACCATGACTCGAGCTCACGGCAGGTAGGTATCAACTACTTGATGTTCACTACTTTTGCCGGTACGTCCTGTATATGTAATTAACACGAGGTCTGACAATAATCGCTTCGCCAATCCAGACTTGTTCGCAAACAAGTACGGCTTTGGGCCTGGCCTGGGCGGCCTGGCGTATCTAGGTCTGGGTGGAGGCTTCGCTCTCGCGACGGTGTTTGGCGCTCAGATGGCCGACAAGACGTACAAATACGTAAGTAGTGATACAACTCCCCGCGAGGCTGGTGCTCAAGTCGTGACCTCTAGCTCGCGGACAAAAACGGTGGCCAGGGTGAACCTGAGATGCGCTTACCAGTGATGCTCATTGGCTCGGTTTTCGTTCCCGTAGGCTTGCTGTACGTCCGCCCTCTCGTTTAATTCTTAACATTCCCGGGTTTACCTGGATGCTTAGGTGGTACGGATGGTCGGCCCAAGCCAAACTGCACTGGATGATGCCTATAATCGGTTCTGGTATATTTGGCTTTGGGATGATGACCTGTTTGTAAGTCGCTTCCGGAGTTCAGAGATTTAGATCCGTGCTTAAAATCTGATGACGTCCTGATGTACCAATTAGCTTGCCAATTCAACTCTACCTGGTCGACGCGTTCAAATACGCCGCGAGCGCGCTTTCAGCAACATCGGTAAATTCCCTGCGGCCACTATGATGATACCACCTTATCCTTCCCACGTAGGTATTGCGATCCCTGTTTGGATTCGCCTTTCCACTCTTTGGCCGACAAATGTTCAACACATTGAACGATGGAGGTGGAAACTCGGTATGTCACCTCACCATTCTCTAGGACTTGTTTGACGACAACTCATCACAGCTGCTCGCTGGCCTCGCCGTCGTCCTTGGCATCCCTTTTCCGATTTGGATATACTACAAGGGAGCAGCAATGCGGGCAAAAGGCACGATGACAAAGTAGGACCAAAGGCGAAAGGAAGGGAACACATTTTTATTTTTAACTTTATGCTTATGTTATTGATTAAGACAACTGTATTTTAGTAGACATCACAGCCCGGCTATTGCGATCACCACGCACGATGACCCCCATTTAAGTCGAGCGCCTTAACGAACGGTCCGCTTATTATTTAGTTCTGCGGCGCAACCTGCTGCCGTTACTAATATTCGACGCAGGAGCACCGATCGCTTGCACGATAGACCGTATTATATCGACGCGGCGCACTTTATTACAGAGTCGACTGTATAGCGCGATGACTGTTTAACGACGCAAAAGTGACTGAGGACGACGAGATGGTTTTTTCCTCTATTGTGATGAAGCGATTAGGGCTTGAACGTTGAACGCATCATCACCGCCGTCTGATGCGCGTGGGAGCGAAGATGTAGAGCGCGAATTGACGAACGATGTCATCAATTTCTGCCAAGGCGAGTGCCTGAGCTTGCGGTGATGCGGTGATGCGGGCGTCCCGACGCGGAACTCCAAAACAACTGGAGGCCGACGCGTCACACCTATCTCGGGCTCTGTTGCGTTTTACAATTGTAGTTAGCACAGGCACGAGTTCGGAACGCAGGTTCCCCTTGTTCCTTGTGGTGGCGCGACGTGAGATTCTGATCCGTGATGCCCATGCGACGGGCAACCGTACCGTGAAGTCACTGTGCAAATCGATGCGAAAAGCGAAAACACCCGATAGATATCAATACCAAAAACGCGACAGATTTAACCCGCAACCCCACATAATTATATCTGCGTTACGCATCTATATAATGATAATTTTCGGTAAACAGACCAGGATAGTGATATTGATAACGCCCATAAAACATAAACAGAAAAGAAAGGAAAAAAAGCTGTCACGCATACAACAGACAAACCAATGTGCCGATGAAAGGAGAGGTATCCAGCAAGTGCCCCAATGTCCAGCAGTGCAAAAAAAAAAAAAAACGTATTCAATGTTGATGTTAATGTGATGCAAATATGCCCTCTGAGAATGACCAAAAAAAGAGAACCCAACCAACCAACCAATTAATAAATATAAGTGATAGATAGGTGACGGCATGATAGACGATGAGTGAGCATGGTCATAGCAGGAGCAGGAGGGGCGAGATGAGCGTCAACGCTAGTGGCCAGACGAGGAACGAGGTCGACCGCTGCGCAGCGCCATTGCTCATCGTGACAAAGGATGAGCCGCACTGCGTATCGAGCGCCCTCGCGCCCGAATTGTACGTCGTTGCTAGGGCCTTCAAGTCGGGCGCCTCGGTCAAATTCTGGAGGGCGGCGAGGTACATGTTCATAATAACCTTTGAGCACGGCGAACACGTCGGGTTGGCATTATTAGGGAACGCGGTGTTCATGGGCAGCTGGTAAAGGTACAAGTCGGACGGGTTCGAGTTTTGAATCGCTTCGACGTAGCAGTAGGCGTTGGTGGCGGGATTGATGTAGCACGCGGCGTTGTACATGAGACTGTAGGCACGCAGACCTGCGAGAGATTACAAAAGAAAGTAAAAACGGCCGCGAGCGTGAGCAAATGCAAGGAGTCAATTGACCGACGCACCGGTAAGTGTATCCGTCGCGATCGGCGTATTTGTCTGCAGCTCACTTGAACACAACGTCTGGAGCTGCCCCGCATACCACTCCAAATTGGCGACGCATTGGTCCTTGCCTGGGGTGACATTGCACGTTCCCCATACCAGGACATTCGCAAGGGACAGGTTTGTCTGGGCCTTGGGTCACACGATCAGGACCGGTGGTCGGGAAGAAGACGAGGAAGAAGACTCACGTCCATAAAGTCGTCAGAGCTCTCGAAAAGCATCGAAAATGGGCGACAGGACCGGAATGCCAGCGAGTTGGTCATGTTGGTGAAAAAGTTGACGCAGGCGACGCTCATATTGTCGGACGGGATTCCGGCAGAGAAAGGTTGGGGGAAGGGCGTGGGTAGAGCGGGGGGAGAAGATGGGACGGTAGGGAGGGGCTGGTTAGAGAGCGGCGCGGTTGTTGTTGAAGAAGGGGTGGGAGACGCGGTGCCGGATCCTGTTGCGAGGGCGCTGGTGACCGATGGCGCGGTTCTGGCGGTCGACACGAGGCTGTTAGCAAGAGTGGACCAAGCGACGGCTCTGTGCACGACATGAGGGGGACGTGGATGGAAGAAGGCTGAGTTGCGGGCGGCGGCGAGCTGGAAGAGGCAGGCTGTGAGGAGGAGGAGGAGGGGTAGACATGGAAGTCCATAAAGTGCGGAAGGCATAAGGAGCGACGGGAGAAACGAGCGGCGGCACGGCGATGGCGTTGATTTATAAAATGACGGAAAACATTATTCGGCCCCTGTCACACCCGCTCTCCCGCTCGTCACACCTTCCACGTGCACGACTTCATATAAAAAATAACGGAAAACAACTCGAAAAACATTTATGGGGTCACGGCCTCGCCAGCGTTGTCACGCCTGTCCGCCACTCGCTGCCGCGCACGGACGACACGCGCCCACTTGTCTCGCATGTACAGCGCATCCGCCATTTGTGCCGCGGGATGCGTCTTGAGTTCGTCCACGCTCTCAGGCTGCGACAGCAACTTCATCCCCACCACGCTGCTCCGCCGGGCCGATTTGCCGTAGCGCTTCACAAACCACTCCTCCACCAACAACGCAAACCGCGCTTCCCGCTTCGTCACCCCCCACCCCCGCTCCCACGCAGGGCCCTGCACGGTCACGGTCTGCGCGTCCACCCACAGCAATACGCCCACCTGTCACGTCATCCCTCTGTCGATTATCCCATCGCAAGCGCCACTGCGATTCACTCACCTCTTCCTCCCGTGCCAGGTCCAGCACATCTTGAGAGAACCTCATCGCCGCACCAAACGATGTGAACCTGAAAAACCCACTCAACACCGGCTGCTTCTCAAGCACCACTTTTCCATCGCCGCCCTCCTGCGCCACATTGTTGTACACCACGTACCACCCGCGGGTGTACAGCGGCCGAATCAGGCGCGCAAACTCCTCGTCCGTGCACGCCTCCTCACCCACGTCCACGGGCACCTCGGGAACCGGAAGCGGCACCACCCCGGCCAAATCCGGCGTCGCCACCGCGTCGTACGACCCGCGCTCCTTGCGGATCAGCGCCTCGTCCGCCTCCCGCTGTCTCTTCTTGATCCGGCCCACATCCGGAGGAATATGCCGGTGCTTCCACGGCGTGTCGAACGCACGCCCCCACCGGAGGTACTGGGTGAACGTTTTCTCCACCGCAATCGCCAGCCGCACGTCGTGCATGGATATCCCAGGCCCGACGCGCGTTCCCTCGGTGCTCAGCAGGCTCGGCGCGTCGCGGCACTGGTGCGTGCCCGAAAAGACGGCGATCCGGTAGGCCTCTCGCGACGTGCCATACGGTCGGATGGCCACAAACGGCTCGTGCTGCTGCTGCTGCTGCTGCAAGTCTCCCACCGACATCGATCATCAACATAACCGCCGCTTCGGAGACGAAGGAAGCAGGGGCTCTCACCTTGCAGTCAGAGTTGGCCATCTCGGTCAGGTCCCGCAGGAACCTCTTGGCGGCGGCGATCCCGCGAAAATGGAACGTGCGACGGAGGTACGGGGACGAGAAAACACCCGAACGAAGCTCCCCGTCGCTTAGGTAGAGGTTGCGGTTAAAGTACGCGATAGACCAGCGGTACCAGTGTAGCGGCTTGACGTATTTCACATACTCGTCCTCTGTGATGTAGACGGTCGGACTTGTGGGTGGTGGTGCAGGCGGCAGCTTGGGAAACGTGGCTTTGCGCAGGATTTCTATCGCTGGCAAACGATTACGAAATGGCCATATGGATACGGCGAAAAGCACACACGTGCTGCAGCAGCATCTGTCGACGAGTATCGACACGTCCGCATGCGTAAAACATGGCGGGCAGATGCAAACATGGCAAACAACCTCAAACATTGCAAAAAGTCTTTTTTTTAATTCGCAATAAATAAAAATATGTTACCAGCTCTTAGTTGTACATCTGTCCTAGAATGCGTGCTATGCTATAATGCGTGTGGTGCGGGACAAGAGGGAGGAAACATTCGTCTCACGAGCGGGCCTTCTCAAGCGCAGTCACAACACGGCCCCATGCATCATCCAGCGTATCGTATAGCACGGGATCCACCACACCCAAAACACACGTATTTTGCCATAGTCCCTGAATAAATGCCACCGAACGCGTCAGCGATCCCATGTCGTTTTCATGAGCGGGCACCAGCGATGCGAGCAGCGTATCGGCCCGTTTTGTATACAGATACGAGTAGAGCAGCGGGAATGCCGCCGGCGCCGGAAGTCGAAAAGGCACGACTGGTATTCTGTGTGACGTTTCTGATGCCGACGATGTAGATGGGACAGGCAGGGCAGGCAGGTTGGCACAGTGTGCGGAAAACACGAGCTGGTGGGCGGGGAAGAGCGTGACTTTGGTTTTGCCCGCCGCAGTGGGGGATGATGATGATGATGATGCCGATGACGAGTATACGGCGAGCATATGCGTAGGCGGGTTGGCCTGTGCTTCGTCTGATTCTGGATCGCGCTCCACGTCGAGCTCAGCAGGAAGGCCGCTGGAGCACGGAAGGCAGGTCTGGACATATCGCAGCGCGGCTAGCATCCTAAAAGAGAAACAAGAGGGATCGGTCAGATCACCCAGGGACGCAGCTGGAAGCAGAAAAAGGAAACTTACTGCGGTGCGACGATGGCGAGCTTGTCTCGGACATACTGAGGTGGCAGGCCTCTCAATTCAGGGTACGCCTCTTCTACGATAGACATGTCTATCTCCCGCAGCGCAGGCCGGGGCAGGGTGCGGGGCAGGCGGACACGGGTCATGCTCGCGCACGGGGTCGCCATATGAACGGGCGGAGATGGGGAGCCGCGATTGACGAGGGCAGCCTTGTTCGCAAGAGGGGTTCTGATCTGCTGGATAGCCATTCGCTGGTGCTTGCCTAGGATACGCTTAACGGGTGAGGAAGAGATGGCGCGACGGGCAAAGCGGTGGGGGGAGCAAGAAGGAGGGCGAGACTTGTTGACGAATCGTGCGACCATGGCGAGGGCAGCGGCGGGGACGGCGGGTATGTGGATTGGCAGAGGCTTATATACCTCGCCTGCTTCCATCCAGGCCCTGCCGTCATCCACTCGATTGACTTCCTGATTGATTTTTTATTCCCGCCTTTGGAAGGTCTGGTTTCCATTTATGGAAGTTGTGTAACTTTGTAGGTCCGTGATTTATTGGATTGGTTTATTCATTCTTTCCTTTTCGGGCAATTCTTCCCCACCAATCCATGGCTCCATAATACAACATCCACTCCGGCTAGCTTACTCAATTGTTACTCCAAAAGTCCCGGCGCGTACCCAAAATGATCCACTTGTGCTTCTTTCTAATCATGTCAAGGATCCGAACCTGCATATCTTCACAATCGTTGCTATGCAAGAATCAATTGTAGAACTAATCAATTTCACCTCGACCATACCTTCAACGTGTCTTTTCAGCTTTGCCCTAAAATCCGCGCCCACGAACATCTCGAGCGTTAGTGCTTTCCGCAGCAAAGCAAACACCGCACTTTTGATCGCTTCCTCTCCAAATATATGATATCGCCGACCCACCTGAGAACGTTCTGCAACCTGGGAAACCGAACGATGTAATGTCGGACAAGAAGCGTCACGATAGTGCGAGCAAGAAAGAAGCAGTTGTATCTCTTCAGTGTGTACGGCTTTGATTCCGGGTCCATTTAGGATGCTAACAATGACTACATACAAATCGGGTCTATGAGTACCAAAATCTAGTCCCATTTGGGAGTCCGTATCGAAATACAAGGTCGCTTTGAGAGATCGTCTCCACCCGTCGATCGCCGATTGAATCACGACAAACTCGTGTCTGAACTTATCTCTTTCTTTCCAGAGTTCAACCTTGCAGATCGAGGTCGTTGGCTACGTTCTGTACCAATCGAATATTCCACTTTTGCCCTAGTCGTCAAAGCTTTCCGATCAGGTGGTGGCGACATAGGACCTGAGGGATTGACCATGGATGACCGGAAGCCCCGTTCTTTCTCGGCCTTTAATTCGATGAAAGGTTCGCATTTTACGATCACGATATCCGATAATCTACGAAACAGATTACTACTGTTCAAGAACGAAGACAACGTTGGGTGCAGCTTTACTGCGTAGTCGCGATACATGTACTAAAGTTCATTTCACAATTCGCAGTACGAAACGCTGCCTGTGCCGGAATCTGTCCTATTTTTCTCGAGTACAAGCTTTCGAACGCGGGCAGGTAAATTCCACGGGAAGGGATCTCAGCTGATAGCCATGAATTCGGCCACTGCGAAGCTTAAGGTGTCTTCCCCGAACAATGTGTACAACCCTAGCAGGGAAAATGGTGACACAATATCAACCATCTATTTTTATCGCAAACATGTTAGAAATACACGGCCAGGCAGATTTATACGCTGGGGATGGATTTGCAAAAACGCCGTGTGGACGGCACTGATTGTTAGATGTGTAGGAAAATAAGATAGACTGATTCTAGAAAGACATGTTGTTGGACCTTGCGCAAATCCTGTTTTCGGGTCGCCCATGGCACAAATACCACCCATCCTCAGGATGGATTGTTTGATGGTGGGTCTTCATTGGCTAGCTAAGCAGGATGATGTGATCCGATGCACAGGGTAGCCGACTATACTCTTGGCAATTACGGTCATGTTGAAGTTGTTACCCTCAACGCGCTCTCACTGTGCCAGTCAACCACCCTCAAGGTTGGTACCCTCAATGCCTCCCTGCCAGCCTCTTCAATACCCTCGACACACTATGGTGTTGGAATTATGGAGCCAGATGAGCGCGCCGCTCCTTTCCATCCATTTGCCTCTGCCTCCCTGAATCTATTCATTTGAGGACAAATGATCGCTGTCGTCGTCGACGCGCGCCGTTTCTTTCAACATATAGCCCTCCTGCTGCCCTCAATGGCCATCTCATTGCCCTTAACACTCACAACTACATAAGCACTTGCTGTAACACGAGCAACATTAGCATAGAATTCCGCGTACTGCTAATTGTATATCGCATTTAATATTTAGTACCAATTCACTAATTATGATGATGGAACTAATATGATTGATACACTATTTCATGGTATGCTGCAAATGAATTGGCCAAGACATTGATCTGAGGTGTGTTCATCCTGAGGATGGATAACATCCAACTTGATGTATATTTCGCAATTTCACAAAAATTTTGGACTCCAGCCATCTGCCAGTCAAATCTCGGCTAACAACCTCAGGATATATCACCGTCTGGCTGTGATAATATGTATGTACGACAACGTATCAGCCGAGGCTCGCTAACGTTTGATCTTAGTGTACGCCATTCAAAGTCCTTGATCTCCAGGAGAGGAAAAGGCTGTCACTATATGTGTCTTAGGGCACATACTAGCTGATATAGTGTCAAAAAATGAGATAATGACACAGGAATGACAAAAGGTCTGATATATGGCACACGTTTCAATGGGATTTGCCGTTCACCCTGTGAGCAAGTAGTATAAAGCAAACTAAAACGGGGGAACCAACCTCCAAGTCCTCTCATCACATCTGCCTCGCAAATCGCAATACGCATCATGCTCAAGCTTAGCTTTGTGTCTATCTTCTTCCTCCTTGCCACCCTATCAAACATCGTTTTCACGTCTCCTGTTGAACCGCGTGACATTCACTCGTTCGAACAGTGTCTGCACCAGCTCTCGACAGAGATGTCAAAGCTCGAATCACTTGTTGGCGCTGTTGGAAACACCCTCAGCTATCAGCAAGCATTCGTAAGTAGCTGGCCTTTGGTTATCAATAGAATCAAATTAATTTATTCAATAGGCAATCAATAAACAAGTCGACGTTGTTAAAGGGGATCTTAACCAATGCCGCACCGATCTCGATGTAAGCAGAATTCATGGTCTAACGAGACGCTTGGCTCACCCCCTCGTCCCTAGGGTGTTCACACTGTCAGAGATGGTGACGTTCGAACAGTTATTGGTATTCTTCAAGGCCTTATACCTACTATCGTGGACGCGTTGGATACCTTGGTTAAGAAAGAGGAGGTCTTCGCACGGCTGCCTTTTGCTGTTCAACGCACCCTTTCACAACTCGAAGCTTTAAATGCTGGTTCGAAGCGGTTGGAAGCCACTCTGAATGCATTAACACCGGTCCGTAGTCCTTTAACGAAACCATGTTTGATTGAGACTAATTTAACCATGGTAGCCCAATTACAAACGACAGGCTGCCAACCTCGAAGAAAAACTTGATGCGGCGTTCGACAGAGCAATTAAAGCCTACTCTTCATGATGGTCAGGCGGAAACCATTAATAGATTCCCTTATGTGAAATTCTATGGGTGGCATTTAGAGTTTGATTTCAGATGTGGTTCTTACGTTATGCCTCAATCGACATTGTACGTACCATAATACCGGGCCGCACAAAACTTGTCTTTTTTCCGCACACAGTTCAATTCAGCAGGTTGAAAGAATTTCATCTAATCTATCCCTGGCGTTACTAGTCCACAAGCGTGTCTGCATGTCTCGCTTTCCACGAACGCCCATACAGCGCCCGCTTGAAGCACGATTGTGATCACATCTTCAAGTAATCGCGCCTTCAACTGTTGCATCTAACCTTATCCCATGCGTAGCGCACAACCGTGAGGAAGCAACTGCAGAGATCGAAAAAATCTTATTAACCTGTTTTAACTCCGCGCAAGGTACGAAGGCTGTTGCCCACAACGTGATGATGACCCTCATACTTCCATCAGCTGTCATAGTGCCTCATGCCGTGAATGAGGACAAAAGGCTGTAAAGGAATCATGTGGACATGGATGTCCAAGCGGTATAAAAGTGAATTGGAACAGCGTAATGCCATTCCCCTCGAAGTAGTTCGTCAGCCAGGCCAATTCGCCATGGTCAAGTTCACCTTTGTGTCCCTCTTCTTCCTCCTTGCTACCTTCTCTACGCTCGTATTTACTGCCACCATACAACCTCATGATATCAACAAGTTCAAAGAAGATCTAGGCAAGCTCTCTGGTGGCATATATGCCCTCACCTTTAGCATAGCTTCCGTCGGCGATAGACTCACTATGCAACAGGCGATAGTAAGTGGTTTAATGGAGAATAGGCACACTCTGGTAATCCCCGCACAGGCCATCCATAAGCAAGCCGAGCAAGTCCAACGGGAGGTCGACACATGCAATGGTGACGCTAAGGTACATAGCCCCAAGCCGATCAATCGAAAGATCTGACTTCTCCCGGGATCCAGAGTATTCACCATGTTTCAGACTCAGATGCAAGGGCTGTCCTTAAAATTGCCAAAGGTTTTACGTCAGTTATTGTAGAGGGGTTGAGATCACTTGGAAATAAAAGGAAAGTCGTCGAACGGTTTCAACATTCCGCCATCCCCCACATCCGACAACAGCTTGTGTCAATGCACAGCAGTTTCGAAAAATTGGCGAACTTTCTAATTAAATTAGCCCCAGTTCGTGGTTTCTACAAATTGCTCTTCGTTACGACTCATTTCGCCACTGTAGTCCAGCATGAAGGGAGAAGCAAAGAGCCTCAAGAACCAAATCAACGAGGCGTTCAACAAGGCGATTAGGATCTATTCTTAATGATAAGCCTAGGTGGAGTCAGGATGGAGGTTGTCGGTCTCGCCGGTTGTCACGACTGTAGAATTCAAACCTTTGTTTCGTCATTCTATATTTTCACCAATGGCACTGAGATATTGGAACATTCATTAAGTTGCAGTAACCTGCGATGGTGACTATAGGACGGTTGGATACAAATATTTGTGGTTGGCCCGGGTACTACACAAAAATGATCGTCGTAGAACACGAGGATCAAAAAGCATGATGTGTCCTTCAACTTCAACTTCAACCTCATCCTACGGCACGGATCAGAGGCGGGTCGGAGCAGCGTATGCATATATGGCAAAGTCAGACTTTCCTAACGAAAAATCCAGTAAGTCGAGGGCAAATCCGATCCATGACAAGTGGCGTCACCTATTGCAGGGTTGCCGGTCAAGACAGCACATAAATCTCCCTTTTCAAAGAGGTGGAATAGACGCATACTAATTATCCAACCATTTGAACAATTGAGGAGATCAAAGTCAATCCAAATGTCGTCCTCGCCAACGGGATAGCGCTCCTCCGGTGCCCGTGACCCAATCCACATCGAGACTAACCTTCTGGTCGATGTTGTTCTCCACCATTGCTCGTAAAATTTTCCCATGCATTCACAGTCCTATCTTCTCCACGGGAATGGATAACCTTGGCTGTAGGGAATTAGTAAAAAGAAAGTTCAGTGATATCTGCACGCGACATATCTCTCTTTTGAATGTTTTGTGAGGGAGACATTTTTCTGTGACTAGACATTCTAAATGGTCTTCGGATGTTGGCAGGACACTGTATCGCTACAGCCTACAGAGGAGCCTCACTCCGCAGAAATGCAGTTTAGGATAAGTTTGGCGGGCATCGAGCAGGAGTCTTCCGAAACTCAAGCACTGAAGATGCTAAATGACCGTTGCTGCTGTTTTTCATTTAGCTGGTGTTTGTTTTTTCTTTTTGTCTGTTCTGTTTATTTTGCTTAGTGCATAGTCTCTTACTGGCCAAATGGTTCTGGTTGTTTAGTTAGTGTCTGGGTTTCTCAATATCATTTCTATGCGGAAAAAAAAAAGAAAAAAGCACTGAAGACGCGCCTCGCGAGGTTGACGCGTCTTCCCCATCTTCGCCTCCCAAACCGGATTATTCGCATGTCTTTTCTGGACCAAAATTGAAGTACTCCAATTTCCGTTCACGAATCACGCTTCCGCACACGACAACGATGTATCAAATTGTTGGGAATAATCATTATTCAAATCGACTGTCTGTCCTGAAGCCCACAAGTATAGTCGACATCTAACTTGCGACACGTCACTGCGTACCGCATAACCTTTCTAGATGCATTTTCAGTCTGGAGGAGTGTCGGACAGACAACGCAATGAAGACGCGATAACCATTGCAGCGACAATTACTGTATCCAACGCCCTCGAACCTCCCAAAAGGATGTTTTAGTTTCAATGCAATGCAAGAAATCATGCGAATCGTATCTGAAGATTCCTTCGTAATTCGTCCCGAGACCGATGATACCTGTCTGCAGTATACCACTCAAACGGGTCTCTGACGAAGCCCTGATCAAACCGGAGCGCCGAACAGTCCAAGTGACATTACGCGGAATTACGAAATTCCCGGCGTTTTTCCCATTGCAATTGCATCAGATAAATGCAACACTAGTACGGACTATGGTCGTGGACACTTGTTTTCTTGGCTGCATGAGTGGTGTAGGTTTCTATTCGTCTACTCGAAAGGCTCTGATTCCGACATGAGATAAGCATAGATTTGACATAGGAGTATTATCGTATGCGCGTGCACTTGAGGCATCAAGGTAATTGGTGACTTGGAACAGTGATTCCTAATTGCCGTCAGCCAGACCAACTTAAAGTTGGATGTCAACAAGTTAGAGCAGCCTGTCACCAACCGATTTCATGCCTCTGCCCCCTGCACCCCATGGTGATGGGCAAGTTATCCTTAACATTGCGTCCACATCCATACTCGTGAATGCGCTTGACAGGCTCAACCCGAAAAGACGTTTCTTCGGATTGTTCGCCCCGCTCCAAGCTTCACTCGATTGCGCTTCATAAACATCCTGGTTGCTTTAGTGCCGGTCATCAATGTTCAACAGGTATAGTTAGCGTACGTCCAAACTGAATTAAGCGGTGACTTCTGCAGGCGGTCGATGACATGATCAAAACTGTCAGAAAAATCCATCGAAGTACCGAACGTTATTCTCAATGGATAGATTCGAAGAATCTAATTTATCTGTTTGGCTTATTCCCGTCAATTCTTAAGCTTTACAAACGAGATCTTCTCGACATTATTTGCAGGCTTTGCAGCAACGCTCGTGAACTTTTAGACGATATCGGCGAGAGGAAATACCTTACAGTTGCATTTCGTTCCAGCCAACTCGATGAACCAGGTAACTATATTGATGACGATCTATTTGCGTTGGTACCAGGCTGCAACGACGCCATTTTTTCAAATCGGTAGAAGGAAAAGTAAACTGCAGGTTGTGGTGGGGTAAAAATTCACATCACACTAAGCTTTCGACGGAATGGAGTCGGCGGTCGACCAACGACGCCAAAGAAAAGACTTCCACGTAAGGTCGCGGGTCTTGGATGGACGCAAAATTGGAAGCACCTTCACTGCCATTGTCGACGAAGGAATCGCTGTTCAAAAATAAATTAATCCCTTTGAAGCGCGCATTGAAATCATTCGTAGTAAGGAATTTTCTGGCTTATCTTCCTGGATGTCACAATACTGACACAGGATATGACGGCCTGACAAGTAGCGATAACCGTTACTGTAGGGGGAGCATTGATGGGTTGCAATCTCGTCCAGAAGACCATCATGGGTGGGCGCCAAGGAAAAGGTGGAAAGTGAGAATGTACGTGCTGCAACCAGTGAAGACCGCGCAGCACGCAGATCTTAGATATTCCCGAGGACTGCTCAAGTACGCCAATTGAGATGGTGAAACAGAGTTCCACGGCCGCCGAACTTGGGTCGTAAGCTACACAGGGTATAAATGCATGCACGTCGGCGGCCGAGATAATAGTAACTTGAAGAAGGCGACGTAGTATACTTCACGTGTGGCACCCGCAATAATCGTAAGGGTGTATGAGCTAGGATAATTTGCCTGCCCTGTTAGTGTGCAATAGCATTCCAAAATGAAAAGTTCCTCGGCATTTGTACCGTCACATGGCCTCTGCTTTCTGTGCGTTTCACGTCGTGCTTCATGCTTCACGAACCACGAATTACGATGTATCGTATATATATCTCAGACACCTGCTCGTGTGGACACAACTTCCTCACCTGTCGCAATGCTTTCAACTTCTGTCCTATTTCAACCGCTGAAGATTGGAGACATCACGATTCCGAATAGGATAACACTTGCTGCTCTTACCCGCAATCGTGCTCTGGACACGGTCCCCAACGATATCATCAAAGATTACTATCTGCAGCGTGTAGATGCCGGGTTGATAGTAACTGAAGGTGTATTAGTCTCTCGTCAAGGGTGGGTGTATTGGCGATGCGCATAGTATGTCGTTCATCGGTGAGCAAGTTCGGAATGGCCGCATGCACCTGGAATATGGAATGAAGAACAAGTTTACGAATGGAAAAAAATTGTTGACGCGATTCATGCCGTCGGCGGACACGTCTATTGCCAGGCATGTCCTCATATTTCCAGTCTGGTGGTCGACTTACGAGACCGAACCTCTTAGCTTTGGTCCCGTAAGTTCCGTTCCGACCTGTACTGATGTAGTGCTAATACTAGCAAAGTCGGCAGAGTCTGCCATCCGGATGCCCCAGAGCAAAAGTTGGCTGGCGTTGTAGGTACACTCGCGTGACACAACCTATCTCATTATAACCGCCATTAGCCTGTGTGGGGGCCTTCTGCTATTGCGGCAAGAGGAGGAAAATTTCGCCACATCCCAGGAATGCCAGGTTATGTAACAGTGAGTTGCTGTCCTATCTCCATGGAAGTATGTAATGAACTGACATCCTCAGCCGACGGAAATACCTGACCCTTGGACGATCGTCGAAGAATTCCGAAAAGCTGCATTCAATGCAAAGGCCGCCGGATTTGATGGCGTTGAAAGTGCGTTGTTACTAAATGCCGTTCCTCGTCATGGTCTCACCCGTGCCGTTAGTCCATGGTGCGAACGGCTACATAATTGCACAGTTTCTAGACAACACAGCAAACAAACGCACGGACGAGTGGGGTGGCAGCATCGAGAACCGCTGTCGCCTTGGTCTTGAATTCCTTAAAGCCGTGAAGGAAGCTTTTGGGTGTAATGTCGCTATCAAACTAAGTCCTTGCGGCGGTTACAACGATTTGGGGTACTGCTCTATTGCCGTGGTCATTTCTACACCTGACTTTATTGATAGCATGTCTTTGGAAGACACCTTAGAGACATTCAGTTACTTCATCTCGGAGGCGGATAAGCTTGGGCTAGCTTACATCTGTCTTCTTCGGTACATTAGGCAGTTGGATTACAAGTATGGTGGTTGGTACTTCTTCACACAGTCTACACGGTCAATGAATTTGTCCTGCAGGGCAACCCCGATCAACCTACCACGACGTATTAGGATGCTACGGCCGTCTTATCAAGAACTGCAAGGTGATGATTAATGGAAATGTCTTCCCAGAAGAAGGTGCGCAGCTGCTAAACGCCGGCCTAGTCGATTTCATATCAATCGGCATCCCGTATATTTCGCACCCTGATTTGGTGAGACGAGTTAAGTATGGGAAGCCGTTCAATAACGCCCTCGATATTCCGCACATGCAATGGGTTGAGGGCAGGGCAGACCAGCGAATTGGATATACGGACTATGCCGAGGCGCATTATGCCCAAGAGTAGAGATGTAAATTTGCCAACCACTCGGGTCTTGAATCTGGACCGTAACTATCAGAAAAGATCAAGTAGAGCCACTTTCTCAAGAGCAATATCTGTGCACTACGTGTCCAAGTGCCACGAGCATTATCAGCAGCTTGTCACCAGTTGATTCACAGGCCCTCCGATTTGGTTCTGCGCTAGCAATAAGCAATTTCAGAGGCTGGGGATTGCCGAGTGTCAATGCGTGAACAGCGTAAACATTCGGATCGCCCTCCGACCAAGTAAGTATGCAATGTCCATGCATCACCGGACCGACGCAGCAGCAGAGCGACCCAGAAGCAGTCCGAGACTTACAGGAGCAATCTCATCGCCTTGAATGTGCACATGTTATGCGCTGGTTTCGAGGGATAACCGCAATGAGGCAATTCACAAAATTCTGGCCCATTGTCGCCAATGCAAATTCGCGCAGCATCATTCTTTTCAGCCGTCGTGCCAGAAGCACAGCAAAGCGAAAGCTTCTAGAATGCCCTATACATGGGCGCACTGTGTATAGGTGAAGACGAGAGCGACATCAACGCCCAAGCATCAGGTTTCTTGTTTATGCCTTTTGTTCTGGTGATTAAGTGTTTCGCCTCATGTCTACATCCGGTGAATGATCAGTTGTTCGTTGGCGAAACCTTGTACTGGAATTGCCAACATCGCTTCACACGTCAAACGTTGAGCATCTCGACAATAGAAGGATCTGGCACACGAACCAATGATCGAGACATCTACCATCAGAAACCTGCTATGTCACTTGACATGGCCAGACAGTTGACTAATACCTTGATATCAGATCCACATAGAGCACCGCTATTATCAAGCACTCGTTCAATAATGAATGCCCAGTCAGAGGTCTATCCGCCTTATCGTATACCCGTCGATGGTTGCTCCTTCAGCTGGACCCTGCGACTCAGATTCAAACGGAGGTATGGCCGCATTCACCAACTTTCTTATCGGCGTATGACCCCTGCGAAGGAACCTAAAGAGGTATCAACAAGGGCTCAAGATCCATTCTGCATCACTAGCTAACTACATATCGCACGGTACCGCCCTGTCTGGGGACCTCCTGGGACCCAGGCTCGGACTAGGCTATCAACGGCCAAGTGACTTGATACCAATCTACTTTTAATCTTCATCGGCACTTACTCTTCTTGGAGTTGCCGTGGGCATGACAATAGCAGCCCACGTACGCCCATCGAGTATGGCCCATTTTGACACCATCATCCGTCATCAACGCGGATTGACATCATATCGCGTCATATCGGAACTGCTGCGCATTTCATTATGGTGTGCTATCTGAACTGCCTGCTTTAAGACGGTCGTCCCGCAAAAGGCATCCGCGACACGCACACTCGGCAGATCATACATGTGGCCAGTCGCAAAGTTTTTTACCCCACCCCTTGGCGGGCTCACTCGGTCATCCTTGTATGTCGTTCTCTCGTGCCTCGGAGGGGAGGTGGGGGGGCTCGTACTGGTGATTATGTACACCATCCACCATATCGCACAGCGACACGATCGAGCCCGCCAGTTATAAACAAGTGCATGACTCGTGCCGTAGCCCCTATTTTCGCCTTACCTGGCGCCTATATCAAGACTTGCTGCGCCGCTATTGATATCAACTGCCACGGGTGTTCCCTTATTACTACGCAGGTTTTAGTTATGCATACCCTATTCAAGCGACGTATACATCTGGATCAATGTCAATGATCCTGCTCGGCATGACAAAGCACACGAGGCTGCCACACAGCACTCGAGTCTCGGCGACGTGATCAGCCAATGTCATATCCAGGGTGGAACGTTGTACAAAGTAGGTTGTGTCAAACGCGTCATAAAAAAACAAACATGGATGATCCATTGTCCGATAAATTTAGACATAGCCTTGTCCTCGGGTAACCCACCGTGGGGCTCGGCCCCTTGAATAACAGCACTCTTGATTTGTATTCAACTACTTGAACCTAGTTATGTTACCTAACTGTACGCCAGAAGAGTATAAGCGGGATAGTACGTATAAAGTTGGACCTCCCCTGAACCGCCTCTATCTTGCCGGGCATGAACAGTGAGCGGAGGCGAAAAAAACGGAGTAGGGGAAACAAGGAAAAAGAGCCAAGGAACGTGGAAATTTAATGCGAGCGAAAGAATGGAGAAAATGGATGGAGGATAGGCCTGGCATCCAAAAGAATTGGGGAGGGGGCTGGAACGGTAATGTTAAGGGGTTTGTATGTATGTAATGCAGAATCTACCATTTACTTCTTTAGTCCATTTCTTCGTTTTTCTTGTTAAAACCGAGTAATTTAGAGAAAAAGTTGACGACGGTGCGTCGTGGCGTGGAGGATCGCCTTGAAAGCCACATCAGTACAAACATCTTGGTGATCCGCAGCCAAACACGTACCATATGAAAAATCTATACTGCCATTAGTCTCGACCTTGGCATATCGGAAACCAAAGGCACAAGAAAACCCAGGAACAATGCCAAAAAAAAACAAACGAAGCTATCGTGGTACTTGATACATTTTTTGACGATAAAATTAGGTGAAGGAACATGCACAGGGCGACGCTCAAGGGAAAAGAGGTGAAGTGAGCGCCGCCAAACAAGTTGTAGGATATAGGGACGTTGAATATGATGTGGATAATAGGTGAATTGTAATGTTCTTGTTGGGTAGTATCACAATTGCGTGGGTGCTGCGAGACAGGAAAGTCCAATGTACCAAGACGGTGAACAAGGTAGAGCCGCAAGATGCAGCACAAGTACACGTGTTGTCTCGAAGCCCAAGAAGTCGACCATGAGAACGCGAGGCCAACCAAGCCAAGAGCAGAAGAGGAGCCCAAGGGGAAGCAGAAGACATGCATCGAGTATCAGCGGGATATATAATTTAGACACTGAGCAATGACCAAACGACGAGATGTCCATTAACCCTCTTTCGCCCACTCGCCTTTGGTAAATGTAACGAGTGGTTGAACGATCGAGGGCGTCCGACAGGAGCATGGGGAGTATATACACAAGGGGTAAACAATCGAAGCTTGACGGTCCCAAAAAAGTCGTAGTTGAGTGCGAGATGGACATGACCGCCCGTGAGTCGAATTGGCCGGACTGGTAATACCTTTTGTACAACCCGTTTGGGGGCAAGGAAAAAAAGCGCTAGTAACACATTTGGCGTTTGGGGGGAAAAACGGAGTAGATGAAGTTGAGATTGATCGGAAGAAGCAGGGGCTACGTGCCATCGAGAAGCGAGAGCTGAGCACGCGAGAGCAAGGGGGAGATGTCCTAAACTGAAAAACCGAGCCGGGGAATAAAACCGTAAGGATACACTAAACCAGGATAGCGAAAGCTGTAGAGCGCCCGAAATTGTCTTGATGTTGTTGCAAATAATTTAGGTATTAAGTTCACCGTCTGTTTGTCTATAGCATGCTGAGAGAAGTCAGGGTGGAATTTCAAGGGACAAGTATAGATGCGCAGCAACCCCCCGACCCAAAACAAGGAGAAGCGAGAGTACGAAAAAGCGGAGTCGATGCTTTTAATTGCGGGAGGTGATCATGAAGGCTTCGTGGAAGCGGCAGACGAGGTGAGGAGACGGCACAAATACCAGTGACTATATGCCACGACATTAGGAAACTTCCAAGCGCTAGGGACGGCATTATTACAACGCTAGAGGCCAAAAGGGAAAAAAAAGGCAAACCTCTACAATTTTCATTAATAATGGTTAGAAATAAAATAGCTGTTCAAACGAACAGCGGATCAGGCAGCTCTTCCGGACTAGGCGAGTTTTGGAACGAGGAACTCGCAAAGTAGCCTGCCACTTTTTCTGCCGCCTCCTTTTCATGCTGCCTCTCTTTAGCTTGCACCGCAGCAGAAGGCAAATCTCGAACAAATTTGGGCGTAACCGGCGCAGGAAGCTTATGGGGTGTCGTATATGCGCGTGTAGAAGTCTTGGTACCGGAGGTCAACTGGAAAAGGGCAGCAACGTTAGGATTCCATCCAGTTGATGAATCCTCGTCGGACGACATGTTGAAAATGCCCTCACTAGGGCTTCGCTTATGCTTCCTTCCACCTTCGCGGGTCTTCTGCTGCGGCGCAGAGGAAGGTGGTTTCGTCAAGGAAGGGAAAAAGCCCATGGCAGGTGCAGTGCGTGGACCGTCCTTAAAACTGTTCTGCGCTTTAGGGCGAGTGGGTGTGACGGGCAGGGAGGATTCATGGTCAGACAAGTCACCAGCATCGGTCATATCGTCGCATATGGGAAATACGTCGAAAGTGATAAGCCCGGCAGTTGAAGAGCGCCTGCGCGGCTGCCCGTTGGGCATATGCGATAGAGCGGGGTCAGAACGAGAAATGTTGAGTGCGTGCGTCCGAGTTGTCAAAGGTGGGACGGGAATGGCTTGGCTAGCGGCAGGGGAAGGTGACGAGGGTTGCCTACGGCGGGCAAGCTTACCAGAAGGCTTGTGATATAGAGTCGGTGGAGGATTGTGTGACGAAGTGTCGTCAAGGAAGGGATCAAAGAGATTAGCGGAGTGTGAAAGTCTAGCGAGGAGACCCTCTGCCTGCGAGGTCTTGGCTGGTGGTAGCATGGGAGGCGAGGGCTGACGAGCGGGTCTGTTACGTAGGGAATTGTTGGAGGAGCTCCTGGTGTCTCTAGCATAAGTACCACGCATGTAATGGGATCGAGTCACAATGAGTCACCTTGTCAGAATCCGCGAATTATCGATTGGCTTCTCCTTAAAGTGCTTCGCATGAGCACGGCCGCGCGGCTGGGACGGTGGTG
Source organism: Amanita molliuscula (assembly GCA_023014405.1). Classification (NCBI taxonomy): domain Eukaryota; kingdom Fungi; phylum Basidiomycota; class Agaricomycetes; order Agaricales; family Amanitaceae; genus Amanita; species Amanita molliuscula. Next base: position 774,366 of record JAEBUP010000012.1, read on the forward strand.
ATGATGGGGCGGCAGACGACGGCAGTTTGGAGTTGGAAAAAGCGCTGTCAGCCAGCTGGGCGAAAGCCGAGGTAGGCTTTTCTGCAGCAGCGACTGGAGAAGCGAGTTTTGGCCTCGAAACGGCCTTCTGGTGCCTCTGGTGGGCATGTAGCTGTCGTTGCTGGGGCGGCGAGGAACGGGGCGGCTTGGAGAGGGAGAGCAGGCCTGGAGTGCGGGTGGACTGGACGATGACGGCGGGAGGAGCAGAAGGATTGCGTCTGTGGGCGTGTGCGAGCGGCAGGACGGGGTGTTTGTGGACGAGCATCATGGTGGAGGAGAATGAAGAGATCAAGCGAGGCCGGTCTCGTATTAGACAAACCCGCTTGCCTTATGCGGCCTATTTGCATGTATTGTGATTCTGTGGCGCGCACCACATGATCGGGCCTTCCGCCGAATGTTCCACCGTTTCCATTCCCCCGATACTCCCGTTCCTCCCTCCACGCCGTTTCCATGTTTCACTCGTCTGCACTCGTTCGCCTGCTCTGCGGCCCCGCCGCATTCTGCCCGTACTTACTACCTCCACAGGCTTACTGATATGGCTATGCATGCCACCCTACCTTATGACAAACGCTTCATTACATAGCAGTAGTAGCGGTCCCATGCATATCATAACCTTCTCCCATTTTCCCATCCTATGGAATGATCACCGCTGCCGAGCCGTAGTTTATTCAGGTCATTTAGTCTGTGGGTATCCAATCATCAGATTTAGGCTATACCTTTCCAGTCGCACTGCCTAGTCACGAGGCTCTCCAATACGCCGCGCACTTCGCACCCTGCAGGTCTCTCAAGACCAGGGTACAAGGCGTGTCGTAACCGTCACACAAAAGCACAAATGGTAGCTTTCAAGCTCCCATACCCCGGATCGGAGCCTGCCCGTATTGCATCCTTATCTTCCCAACAATAAGTAACACGAGGCAGACGTTACTTTCGTTAACGTCAACGCATTACAAAGTCGAATTGATCAGCATAGATTATAAAAAAACCGCGATAACGTCCAGTAGCAACAACATGTATTAATGTAGAGTGTCCCTTGCCTCCCCTCCTCTCTAGTCACATGAACCTAGTCTGCGAGTAGCATTCTCCGGGGATCCTCAATGTATTCCTTCACTTTCACTAAGGTAAAACGCAAGCGTGAGTCGACTTCGGTCTACTGCGCAGTGGAGACGCCTACCTAGGAAAGTAACAGCTTCCCGGCCATCTAGCAAGCGGTGGTCATACGTTAGCGCCACCACCATTATAGGCCTAATGACGATCTGGCCATCTACAACAACGGGTCTTTCTTTGATCGCGTGCATGCCTGTCACATGCCCCAAAGGGCCGATTTTAGCAGCACGCCGCTGGCGTCAAACGATCAGAAAAACACACCCAACACAGCCGACTGGGGCAGGTTAATGATAGGCGTGCCATAAAGCGAGCCAAAGACACCACCGTTGGAACTGCATCCCGGATAAGGTCAGAAGAGTCTAAAATCTATTGCACATACATGGTAAATGTGCCACCGGCCATATCTTCCAGCGTAAGCTTGCCGTCCCTTGCCTTTGCCCCCGTGACACGTAAGAGCAGAAATACCGCAGCCCCGCTACAAACGTACCTTTTTACCAAGATCTGTAATTTCTTTCTCGATCCGAACGAAGCCCATGCTCTCTGCATTTCTAATGACAGGGGTAACCAGACCCTTGGGCGTCGCCACTGCAACGCTCAGATCAACAAAATCATGATACACGATCTCATCGCCTTCGATATAGGCGTTAGCCGCAGGAATTCCTCGCAACGCAAGCGTGCACGCTTTCGCGAAGGCACTCATAAAGCCGAGCTTTACGTCATGCTCCTTCAGGATGGCATCCTTGTATTTCTTGCGCATCTCCATAAGAGACGACATGTCAATCTCATTGAATGTGGTCAACGAGGCTGCCGCATTTTGAGACTCTTTCAGGCGCTCAGCAATGCGCAGGCGCATGCGGCTCATCTTAACCTGAAAAATGCGTAAATGTCACGTCGCACAACGTCTTTATGAAGTATTAGAGACGTACTCTTGTCTCATTGCGCAGGCCTGGAACGGCAGCGGGTGACGCTTTCGCCTCCTTCTTTGGCGCGTTCTCGACGTCTTTTCCTTTGGTTGCTTCCGTCTTCGCCTCTTTCGGCTTTTCTGATGGAGCAGGCGGCTCGGGCAACTTCTTATTCACTTGCTGGTCAGCAGGCTCAGTAACGTCCTTCGGCTTCTCCGTTGCGGCCATCTCCTCTTCCTTTGGAGGAGCGGGAGCAGGAGCTTAAATAAGTCAACACGTAAACAGCGGTGGAAGCATGCGCTAGACGGTACGCACTCTCGCCCACCTCACCAGGCTCGATGATGAACAAATCCTGTCCAACAGCAACAGTATCTTCCTCGCTTGCAAGCAGCTTCACGATCTTGCCTGATTTTGGAGCATTGACCGTGACGTCAATCTGCAGGCGCAGCCATCTCGCCGACGTATTTCCATGCACCGTACAATGTACTCACCTTGTCCGTCTCAATAGTAGCAACCTCCTCATCCACAGCAACGGTATCTCCGACTTGTTTTGACCAAGACTTGAGCGTTCCCTCGCTAATAGATTCCGCCATCTGGGGTACCTTTATGGTCTCGGCTGGATTGGGAAACCAATGTCATCATACGTGGATGCAGAGCGAATGAATTACCTTGTAAAAGCCTAGTCGAGTGAAATTGAGCCTTCCGTGCATATGAGCTGGCGGTCTCGTTAAGATTGGCAGCGGAGAGGCGTCGGTGGAGCCTACCATCCTCTGAGCACGCCAAGCGCAGCAGCGCCGCTGTGGCGAGCGTGGAGAAGGCCGCGACTCCGCGCTAGTGCAATGATATGTTTTGAGAGCATATGAACTAGAGGTTGCGTGTGGCTCGAGCGCCGGTCCTGACCGATTTGTTTGTCCGGTGTTGTGTTCCGCCGTTGCGCCAGGTAAGAGGTAAGCTCGTCAAGTGGCAAACTGTAATCTATCCATGCTCTCTACCGCTTTACTATGCAAATGCCATCTTGCGCTCATCAAATCGTTTCTAGTCCTCTTTTCTTTTGTTTTCAGATGCGAGTTCACGCCGACGTGGCTCACTGTAAGTTCAGGTCCAGCCCTTCGTTCATTCACAGCGAAACTCTGGATTCCGCAATCATCCTTTTGCCGCTTCTATGAGCGCAATCCACATGTGGTAAGGGTCCCTCTTGTCACTAACACCCGTGCAAGCTCTGTCTCCTCGTATGACGTGACGGACGTGGCTTCTACGTGATGTTCATTCATTCCAAGACATCGAACCTTTCCAATTTGAATTTTCCGGCATCAGGGGATCCAATAGGCACCCAACGTGAAATGTACCCACCATCGCCCACTAGCTTCGAGCCGAGAGCCTTAAAGTTAATACCCCTTGGGTCTTTTACGAATTCCAACCCTGAGAGTATCGAAACAAGCTGCATTGTTCGACCAAGATGGAAGTCCAATTCAATTCTCCCATGGCTTGCTGGGGTGTCCATCGACGCCAATCTTTCGTTTCATCGATTATCCATTCTGGTTGAGATAAGCTGCGGAAAGGCGGTATATGCGCGGCGTCGACGACATCTGAAACACATAATACCGATCACCGTCTTTGAGAAGTCCAAAAAGAGGTGGCGAGTGAAGAATCATTGCCATGTGTAGGGCAACATAGCCAGAATCGCCAGATTCACACTAGTGCCTAACCCATTCACTTTCTGCCGAACAACACGGAGGTGGAGAAGTTTGACAGTGATGAATTCATTTTGCCACGATGGTACACTGATGGCAGATGGGTGCACGCATATCGGATCAGGTCTACAGGTGGAGTTAGTATTGACTCCTAGGCTGTCCCCAGGTGGCAGGCCATATTCCAGGGGTAATATAAACACATATGCGCTTGGCAGCCGTGCTTTCTGAACGACACGCTGGTCAGGCAGAGGTGATTAATACATCCGCTAGTATTGCAATGACTACATGCGTCCAGCGATCCGTGGCATTGCGCCGAGTAGTGGCTAACTGAGTCAGCTGTTCATCCACGATGCTGACAATGCCACCACACCCGCGGCGATAGGGCCATGATGGCTGTGGGGTGCGCTGAACATGGGGCAAACTAAAAACGACTTCAATTCTATCAAAAAAATAACATCTATATCTAAACCAATTTTAGTAGATCGCCAAGGACGCCCATAGCTGTAACAGCAGCGCCAGCGCCAGCTCCCTGTACGATTAGGGGTCTAGGGTTGTATCTCTCCGTATGGAACATGATGATATTATCCGATCCACCAAGCGAGGTGGCGAATGGGTGATCGACGGGGTATCTGGTTCCAGATATTCAACACGCACCCGAAAAAAAATATTATCAAGAACCTACTTTTCTAGACCGGCTTTGACTTGTCCATTGACGGCGTCGACAACACCGACAAACCTCAGCACCTTACCTTCAGCGCTGGCATCAGCCCTAAGCCGCGAGAATTCCGCGTCAAATTCAGGAAGACGCGCGATGAATTCGTCACCAGTGGGTGTTCCCTCCAGAGCTGGAGGAATGAGAGAGGCGGTTTGTACCGCGGCAAATGAATGTAGTTCAGGTAGCGGCACCGGTTTGATGGAGTGGGTCGCGATGGTTCGTGATAATATAGTCAGTTTCCTGGCGAACGTCGAAGCCATTGAGATCGTCTGCCGGGTGGGGTTCCTGTCGGGGGTTATTCTTGAGACGCTGTAAGAGGAATCTAGCGAAATACCGTGTACCCCTTTCCACGCGCTGCCGTGACAATGGAAGAAAACGTCGGCCCGTCGGGCTTGCCTGTCGAGAACTCGTTGAATATATAGCTCATCGTGCCCGAAAAAACGCCTTCGATTTTGACGATCTGTCCAGCCCAACGTCAGTCACATTCCGGCCCCACTTTTCGAGCCACGCGCCTTGTCCCCCGTTCCGACGAGCTCTTTCAAAGTGTTGATCACTGGCAAGCCTGCGCCAACCGTCGACTCGTTCAGATACCGGGCGCCTGATGCTCTGCTTCTGTCGACGATGGCATTGTATAAGCCGATATCGCCGGAAAATCCTTTCTTGTTGGGGGTGACGACGTGGATGCCTTTCTCGAGCCACAGAGGATACAGCGCAGCGACGGCATCCGAGGACGTATTGTCGACGACGGCGACACGCTCCTTCGCTTGAACCAGAGCATGTAGGCGCTCCGTCAAAGCAGGCAGGTCTGCCTTCTCGGATGAGGCGTTTAGCGCCGATTTCCAGTCGTCAGTCAGTTGGATGGGGTTTTCTGGGTTGAAGATAGATCGCCTGGATGAAGATAAGGAGATCAACCTAAACGGCGAGACATTTTGGGGGATGGAGAGTAGTTGATGGACTAGTTCAGAGCCTACGAGGCCCACACCGACGATGGCGACGTTGATCTGGGGATGCCTGCCTTGTTGCATGATTGTCCGCGCTTTGTGTGAAAACAGAGGGCGTCTTGGTAGAAATCCGAACCTTAGGGTGCCAATCAGGAACATTTCAAGTGTCGCTACGAATCTCCTGACAATGAAAACGATTTAAACTGGCCCGCATTCACGCGCGACCATCACAAACATCACAAACGCACACTGGCAAGCTGGGATGCGTGGACGGCCAATGAAAAGCGCTTATGTAATTGAAAGCAAACTCGCAAAGGCCACTCGGCAGCCACTCCATAACATGCAAGTCGTACGTACCGCCGTCTGTTCTCTTTTCGCGACGCTGAGATTGCTCTAGGACTCGGAGCAAACATCACAGGCGCCGTATTTTATCAACTACTTTGATGTGTCTAGCAACTTTCCGTGGGCGGAGGCGCGTTCCAACGAAATTGAACAGCGCAGAGCTCTGCTCGGCGACACCTTGATTTTTGACTTGCTACTCTCTTCAGGGGGAATACGTCAGTCAGACGCCCTATACCCACCTACAGATGTGTCCACTTTGCATCGACTACTGGGCGCAATAGAAGACTCGCAGTATGACACGCTTAAGAAGGAATGTTTGGTTTACTACCTTCTCAAGTGGTATCAGGACGGGAAGGAGGAGCGTTTTCAGCTGGACCGCTGTATTCCGCCACACTTTGCAGCTCTTGCGGACGCGTACTGGTTATTGGACACGGGTGTCGACGCTGCGGTATGTATCTCCATCGTTTACTCAGGGGCGGCTCACGCGCGTCTTAGCTCGCAGTTTCGCTCCTTTCAGACGCACGCATCAACCAGGAGTACGTCTCAAATGTCCTGCAAGCCATCTCCCTCGCTCCGAATCCTTCGGCCTTGATCGTGAAGTACGTTCGTACCGCACGACCTGCGCTCACGGAGCCGCGTGACTTGGACTCATATATCATTGCATTAGCCGAGTCTTGTGGTCTATGTGATGCATGGGAGTTCCAACGAACATTTAGCCAGACCGGCCCTTTGCGGCCGAGACTGTTCAAAAAGTTGTTGGAGTGGTCAGTTACCCGTAAGTGTTGATATCATCGATTCATGATGATCGCTCAATTGTTGTAGCCAAATCCAAACCAGCGGCACTCAAGCAACTTCTTTTCCTACCTCTGATACCATTTGAAGAGTCGCTTTTGCGCACGTTCGTGCTCCAGCCTTCTTCAACCTTGTCCCCTGTAGCAATGGCTGCGTTGCAAGACCTGATATGCATTCGGCTTATCCAAGCGGGCAGATACACGGACGCCATCAAAATCGACCACGAGTTTACTGCGTCCACCTCAAATATACTCAAAGGCTTATCGACTGAACGGACTAAAATGATACAAGATCTTTACTCAAGTCTCCCGATAGCGGAGCGCCTCTTGTTGGACGAAGATCTCAAACAGGCCAATCAGCAACTCGCGTCAGGTCTGTCCACGAGCAGATCTGGTGGCGACATTAGTTTGTCATCATCTTGGGAGGATGTACGCATGATGCCTTCGCCATCACCATCCCCGGGAAAACTTGCTCATATCAAGGCTCTCAATCGGGATACACAGCGATCTCCAAAATCCATCTCAGAATGGTCGTTACCCAAAAAATCTCTAGCAGATATACAATTACCTCTCATACCTACTTTTGGTACTCCTCCAAGACCTGTCTCGCGAAAAAGCTTCCCGCTCTCTTTCGTTTCCGCAACAACTTCTCCTGCTTCCCGTCTGCTAGCTAAACCGCGGCATTCGGCTGGGTACGTACCCGCGTCATCCGTACTCGACGTGCCAAGAAGTGCTGTGCCTCCGAAATCACCACCGCAGCCGTCCTCTATGAACGGCACCCCAATTGCCGGCCCTGCCTTCTCTTCCGCTAGCAGAAGCAAAAATGCATTCTACGAGCCACCTTCCAAGCCTAAAGGGGCCGAGACGGCTCGAGCGGAGAACCGTGCTGTAGAGCCCGAAGCATCCGTGACGGGACCCCGCAACGAAGATGCGGACACAGACATGGCTGATGCACCGGCTGAAGAGCGGCACTCTGTTCTGGATTCGCCCTGAGTTGGAATTCTCAATATTTGGAGCGGACGCTGCGGAAGAAAATGGAACCATTTCTAACGGCTTCCACGTGGCATCGCCGGATCAGGGGAAGAGGAAGAGGGTTCCCCCAGGCGCATTCATGTCCGACGAAGAGGATGGCATGGAGAAAGATGATGTAATAAGTGCCGAGCCGGTCCCACCGCAAAGACGAAGCCGGTCCCCCCCGGCAAAAGGAGAAAAGCCATTGCCAACCACAGAAAAGAAGAGCACGAGGCCGCGGTACTCTACTACAAGAGAGGTGCAACAGCTGAAGCGAAGCATACCTGGTTCGCTGATGATGGACGAGTATGATGAGGAAGAGGACCACGTTACACCGTTGAGGCCGCCGTCGCCGCCTCGACGGTTACGCAAGGGACGGTCCTCCACGTCGTCGGATATGGGGGAAGAGCCAGAGGCGCCGCAAACGCGTCGGCGGTCGTCGAGACTGTCGAACCAGATGAACCCCTTGCCGGACGAGGCGCCAAAGAATCCTAGCGCCCCGACCAAGACGAGGAAGAGTACGAAATCGTCATCCTCGACAAAGAAGAGGCGGTGATTCAAGTTGCGATGGCATGTTTGCTTGTATATATAATTTATCGTTTCGTAAATGCAGTAGTACAACCGTAGCTATCACCTCGCATGATATTTCTGAGATCAATTGATAGGTTTTTGCTGTCATCCACGTCATGTCCCATGGCCGTTTTTTCTCGATTCCAGTACCACAAATAAAATCATTTTCACACCTGCGAGTTGTGGTCATCTCGCGTGCCTCTTCTTCTCTGGTATGTCCTGTTGCACTTTTGCCAGCGTTGAAGGAGTTGACCTTGGATGGGGTGACCTACTATGAATAACAAGACTTGCAGCTGGCTTTGGTCAAGCGCAGCTCTAAAGGCTCCACCTCGAGCCATGCAGCTGCGATTGGACTTGCTTGGAGGTTATAACATATACTACGCATCATCCACCTTTGAAGTCGACGCATGTGTCTATTACGTCGGAGAGCGACGGCGCTGCCCAAGAATTTTTTCACACCCTCTTCAGCGAGCTCCAATCAGAATCCTTGAAACCGAGGCGACTATGACATGTTTGACTGGACTATAAAGCCACTCTCATCCTTTGGTCGCTGCCTTCCTATCCGAACTTGTCATGTGAGAATGATGATGATGATGATGATGATGATGATGGGTGGGCTCAATCCTACGGGCCAAGCAGAGACGTCGCAGGGTTCTTGCGAAATCCAAAAGCATCGTACAGTCATCTGCCTCTCGGCCGTAAGCATGATAGTGGGTGAATTAAGGTACAATCAGGAGATGGTATCCGACAGCTTGAGAAGATCCTCGCTATACGGGACCCCTGAGGCATTGGTACGACTGTTGCCACATGACAGCACTTCGTAACATCTCATTATCTAGTTTCGAGTTTATTGTAATATAACTGTGATGAATGAAGTGTCGACTGCACTGATATCGCTGCCGAGATTCCGACCGCTTTTCCTCGTTCCAAAGACGTACAAAGAAGTATCCCGCCCACGTTCAATCAAAGCCAACCAAGAATGCGAAAATGAAAGAACATGGCCGAGTTAGGGTAATATGCAATACGTCATGGACTCTAATAGCCACCAGTAGCACCGTTGACCTGGGAAAACGGTGTGAGCGACATCCACCAAGGACCAGGAACACAGGACACGACGGCACGAACCTGCCCTAGTGTTACAATAGGAGAGATCATGCATTTACCTTGTCTTTCAGAGACGAGATAAATTGTTGATAACTGGGCAAGACGTCCGCTCTGTCCTGGATCAAAGCGCTTAGCGCCCACAATCTGAGCGGGGGTTCGCCGTCCTCTCTGACGACATAGAGATGCGGGTAGTAGACCCCACGACGCATCTCCCGCGTCTTTTGGATGATAGCATTCACCCGCTGGGAGAACGAGTTATCCAGCGTAGGCAGCGTAGTCTTCATCAAAGTTCAGCACGTAGTAGTCAGGTCATAAAACTGTCGTCACTTGCCTTTCCACCTCTCAATACATCATAGGAATGCAAATTAATACATCCATAATCAGCTGCGGGATTGCATCACGGCCGACCCAGAGGAACATCGTTTGCGCGTCTTCAATAAGGTACAAGCCATGCCGCTCCAAGCGTTCTGATGTCAAAGGCAAGGCAGCGGGCATAATGACACCGTTTTCGCCTATCGTTCCAGCCTTGGATTCATTTGATAAGAGGATACATTAAAATGATTATGGAATCATTACCTCTGGAGGCATATTATGCAGACAGTAGAAAGTAGGATATATATATGGAATGAGGAGCTGCGACGGCAAAGAAGAGAGCAGAGCCTGAGCGTAAGCGCGAATATCGGGGGGGATTTGGGCACTTTGGCGTACGCCAACCTATTCATACATCGTTACCAGGACTGGCTACACAAGGCAAATTCAACTTACGTTTTTGAGGAGACCGAGAACCAAAACCGGAAGCATCTTCATGTTGTCACTGATGGCCAATTGTGCGCTGGCGCCCGCCCCAGCTGCTGTCATGTTGCTTTTGTAGGAAACGAGAATGTCCACCAATCTCTGGAAGATGTACTCCCGACTGTCCTCCAGCTTGTGCGTCAACGATCGCTCAACGGCCTTGTCGGCAAAGAAGGTAGCGAGTGCAATCTGGTCTGCAGATGCATAGACTTCCGAAAGGTTGGTCGTCGTAGGCAAAGAAAGCGTGATGACACGAATTCGACGTTCCCCTGTTTTCTCTATTCATCCTCATCATTCAACACGGATCGATTATGGACATACCATAACAAGTGGTGTGTAAAACGGCCGTCTGGAAGACCACGAATGGTGTTGTAATGCTTTCCTCAATTTGGATTTCTATCGCATATGACTGGTCCTGTGGTACAGCCGGCATGGCGAGAAGATCTGTGGAGCGAACAAAGAAGTTTCCGTGGAAAGAGGCCATACGCAAGCCTCGCGAGGCACGAACGCGCATGACGGCTTCTAACATGATGGGCATGGCAAGCACTTCACCAAATTCATGTGCAAATTTGATGGCATCCTCCGTTCGGGCCGCATTGAAGGCCGGATAGTAGTAAGTCTGGCCAGAAGTGTAATGGGGAAGGCATGCTATAATCCAATCAATATGCTATTCGTTGTAGTTCTTAGAATATCCCCACCAAGGGAAGCAACGTCCTGGTATGAAGCACTGAAAAGGAACATGTCGACAGAAACTTGAGACCGCGAACATTCAATAGCGAATGTCTTATAGAATGGCGATGCAGCTTGCAGCAAGCCAGATTCCTTGGTCGGCGATCAATAAAAATAAGCATGTGATCAGAGAGTAAACAAACTTTCGAAGTGCCAAGGATCTTGGGATCTTCTCTGTTTTTAAGGGCGCCAGCGCCTACACTTGGCAAGGAGGCAGAAAGAACGACGACCTTCCCGCCAATGGAAGACTATAAAAAGTGTTACTTTCAAAAGATCAATGGCATGTCGTGATGAACTTACCATCAACTTGTAGCCAGATTGCAAAGCAGGCCCAAGTGCACTTCCAATGATAGTGTTGTCTTGGAACATGTCATTGATCCGGCCCAATAACGCTTCCAGTGACTGTTTTGACTCTGCTAAATTAACCAACAGGTCGGAAGGTTTGGGCAAGAAAACATCGTCTAACGTCAGAGACGACCAGCATTGAGGACTCTGTTGTCCCGGGCTACACATGAATCAAAAAACAGGGATAGGATGCTCAGAAAATGGATCCTACAGGCATGGAGAAGAAGTACAACGACGTGTCATAGCAAATAATGGCCACTTTGGTTCGTTCGTCTTCGTCTGGGATTCTGTCCAGATTTTCTAGGATGGTTCTTGTTGCAGTTGCGACCATTCCTATCATCAATGTCAGCTCATGGATGCGCGCCCGGGGAAAGAAATGCGCACCGCATTGAACAGCAGCATGACTCACGTCAATGAGGAAGACATAGACGGCGGGTTGGGGCGGCCGAACCATATACTCAGTTGGGGCTACAAACTCCACTACAGAATGATTGAGCTCTGGACGAGCCCAGCGATCACCAGGTTGATTGCGAGTTTGGTCCCAGTCAAAGAGTTGAGGGACCTCATTTGACATGCTACACATACAACATCTCCATCTGCCGCATATAGTCAAGACGGATGAAAACAAGACTCGGGCAAAAAACGCGAAACTTGCCTGTTACCACCCTCAATGAATTGCACGTAGGGGTTGATGTAGGTCCTGCAGCGCCTGCAACGCGCAATGATTGTGTCAGTCACCACGGGAACGGGATTCTCTCCTTCGTTCAGTGTTCGATAGGGCGTGATCACCAGCGCGAGAGGGATCTTGGATTTCCCCAATAACGACGAGGTAGTTGGTACTGCGTTCAACGTACATCTTTTATAAGATGGATCAGCGTTTGCATAGGGGGACGGTGATAGACAAGAGCCGGGTGGTAGTCGGATTTCAGGCGGGGGTCTGTGTAATTCGCGGGGGTCAGGTGGCGACGTGAAGAGATTGGTCGTGAACAATTGCAGTTGCTTATGACCACCGATGCCCATCTGGCCAAACTGATTCGCCAAGTCCGCGACGGGCTGGCCATAGGTTGGCTGTGGAGGCTGTCCGTATACTGGTCCGTTGATGTACTCGGGCTCTGGCTGATGTCCATAGTACGGGGGTTGACCAGCTGCGGCTTGCGCCTGCTGAGCCTGAAACTGGCTCTCGGCCGCTAGCCCTGGTGTGAAAAGATGAGAACCAGATGTGGGGGCTGCGGGTACGGGGGGGGCAGCATAAGAAGGATCGGAGTAGGATTCCGCCCCATAATAGACCTGTGTTTGTCCCGCAGCATACTGACGACGCTTGGATTGGTGATGCGATGGGGGCGGCGAGGCGGACGGCGCGTTTTCCATGGCGGGGGGCTGCACAGCGGGGGGCTCCCATTGGGAATGGCCCGAGTTGGTTTCTGTGCAGGCGTCATTCTAGGAGGATGGTCTGCGGACACACGACCTACCAATGAACAGATAACGCTGGGCCGCTTCGTTCCTGCGAAAAAGTTGAGTGCGCGCTCATACAAGCGAGCCAGACAGTACGCACCACTGAGCAACCCATCCAAGGGGTAACTGGTGTCCGCTGGAAGCCATAGAATGGTCGTTACTGTAAGATGCACTCAAAACTGACAATCGCCACGTCCTCGATAAACAACGACAAATACACTGCTAACGTTTCTCGGCCAACCTCTTCAGCAGAACCCCCGTGCAGTTCTCCAGCGACTGAACCTCCTCTACAGTCGGATCCGCACATCCGCCCCACCGTATCTTGAGGTTCTCATCAATAAGATATACGTATCCTACCCTCGAGTTTGTCATGCCCAGGGCCTCCCGCACATACTCCAGATTCTGGCTTGAGATCAGATAATTTGGGTGCAGCTCTTTGGGCACGGTCGAGCGTAGTGACTTGGTAAAGAGGTTCACTAGAAAGGACTTGAGAAGATTCTCCTGCAGGTTGATCTGTAAATATTGGTAGAGTGGATTTGATGAGTATCGCGTGTGCGTTGGGTCAACGAATGCCCTTGCGTTGAGCTGAGAGTAGCGCAATTCAGTTTTGCGTGTTTTGAACCTGCTAGCGTCATACCTCTGAAATTTTGGTACCCAGCACTGGCTAGTATAGTTACGCGACCAAAGCACATGGTCGTAGTATTCTTCTCAGTGTCCTCGTCCAGATCCTTCCCGAATATGTTCGGAAGGTATAGGGCTTTCTGGTGGTTACTGAGCATTCGCATTACAGACTATCCAGGGACGTACGTCTTCACGAATGAGGACCTTTGGCGCTATCCATGTTTTCCCAGCATGCCTCCGAGTCATGTTCAGATCATGAAAATACCCTTTGCTTGCTTCCTTGATGCTACGAACAAGGTTAGCCAGTAGATCAACCTTGGAGCGGCGGACATACAGATGTTTCCGCTGCTCCATACGAGCGTCATGCTCCATGAGTTCCTTGATACGTTGTGTCCTGGTCTTCTTGAAGATCGTTGGACGCTCTCTAACACCAAGTGGCCGACTCAATAATGACAACTCATTTTTCTTGGGAGCATCGTTGCTTATGGGTTGTAAGGTATCGGTGGGATTAGTTGCCGGGTTCCTGTAAACGCCTGACGGTATAGCTCAGGGTCCGCCGCGCACTTGAGGAAGGAAGGAATGTCCGGGAGAGCAAGGACTCCGGCATAGCATCGTGGGAATCTGAGTTCTGACGCGCATTCACGTGCCTCGCGTCGCCTCAGGTAAATGTTTCAACAAGGCGCCGGTACAAGAACCGATCATAGGAGGCGGTACATAGACCAATTCTTACTGCAATCTGATGCAAATATACCATGTATATTCACTGGAACGCAGACCCACGTTGAGGTAAACAAAAATCGCGAAACGCGTCGCGTACTCACGTGACTCATAAACAGAAGTACATAAATTGGCGTGCGGTTAGCATTTTTGCTGATTCACCAGCCTTGCTTTCGTACCGTCATCTCCTACACCTTACTCTTGTATATTTCTTTGTATCCACTACTATCATGGTATGTGATATCACATCATCTGTTGGATGTATCTGACGATTGGCGCGAAAGAGCGGAAAGGGTTTGTGCCACGCTGGTGTGCAAAGATTACGGCGATTCTGACACATAAACAGGAAAATCTGGAAAGTCTGCTGGTGGCAAGGCCGGTGGTGAAGGAAAGACTCAATCTCGCTCTGCAAAAGCGGGTCTCCAGTTCCCAGTCGGTCGTGTACACCGTCTACTGAAGAAGGGTAACTATGCCCAGCGTGTTGGTGCTGGTGCTCCAGGTAGGCAGTCGAGTTACATCCGATACGATACGATTGACTCATGCAACCCAGTGTACCTCGCCGCGGTGCTGGAATACCTGGCAGCTGAAATTCTCGAGCTAGCTGGTAATGCTGCCCGTGATAACAAGAAACAACGTATTGTGCCAAGACATCTGCAACTAGCTATTCGTAACGATGAAGAGTAAGCGACTTCGTCATTTGCTGTATTGGCTCCTTGAGCTGAGATGGCATAGACTGAACAGACTGCTGGGCGATGTTGTCATATCCCAAGGAGGTGTTGTACCTCACATTGCGGCAGTAAGTGTTTATGTACAGCAGGTTGGTGCGTGTATTGACGTGTGGTAGGAATTGCTGCCTAGCAAAACAAGGTGTGATAACTGTGCTAATGGTATCAAAGTGCTGACGGCCTGCACAGCAAAAAGAAGGAAAGCGACGAGGCTTAAAGTCTTGGCTTTGTCTATTATTATTTCTGGCTTGTATTTCTATTATGCAATCTACTCCTATTCTTTTTATATCTTCGGAATTTCCCTAAGCTACCTTTGGTTTATGTGCAACCGCCATGAGATGGATCACCCCTCCAGATAGACGCGAACTGACTCTCCTTTTATTCTCTTTCACGGTCTATCTCATCTCCTACAATCTCGACTCATCATTGACTATACTCGGCCTGAATCCTGCTGCAACAGAAGCCGCCGTCCTGTCTCGTCTGGGCGTCAGCGAGACGAAATTCATTGACAATGACGGCCGCAAGCCTGAAGGATGGAGAGACGAATTGGAAGAACAAGCATATGGGGACTGGCGTTGGGAAAATCAACGTATTGCAGGTGATGGTTCCGAACAAAGTCAATCCAAGGGCATGGGCAGGCACGGTGCGATGTGGATGAGCAAAAGACTTTTGGGACCTACTACGAACAAGCGAATGGGAGAGACAACTGTAGACCAGGCATTGCTCTGGTGGAAGGAGGACCTTCCTGTGACCAAGCTGGTGAAGCATGCACCAGGTACGAACCCCCATGTGAGCGAGAATCGAATAATATTCGCCCTTTTCAAGGTTACACTATCCTGGACAACGTCATTCTATTCAATAAAACCATGTACATCGTCACCAATAACCAGTCTTCATTTCCAGACTTGACTTCCATCGTCGCTACACCCAGCATGGATTACAACAATTGGCAATTTACGACAATAGAGGAAGGAAGGTCCATTCTAGGAAAATACGGAGGGGTGTGCGTAAATTAGTCTACGTATTGGATCCAATCTGCCAAATTCTGACAATAGCACCGACAGGATTCGAAATGTCACTTGGATGTCTGCTGACAAGACGCCCCGTGAGTATGCTTCCATTTAGAAGGCTTCGCCTCGTTGACTTTTTTCTCCTAAAGACAATTCCACACTATTTGCACTTTGGCGCACATACAGCTCGCTTGACACATCTATTGACGCTTTAGGCAGGACCACGCTCCCGGCCCCCGTTCGACTAGTCTTTCCCAACAATCGTTTCTTCACGGACGCAAACCCACCTTTCAAGGATCATTGGATACGCAGAAGACGAGTGGATACTGGGTTCCATCCCTACCTTGCGAAAGCCGCATTTCCTCAGCTGACATCACTCTACTGCGAAGATTGGGAGGACTACCACAAGATGGCTGTCCCATTTCTGATCGAACGCATAGTTGTAGCCGATCGAACCGCCGCTCAAAGATCGGTAGAGCCAAATCAGCCGATTTTCTCGCCACCTTTTACGTTGGAGCCCTCGTCTTATTGGTGGGAGCCTATAAGGCGTACATTAGCGACCTATTATGACTTAAATGAAGGAGAGGCTTCGTCGAAGCCTGTTGTAACGTACTTACACAGACAGGGCGAAGCAAAGGGCCCGCGGCTACGGGATGACGATCACGAGCTACTCATTCGCTCCCTTAAGAATATGGCAAGAGGCAACGGGTACGAGTTCCACGTGGTCTCGACTTTGACCGCACAAACTACATGGGACGCTAAAATGTTGGCTATTGCTCGCTTCATCTGTGAGCATTTCATTTTCCATCTTTCCATAGCTGTAAAGTTGATTGTGCTCCCAAGGTCGTGTTAGGCCCGCATGGCGATCACCTCTTTGATGGCATGTTATGAAACCCAAGTCTACTCTAGTAGAGCTCTTTCCCGGAGATGCCTTTGTGCGTGACCGAGAGTTAGCTGCACGTTCGATAGGATTACACTATATCGCCATGTGTCGTGACCGGTGCGTGCGCGAGTTGCTGATGCATGAGATTGGGCTACTGATACGTCATCTGTAGCAAGTATTCTTCGGCTAACCTTCCGCCGGTAACGACACCGAATGATGAACAGGCTGTACGGATAGACGTCGATGCGATTGTAGATGCGATCCGATCTGCCTTGTCTGGCCAATGAAAGTAGTAGACTATGTACTTAGACATGCATGTACACTAATTGTTCTCATTCCCTTCCCATTACATACTACACCGGGTTCTAAATAATAATGATAATAAGGCTATAATGGATGATATCCCTTCAAGTATGTTGTTCCAGAGCTGCGAGCGGGCGCAAGCCAGTTGGCACGTGCCATTTTCTATTTTTTTTCCGCATAGAAATGTGTATTACCGATATAAAGTAGAAACTATCTACCGCTCTGACAACGAGTCGTTGGCAACTCATGGCCACGGAGCGAGATGCCGAGAACGGACATCAATGCAAGTACACCTGGGACTCTTTTTTTATCTCTGCACCTTAAAAAAAAAGAATATGGTCTCTTTTTATCCACGCGCGTAAATCATTTCGACCAGTTACATACCGTTCGACCGCAACCAAAGGTTAAGGAGCCTTTTGCGTCGGTCGCCCATTCTCACAACCCCCAGTCGTGCCCACGTGTACCCGCTCCAACTGTGCATGGACTATGATTTCGGCGAACGATGACCACTGCGAGTCGCGCCTCCATATTGTCATTGATGATATTTTGATAGCATATCCATCTCTACATTCTTCGTGATCTCTGCCGAATTTGTTTGACTGAATGGCTACAGCAAATGAACATGCTACCAATGACCACTTCGTCCTTTAAAGGCCGGTACTGGAGAGGCGCATTCGCATTACCGCTAGCCAAGTTGTATTGTTCAAGGCCAAGCGAACGCGAGTCTCCAGCGTTCCATGATGGCGTTAGCACTCAAGTCCAATTAGTTTATCCAGTCAAACATGACGTTGAAATCTGCTCAGGAGATTTACAAGCCTCTACTACCGTCTCAAATTTAAACCAGATTCCATCAGAGAAAAGAATAGGGAGTGCCAGAGATCGGGTAGAGGAAGGAACTATTGGCGAAGAGACAATAACAAAAAAAGCAACTGGCTCGGATAACTGGGAAAACGATCCTGATAACGCTAGAAATTGGTCCCTCCGAAGGAAATGGCTGACTGTTGCTATTGTACGCTTTTTTCTCTCTCTCGACGTTATATATTGCTTAGTTTTTTAATGATTCAGGTGTCATTCTACACGTTCATCCCGACATCAAGCAGTTCTATGATGGCCCCAGGCTTGCCTGAAATAGCCATAACATACGGCATTGTGAACGCTACTACTGGAGCACTTACGCTCAGCATATTCTTGCTGTCATTTGCTATTGCGGTATTTCGTTTCTCTTCTAGATAAGAATAGAAGGTGTTCTGATGCTCAGGACAGCCCCTCGCCCTTGGACCTCTGTCCGAGATGTATGGACGAGCGTGGGTCTTGAATATTGCTAATATATTCACCACGGTTTTCAGTGCAGCATGTGCGTCTGTCCCCAACGACTGGGTCTCTGCTAGCGTTTCGTTTCCTTGGTGCGTATCTCAAGAAAGTATTTCGTACCTACGTTGGCTAATTGTTGAGTGGAGCCGGATTTTTGGGAGCAGCTCCGCTTGCAATCGGCGGGGGATCCATTGGTGACCTTTTCTTCGAGCGAGACAGGGCCTCCGCTATGGCTATTTATATGATAGGGCCTATGATTGGCAGGGTTCAACATTCAGGTTTGGTGTGATGATTCCATACTTCTTCAGGTCCTGTTACTGGCCCTATCATTGGAGGTTTCGTTGTCCAGTACCTTGGCGTCAAGTATATTTTTATCATCCTTGCAGGTACGGCTTTTCGTTATATCCTGAAAGTCACTTCATACTGTTCCCAGCCGCTTCTGGTCTGGCTTCCATTGTCGGCGATCCCTTTTTGCGAGAGACCTACGGGCCCTGTAATACAGATTAGAAAACTTAAACAAGATACGAGCGATCCCGAAAAAGCGGCGAAGCTTGAAGAATTATTGGGTTCGAAGACGAGCAAGCTGCAGGAGCTCCGAGCAAACCTCGTGCGACCTGTCATTTTGTTAACGCGTGGCTTCACTTGCTTCGCTCTCAGCTTTTACATGGCTTAGTATGCCTCGTTTTGTCTTCTATCAGATAGCACCTCTAATGTAACATTTGAATGATTTAGTCTTTATGGTGAGTCACGGCGGAAATGGAGTACGAATAGGTAACTGATAACACGTCAGGTATTTTCTATATAATGTCTAGCACGTTTGGCCGTGGGTTCTTGTGTGCAAATATCTTGTCTAAGCGTTGACAATTCACAGAACTTTTCGAAACAACGTACGACTTCAAGGCTGGCACAGCAGGTCTGATGTATACGGGCCTGGGCCTGGGTTTTGTGTTCGCTATCCTGTTCTGCGTGCGGACTGCTGATCGATTGTACAAATCTGTGGGTAGAAAACTTCTTGTCGGATCTTATTACGACTCGCTGATCACTTCAGCTCGCTGAAAAGAATGGTGGAAAGGGCAAACCAGAGATGCACATGCCTGCAATGATTTTTGGGCTCATTTTTTGTGCCTATTGGTTTGTTGTATGTTATATCCCTCGAATTCCGCAAATCGACTTTGATTAACATTCAGTTGGTATGGATGGGCTGCCCAGGTTAAATTGCATTGGACAATGCCTATGGTCGGTTCTGGTATATTTAGTTTCGGTAGGTGGATGCTACCAGTGGCAAGTAACTGGTGAACTCTGTGTTAGGCATGTCGTCTGTGTTGTACGTAGTGATCTAGTCAGCATGTATCTTACTGATATGCATTCGACCAGTATACCGATTCAATTATATCTTGTCGATGCGTTCAAGTATGCCGCAAGTGCTGTTTCTGCAGCATCAGTATTTTTCTCAATTCACAGTATCTGGATATATACTTATGCTGACGCAGGTACTCCGGTCGTTGCTCGGTTTCGCCTTTCCTTTGTTCGGTGAACAAATGTACCATGTATTGGGCCTTGGGCCCGGAAATTCGGTATGCTTTGGCCATGCCTTGAACATTTCTGCAGGGCCATTGATTTGATATGTCTCCTATAGTTGCTCGCTGGCCTTGCAATTGCCCTTGGCGTTCCTTTCCCTATCTAGCTATACTATAAAGGAGAGGCAATGCGTGCCAGGAGTTCTCTGGCATAACGCTTTACAGAGTTTCAGCACAGGACTCGGCGCAGTACGAGTCTTCATGCGATCGATCGCCAGTACGACATTCCCTCGCTTATGATTTTTTAAAAAAAGAAATCGAGGAAGGATTTTAATGAGCATTTATGACACAATATTTCGCGTTGTCACCATGCGGTGAGATTATGATTGGACTATTTAATTCCCTTCTAGGAATCGTTACCCGGTATACATGCTTGTGCGAGACACTTACCGAACACTACTAGGTTTCTTACTTTTCGTAGTGCGCATGCACTTATTGAACTAAGCTCAAATCAAAGCATGGCATATTTCTATATCGTACTCTGCCAGGCAGTTGATCGCTTCCACTTGAAGTCATTTTCCACGTAGGTTCTGCCCGCCAGCCGGTACTACATCTGCAGCGTGTTGAAAAGCGCCGGACGAACACGCGGATGCAGACACCCATGGTTCTGGAAGCACGGCTATCGATCGATAAAATTGCCGGTGAACACATTGTTACACGGAGGCATGAAGCATCTTCGAAAAGGGGGTGCAGGAGCTTAAAGAGAGAAACTACGATGCGCGTAGCCAACCGCTAACTGAAACACCTCGATATAAGAGCAATATTGTATGAATGACAGCGGAACACTAACTATGGCGAGTATCGCCGTCGGTGCCGTCGACTGGTCCAGAGTTTATTAAATGAGCACCGTGAGATGCGCTGAAGCTACTCGGGCGCTCTAGTAGCGAAGTACGTTCGCCAGAGTGATCAGCACAGAGATTGCGCTTGGGGCTATTGTGGCCTTTACATTAAATACGGCCCAGTTAGTAAGTAAAGCTTGTAAAGCTTACATAAAACAGATAACATGCCAGAGCCGCCACGCGCCAAGAGTTAAACAGGCATTTTCTCACCGCCAGCCGTGTGTGCCGTCGGTCCAGCAACTGGCTTCAGCCTCTCGATATTTCTATGGAAGTAGACAAGCCTTTGCGCTTATTCGAAGGACTTGACTTCTGGTCGACCACTCACTTTTCATCACAACGAGCGGAGCAGTTAAATTTAAAAAGATTCGACTCCATGACCTGAACATAGACATGTCATCGGTAACCCAACCGGGTCCTTGATTGACTAAAGGATCATAACGTGAAAAGATCCGCCGTCTGATGATTGAAAAGCAGAGCTTCTTGCACTTCCCCTCATCAATTTGCTGCTGCTGCAAGGCAGCAAGCTTCAAGTGCAAAGACAAAGTCGAATACGATGGCTGGATTTACCGATAACGACACGCCATTGGAGACTGTGCAAGAGGTCTCCAGGCCCAGTGCAAGTGATGTCTCGACTATAAACCAGGTCCCGCTGTCAGGAGGACGTCAAACCACCTAATTTTGCGTCTCTTGGCATGAAAAATGAGAAACAGCGGCTAGAAGATGGCGTTGTCGAAAAGAAAAGGACGCAAAAAGCTGATTTGGAAGCTGAATGGGAAGATGACCCTGATAATGCCAGAAATTGGCCTCTCGGAAGGAAATGGGTTGCGGTGGCTGTTGTATGCATCCTTACTTGGCGATTGCGAGTCCGTTAACATCAGCTTGGGCAAATTAGGTGTCATTCTACACATTTATTCCACCATTAGCTAGTTCCATGATGGCGCCAGGTTTGCCTGAAGTTGCCAAGAGATATGGTATTACAAACCCAACAGTTGTGGCGTTGACGCTCAGTATCTTCTTGTTGTCATTCGCTCTTGCGGTATTCCGTTTTGCTGGTTGTCGGCGGACCCTATTCTAATATGCAGATTAGCCCCTTGTACTCGCACCTCTGTCGGAAATGTATGGGCGGACGTGGGTCCTTCATATCTCTAATATCTTCACTGTGGGCTTTAGTCTCGGATGTGCATTCTCACCGACGACTGGCTCATTAATAGGATTCCGTTTCCTCTGTACGTCTATCGGGTTAAGTTTTAAACGCTCTTCACTAAAGAACCCTGGCACGTCCAGCTGGTTTTTCAGGAGCAGCTCCGATTGCCATTGGTGGAGGGTCAGTTAGTGATCTCTTTTCCGAGCGGGACAGGGCATCCGCTATGGCCGTGTATACAGCAGGGCCTTTGATTGGTATGAGTCAGGCTTCAGCACACTGGAGCGATTTTGCGAGTGCAAATTCACAGGTCCTGTCATCGGGCCTATCATCGGAGGTTTCATTGCCGAAACTATTGGCGTCAAATATATCTTCATCCTCCTTGCTGGTATGATCAAACCACTCCTCTAAATGCAGAAGTTCATCTTGGCTTTTCGCAGGTATTTCTGGTTTGGCCACTATTCTCGGACTTCCCTTGTTGCGAGAGACGTACGCACCTGTCATTCAGATCAGGAAGCTCAGGAAATGTGCCAGCGATCCTGAAAAGGCGGCAAAGCTCAGAGAATTACTGGATTCGGACAAAAACAAGTTGGAAGTCCTACGAGAAAATCTTGTGCGACCTGTTGTTTTGCTCACGCGCAGCTTTATTTGCTTCATTCTCAGTCTTTACATGGCATTGTGAGCCTGATTTGAACCTCTTTCAGACAGTACCACTAACATGCATAACTTTTCCAGCCTGTATGGTAAGCTACGATTAGAAATGAACAGGCGTTTTGATCACTTACAAATGTCAGGTATTTACTATCTCATGTTTAGCACTTTCGCCAGTAAGTGATATGGTCTTCGTGAGACGAGTTTTTTGCAGTGCTAACTGATTTACAGATTTCTTCCAATCAACATATGGCTTCAAGGCCGGCGTGGGTGGACTAACTTACTTAGGCTTCGGAGTCGGCTTCATGCTCTCCCTGATATTTGGTGCACGAACAGCTGCTCAAATATACAAAATTGTGAATTGCATTGAATCATTTGAGAACTCGTGACTAATTAGATTAGCTGGCAGATAGAAACGGTGGCAAGGGAAAACCAGAAATGCGCATGCCTGCGATGATTATTGGCTCATTTTTCGTGCCCATTGGTTTGTTGTATGTCTAACTCTCATCCTGAAAATGTGATCTGACTATCACTTAGCTGGTATGGGTGGTCTGCCCAGGCAAGACTACACTGGATCATGCCGATAGTTGGTTCTGGTATTTATGGTTTTGGTGAGTATGTTGCGCTTATGGCACATCCGATTAAACTCACTTACACTGGGATAGGCATGTTATCTGTCTTGTACGTAACAATGCAGAGTAATACCACCTCCCTGACCTGCCCCGACTAGCTTGCCAATTCTATTATACCTTGTAGATGCGTTTGAGTATGCGGCAAGCGCCGTCTCCGCGGCATCGGTGATCCTCTTTCATATCCAGCGCCGAGCATCTATTTATTTATCTTACATAGGTATTCCGGTCAATCCTCGCGTTCGCCTTTCCATTGTTTGGCCAACAAATGTACCGTGCCCTGGGTCAAGGGGGCGGCAATTCGGTAAGTCTTGCGGCGTCCTTTGGGCCATGGATTTGACTGATTTGTGGATTGGTAGTTGCTCGCTGGCCTTGCCATTGTCCTTGGCATTCCCTTCCCTATCTGGCTGTACTATAATGGAGAAGCGATGCGTGCAAGAAGCACTTACACAAAATAGTGTTGAGATTTAATTCAGGATGCCGTTTGTTGACGCAGGGACACCAATACCTACACCTATAGAGAGACATCAGATGAATGTTAGTTATCATAGGCTTTGTGAATTATATATATTACCTTGGTGATTCATTACTTACTGTAAGCGGCCGCTCATACCTACGTGGAGCGTTCACCCGAGTCTTCAGGTGCGTCAGGTCCGAGACTTCGAGTCTCACCCAGAAACTTGTTGTGCTGCCGCAAATGCGACCCTATGTCGAAGAGGTAGACGACTTCTTTGGATAAGGGTATTCGAGAGTATGAAAGCAAGCGGAGCGGATCACAAAGAAGCAGATGAAAGCAAGTTGGATTCAAGAGTGTTGATGCGCCCATCATTCCATAGTCACTCCCATTTTCTCGTCCGAGTCACCGAGTCTACGCCGCTCTCATCTCTACATGCGCCGTTATTTTTCCAACAAAGAGAGTAACAGCGTACGGCGTCGTCGAGTCATTCAAGTTGGAACATCTCGCATCATCTTTGAAGAGGGAACATAACGTTATATTGTTATCCAGGGTATTTAATGAAGCAGACTTTTTCGGCTTAGACCCCCCGACGTCATGTCAAAAAGGATGATTGGCTGCTGTCATTACACTGGCACATATGAAATACACAGCACGACCCCAACATAGTGTACGACCTCTTTAGTAAGTGGTGCATTCAATGTGAATTCATTGCACAGTTGTCTCAATGAGTGTAGCGCTTAAGTTCCGTTCTCATTTGCTAAAATCATCTATCGTGCAATGCGCATGCGTTTGCACAGTCAATTCTACTGGCACGCTTTGAATCATTGTTCTTTCTGCTCATTCGCTCCCTAAAAAATATGGCAAAACGTGACTTATACGCGGTCTCGACTTTGACTATGTCGGCTACTTTGCTCGTTCATCCGCGAATTTCCATCTTTCCACATGATTGTCTCCAAGATTATGTTAGGTCCGCATGACGATCACATTTTGATGGCTTGTTCATGAAACCTCCACCCAAATCTAGGTAGAGCTCTTCCCCGAGAGTTGGCTATTCCATAGGATTACGTAATATCGCTATGTGTCATAATCGGTTGCATGAGATTGATATTGACATGTCATCTTCGGCTAACCTTCCGCCGGTAACGATACCGAATGGTGAGCAGGCTGACATCGATGCGATTGTTATGTATGCCTTCTACGGTGGACTGTGTTCTCGGAGCTAATTATTACCAGGCTCTAATGAATAATATGGTGTCCACTAATCAATAAACGTTGAACTTGCACTACTGTTGGCAACCGCGTGGCCATGGAGCGAGAGTGGACATCAACGCAAATGGCATAGACTTGTGTTCCTTCGACTCCTTCCACGTATGCTTCTATCGATTGGAGTGGGTGAGGCACCAATGCTTGTGCCAAAAGCAATTCACACCTGTTCTTTGTCCCATATCCTGGATTCAATCACTAGTCGTCATCCTCACCCAGACTTATGAGAGGGTTGTGTCGTCATCACTATGGAGGTATGGAACGGCGCCTTCCTACGATGTCAAGGTCACCTTCAGGGGCGTAAATCGCGGTGCCTCCGCGTAAGACTCCTTGTGTCTACTGTCCACGTTCGTCTCCTCTCTCTTTGTCACTGTCCTATTCTTGCACCATTCTCGCACCAACTATTCCACCACAATAGCCACATGGATGACGGGCTCCTGTCTTGTCTGCGTCCCATGGGCTCGGGTTCAGGTTCAACGTTCATCCTCAAATTCTGACGAAGTGATCATGATTGAATGTGAAGAGCCCATTTCTGCATGTGTTTTGCGGCTGCCGCGTTAGCATCACCTTATCTAAATGGGCATCTGCTTTCATTCGGATGTTTACTCACTCTTACCAACGTACTGTCATGAAACGTCAGGCACATAGCTTACTCATGGCCGTGGATTCCGCGAAAAGCATAGAATCGGTGTGAACCACGTGGGACTGCACAGCGGATTTAGGTAGAAGGGTCCGAGCCGATACAGCCCATAACCTTATCTAAAGAAGATTCGTTATGACGGTTCCTCAACTTATATATATGTGGACAGAAGCGTACCATGCTTAGCAATCTTTGCAGAAAATATCAGAAGACAACTCATGAAGGGCCGATTTCGGGCGACGGTTTCAAGAAATGCAAACTTGGAACCCCCTGGAAATTCGTAATAGATTGAACGTTTGTCGAAGTCGTCTGCTTGTGGTGATGCTGACTTATTGCCTTTTTCAGATAAGTTGACATGACCAAAAAATTTCGAAAAAATTAATGCAAACATAAATCACCCATTGCTGACCGAATCCCTGTCGGATCGTCATAAAAATTAGCGGGATGGCAAAGAAACATTCCGCGGAAGGAAAGAAAGGTAGTGCGCCCGAAAAGTAACGCCATGATCAGGCTAGTGACGCGAAGAGTCAACAGCGACCATGGGACGTTGTGTATGATACGTTTCGCGTTTCTCTTCCTTGGACTCGTTTCACGCGAAGCGCAACAACTTTAAGCGTTTAGCCAAAGATAACCCCTCTGCAGGCTCGTTTGCAGACATCAACGCTTTCGGTCTCTTACCCTTGATATAAGTCCAGAGCCTTGGCCGCCTCGTTAGTAATTCTCTTCAGCATTTTTCTCTTTGGGCCACAGCACTTTGCGACGATACGTACAGGGGTACTGCCCCATGTTGAGTTTCATCTTTTGTTAGTCGACTGTTCCCCAATACACTTTTCTATGCGGAGAAAAAAAAAGAAAAAGCTCGAGCCCTCGTTCGGGCGCCGTCCAACAAAATTCAGGTACCGCAAGGGGCTCCGAATTCACCATCCATTCCCAGCCACCAACTATCATATCACCCTATTGCCCTACCGTCAAAAACGGGATACGCCACAAGAAAAAGCTTTTCCACTTCGGTCATGCCAAAGTCGAACGCAAGGGGCAGGATCGTCGAACCCCATCTGGGAGTCACAGATGGACTGATAGCCCTATATATATCAGTCTCGCCATGATTCCCTTCCTCACCTCTCTCGGCCCACAGTTCAAAGGTACTTTCTGTGGTGCATTGGTTTTCGTACAGAACCGGGGCTTGTTCGGTTCCGCCACTTACCACGCAAAAAGGGAAAGGAATTACCTATTTAGAAACAGCCCCACGCTACGTCGACCAGTCCAGGAGTCCAATATCTGATTCGCCTTCATACTCGGACTGAGAGGCCCTGGTTTTACCAGTCCTTGTTGCAATAACCCCCGAGTAATAGAAGCACACTCACGCTTTCGTTTCGTCCTCAGCCTTTTCGTCCCTCGCACGCACAGACTTGCACAGTCATGTCCAGTTCATCCAGTCCCACAAGTCCTAAAATGGAGAAGCCAGGTACAAACCAGACCATCCAGTCAAGCCACATTCAGGAAAGTGTTTCCTGGTTGGCCAGGATCAGAGGTGGAACCCGGAAAAACAATCCACAAACGGAGTTTGACACGGTGGACGAGAAGGATTCGAAAGCACTACAGGCGGAATATGTGCCTGACATCAAGACCGGAGAAGAAGACGAAGAAGACGAAGAAGAGTATCCCGACGGTGGGCTCCAGGCGTGGCTGGTGGTATTGGGGGTGAGCTTCTCTCCAATCTATTTGACTCTGGCTGACCATGTGTACCCAGGGCCTGCTAAACACCTTTTCAGCGTGAGCCCCAGCCTCCGCGACACGTAGAACTTGAGCTAAACGAAAATTTCTTGATTTGAAATCAGGTTTGGATTCGTGAGTTCATGGGGAGTAAGTATCTAATTCTTAGATGCGTTCTTGGAAGCGAGACCTGACAACTTGTTTTGTAGATTTTCCAGGCTTATTATCAAAGTACGGTTTTGAAGGACGAGTCGCCTTCGAACATGTACGCTCCCTCTACATTGTGTCTTTTGGGTTAGATGATTCATACTTGCGCGCGGTTGTAGCGCATGGATTTCATCGGTTCAGTACGCGCTTGTCCTCCTTCCCAACATTCTCGTCGGGCGGTTGTTCGACCTGGGCTACTTCCACTCCCTACTCATCACTTCTAGCATCCTATTGGTCGTAGCCACATTTCTGGTGGCCGAGTGTAAAGTCTATTGGCAATTCTTGCTATGTCAGGGCTTCGCTGTTGGCGTACGTTCTGGTATCTCTTCACTTTGTGCCTGATGACTGACACTGGAGATTTAGCTTGGCATGTGGAGGAGTATTTGGTCCGACGACTGCTGTGATTGCACATTGGTTCAAGAAAAGACGGGGGGTTGCGATGGCTTTTATGGCAATGGGCTCATCGCTCGGCGGGTCGCTGTTCCCCATCGCTGCAAAACACCTGATACCCCGAAGTGGGGTAAGACGTCCTCTCTCCTTTTGTGCTCGGCGTGAAGCTCAACTTGCGACAGATTCAAGTGGACCATGCGTACCATTGCCTTCATTCCTCATCTTTACGCTCAGCATATCAAACCTCATCATGAAACGTCCGGCTCCCGCCCAAGGAATCTACCCGGCGGGCTACTCAACCTTGCCGCCTTTCGGTCGCCTGCATATACGATCTATTGCATGTCCGGCGTTCGTGACCTTACTAGGGCTGTACACTGTGCAAACGTACATTGCCATAGCGGCGGTGGGTGTGCCAGGCTTGTCTGGGACGCTCTCGTTTTATCTTGTGTCGATTTCGAACGCGTCGGGTCTGCTGGGGCGGTACGCATCTGGCGTGATTTGCGATAGGTTTGGGCCGATAAATACGATGGTGCCTTCTACGGATACTAGCTGCGACTTGTGACGTTATCTGGCCATATGTGCGAACGGCGCATGGACTGGTGGGTATTGCGGTCGTGTACGGGTGAGTCGCTTGATTGTGTAGTGTTTCATTGAGCTGGTTGCGTACAGCTGTGCTAGGCTTTGTACGGGAGCAGACATATCGCTAATGCCGATCCCGCTGAATGAATATGGGGGACACGAGAGACGTGGGACGCCGGGTTGGGATGTATGTGACTATTCTGGCATCTGGGTTCGCTGGTGGGGCCACCGATTTCCGGGGCAGTCAACAAAGCGTCAGGAGGGTTCAAGGCCGTTGGGTGGTATGCGGGCTCGGTGGTTCTACTCGGCGTGTCGATGATGGTTGTGGTCAGAAGGCTTATGTTGGGGAGGTGGATAGGAAGAATGTAGATATTTCTTGTATCAATCGAGGGGTACGAGCAGATCTAGGCGTTGACTTGCCACATCGACTGCGGTGGATCCTTCCTCTGACCAAAACACGCACTAAGTAATTCCCTGCCCACGGCTCTCCGAAAGCAGGACGAGGCCATAGATATCCCGGTCAACCCCCGCGTCCGCCTTTCCATTGTCCAGTCAATGTACCCTGGGTCAAGGGGGCGGAAATTCGGTAGGTCTTGTGGCGTCCTTTAGGTCATGGATTTGACTAGTTTGTTAATTGGTAGTTGCTCGCTGGCCTCGCCATTGTCCTTGGCATTCCTTTCTATAAGGGAGACGCGATGCCTGCCACAAGAAGCATTTACACAAAATGGTGTATATATTTCAGGATGCCGTTTTTTGACGCAGGCGCGATGACATAGACACCCTAATACCCACATACTATAAAGAGACTAATGTAGTACACTGACCATATAAGCGCGTTTATTGCCGCTGGGCAACCAGGAATTGGTTTGTTCCCTCCCACCTCGACTGCCTGTAGAATTTAACACCTGATCAGGGAAGTCTGTCTTTCTGTTGTGGCTTCTCATGGACCGCTCCGGCTTCCTACGGTATTCCAAATTTGTGACACCGGAGCAATCCTCTTCCACAACAACGGTGTCTCCGGGTTCACGGAACTCGGGAGCGACTAACCCTACAGCGCGGTATTCCAAATTTGTGACACCGGAGCAATCCTCTTCCACAACAACGGTGTCTCCGGGTTCACGGAACTCGGGAGCGACTAACCCTACAGCGCGGTATTCTTCGGAAGTTCCCAGCGGATTTGGGCTCTCTTAGACTCGGGCCCGGACCTCCTGGAACCTACTGGTGTTTTCAAGTTACCAACCTTCTTTATCGTTAATGCGGTATCTCCGGGTTCCCACCATCTCGAATTGTTCGAAAAACTCGGGCACAGAGACTTCTATATGAGTCACTGGTCAGATTCAGAAGTTATCCAAGCGTATGTTGACACATCTTCCAGAGGTTCACGGCATTCACATTCACTATAGTCGTTCGTTCCTCTTTCCAGACGCAACGGAAAGTCAACTCTGGTACTTGCACAAAGAGTTTGGTGCGTCCCCTAGGGCTCTGGCTCTGACTCAATACACCGATCAGCCGTCAATAGTACGAAAGTCGCCTCCGCCATGAAATTGAAAAGGTGGATTCTAGCCGCTCACCAGAAAAATTTCCGGAATCCTGGCTCCCATTCTCTTTCCCACCTCATTGTTGTCACTCGCCCCTCACCAGAGCGTCGCTCCAACCGTGTACATGACGTCGCCTCTCGACGTGTTTTCGAGATGCTTTGGGGAAAACACGTCCAATCTCGAGTTGATGTCATGTCAAGCTTTTACGATCTTTTTTCTAGCAATCTACTCACTACCACCTCCGCGGGGTGGGTCTTCGAAGTCCGCATGCACCAGCTTCGAGAAAAAAAAAACAGTCATTGAGATATTCGCCATGTATAGCCATGCTGGGACCCCTGAAGGCGTTCAGCCCAAGATAGGGGTTCCCAATGAATATTTCAGAGGCAAACCAGGTGGGAGTGCCTGATAACATGTTTCCAGTATTTCACTACCCTGTGTGGATGGTGGAATTGTTCAAAAACTAGAGCACCTGGCGAAGCTATGAATGTATTGTACTGTAAAAACACACTAGGCTTATTATCAGCAGACGATTTTGAAGGAATGAGTTGCCTTCAAACATCCTCACTTCTAGCATCCTATTAGGTCGTAGCCACATTTCTGGTGGCCGAGTGTAAAGTCTATTGGCAATTCTTGCTATGTCAGGGCTTCGCTGTTGGCGTACGTTCTGGTATCTCTTCACTTTGTGCCTGATGACTGACACTGGAGATTTAGTTGGCATGTAGAGGAGTATTTGGTCCGACGACTGCTGTGATTGCAGCATTGGTTCAAGAAAAGACGGGGGTTGCGATGGCTTTTATGGCGATGGGCTCATCGCTCGGCGGGTCGCTGTTCCCCATCGCTGCAAAACACCTGATACCCGAAGTGGGGTAAGACGTCCCCTCTCTCATGTCGTGCTCGGCGTGAAGCTCAACTTGCGCAGATTCAAGTAGGACCATGCGCATCATCGCCTTCATTCTCGTCTTTACGTTTAGCATATCAAACCTCATCATGAAACGGCGACTCCCGCCCAAGAATCTACCTGGTGGGCTAAACTTGCGCACGGCTCTCCGGAAGCAGGATTGTGCGGCAATTGAATATTGATAGGTAACCAACGCTTCTACTTACTGAAAGTAAGATAGGCGGGACGCGCAGGCCGAACGTGGGCAGAAGCTGATGCTTGAAGCTTGAAGTGCCAAGATGGATGCGGGCAAAAGAGGAGAACTCTAACGGGAACGTCCGGTTGATGCATCAGGGTGGCTGTGTCAACGATGTTGGTGGCAGAAAGTCTGTAACACTTTTTGCCTGACGCTTTTCCTGTGATAA
Organism: Amanita molliuscula; assembly: GCA_023014405.1. Taxonomy (NCBI): domain Eukaryota; kingdom Fungi; phylum Basidiomycota; class Agaricomycetes; order Agaricales; family Amanitaceae; genus Amanita; species Amanita molliuscula. Next base: position 805,390 of record JAEBUP010000012.1, read on the forward strand.
GGCCGTCCGATAAATAATTCTGGCACCTACTGGAAAATCGGAGATTGAGCTAGATTCGTCAATGGCGAGTCGAGCTGGAGCCCCGTCACAACGGCCTTCGAGTTCTGCCAGCTGTGCGTGGCTTTCTTTTTATGCTTGGCTCAAAACGCAGCGGAGACCCGTGGCATTGACTGAGGGCGGGGCCGGCACTTGAGGATCAGCGGACGACCGACGACACGCTATCGGTAGTATTAGGCGGCTGCCTCGACTATAAACCTCTATTGGAGAGAGATGACGCCAGATCAGCGGGTCCCACATCTCTGGGCATGGGAGAAGAAAACCAGCTGCCAGACTATGCTGTCCTCAAGGAGAAAAGAACGCAAAAAGCTAACTTGGAAGATGACTGGGAAAACGATCACGATAATGCCAGAAATTGGCCTCTGGGAAGGAAATGGGTCGCCGTGTCTATTGTGCGCCTCTTTACGTGGTGATTACGAGTCCATTATAACCAGCTTGGCAAATCAGGTGTCATTCTACACGTTCATTCCACCATTAGCCAGCACTATGATGGCGCCAGGTTTACCTCAGATTGCCGAGAAATACGGCATTACGAACCCAACAGTTGTGGCATTGACGCTCAGTATCTTCTTATTGTCGTTCGCTCTCGCGGTATTCCATTTTGTTGATCGTTAGCTAAGCCTGTTCTAATGTACAGATTAGCCCCTCGTACTCGCGCCTCTGTCTGAAATGTATGGGACGGACGTGGGTCCTTCATACCTCCAATATCTTCACTCTGATCTTCAGTCTTGGATGTGTATTCTCACCGACGACTGGTTCATTGATAGGATTCCGTTTCCTTTGTACGCTTCTTAAGTTAGTCTAACACGCTCTTCACTAAAATAAATCTTACACATCCAGCTGGTCTTTCAGGAGCAGCTCCGTTTCCCATTGGTTGGGGATCTCTCAGTGACCTCTTTTCCGAGCGGGACAGGGCATCCGCTATGGCTGTATATTCAGCAGGACCTTTGCTTGGTATGATTTAGGCCTTGTGCCACTCGAGCAATGTTGCAAATGCAAATTTGCAGGTCCTGTGATCGGCCCTATTATAGGAGGTTATATTGTTGAAAGTATTGGTGTCAATTATATTTTCATCCTCCCTGCTGGTATGTTCAAGTCGCTCCATTAAATGCAGAAGCTCATGCTGTTTTTTTTTCGTAGCCCTTTCTGGTTTAGCGGCTATTTTCGGACTTCCCTTCTTGCGAGAAACGTACGCACCTGTCATACAGATCAGGACACTCGAGAAGTGTACCAGCGACCCTGAGAAAGTGGCAAAGCTCAGAGAATTATTGGATTCGGGCAAAGACAAGTTGGAGGACCTGCGGAAAAATCTTGTGCGACCTGTCATCCTACTCACTCACAGCTTCATTTGCTTCATTCTTAGTCTTTACATGGCGTTGTGAGTCTGCTTTGAGTCTATCTCAGACAGTATCATTAACTCATGTGTAACTCTTCTAGCCTGTATGGTAAGCCGCGATCGGAAAGGAACAAGCGTATATTCGGTTACTTACGACATGTCAGGTGTTTACTACATCATGTTTAGCACTTTCCCAGGTAAGTATTGTTGTCTTCATGAGACGAATTTTTTGCAGGTGCTAACTGATTTACAGACTTCTTCCAATCAACGTACGGCTTCAAGGCTGGCGTGGGTGGACTGACCTACTTAGGTTTGGGAGTCGGCTTCATGTTCTCTCTGCTATTTAGTTCACGAACAGGCACTCAAGTGTACCAAATTGTGAATTGCATTAGAACATTCGGGAGCTTGTGACTGATTATATTAGCTGGCTGATAGAAACGGTGGCAATGGGAAACCAGAAATGCGCCTACCTGCGATGATTATTGGCTCATTTTTCGTGCCCGTTGGTTTGCTGTATGTTTGACTCTTCTCCTGAAAACGTGACTGACTGTCTTGTAGTTGGTATGGGTGGTCTGCCCAGGCAAAGCTGCACTGGATGCTGCCTATAGTTGGTACTAGTATTTATGGTTTTGGTGAGTATGTTTTACTTGTCGCACACGTAGTCCGCTTACACTTGGATAGGCATGCTATCTGTATTGTGCGTGACGATGCATAGTGATAACACTTCCCTGACTTGTCCCGACTAGTTTGCCAATTCAATTATATCTTGTAGATACGTTCAAATATGCGGCAAGCGCCATCTCTGCGGCATCGGTAAACCTCCTTCATACCCATCGGCTGATCATCTATTTATTCATTTTACGTAGATGTTCCGGTCAGTACTCGCTTTCGCCTTTCCATTGCTCGGCCAACAAATGTACCATGCCATGGGTCAAGGGGGCGGAAATTCGGTAGGTCTTGCGGCGTTTGTTGGGCCATGGATTTGACTGGTTTGTTGATTGGTAGTTGCTCGCTGGCCTTGCCATTGTCCTCGGCATCCCTTTTCCTATATGGTTGTACTATAAGGGAGAGGCGATGCGTGCAAAAAGTTCTTACACCAAATAGTGACGTACTCGCCCATCCGCGACTCGGTTCTTCATCATAACGGCGAATGACATGTACACCAATTACCCTACTACATGTAATGCGTGGGATGGAGTTAGTTACTAGTTATCGTTGCATAGGCTTTGTGTATATTACTTACTGTAAGCGGAGGGCTGTGGCAACCGGTCTTCGCCCGCATCTGATCATCATATGTCTGCTCACCGCAACATTTCGGCCCGACTTCCCTCCAGCCCAGCACTTCGTCGACGCACAGCCGGATTGGCTGCACTCGGCACCCCGAGCACTGGCCTCCGCAGGCGGCCGCTCGTAGCACGTGGAGCGTCAGGTCCGAGTCTTACCACGAGTGCTCAGAAGGCGCAGAGGACGTCGAAAACCTCCCAGAAACTTGTTGTGCTTCCGTCTGACCCGCAAACGCGACCCCATGTCGATGAGGTGGGCGACTTCTTTGGATATGAGACGGATAAAGGTATCCGCGAGTACAAAAGCGAAGCGGAGCGGATGACAAAAGAGCAGAGGAAGCAAGCTGGATTCAAGAGAATAACAGCGTACTGCGTCGCCGAGTCATTCAAAATGAAACATCTCGCATCATTTTTGAAGAGGGAACACAACGTTACACCTAGGGTATTTGATGAAGCGCTATATGCGGTATGATGAAGGGCCTACTTGTTCGGCTTAGACCTCGTGTCAACTGACGTACTTTCGGCAGGCTTATTATCTCCCTTTGCTTCCGGGATACAGCCCAAATGCCAACATACGGTCGTCGGCGCCGAAGGGACTATCGGATCCCTCACATTTCTCAGAAGCGGAGGAAATTGGCTACCAGGGTACCTACTTCAATTCACCTGGCAGACGTCCACCTAGAAGAGCTACTCGTGATGGATATATCTCCAGCATCAACCCGTCGAGACTCGAGGTGTGCGTCCCTCGTCATCAACTCTCGCGCCTGAGCTAGGTGGGCCCGCGGACTCTGGCGTCTCGGAAGCGGAGACCGAAGTACCCATGTTGGCTGGTCCGAGCCATGCAGAACAAGCATGGGAGGACGTTCACAACGAATCTACAGTTCAGGTTTTCAGAACGGAAGAAGATACAGAAATGGCTGAGGCCGTCTTCTTTGAATACGGGGTGGTTGTATTCTTCGGTTTTGAGGAACGGCACGAGTTGGACATTGTGGAAGATCTCGAGAATGCCGGTGTCCTGCGGAGGAAGTTCAAAAAGGATGATTGGGAAATTGAAGAATGTCATTTTGCCGTATGTGTCTCTCTCCATAATTCCAGTATGCTGCTCGCTGATGCGTATGGAATTCCTAGCACGACCCTAACATACTATATCCGCGGATCTACAACGACTTTTTCAGTAAGTGGTATAATTAATATGACGGATCTTGCAGTGGTCTCAATGAACGTAGCGCTCAAGTCCCGGTCTCATTTGCTAAAACTCTCTATTGCGCATGCATTTGCACAGTCGACTCTACTCGCACACTTTGAATCAATTTCTCAGCTCGTTCTTTCATCTCCTCAAGCAATGGCAATCCCAAAGCAGCTTGCCGATTCCGGGGGTTTGAGGATGCGACGGCGCGAGGCCTTGAAACTGACTGGGCGCCTATTCAGGCTCCGGCGCGACGTGAACCTCGTGTCCAACGTCCTGGACATCCCAGAGTTGTTCTGGGACGAAGCAAGTCTTAAGAACTTGTATGCCGCTGTCAGGGAATATATGGAAATCAAGCCCCGTGTGCAGGTACTAAACGAAAAGCTAGCGGTTGCTAGTGACTTTGTGGGTTGAATGAGCGTCGGTGCGCGATAGAATTGATGATACGAATTGTGTAGCTCGACGCCATCCACGATCATCTCAACAACTCTGCTATGGAGCGAATTACGTGGATTGTGATATGGTGAGACCAACGTGATCGCGTGTATGGCGGTGTAGCCGATAAGTTGTATGACAGGTTAATCGTCGTGGCCATTGTCGTTGAATTGGTACGTCTGGTATGATGCTAGGATGTATTATTAGCTGATCCCAGATGTTCCAGGGTGAGATCATTGCGCGGTTAATTGTTCATGCCACCATGGGGGCCTCTTCCGATGCACCTGCGTTGATCTTGCGGGGAGGTCCGATGCGAAGAGCCGGAAGACTGGTGATGCAAAGAACATGGTCTCCCTCATAATGTCATTTTCTACTAGTGAGTATAAGCTTTCCTTTAAAGATCTGGATGGATGACACCAGCAGGCATGACATGGATGCTTTTCGTGTAAACAGACTGTAATTATAGTGCATGTTCATAAATTTGTTTTCTGCAAGCTAACGGCGCTACGCGTTGAGACGTCGATCAGTCAAGCAGAAGCGTCAACTTGTCAACTTCCACTTTGAGCATGGCACGATAGACCAGGCCCAAAATAACCTTGCTCATTAACTTCGTTCACTCGAGGGCTTCAGAGTCTAGTTATATTACCGACAGCACAGCGAATACAATATACTGTGAGATCAAAAAGCCCATAAGCATTTCTAATGCATCTATTGTTATAGGAGGAAGACAGTCGTAATATTACGGAGATGTGAATGCGTTGATATAGTTATGGTGAAATTCGATGGGAGACAAGGAAGGAGCGTGGTAGTCCATATACATCAAACTTTACTTGCCGCCCGACGTCTTGAAGAGAATAAGGCCACACAAGGCGAATAGAATAGCCTGGGAAAAAGGATGAATTGAAATTACACTGTCATGACATGAAACTTACCGAAAATCTGCAAAGGGGTAATAGGGGAGCCGAAGATGATTACCGATCCTGTGATCAGGAGAATATCCTGTGGGATAAAATCAGAATATGACTTGAATCGAACCGAATAAGCGTAACCTTGAACACCCCGGCTAATGTGAGAATAAGGCTGCTGCCAACTCCGACCAGAAATACGGCGGCTACATTCAAGCAGAAAGCCACAGCTGCGTTGCTGATCAAGATGCCCGCCCCCAGTCTACTGAGTTCGCGGAATGGAGCGAGGCCTTCGGTGAAGGGTAAAAAGACGAGATTGATCGCCGCACACACGGGCGCGTAATAGTGCAGCGAAACGAGAGGGTCCATTTTGAGATTGTGCAGCAAGATTTGGATCATGACTAAACGGGAGGCTTCAAACTAAATTATTATTCGTCAGATTGTTGACAAAACTTCACAGGACGGGGAACTTACGCCGACAGCCGCAGCTTGAATGGTGAAACCAACCAGATTGAACTTGAGCTCTCCACGGGATGCCAGGGCAACGCCGCTCGAAATCATCAGCACGATGAGGGCTAGCCTTTTGTTTGGTTCTTGGATGCGGAATGACCATGAGATGAGGAGAATGGCAACAGGCACGAAAGCCTTACGCACGTCAGAACGTGGGGTAGGTTGGCCAGGAACGAGGAGACTTACCTTGAGCATCTGGATGTATGCAACACTAAGGTGTAGATAGGCGGTATTGCTGAAAATTAGGCTGCCCGAGAACAGGAGTCCGATAGGCAGGATGGACCGCATAAACATTTCCTTCGTCATATGTACATCCTTTGTTCCTTCTAGGAGGGGAGTGGTACGCTGCAGAATGCGGGTGCCTATTGCCTGGGAAAGGAAACCATTGAGTCAGATAGCATGGCCAGGTGGACATGACTGACCGCGAAGCCGAGATGCCATGTAACGAGGAAGACTGGGTACCTGAAGTTGAGGGTGTTGTATAGATAGTTGTTGTAGATGATGACTGTGGAGCTGAGCACGATCCAGACAGGTATTATGGCTGCAGCGGAGAGCTTTGGCTTTGGTTTTGAGACGGCGGTGGAGACAGGGGAGGGGAGGGAAGGGTCATCTCGCTGGGGCAGTTTTGTTTCTGAAATGGGCTGCATATTGAAGACCTTCTCGTCGTGGTTGGAGGACATGTTGGAAGCAGTGGTGGTAGAGCGGAGAAAAGAGGAGTCGTGGAGGAGGGCAGACAACGGCTGTGTGGATCGCATGATAAGCAGGGACAGATAGCAGGAAAGGACATAACACGACTTTAAGCAAAAAGGACGGATAGGAGAGACGACCCGACGCCACAACATCCTATTACATTCATACATGTATTTTCTTCGTGTCCAGGTACCCAGTCCACCATGCTTCAAACAGCGACAATCCAAGCCCTCCCTCCACACCCATTTCCTCACTTTCACCTGTGTATAACTGGCAGTCCCTCGGCCGTTTGGTCGCTCCTGCACCAGACGGAGGGTCTGCGTCCGCAATGATGTGCTTGTGGGAAACTCCAAGGACCTTGGCAAAAACAAGACAGATCTCGTATTTCGTGTACGGCTCAGCTCCAGAATAGTGAAGAATAGGAGGTATAGGCTTTTGCAGTGCTGCACCACATCGTGTGAACGATCTCTGCGGTTCAGACGCGGATAAATACCTGACAATCGGACAAGGAAACTTGCAATATCAACGACATTGGTGGGATATCTGGTCGCGTAGTGATCCATCTTGTATGTTTTACCAGACTGGTCTAGCACGACGTTTAGCAGTATATTGATGGCAGAGTCCGAATTTTTGGGTGCTGGGCCGTATCTACGTGACGCAACATAAGCAAAAATCAGAGAGAGAGAGAGAGATTTGCGTACAATACAGGTACACGGAGAACGATAGATTTTGCTCCTTCTATACCTTGCACGGCAAGCTCGCCATCGCGCTTCGTCTGGCCATAGAGCTGCAACGGGTTCGTTGGAGATGAAGGCAAATATGGCGGCGATGTTCCATCAAAAACATAATCTTTCGTGGTTTTAATATGACAATAGTCTCTGGTGGCAGGATGTTACCTGTTGATATGTACACCAGCGTGAATCCGATCCTCGCTGACAAGGAAGCTAGATGTCCTGGGACAACCGCGTTCAGCTAGATAGGCACATCGCATGAAGATCAGCCGTGCCATTCCGGCAAAATCTGACACGCCTGCCTAGTTCCTTCCACATTCTTGTATCATCAACTTTGGATTTGCTGCGGTGGGGCCGTTGAAACGCTTACTTTTTCTGCCACATCAGGACGTCTCTCGGCCGCACAGTGTATGACCCCTGATGATGGGAGAACTTATGTCAGATATAAATGACAACCTGGTTATTTGTGGAATGATACATTCTGGACGGTTGCTTTCAAAGAATTTGTCGACTTCTCCTCCGTCGGTCAGATCAAGCTGGATGAGCCCTTTACCCGCGCGCGAGTGGCATAGACCGATCACATCGTGCTCCGATTTGCGGAAGGTGTCGTACACTGCTGATCCCAGCACACCGGACGCTCCTATTGTTAAAACTAAAGGCGACACTTAAGGCTTCATGGGCGCAGATTCGTACCTGTTACTATCACTTTCATTCTGCGATGGCGCTGCGCTTGGCGTCGTATTACATCACGTAAGCAGATCAAAGTTTGCCTCATGCACACCCGCACCATACCCCGGCAATACAGGGTCGTTTCTGAAAATGACCGCGCGAATGTGAATGCTGATCTCGCTCCCATTACGCTGCGACTTTCTCTCGATTGACGATAAACATCGAACCCTGAATTCAGAGCTTCATGCTCACACGTGAGCTCAACTGGTTACAGTGTCGAAGCCCTTTTGGATTATAAAATTGGTTGCAAGAACTTTCTCACCGGTCCTGCCCTTTCTCCTGGTGGTCCGTGCATTTTTGGTAAGCACAATCACTAAGCCTGAATTATAGCCAGATGGGTTCGTTGCGAAGATATATATCTAGGAAGGCTACCATGCCTACGCTGTTAGACACTCTATCTCATCAATCATCATAGCATGAAGACCTCATTCCGTCCTGTACACACCAAGTATCCCAAGTCTGCGTCAGTCACACATTCTTCGACTTTTCAAAGCGTACCATCTTCATTGTACTCGAAAATTTCGACCTATCGGTTGGTTCAGATTTTCACTGAAAAAGGCTTGGTTAAAAGTAATCCAGGTCGCTGAAGCTGGAACTTCAGATATATAGCCCATCAGTCAAGGTGCAACAAGGCAACCTTGTTGGCGAAAGCCTCGTGCCGGTATTTAGCGAGACCAACAAGATAGAAGGCAAGGTTACACTCGATCCTTTGTGCCACCACTCCGGTGCTCTGTCCGTAACCGTAAGTCCTGGTTGTTTTGCCGGAATTCTCTGATCATCGATCACATCGGAAATAGGTTGAGGGTTTTTTACATTACCGTTTGGGAAAAGAAGGTCCATCTGGTATTGGAAATGTTGGGAGAGCGACACAACACGGCAGAAAGCATGTGATTCTATCATCCACCGTGACAATGGCGGTGTCCCCTTGCCAGGTATCGACAAGGTCAGGCTTGGCACTCTACGAATCTTTCATGAAGAGGCGACCAAGCTTCTCAAGCTTCAAATCACGTGGAATAGTTCCTGCCGAGAGGACTTACCCATTCTCGATACCTCTTGCAAGCAACACTGGATCTGGAGAGGAGCTACCTCCATCATCCATATTCGTTTCATGTGATTCCGAGGAATTTGAAATCATCTACATGGTCATAGCATCCTGGCAACCCAGTGACGATACAGTTGATAAATCATCCAGGTAGGTCGCCTACGGCCACTTGCGCACAATTGACCTTTGATATTACTAGACTCGAGGTACCTATCCATTATCAGCCGGAAGCTGAATTCCAGTCGTGCGCGTTTGCCGCCACTGCGAACGACTCATGGCTGGAGCTGCCGTTGAGGGCAGATCATCCGGTCTCCCTTTGGTGTGCTGTATGCAGATCCGTGTATGTATCCTTGTCGGGTGCTTGACTTTTTTTCTTCTCAGGTTGCCCTGCCAACCTCCGTCACTTTCACGCGAGGATCATCAATACCTTATTTTGTCGTCTTCACGACGAAGCCGAGATCTAGGGTTTTGGCCAGGGAGATTGCGACTGATGCCACCATATCGATATCTTTGGTTCGAGAGATGACATTGACGGAGCAGGTCCATCTGCCTCTCTCGCCGCCCGAGACCCCCGCCAGTTCAAACGATGAAAGCGACACGAGCAAGAGAAAGCTGCAGAAGCTCATTCGCAATGGATCAAAGACGTCACGATATTATATGGGACAGGTTCCCGTCGAAGGAGAGAAACCTTTACCTCGTCTACCGACGCATGTGGTGTTCAGCGACACCAAGAGTCTTCTAAACACTGTTTCCATTGGTTTCCCCAAGCGACCGCGTTACCCCCCAAAATTCCGTGCGCATCCGACCAAGGAAGAGTTAGCGGCTCTGCCGGATGGTCTGTATCGCTCAACAATCCCGTTAGGAAGCACCATGCTGCCTTCCATCAACGTGGAAGGTCTTATTGTCAAGGTACGGGACCTTGAAAATTTTCCGAAGAAGGTGCTGATAGCAGGGTCGGACAGTATTATCTAGATGTGTCCGTGTTGTTTTGGCAGGACGACCTGCGTGCCCGGATACCGATTAGAGTGGTCTGACAGATCCATGTGATGGTGGTGTCGGTGTTGAGGAGTTTGGGTTGATTGCTTGTTTTCTAATGGGCATGGCGTGCATGTATTTTAATAAGGTGGAAACAGGTTTTTCACGGATACCAAATAAGGAACCCGTTGGTTGCGATGGCCGAACATCCGACCTCGTCATGGCAGGCAATGCAGGATGGAAATGTCTTCTACAGGAAGCAGCAATTGTACTCCATACCCGGAAAGCTCCCCAACCTCGGCGACTACATCATTGCAGGGTGTCGGTATGGAGGTCCGCTGGGTAAGCCTCGTCATTTTTTTTCACTCGTCATGACCAATAACACCACCAGCGATCATGCGTGATAGCACCAGGATGATAGCCTTGGGAAGGGCTCCCATATCTTCCGTGAGGTCCCAGGTTCAAATAATATCCCCCGCGGGTGAAGCCATCATGTCGTTCAGTGTGGATAATTCAACCTCTCAAGGAACCTTATTCAGACTAACGTCCTAGTCATAGTGGGATCAAGGGAGGATTATCCGATTCGGCTGGACGTATGACGAACGACTGGTGGTTCTGAATGAAGAAGGCATATACCGGTTGTACGACTTGCAGGGAGAGTACCAGCAGTTCTCGCTGGGGAACGAGGCCGCTGAACTGGGCGTCGTTGATGCGCGGATACACGAGAATGGGCTCGTTGCGCTGACGGGGGCACTAACACTGTTGGAAGTGAAAAGATGGCAAGGAGGCCGGTCCCTGGAGTTGGCAAATCCAGGTGTGCGCCTCAATTACTGTGCGGATTTCCTACAGCTAAGGCTACGCTCAAAGGATTATCCCAGCCTCCTCATGCGTGGAACGTTATCCCTCCGGACTCGGCCATATCCAGACACGTCGAAGTTTTGCTATCGGTGGAGACAACTATATATACTGTGGACAGTCTTGAATGCGTGGATCAGCGACTGGCTCGAGGACCCTTTGTTCATGTTTCGCCATCACCTAATGGCAAGTCCCTCGCATTGCTCACCTTCTCCGGTCTCCTCTGGGTCGTATCGACCGATTTTCAAAGGAGCATGGCAGAGTTTGATACAAACGGCGTTCCCGACGCGGAAGGAGCTGTGCGACAGGTAGAATGGTGTGGTAATGATGCCATACTGGTGACCTGGGACAATGCCGTTTCATTGATTGGTCCATTCGGGGACAGACTGCAGTATGTCGACCTGAGCTCCGTTATCAACGTCAACTAACTATATTCGGAGATATTACTACACCGGGTCTACTTTTGCAGTGACAGAATCCGATGGGGTGAGAATAGTTGGTCCTGACACGTGCGATTTCATTCAGAAAGTTCCTGGTAAGTCTTTTATATCGTGCGTCAATGCATTGATACTCACCCAGCCTTGCCCAGCGTCGACTTTGTCTGTGTTCCGACCAGGATCTACGTCACCTGCCGCTATTTTGTACGATGCTTGGGAAAGCTTCAGCCAGCGCTCGCCCAAAGCTGATGAGAACGTACGAAGCATACGACCCGACCTTGCTAAAGCCGTAGACGATTGCATTGATGCGGCCGGTCAAGAATGGGAGCCACACTGGCAGCGACAGCTCTTGAGCGTAAGTTCCACGACATACTTATCTCATGTCGTGTACCCAACCTCTTTTATTAAAGGCAGCCAAATTTGGCCGTGGTTACCTAGATCTATACAATCCGTCCGAATTCGTGAACATGGGACAAGTACTGAAAGTATTGAATGCCGTCCGCTTCTATGAGATTGGTTTGCCACTCACTTATGCTCAGTAAGTGACCCATCATCCAAATTTTTTTACTCGCTTATCACAACTTGTATTAGGTACACCTACACTTCATCATCACATCTTGTTTCGCGGCTGACATCGCGGAACCTACATCTTCTCGCACTACGTATATCAAATTATCTATCCATGAAGCCTGATGCCGTACTCAAACACTGGGCAATAGCCAAGATTCTCAAATCCAAGTCGACTACGATTGGTACTGGCCCAGATGTTGAACTTGGTAATGATGAAGAAGTGTGCAGAGTCATTGTGGAAAAGTTCCGACAAGTGGGCGGCGTTGATGTTAGTTATGCTGAGATCGCGAAGCGCGCATGGGAAGCCGGAAGAACGGGTTTGGCAACGAAGGTATAAAGGTTTCTCAAAAGTGATTACTTTGTCGGGCACTCATGAGACCATTAGTTGCTAGATTACGAGTCGAAAGCTTCGGATCAAGTTCCTCTATTGTTGTCTATGAAAGAAGATCGCTTGGCGTTGGCGAAAGCCGTTGACAGTGGTGATACTAATCTGGGTTAGTCCTAGCATGTTCTGTCATGATCAGAGTGCTAAGAGGGCGCAGTCTATCAAGTTCTTTTGAATTTGTATAAACGACTCAGCCTCGGCGATTTCTTCCGCTTGATTGAAGATGGTGGTCCAAAGTTGGCGCCTGCAAGCAAATTACTTCAGGTGTACGCCCGCGAACAGAATCATGAAATGCTTCGCAATTTCTACTATTCCGACGATCGGCGGGTTGAAAGTGCTATTTTATCGCTTGAAGAAGCTTCCAGAATGACCGTAAATTGCTTCCTATGGAAAATGTATGACTGCTGAAGGACGACACATAGGATCATCCAGCGAAGATCATAGCCGTCAAAGCAGCACAAAAATTTTTCTCAGAAGACAAGGACCGCGGATTTGAAGCGAAGGTGGGTTTACATGTATTTCCCGTAAGGCAGTTGAATCAGTCTATTTGTAGATGATGGATGAGAGTATTCGATTACTCACGTTTCAGGACCAGCTAGAGAAAGAAACTGCCGATAGAAATATTGCTTTCTTTGGGCTGAGCGTCAGTGAGACAGTAAAGAAATGTTTAGTAAATGGGATGTCCAAACGGGCGGATAAAATCAAGGGGGACTTCAAGGTGCCAGATAAACGGTGTGCTTTCTTTATACATGATCTTTGGACCTGGCTAGATGACATTTTCAGATTTTGGTATCTCAAACTACAATCTCTGACAGAGATTGGAGATTTCGATGGGCTTGAAACATTTTCCAAGTCCAAGAGAAGTCCGATAGGCTATGAGCCGTTTGTTCGCCATCTGGTGTCAAAGGGGCACTCGAAGGAGGCTATACCATACGTCGCACGCTGTGATGCGCCGAAGCGGGTGGACCTCTATGTCGAATGTGGCGATTGGAGAATGGCAGGGAAGGAATGCAAGGAACGTGGAGACAAGGCGAAGTTGGAGTGAGTGATGTATAAACGAATCTTTGTGCATGCTGACGCGACATCACAGGGACCTACGCAGGAAATGTCCGAATTCCATGATTGCGCGAGAACTAGACCAGATTGCTTCTACGTTCAAGTAATCTCATTTCCGTTCTTTACTGTGAAACGGGGAAGGGGGGTGCCGAGAGCCTGTATTTACAGTCGTCAGTCAATTATTTTATGAGCTGGGGACGCTCGTGTGAAAAATCTGGAGACGCGCCTCCAGACTTCCATGTCCCGGACTGGTCCATTCCACCCGCAAAATGACTCCGCCACCTACAGCGACCTCCTGATGTTTGAAGAACGTCTCAAGTCAAATGCTCTCATTCTGCAACGTCGCAAATCGCGTTACCAATGTCCGTGCATATTTTCTTCGTTGTGCGAGAAAGAAGAGACAACCTTACCGACTAGTGCCCATAATTGCCAGTATTTCTGCTTCATCTGCTGGCGGTGATAGCGTTCCTTCTTCTCGAGGTCGTATTTTTGTCGCCTGAGGGGTCGCTTCTCCTCATACCGTACAAGCTTCTCTTGCAATGGGTGCTTCCACATGCGTACACTTCCGAAACACAAGTGGTATTACCTCCGTATATCGCCAGTGGCCTGCTGTTCGTCGCGATCACCACCCTCGTTCTCTTCTTCGCCAGCGGGATGTACAGCGAAAAGATAGCATATGCCAACAAGTGCGTTTCACACGTCTCACGGCATGCCTCGTCCTCACCCTGCTAGATATGTTCCGCAAGCTAATCGGGCGCTGCGCTCTTTTAACATGTATCTCAACGTCCGCAAGCCTCCTCTTCGCTCAAAATTTAAATTTCTCGACAAACCCCTCTCTTTCCTCTTTCCTCGCCCAGAAAACGAGCGTCCGCGTCCAAATCAAGGTTCACCTCCACCCGCAATACGCTCGCCCTCGCCCTCGCCCTCTACCATACGACCCATACCCACCATCCCTCCGGCTTCAAACCCTCGAGGCGAGCTAATATTCTCGTCTCGCGTAGATCGCTTCTTCCGAGAAGGCTATGAGCGTTACCGTGCCGCATTCGAAAAAAGACGAGAGGAGAAAGAGAGGATACTCAGGCACCAAAAGTTTTCTCGGTGGTTGACCAGCTGGTGGTGGGATACGGCGCCGGGGCCGGCCCTGTCCCCGAGCGGGACATCGACGCCTGTCCGAACGCTTTCGGCCTCCTCAACGTCCAGGGGACGTTTAGCATCGTCCAGGAGCAGTACCCCTCCAGCGAGCAGTTCAGCGACACGACAAGATACATCGCCGCAACAGAGGCGGAGACAAGCTACGTCACCGTCATCTGGCTTGTCACGGCAGGCAAGCCCCGAGGTGCAAGTTCAGGTTGTATTATGACTGATTGTCGCCGCAGGACTTGCTGGTGCCGTAATTACTGCCCTGCCATCCTAATTAGCGACTGATACATTCATCGTCTTATCCTATATTAATAACACTTATGACGGTCGTACCACTGAGGTAAGCTATCAATAGACAAGCTTGCTTGGTATGTCAACGAGTTATCAGATGAGAGAGTCTTCAGTTCATGCGAAAGCAACTTCAGTAAGCCAGTTCAATTATAGTTTGACCTTGTCCCCGAAAGCCCCGGGTTATCCTCGTCGATAACATCGTCGACACCTTCTTCGTCTGTCTCATAAGACTCTCCATAGTTATACGGCAACGGTACTTCTCGTGCGATGCGATACTGATCAACGTTGCCAATATGCTCGTTCTCCACACGGACTGCCGATTATAGCATTGATTATTTTAATCGTCGAAGCAAGTTTGAACTTACGGATGTTCCATTGCCACCGCCGAAGCACTTCCAGAAACCCAATTACGAATGCCCGTACTCTCAAGTCCAGTCCATTTTGAGGCAGATAAGCAGCCCATGCAAACCTTATAAGGAAGTTCGATACCTGTGGAAATTTTACGTTATGATCATCAGGCATTGCTAGTTACCATGCGACCTACGATTGCAAAGTAATACTATGTACCAAAGCATCATGTCAGTAGCTGGACAAAAGCTAATGCGCAATAAAACTCACAAATGCGGAACTAGGGTACACCATATCAACACGAAGGAATCGATAAGGCGAGTGTGAATCGAACAACGACCAATCTATCATCATGTCCTTGATAAAGTATTCAGATGAACCTTTCCAGAAGAAAAAACACAATTATACCCAGGAGCCTGCATAAATAGCATAGGCGGTATTGAACATGCACCAGACTGCCATGAGGCTGCTGCTACGTTGGCCTAGGTTTGGTCAGTCCGGCGTTGCTAAAAAGGGTCACGAGTTATTGCACACACCCGAGGCTTTCCACAAGTAGTAAAACAGATAGCTGATTACTCCGGTTCCATACTTCCCCGCCTGAGCATAGGAGGTAAGAATCATGGGAAGGAGAATGGGGCACAACCATGCCTACATTTATCAGATGTGGGACGACACCAGTTTCGTAATAGCGCTTGAGACTCTGGTTGAATCGAAAAAGTAGAGGCAACGCCGCCAAGATATATTGAATGGGCCACGAGGTATTACTGCATTTCTGCAATTTAATAACATCGAATCTGGTCGAGTAGGCGCACACGACAAGAGGCATGTTGGACAACGTGAAAGAAAGACTGCAGAGTTGATCGCTAACAGAGCCTCGTTAGTCTGGAGGTTTAAAATGAGGGTCTACACTAACGCAAGCCAGAAATCCGCAAACTAAACGGTATTCAGGGATCATACGATTGCAGTGTAAGAGAAACTTACTTCAACCGGATGTATTCCAGACATTAGAACCCTCCCAAACACTTTCATGAGCCAGATGCGCGAACTTCTAACCCAAATTGGTAAGGGATTGAAAACGAGGATCGTTGTAAAGCCGAGCCACACGAGTAGCCAATATGAAGGCGCGACGTTCGGATATCCAATCCGAGCGAAAGAAAAATAGAAAGCATAGCACAACCCGGCGAAAATCCAACTAGGTAACTACGAGGGTTTGTCAAAGATGCGACTACTGAATTAATACACGGCGACGTACCTCGATGTATTGTCTGTAATCAATGTAGGTCTTTGCGCTCAATTCTGATAGCTTGCATAAGCACACATAATGAAAGCACTTTGGGATGCTTACCGAAAATAAAAACATAATTTATCCGAAACTTCACCCAAATCATGAGGTTTAAAGTGACAAGGATTGCGAAGATGACCGGGACAAAGAAAATCCCGTATATATATAGTAACGTGTCCCAGCCACGAATCTGCTCTCGTACGTGGGATTGGAAGCCTTCACACATGTTGAACATTCCCATTCAACAGTAATGACGGACTTACTTAGGTAGAGTCCCAGGATAAGCGGAGGAAGCCCCATACCCAAACATATTCCAGACCTGAAAGTGTTAACGTAATGAGTGGCGACGCGGGCGCCTCCGCGCAAGTATTCCCTTGCACGTTTTGTGTTACCGCGCACTTGACTAGTCAGATCTATAGCTCATCCCCGTAATCAGATAAACCTACAGAATGATTCTCCATATTGCTCCTCCATGTCCTTCATCATAGTTCGGACAGACTTGTCCGAAGTTAAACTAGTTCTGTCAACCTGAGAATCGTGTGAGACCAAGACATATCCTAATCGCTTTACCTGACCTTTTCAGACATATATTGTGCTTGGACTGGGATCTACCAGAAGGCTCAATCACCTTCATGTCTCCAAGCTCCTAGACACACCTTGGTAACTTTCTCAAACTTTTTTAGCGCCTTTCTAAACCCCGTAACATTCAAAATCTGTTATACGTGAGCGCTGATCCCAGCTCTCGAGTATGAGACGCACTCGATAGTTGTGTAGAGTTTCAACCGCGCTAGAAGGGGTATGAAGCTTGGTACGAAAGAAAGGCTATGTACACACCGATAGTGTTCTATGACTGCTTTTTTTAGCCGCTTTTTCGCATGTAGGTAACTTTCAGGAGTCGGCGAATGCGTAATAACCCGTCTTCCCCGATGTTCCGCTGCAGAACTCGGGAAATGCGTTTGCCTAGCCTAGAGAATCCGTGAACTATGGCATATAGAAAAAGGTAGACAATTAAACAAACGGGTGCAATAGTCCTCGCATCGATGCTTTGGTCTGGCTTGGTCGGCCAAAATCTAAAATTATGCTTGGCAGCAAAATTCCACACTGATGTCCTTGAAGGATAAACTTTCTGATTTTAAACATTCAAAAATTCAAAAATGAAGATAAGGTGCTGTGTAGTGACTCCTCTCACATGGACAATGCGTCTATGATCGCCAAGTTCTTGGAACTGCCCTTTCAAGACTTCGCACCGGGCCTCAAACTCGCCTTCCTTGGAAGCGTAAAATGACTCAACCTTGTCAAGCTGAGCATCCGACATCGTGAGGAACTGCATTTCTAGAGGACCAAGGTGCTTGTAAAGTTCAAACAGAGGCAAACTTGCCAGGGGACTGGTCTTCCATGGCGCATCACTCCCTTCACCAACGTGAGTATTTATGGTAGTGATTATGCTAGCATCCTATAAATGACTTACAGAGACTAACAATGGAGAGACCGCGGGTAAATCTCCTCGTTGGAGTTGAGGGGAATTGTGAATGGCGGATACGCGACATCGCTTTGGAATGACGTCGTGGGCTGCCGCTCCCCGACGGATCAGGTCCATCAGCGACGATGACCACATCTCGGTCGCGTGTCGAATGCGAATGCGCTGATATATCAATAACATCTGGAAAGGCAGCGCTGTTCCTATTGTCAAGTGATTCGTTGCCAGGCGCCAGGCTCGAAAATCTGGGTGGACGACTTGATAAAGAACCGCGTCTGGCTGCGTGCGAAGCCTCCTGCGATACCCGAATCTCAGCTATTATTTTTTTGAGCCCTCGATAATCGCTGAAGATCGAATAAGAACCGTCCAAGTGCATTCAATGAAAAGACATACATGTAGGCTTTTTGCCATTCCGGTGCCTAGGAAAATGTAAAATGTGGAGCAGGAAAAGAAGTTAAATGTGATTACCTGGTTGTCCTGCAAGTAGCTTTTGAACAAAGGGTCAATTCCAGATACAATGCGGATGGTGAGGGCTTACCGAGCGAACTTCATAACGCACAAGTGCCACGCTGGCGGGGGAGATCTGGGATGATTGCTGGTGATGACAAGTTATAGGCCGTAGCCAGGCGATGGAGGGTTCGGATTCCGTCAGGAACAGTTTGGTGTATCACAAGTTTCAAAGTGGGGACGTAACAGGAATGGGTGTAGTTTCGGTCGCACGGATCTGCGTCGTTCATGATATGTTTACAATTTTATCTCAGAAAGGTTGTGGCGCAATGGTATCATGACCCTGATTGGCTACGTGCGTCGGCGTATCGCGAAATTGAAACCTGCCGGGATCCCGGAGAGATATCTCGACTTAGATGCCCTGATCACGGAGGGTGAAGATCATATCCATACATGCAGGAGCACCGTCATTTTCATGCCCTCGTCAATGTTGAAGTCAATACGTACTTGCAACCATCTCCATATCGTTTCGCAATCCGTACCATAAAATGCAACTATCGGCATTGAGCGAGACGTTTCAGTCCTTCTGAACCAACACGTTCATCGCTTTCGTAGTCGACTTACAACACTGGGAGGTCGCAGCCAATAAAGAACAGAAATGACTGGTCGGCAAAAATAAACCACGTGGCCCGGACAACAATGCTCAGACCAAGTGCAACTTTACGTCAATTCGCACTTGTGCAGGCGCGTCTTATGCATAAAACAGTTTCAAGATTCAGTCATCCTAAGCCGAAGGAGTCGCCACTTCGCAGAGAACGTTATCCAAAATTTTTTACGGCGCTTTTTATCCTCGGTGCTGCTGCTTTAGCATATGGGACGTGAGTGAATGTTATTCCGAAGCCGCAAACTCATATGCAGTTGAATAAGCTACGACATATACGATGCCCTGACATTATGGCCTCCCGCCCTTCGCATGGATTTGCGCACTGCACTAAGGAAAAGGTACGACGGCGATTGGGACGAGAGTGAAGCATATTTCCGTAGGTGCGCGGTCCCTGGCGAAGATATATTCAGACGAGAATCGGGATAATTTATGATGGTTAGAGCGTGGTCGACCGCCAAGGAACTTCCGCCATCTGAACTCGCGCCACAACCATATTTAAAGATTACTGGAGTTGCGATAGCACTTGGCTCAATGCTCGAATCATCAGGCCACCGGGACCTGGCTTACGATGTGTATTCCGACGCTTTATCTCACCTGCGAGAGGCCGGAAATAAAGTACCCCTGTCCATCGAAGAGTGGTTGCGAGGCGTTGCTTTGTCGTGCAAACTCGCAGAAATGGCGCACGTTATGGGCCGTGACGATGCCGAAGAAGAGAAGTGGCTCGTGGGGGCAGTTGAAGTCATTCTTAAGCATTTAGCGGTTAGCAGCTCAGCGAACGTTGAGCATGATGACGCTATCCGACATTTGAAACCACCTTCAAATCAGAAATCTCTGCGCTTACCTCAATGGGTGTCAGCGGTAAATTTAGCAGCGCCATTTGAAGCCCTCGGAACATTGTATGTTAGAACCGGAAGAGATGAGTGAGCTTTTTATTTTTATTTCAAAGACGCAGCGAATTTGCGACTTGTTAATGCGTGTCAGTTACGCCCTGCCGCTGTTCCTACAAGCCGTATCGTTTCTTGTTCTTACCCCGCATCGAACGTCATCCGTAACCGATCGTTGTCGAGGTTTCATCGTTTTACATAAATTGCAATAATAGCACTGATGTTACGCACAGGTGCCCAGACGATGTCGTCTATCTCCCAGCTCCTTATGCGCGTCAATCCATCAATTGACGGTATTGCACAAGCAGAATCATGGTCTCAGAAAGCTCTTGATATAACAACGGATGCAAGAAAGAGACTACGTCGAGAAGGTACAAAATGGACCCAAGAGGTAGATCCGATATGCGAAGTCGCTTTGGCTGTCAGCCTATTCAATATCGGTGTATTGCGTGAGGTACTGCTGTGAATGGCTTTAAGGCTTGACTAATCCTACGTGAGATGGCAAATGATAAAAAGGAAGCAAAGCGACTCTTGAAGATGAGTTTGGACCAAAGCCAATCAATAGGGCTGAAGGAAGGGGTGTTAGCTGCTGAAGAGGCGTAAAGACGAGTCAATAAACGTGACACATTATGACAATGTTATGTAAATAGTGGCTGTACATCGTGACGTGTCCAACGGTCTTCTCAATTTTTTAGAGTGTTCTCTCTTCCTTCGTAAGTATCCTATCCTACGACATATTCTATATCTTACCATATTGCAGTCATTTCGCCACGTGAGCATATAAAGAACTTGCTCTCGCCTCTAGAATCAGCATGGAACAACAACTCAAGGCCCCGCCTGAAATCAAAAAGGTTGCACAGTTTCTGCGGGGCGGGAGCTCTGGAATGAAGGTGCGCGTTGGCGCGTTGAATGGGAAGCGCTTGGATTACTTTAAAGGTACGTTCAGAATAAGTTTTTGAGCATCCACAACAACATGACATGCAGGAAAGTCCGCCATTAAAGCACTTCTTTTCACCCGCGTATTCCAAATTGTCCAACGTGCCCAAGGTTGAGACTGAGGAAGAAGCGACGAAAGTTCTGAACACGATTAACATGTTCGCTTTTTATCTTCGCGTGCAACGCGGTGGACCCTCGGGAACATCATCTTCATCACCGAAAATCTTGCAAGTTATACCTGAACAAAAATTCCTGTCCGACGAGTATTACGCATGGTTTTATGAAGGATCACAGTGGACAACATATGCTGGTGGAATTGTCATGGTTGCTGTCATGCTTGGAGGCGTTATGTTCCCATTATGGCCGCCCATTATGCGTTTAGGGGTTTGGTATCTGAGCATTGTGATGCTGGGCATCATTGGCCTATTCTTCGCGATTGCCATCTTCAGATTGATTTTCTACATCATCACAATCATATTCGCCAGCCCTGGTATTTGGATCTTCCCGAACTTGTTTGCGGACGTTGGTTTCGTGAGTTTCGTGTCATGAAAGAGCCAGGTCTGTGCTCATACTGGCCGTTTAGGTTGATTCATTCATTCCTGTCTGGGAGTGGGACATTCCGAAGAAGAAATCGAAGAAGAAGGGTAAGAAGGAGAAAGAGAAGGGTAAGGAGAAAGAACAAGAAGAGAGTGACGAGATGCATGGACGAAACGGAGGTGCATTCATTGAGGAAGTGGCAGAAGCCACACCAGAAATGAGACCCACGAGAAGCCGAAATGCTCTCATAGAGGAAGTAGAAGATGAAGATGCATAAGTGGAAATTTGTGATTCATTTCTAATTGCTATCCTGTTTTCACCGCGGGTATCTCAGCCTCTCGTATTACATCTCTAATATGTTACACGATATCGTCAAGTAGTTCTCTACCACATTCATTGGAATGCCGTTGACATCGATACTTATTATGTGGTTACGCACCGAAATAGAATGTTAACATTGGGCGATCTTCAATGTATTCAAGACAGGAATGATTATGTCCAGCACGGAAGTATGTAGGTTAAGTCATACTTGCGCAAAACCTCTCCTACACGATTCAGCTTCGGCAGGCCGAATTTTGGTGGGTGCCAAAAGTGGAATGCAATGGGCTGAGTGCCACCATGACTATCGGACACTGCCCAGTTCCCCGACTAGACACAGACAATATAATTCAAGGTACTGTCGGAAACATTTTATTTTACGATCTGGGTGCATCCCACGACACCGCCTCCAATTGTCATATACTAAGGGCTCATTGCAATTCTCGTGCGCATTTCTCACTCCCGCAAAACGCATTCACACCTGGCAATAGCTCATGTGTACCAATATGACAAGTCGGGGTTTCCCGACGTTTCGATCAACAATGATGTACCTCTTCGCATATGAATTGGTACCTGCCATGTAATAACCACGGGCTTCAGCCAAAGGAAAAAGACAAGAGGTTGGAACTCATCAAATTAAATATTACCGAAGGATTGTCGTACTGAACGTGCGAGTCATCAGCGAATAGGGCATTCGATATTTAACGCAGTGGGTTACTATTGGAGGAGTGTAACCTTTGTTGAAATTCGTGGCGAGGCCCTGAAGTTTCATCCTTTGAGTGATGTTAACTATTGGCGGAAGTTCAGAAAATCAAAACGAGCTGGTATAATGTCCGACTCATCCCATGAACGAGCACGACTGCATGTTCGGCTCGCAAGCGTCTCTCCACTTAGAAGTCGTAGCTGGCACAACAGTGACTTGCGTGTCTCCAACTATGTCAACCACATTCCGGGATAGAGAATTGTATGGCACACCTGGTTGAACGGTTAACGGCTAGGATCCCTCATATCAATTTCATAACGTACGGGATAACGATCTGTGTTGATGTAAGCATTGCTACGAATCTTAATGCACCGAATCAGCACCACTCTTGTCCGTGAGGGACTGGAGGGACAGACCGGCTCCATTCAGGTATACGTCGATCCCGAAGTTTAAAGATCGGGAGAAGAAACTAAATATCGTCAACGATCACAGTACGGTTGATGAATGAAGCCGCACATACTATGCGCTGAGTCAGGACAAGACGTTCACAATAATCATCACGACCAGGTTTGTTACGTGTGGAAATTCGCCATGGAATCCGCTAATTTAGTCTTGGTATTAGATGAACTCCAAGGAAGTGCAACCCACAATAACACCTACAACCAGAAGATGGCTCAGCACGATTTGGCTCACGAGCGGGAGGCTCCAAGCTATGGCATCGGGTCACCTGTTATTTGAATTCAATATACTCATCGATGAAGCCGCAGTCCGCAATGGCATATCTTCCATTTATGTTGAGCATACATGTACTTGATTTGGCCTTGTCATCGCAGAGGCGAGGCTTTCTACAAGGGAAACAGTTAGTAAAGCTTACACTCCAAGATGCGTTTGCCGAAAAAATGCCTCAGCATGAACCGGTTCGCTAATGAAATAATCTTACTGTTAATGCATTTTGAACCTTGTAATACACGCGTTGTGCAGCCAAACATCAGGAGCATATTCCATCCAAGTAAAGGCTTGCCTTATCCGCACAATGCGCCCATATATGTTGGTCCCTAAGTTTAACAGTCAAGGGCAAGGGTTTGACTACTGCCCTGTGGGGCATATCCGTGCGATGCAGCACCCATGTTTGATGCATTAAAGTACTGACGTTCACTGGGCCCCGAACACACCGAGTCTCCGTGTTCCAGGTGACATGCTAATTGCATCCGGGCGGCTGGAAAAAAATAGATGCGGCAAGTCAGCAAGAAGCGGAGCGCATTGCTTGCCAACGATTGTATTGCCATGGTGATGAATCTGCCAGGGAGACATTCTGAGAACGCGGGGGCGGTTATAGCCAAATGGAACAAAGGCATCAATCAAGTGCCATTTGGTACTCATCGACATTGTACTTATTGTCCTTTCTTGTTTCATCTCCGTCCTCCTCACTCATCATTGACCCCCACTTACCCTCCGTCATGCCAGAGACGACTACAAATAGTCAGCAGCAGCAACCAGCTACTAAGCCAAAGCACGGCACTGCGTCGGCTGTGCAGCCAGCGCCACGTAAGGTACGCTTTAACGTGGGTGAGTACCGTTCACCATGCCATAAATTACATACCTGACTTCCTGACAGGTACTCAATATCAAGTACTCGATGTTGTCGGCGAAGGCGCGTACGGCATAGTGTGCTCAGCCATTCATCGACCTAGTGGACGGAAGGTCGCAATCAAAAAAATTGCGCCGTTCGATCACTCCATGTTCTGTCTGCGAACGCTCCGTGAGCTTAAACTGCTCAAATTCTTGAGTGAGGCTGGCGTCAGCGAGAATGTAGGATCCTACCGTTCCGCGTGTTACAGCATCTAACATATATATCTCGAAGATTATCTCCATTTTGGACATCATTAAACCCTCTTCGTTTGATGCGTTCAAGGAGGTCTACCGTGAGTCACTGACCGTCTTTTCACGCACAAGTATTGATACCAGTTTCAATTAGTGATTCAGGAATTGATGGAGACGGATATGCATCGCGTCATTAGAACACAGGAATTATCGGATGATCACGCCCAATACTTCGTATACCAGACTCTACGGGCCCTCAAGGCGATCCACTCAGCGGATGTTATCCATCGTGATCTAAAACCTTCCAATCTGCTCTTAAATGCCAACTGTGATTTGAAAGTCTGTGATTTCGGGCTTGCACGCTCTGTTCGGACAGCGGAGCCATCGGGAACAGAAACGGGCTTCATGACTGAATACGTCGCAACGCGCTGGTATCGAGCTCCGGAAATCATGTTGACATTCAAACAATATACCAAGGTGCGCCATCCGTTTACTGTGTCTGGCACGTGTTTTGAACTGATTTTTATCACAAGGCTATTGATGTCTGGTCCGTTGGATGTATTTTGGCCGAAATGTTGTCAGGGAAGCCTCTATTTCCGGGACGCGATTACCATCATCAACTGAGCCTAATACTTGACGTACTTGGGACTCCGACATTAGACGAGTTTTATGCCATTACAACACGTCGATCGAGAGATTATATTCGGGCGTTGCCTTTCAAGAAGAAACGGCCTTTTTCACAGTTATTCCCACATGCGAGTGCCTTGGCACTGGACTTCTTGACGAAGACTTTGGTAATCGTCATGGAAGTGCTATCGTCTCATACAACTGACGTTCAATGTTTCAGACTTTTGATCCCAAGAAACGCATAACCGTTGAAGAGGCCCTTGCACACCCGTATTTGGAAGCTTACGTTTGTCTGCTATGATCCTCTACCGATTCTTGACTAAGCCTTCCATATAGCATGATCCTGACGATGAGCCTGTCGCACCTCCTCTTGATCCAGAATTCTTTGAATTTGACTGTGAGTCATGGCAACGAATGTTGCTTTATGTTCGGCTAAGCGACGCTATGACAGTGCACAAAGATGATATCAGCAGAGAGCAGCTCAAACAACTCTTGTATGACGAAATCATGTCGTTCCAGGCGGCTCTGATAACATAATTTTCCCATCGCAAGGACGCCATCATCTATCAAGTCGGCGGCTTTTTTTCAGTCTTGGATTCTACTGTTGGCTTTTATTTGTATTCATTCGCGCTTCCTGGTAGCTATGACGGTCAGCATTGCAGATTCAGTACATATATCATGCATAGAATGTTAGCGGAAGGCTGGTACTTTGCCATTAGTCTCTTGTGTTGTACACTACCAAAATCGCACAAAGGTCATGGCTTTATACCACGTAACAGCTTTTGACGACCAACGACTTCACATGATTGTATGATTGTATTTTGCTCAGCTACTGCACAGCCATGCATACAAAAAAAGGACAAGCATAACAGCGTTGGATCGTGTGGTAAGAGGATGCATTCAAAGCGAGCATGAGCGACGACAAAAAGTGTGAGAGGGACAACGAGAGACCAGAGAAATCAATGAATGAAAAATATAGGAAGAGTGTGTATAGAAAACAGACACGTGAGCCGTTACAATGAGGATGAAGCGAGAAATCGATGGCCATGATCGATATTTTTGATGTACCACCGGATACTTCGATTCCTGCGTCAACATCGCAACGACGACCCCAACAAGGAAAGAAAGTTAGGATCGTCCAGATCCCCTTCCTCCTCGTGGAACATTGCCTCGTCTGCCGTATCCTCCTTGTCCGCCTGCACCGTGACCACCTGCGCCGCCACCACCAACACCACGACCTTCACCATTCATGGGGGATGGGCCGCCACCACGACCCCGGCCTGCACCCCGTTCACTGCGATCCTTCTTGGTCTCGACAACAACGCGGACCTGACTCGCATCGCCGCCAACATCAATGAAAAGACCACCCTCACCGCCCTGGTTCTGGGCCAGACTAGAAGTGATGGCACGCCGAGCAGAATCAACCGAGTTGAACTCGATGAATGCACATAGTTTTGAGCGGACCAGCTCCACTTCCTTAACAGGGCCGAAGCGTGCGAGGGCCGTACTCAACAGATTGTGTGTCACCTGTTCTGTCACACCCTGTCGTGACGTCAGGAAAAGAATGCTAATACGTGATATGTTTACTAACCTTGACGAAGCAATGGGCAGTTGTTACACTCTGGGCTGCGACGTAGAATGGATGGTGCTCCGATCTTCCCTGACCAGATTGTTGACCACCGGACCGGCCACCAGAAGGCTGTCCTCCGGTCGGTGGCGTTTGCGTTCCACTTGCGGGTCCGGGGCTTGCCGAAGCAGAGGCAGGGACCTCAGTCGTACCCCGGGAATCGGTGGCAACGGTGGCACCCCATTTCTTTGAGTTGGTAGCAGCGAGAGACGCCCATGAGCGAGGTGCTGTGCTTGCAGGAGTGGCTGGGGGTTGGGAGGATGCTGAAGTGATGGATGCAGTAGAAACCAAAGGAGGGGCATGCGCAGTAGCGCCAACTGACGGAGGGGGTGAGGCTGCGGTTGCAGCCGGAGCCAACGGTTGAGATGGCGCCGGTGCAGGCGTCAATAGCTTTTCAACTGGCGCAGGAGAATCTTCTTCAGCTTCAGTGACCCGAATGCCATTTGTCTCTGCGGCGGGATCATGAATCTGCTCAGGGGTGGGAGCCTGGACCTCGGCAGAGTCAGTGGTGGGCGGTTCCTCGATGGCAGGGATGGTGACTACAACAGGAGGAGGTGTGGGTTCCCTAACAAGTTCCGGAACTGGAACAGGTTGGGCCGGGGCATGAACAGGCTCGGCAGTAGGGGAGCTGGCAGTCTCGGCCTCGACATCTTCACACGGCTCATCGGTCTCAACGCTCTCCTCCTTTAAGAAGCGGAAGATGTCGTTAAGAACGAAGTAGCCGTTAGGCTGCTCGGCCAGGAAGAAGGTCTGAACAAATTTACGCCATGGTTCGGCATGATTGGACATTTCACCAATGACCTGGATGATGATACCGCCATTAGCGGAAGACTGCGCGTCGACAGGAATGGATGAAGACTTTGCAGTCCTGAAAGCCGATGGATGTTATCTTTTGGTGAATTTCCTGCAGACGATGAGATGGGAAGCAGGAGGGAGAGCAGGGACGTACATGCTGGCCAAAGCAGGGCTTACAGTCCTCGCCCTCTGTGCCGTGGATAAAGGTGGATTGTTTAGTATAAAAACAGTGCAAACGATGGGGTTGTCTGTTGACAAAGGTATAATACTGAGGAACAAACTGCCAGCCGACTTCGGAAGGAACGACGTTCTGGTGCATGGAGGAAGAAGGCGAGGAATTGGTCATTGTGATGCTTGAAAAGGATGAGCGGCGAAGACGGAGAGAACGATGGACACACCGAAGATTAAAAGGTCTAGAGAGTACACGGGTGCAGGAGCAATCCAAACTGTGCTGGCGCGAAAAATTAAAATCTGCACCTCGGCAAACCGCGGTGGCTGCGTAATCTTCATCGCCTGCCCGCCCGCGCCCTCCTCATGGCCTCCTCCACTCATGCCCTGCTCTTCTGCGTCCTCTGCGTCTGCGTCTCCTCTCACACAGTCCTTGCCTTCGGCGCAGGAAACATCCCTTCGTCCGTGTCATCCGCATATACCCCTATCATGCTGACTGTTCCTAGTTTTGCGTATTTGGAAGGCAAGGCTTTCCGACATGGTGATATAGTATGCCTCATGCTTGCCTATCTGGCTCATTCTGATGCCCATCAGGAAGATGCACTTGCAAATCTTATCAAGCACTCTGCGAGCGGCTTCGCCCTCGCTAGCCTCATCTCCAAAGGTACCAAGTTCAGCGGGTTAGACGTTAAGCGTGTATATTTTGGGTTTGTCCGCCGACTATATGCGCTCAATCAGAATTGATCTCTGTCACAGCAATTGGTTGCGAGACTATAGCCAGGTATTGCTCATGTGTACATACTTTGTTCATCATACGATCCGCTGTATTATACAGGCTGTGGACATTGCAGGTTTGAAGAAGCTTCAGTTACAGGTTTGTCTTTGGATCACTCTGAATTGATTATCGGTGATTGACGGCCTTCGGCAGTCAATTATATCCCTTTGCATGGTTCTCGGCTTCCTTGTGAGTGCCATAAGGCCCCTTGTTCTGACGGGTAAGCTTATGAACAAGGCACATGGTTATGCTACGAATGAATTTGAGGTCACGGCCGAGCGTCTTGGTGTTTATCTCCCTGTTTGTTTTGATATTAAGCTCATCCAGATCAATCTTGACGTTTAATTAATAAAAGGTTGAACATATTGATAATCCGAAAGGCTACGGGGAGGGTGAGGATGCACGAAGATATCATCCTAAACTTCGTGGTCCGGTCAATGTACAGTCTTTATACTCTGCTTGACGTTAGCTGATTATACGAAGCCCATGGAGCTGCAAATTGACCCGCGGACGGGTATGAAGAATTACATCGCAAATGGTATGTCGTACTTTGCAGTGGCACCATTGTTAAATACTCGTTGCCAGAGCAAGGCAATTGGGACACTTCGAAAGCTCATGTCAGACGAGTCCTTCAGGAATGTATCCGGTATGGCAGACTCTATCGGTCTAAAGGTAGCAAAGAAGATGAATATGAGGCATTCCGACTACTGGGCACTGCGGTAGACTCCCATTACTGTCGAGATGATCAGTTTTTGAAATTTCTTAGCTTCATACCCTTGAAGACTTTTCTGCGCATTCCAACTTTTGCGAGCTTACACTTGTGTCAATGGGTTATAGAGGAAGTCTTTTTACATGTAGGTGATAATGTACGCATACAAGCACCGAACGGAAAGTGGGTTGCTCCCATCGTAACTGGTGCGTCTTTACTTCGAGCTGCGAAACTGCTTTCCGCAGCTTTTCTATCAGGTACCTTTGGTTCCAGTGATTTCACGTTCTCCTTGCTCGGCGGTAAGTTGGGATACGGTATCTAATTTTCGTTCTGACTTTTCTTAGAGGCAACCGATCATCTGGTAATTCAAATCGAAGTTTGAAAGAATATGACTAATTGCACATATGCGACATTATTAGAGCGAAGTAAATACGTGCCTTTCTGTCCTATTAACGCGCTGATCACTAGTAGGCTTCTGTGACCGATTTGAACCGAGAACTTGACAAGGCTCGCGCACGTTCACAAGGAACAAGGGGAGAACCTGGATTTAATTCTTCAAACATTTTGCACCAGCTGTTCTCTTCCCTCCCTGGTGGCATGGGCAATGCTATGTCCCGGGATATGGAGAACATCGAGCGAATTAGAGCAGGGCCTACAAGCGGCGGCAAACGACCTGAAGACATGACTCCACAGGAATTACATTCTACTTTATGGAAGGTACTGGCATTCAGAGATTCGGGTATGCGTTCCAGCATTGCACGTAGTGCTGCCAACATTGATTGGCCTCCCCCTAGTTATGAAAAATATTTCACAAACACTTGGTTGGTAATTTGCGTTCGGATGGAGGCTTGGCATCACTCATACACGGAATAGAAAAGATTCCGGGACTATCAACTCTGGTCGAGAAAATTTCAGATTCGATTTCAGGTGAGCCTTTGAGCTGAATGGCCACAGTTTGAGTAATTGATATTCAAACAGTTTTTGTCCTTACGACAATTGAGGTGCTGACAATTTATTGCATGTACAAGATGGATTTCATTACTGAGATTGCATAGCCTTTTGTCAGACCTCTCATGAAGAATGCTACGGCAGGATTGACTGCTGCATCGGAG
This sequence comes from Amanita molliuscula, assembly GCA_023014405.1. NCBI lineage: Eukaryota > Fungi > Basidiomycota > Agaricomycetes > Agaricales > Amanitaceae > Amanita > Amanita molliuscula. Next base: position 835,233 of record JAEBUP010000012.1, read on the forward strand.
GAAGTAATTAACAAGGGTGACCAATACCAAGTGTTTGACGACCCGAGAGCCGTGAGTAGTCCATTGATTGAAGTACGCTCACGTTTTGACACCACTAGTCTGATCCAACGCACTCGTACTTAAGCAAAGACCATTTTGTAGGTTATTTCCTACATGTTTGAGATCACATTTATTCACGAGGATTAGAACGGCATTCTTAATGAACCCGCAGGTCAAGTAGCGAGGGCCGTCGTCGTGCATGCCGTCAACCTGGTTACTAAGGCGTGGGATGACGAGTCCCTGAATGTTCACGGGGTTACCGAGGATATCCTATCTTGCTTGTATGTGATTGGAATTGCGATTCGCGCAGAGACTAAAATTAGTCAGGTTTCATCCTGATTTCCACAACTCAAATTCCAAAGTTCAGCACGACATGTTGCAATGCATGCGCAGATGGGTTGATGGACTAGGAGGCCGACAAGAATCGATCTTGAGGCGTCTTTCAAAGGAAGCAGTGCGGAACCATCAAAATGTCCGTGGTGCTGGAGATGGTGGCCCTGCCACGTCTGAGAATTCATTTGCGGCTGCCGAGGCGCATAGCGTACAGCAGCAATTGTTGAGCCATGTGCAGAATATCCCTGGTATCGGATCTGTTGCATCCGTTCTGACAAGAGGCGACAACACAAACACGAGCGGCTCACAATACCTCACGACTGCAACCGCAGAAACGAAGTACACTACTCCTGGTTATGGTGGTCATAAGACGGAGAGTTCAAACTCGTATTCTTACGCAGCCAAACCTGCGCAGAGTTACGGACCGACCAGCCCTTACCACATGTCCAGTGAAACACCAGGATTCACCCCATCATACGCCTCATCATATTTGCCATCGTCTAGACCACCGCTTGAACCTGTTTATCCCGGCATTCCTGCCGCAGGGCCAGCCGTGCATCACGGACATGAGGGTAGGCAGGAGCCTTGGCCAGAAACACGCCAAGAGAGCTACCATAGACGCCATGAAGATCATCATAGCCACACCTATGGCCATCATGAACATCACAGTGAAAGCAGTGGCTATGCTCCTGGCGGGTTTCCAGAACCTGTTCCGGGAGGTGCATTCACACCTGCGCCAGATGGAAGGTTCGGCTTCCCTGGCGCAGAACCCTACCGCAGTCCTGGTCACTCTTCACAAGAGCCTCAGATTCCCAAGCCGGGGCAGTCAAACGATTCCTATCAGTACGGATGGCGCTATTGAGTATACTTGGCGTAATAAATCAACTCGTTATTTGATGTAGCCATGAACCAACGAACATTATATGTACTACCGGAAATATTGTAGGATAAGAGAGATAATGTACATATCGTTACAGGTTCTACTTTTTATGCAGTATATGGGGTATGAAAAGCCATGCGTCCATGAATATATAGACAGAGTCCAGATGGAAGTGAAGGGAACGAAATATAATGGTCTGGGTGGCGATGCAACAGAGGGCTCAAGGGATACACCATCGGGCCGAAATGCTTAATCGTCGTCTCGGCGCATAACTGTCATGAGACCGGGTATGCTTTGCGTTTGGTCCAAGGCAACAGGGCCGATGGGGGTCAGGGTGGGTTGAACGCGTCGCTTGAGCTTTGTAATGTATCTGGCGAAAAGAGAGGTTAGCGAATCAATGACCGGTCGCGATAAACGGAAAGCCTCACTTGGACCTTGTACGTAAGTTTGTTCCTGTTCCTGGGGCCGTGTATGGTGCATTTCCATCTATCACAAAGCGTTGGGACGTTAGCTGGGAAATGCGACTGCGGCGCAGTTACGTACTGTTCCTCTATGAGCGCGTTAGCTCCGAGGACGGAGGCAATGTACATGAGATCGGCTCGTGTGGTGCGGAGGAGGACGGGGAGGCTGACGCCGCCTGTGCAGTGGTACGTGTCTATGCGCTCGATGGGCTCTCGGCGCTCGCAGGCGTGCTCTGCGACCAGGGGATGCGAGAGGGGGGTCTCGCCGGACGAGGACCGAACGTGCTGCGATTTTGGTTTGGGGGAGCCGGATGAGGTCGAGGAGGATGGCGAGATGCGGGACGCCACTGGAGACGATGGGGGAGAGGTGTAGGCGGTGGTGGTGCCCTCTGATGGATGTCTGGCGCGCATGGGCGTTGGCGGCGGGGTTGGAAGACTGTGGTCTGCTTGTGCAGCAGGGGAAGCCGAATTCGTGAGAGGCGCGAGAGGGTGGCAGTGAGGGCCCGTTCCGCTATCCTGCGGCTGGGAGTGCGCCAGGCGTCGCATTTTGAGAAAGAGATTTGAGATGCCTGCAAAGCCGAGGGGAGAGGAGGAGGAGGAGGACAGGGGGGCATCGGTTGTGGAAAGGCGCAGGAACATGGCGGTTGAGATAGTCGAACGGGTCCTGCGAGTCGAACAATATAAACTTCCCGGCTTTGGTTTGGTTGCCGCCTCACTGTTCCTTTGTCACACTCGAGGCAGCTTCGCTTCCGTGGAGCGAATGGCCGCTTGCTATCTACACTCCTAACGCTGCTATAGGAACACAGATGCCTATCCCATTGCCGGCATATTCTCTGCAAAATACTCATGCGTGTCTGCGTTCATCACAGCGCTGTCTGGGTCGTCCGCCGCAAGCTCTTTTGAATCGCTTTGGCCATATGCATAGTCCATCGTATTCCCGTTTCGCGTAAAGTGCGAAGATTCGTGTAAGAGAGTTCCGCCCTGTCAGACACCTACAGGTTACCCACAGTAGAGGTACTAGGAGCGCGTACCTGAGAATCAGTACCTACGGGCGGTGCTGTCCAAAATGCACCTAGGGGCACGTTAGAACATAGAGATGAAACGCAATTAAGAGTACCTCCCACAAATATAAACGACGCCATATCTGCGAATACAGGTTAGACTCGTCCGATCGTAGGAAAAGGGGCTGAAACACACTGTAGGGGCCTCACATATGCATACAGTGAGGGTTCGGTGCAGGAACAATCGTACGTGTACGACGTAAAGTCGTTATTCTTCAACCTTGTATAGTGCATGCTGACGGTGTCATAGCGCCATTGTGTTAGTTCCCCGAACCATGTCCCGTACCGCTCAGTCGGCGAGGCCATATGGGAGGACAGGGCTTGAAGGTACCTGCATATAGAGCAGGTCAATACTCCCGGGATATGCAGTGCGGGGGGGGGCAACTGACGCATAGCTTTCGCTCGCATACGTTTGTGCAGCGCTGGCAGCCTCTAAAATAGCTTCTCGCTCAGAAGTGTTGCATTTAAGGAACGATGCCTGGTCTTTACCGCCATGGATGGTGTTTGTAATTCTCAACCGGGCCGAAGGTGAGGGACTAGATGGTGGTAAGATGTCACCGAGGATGATGATGGCGACAGAATTAACAGATGGCACATCAAGCTTCGTAATGACGAGATTGTCCCCTCGGTTCACCGCAAGAAATGACGAGAACGATGGCGTGAACGTGTACGTTCCTTCTCCGGCTGATGTAAAATCATATATCTGGCTCACTGAATAAGTGAGAGATTAGGTATGAACACGATGTATTGCGGTTGTGATTTACTATCATGGGCCACTTGGATGGATTTCCCTGGTGAGATAGTAGTAGAAGTGCCCATGACGGCCGCCGTGACAGGTACGAACTTTGCCTTTATGCCAATGAATGAGGGTAGCTTCTCACCCTCCTTTCTGACGGCGCGAAATTTCTCACTAGGAAGGTCGGAGATGAGCGACTTGGGGTGATGGAGGAGCTCCAGCGGCTCATCGCCAATGTTGGTCATATTGGCAATAATGACAAGGTCAGAGAGCGACCCGACAATGTTTGGCCCTGCAAGTGCGTCGTGTCGGCCGATTTGGTGGATGGAGAGAAACTGAACCAAGGCTTACCAGTCAGCCTGAGCGTCAGCGATTTGGTTGCAAACGTGCAGTAGATTATGAGCGCCATAAAAGTCAAAATATTCGGTATGGATATAGGCATGGTGGACGATTCGGAAGGTGCAGCTGTGTTATGGCTGACATTGTAGTAACTGACGGTCAGCCACCCCGTTCAATTTCCATAGCACTAAAGTGTACAGTAGATATTCCGGCGATTGGTCTGTTGGTGTTTGTACAGCTTTGTGTGCCCGATCGTCGGCCTTTGATCTGGCGAATCATTCGAGGTGCGCTGGCGATGGTTTATATACGCGCAATGGGCGAGGCAATTGGCTCTGCTCGATGCACTGGTTCTGTTCACCACTCGTTCTTCTGCTCGCACTCTCCTCAGCCTTGGCCGCGTCTGAACTCGAGATCAAACTATCAGGTATTCAGTACTTGTGTGTCGTCATTTCGCGACTAACTCGGTACGCCACAGGGCCCAAACACATTAACCATGTCGCGGACTTGAAAGTTATCTCAACCATGATCAATAGTGGCCAAAAGACGCTCAGCATCCTACACGACCCTCGTGGCCTGCTGTCGGATCTTCCAGCAGACAAATTCTTGATCACCAATGCCCGGAACGATCAACCCAAGTTCATTGGTATCAGGGCAAAGTTTGCTCCAGCCTTCGCAGCAGAATCAGGTGCATACACAGCGTTAAAACCTGGTCAATCAATTGCGGTTGAGCATAATCGTACGTTCATGTGAATATAAGCGTCAGCCGAGTTGAAGCATCATAGTATCGATTGCGTACGACTTTAGTACGCTCGGAGCGGGTGAATACACGTTCCGCACGAGCGAATGTCTCTACATTGTCGATGGCTCTGGAGAGGTCGTGCCTTTCTACGCCAAGGTAGAGCATCACGTTGCTAAGATAGGTGCCAAGCTGACACATCCTCGGAGGACCGGGACTGTGCCCGAGGGACGCGTAAAGTTCGCTGGCTGCTCTTCTTCTCAGGAATCGCAAATCGCATTCGCCATACTTGCGGCCGTGCGGTACGCCAGAACTGCATTCAAGTATGACCTACTGTCAGAGTAGTTGTCAACTTGACTAATTTTTCCTCCCTTTAGCTATCTCGAGACGAACAGGCATGGCACCGCACGCTATACTACTTGGTTCGGTGATTATGATGATGAGCGGCACAACACTGTTCTTTCTCATTTCAAGAAACTTCATGATAATAATTTTTCATCCTTCACATACGACTGCGCTTGCTCCAAATCAGAAGTATTCGCATATTGTCTATCCAAATCAGTCCGTCATACCTTCTTGTCTCCATATTCATAGCTGACATCATATTCAATAGATATGGTATAATTCATTTATGTGGTACGTTCAATTAGATACGTCAGTTAGGGCTGTATTTCACGAATCTTCTATAGACGCTTTTTGGCAGGCCCCTACAAGCGGCACAGATTCAAAGGTACATCTACCACATTGCCCAGGAATGTCCATTCATCGTGATTGCACTTAGGCGGGAGCTCTCATTCACCAATCCTCGTACTTCGATCTGAACGGTGGGACAATGGATGAAGCATATGGGCAAGAAGCATCAGAAGAACTGGCAAATGATGATCCAAACGAGGCCGTGCTCAACGCAGACTCGCACGAGTATTTTGCGGAGAACGACCCTGCGCTCAATTGACATCCTTGCCCCTGTTTCTTGTGTAACAAATCACTCGCATTTGGCGAGTGTAGCGTCATTAGAGCATTCGCTAATACCTATGTGCATAAGCATCTCCCCACACCGACTATATTTCATTGCTTACACCTCGAATCGATGCATGCGAATAGAAACATCTATCCAATTGAGTGCGATCAGATTTCTTGTCTAATCTAAAGGTAACTCGTCAGAGAGGCAAAGCACCTTTTTTGCAGGCATCCTTGCCTAAACTTGCCTACTCTTCGGCCTCCTCCTGTCGTCTAATCTCCCTTTCCAACCTTTCCCTCTCGGCTTGGCGCAAACGCATTAAAGTAAGAGATTCAGTAATCTAGACCAGGAAGAGTAGTCGTAGATGGAGCGGTAGATAGAGGCTTGGATAAATCAGACTGTGCCATGGCGTTAGAAATCTCCCGTAGTAGGACTAGGAGGCGGCTTACAAAAGTAGAAGGAAACGACGAGAACGCTCCCGTTCCTGGCTGTCGCGTTTGCTCTTGAGGTAGAGTCGGCTTCTGATCATTTAAAGTCGACATTCGCATTGGTGTAGACAACTTATCCGGCAGATGGTTGCTTCCAGCCGATCCACCTAATTTACCCATCTTCTTCAGCCATCCAAGAATTTGGGGTTCTTTTCCTCCCACCCAAGACACTTCTACACCCTTCAATCCCCTCTCTGGCCTGCTACTTGCGCACACGGCAGCAAAGGCGTCCCCTATCTGCTTGAAAGGCACCAAGGCCATGCCGTACTTTGCCTTCTTATCCTCCGTCCCCGCAGACGTTTTTTTGGATGCTTTGAGAGACAGGACAATGGAGTCAGCGTCGCTAGGGGCCAAACTGAGATAGCAACGACGCGATTGCAGCGGATGTAGTTAACTCTGGATGGGCTTTTAATGTGAACTTGACGCGAACAGTGGTATCCAACGGATCTGTAGAAATAAATGTAAGTTGGCAAGGACGTTCGAAACGAGTAATGAAAATATGCCCACCTAATGACGGCGGTTCATCCCCATCCCTGTCTGCTTGCGCCGCCGCTTCCACTTCTTCCTGCCTCCGCTTGAGCTCTTGCTCCCTCTGCTCCCTTAGCTTCCTACCCTCGTCCTTGATACTGCTCATTCTCTTGCCATCGAGCCGCCTCCTCTTTTTGCTTTTCAACTTTTGCCTTCTTGAACGCCCTTTCCCTCTCTTCCAGCTCATCAAGAAGGTTCCTCCGCTTCGAGTCATACGCCTTGTAGCGTTCTGCCCGAGGCCTTTTTCAGTCGAAGCTTTGCGTCAAGTGCAAGCCGTCGCAGCGGGTCAAGTAGGAGCTCGTAGGCCTGCGTCAGCTCATGAAATTTCCTGGCTGCACCGCTTTAGCGCAAGAACGCATCAGAATATTCACGAACACGAACCTGCATCAGGATTGTTGGCATTCTACGGCGTATGTTAGCAACACAACCGATTTTACGCGTACTTCTAAAACTTACCCTGTCCGGATGAACTTTCAGAGACCGGTGCCGATAGGCTGTCCGAATTTCTTGGTCTGTAGCCTCTGTTCTTACATCTAGAATTTCATAAGGGTTCACTTCGACCTCGGAGCCTGACATTATGGATATAGGTGACTCATTGAAACACACCCAAACAATCTATATAGCACATCGTCCAAAAAAAAAAAAAAGTTAAAGAGCTAAAGATGTATTGAATAACGCCAATATCCTCGGTGATGAAAATGCAACGACAATTGTCAGACAAATATAATCAATGCACAGAGATGAAATAATGGAATATATATGGTGACCAAGTTCAATGTGAATGGGAACCACAACACATTTATCTAACTCTACAAAAATTAGTCCGCCGAATTTAACCTAAAATTTTCTTAGCAAGTCGCTCGCAGAAGAAGCCTCTGGACTTGGGCCGAGATTAGACGTGCTCCCTGTGGGGGAACTGTTGTTGGTGATTTCTGCTACTTTGGCCAGTCGTGGAGAACCCGGATGATGTTGTGATAATGCAATCGAAGGCTTCCGCTTTCCAAAACCAAAAGTGCTCGCCAAACTAGCCAGAGTGCTGGTCGCGGTTGCTCTCACGGTATCTCCGGTTGTTGCTTGAGCGGACGTCAAGTACGTCCGCGATGGCTGTAGTGACGTTGTTCGCCTTCTCTCGTGAAGAATATTAATTATGCTTTCGGACAATGAGTCATCGGGCGGGGAGGGTGTCGACGGTGAACCAAACGGATTGCCGTCGCCGGGCGAGGTCGGCCTAGGTATTGTTGATTGATCCTCTGATAACGCCGTAGTGGGGGCTGCCTTTACTGTCCCAGAAGTGCCAGCTATCGTGCCTGGCAATACTGACATTCGACCCCTTGAAGCCGTTGACAATCGTGACGCACGAGAACCTGGGCGTAATGACGAGGCAGCCGAAGGTATTTGGTTCAGAGGCGTAGATCCTCCTGGTAACGTTGGCGACAGTGGGGGAGGGGATACACTCAGGGGAATTGGGATCCTGCGTTGGGGTTGGGGAGTCGAGTTCGCCTCTTCCTGTAAAAAAAAACCCGGCGGATCAGATTCCTGAGGTTCTGTAGAGACAGGTGCCTGTGCTAATAGTCGCGACAAAGAAGAAGGGCGAGAAGGTGATGAATTAGCCCTTGTGCGTACTGGAAAATGTCTCGAATTAGGTGGCTGAGTCACTTTAAAGGCTTCCTCGACTTCATCCTCAGGCGGTCCTGGTGCTACAAGCGGTAAAGGACTAAAGGTTTGCTCCTTTGTATCACTGTCGCTCTTGTCATTTGTGGCTTTTTTGGATGTCCCCCGTCGTTTATTATGACTGGGTTGCGTCCAGTCTTCTACCTCAAGCATATAGTACTTGACACCATCTCCGAGGCCGTATGGATTCGTGGAAGGGTCCTAAGCAAATATGGTGACCCCAAATCAGTCTTGGGAACCCAAAAGCATACCTCATGATTAACGATACGTTCTGTAATGGATGTTATACGGGCAACAATCCATTCCCGTGTTTTGAGTTGTTCCGCCAAGTGACCCGTCACTTGTAGAAAGTAATGAGGAAATGAGACTGGAGCAACCGAGGGAAATGTGAAATTAGCTCATGCGGGGCATTCCAGGGAATAGGTGACTTGCCGTTAAAGGCGGCCCAGGGCTTGCTAACGGAGTTTCTTGTAGGAAGGAAGAGTGCGAGATCGCCTTTAGTGAAATTTCTGAATGAAATCTTGCCTTTCGCCTTCTCCCGGTAATCTCGGCACTGTCTTTGCCATTTGCGTATGGTACTGCCAGCTTTAGCGATTGCCTCGAGGAAATAGTCATGGTCATAAGTCCTCAGAACTTCAAGAGCAACCGCGGGTTCGGACGGATCGATCGAAGGTAGTTCGTCCAAGGCGCCATGTAAGGCTTCGGTAACCATTGTACTTTGTCGCATGGAGGCGAACAATGCTGTGGGAGTATCTGCACGAGGTGGACTGCCATTTGTTGCTTGTTGATTCGCTTGAGAGTGGTTTTTGGTCGAGCCGGGATGGACGACCATCAGTTGAGCTGCCCGGAGTGCCTTAACATGCGTGTCCTTGAACTGAATGGCGACGTTCAGAATTTGTGCAACCAGTCGTCCACTCTCTTCGAGACGCTGGTCATACATCGTCTGTGACAGCTGACCTGTCCTCAAATCTTCTCGCAGCAGCAGCTCGATATGTCTGGCATCTCGTAGCTCACGCTCCACTCTCTTCAGCTCCTCCCTCAACCCAACTGCATCAGCGTTTGCAATTTCAGTGTCAGCTTTCAGGTCCTTGACCTGTCGTTCTGTCAATTCTTGGAGCGCCTTGAGTTCGTGGAATTGTCTTTCTAAGACTGCCCGATCACCGTCTGCTTCGGCAATATGATCTCGGATAATTCTATCATGCTCTGACGCCTGTGCCTTGAGCAATCTGTCCTTATCCAACCTTGCTTCCCGTAATGCCATGTGCACTTCCTCGCCTTCCGCTCTTGCAACTCGAATTTGAGCTTCCAAATTCTCCCCCCTAGACCGAGCTTCTTCCAACTCCTTCAAGTGCATCGCCTGCACGTCCAATAAAACTTGCACCTTTTCTTCATTCTTCTTTTCCAAAGCCTTCACTTCTTCTGCTTCTGTTTTCACCCGCGTCAACTCTTGTCTCTGGAATTCAGCAGCTCTCGCCTGTTCTGTGGCGTCTGCGAGGGCGCGAGCGAGTTTTACTGCCTGATTTTCCAGATCTCTGCCTAGGTCCGCGTTTCTCTCTTCTACAATTTTCCGCGCTCCTGAATCGACCTCCAACTGGCCCCGAGCTTGCCGTAGTTCTCGCTCTAAACGATCGGCGCGTTCTCTTTCAGAGGAAATCGACGATTCTGCATTCCTCAAGTCTGTTTTCAATTTTTGGACTTCTGCCTGCATACTCAGACGTTCTTCTTGGAAAATAGATTCCTGATGAGAGGTGGCTTCCTGGGTAAGCCGAAGTTGTTCAACAAGTTCCTGGAACATCTGTTCATCTGCTTCTAACGCTATAATGAATCAGAGAAGTACGCCTGCCGTAAGCCCAGTAAGACTCTTACATCGTTTACGAGATGAGGACAATCTTGAAGCCGATAGTACTGAGCAACATGTTAGTCATCTTCATAAAATTCCGAAACTATAACTTACATGAGCGTTCGGCAATCTTATCAAAACTAGATTCAAGGCTATCCATCTTGCTCACGAGCTTGTCCAAGGCGGTTCGGCACTCCCCAACTGCACTGAGCGCCACGGGATCCTGACTTGCGAATTGTCCAAGGTCATCAAACATATTTAGAAGACCTGAGAGTAGCTCAGAAATGAACATACGGCGAGAGATTCAGCCACACTCGCCTTGAACATCTTCACGTTCAAGTGAATACTGTGAGTCCGGATTACCCGTGGGCGAGAAATCGATGGATGGTACAGGATCATCCATTCCTGAGGTATCAAATGGGAGCTGACCATGAACCTCACCGCGATACAATTGGCGCTTTTTGCGTTCGCTCGCACTATGCATATTTCACAAGTTATTAGATCTATGGGCTAAGGGACTTACGAAAGTTTTGCCATTACTTCTAGAATACTCTGGGCGCGCTGATAGAAAAACTGTGCTATAAACGGGTGTGAATCAACGATAAGCAATATCAAGCTCAAAGAATTCTCACAAAACTCCTTGCGCCTCACAATCTCGATAACGGTGGCACCATACGCATACAACATGTTGTGCAGACGTTGAATATGCAAGAAGCTATTTTTTCCACGAAAACTGGCTTGAAGGTTCACCAAAGCAGGTGGTAACTGAACAATCTCGGCATTTAGGTGGCTCACTCTTCTCAGAACACCAACACACTGTTCTACGAGAGCATTCTAGGCAAGACAGTTGTTAAACGAAAGGTTAGGGCAGCTTAGGATTTACCTTGATCTCCGTCATATACTGCAATTCATTTCGAAGAGAAGTATCACACTGGCGAAGTTCTAATGAGGGTGAATAGGTAGCAGACGGCAAGAGCGGACCGTCGCTTACCATATAGGATGCCGTCAGTGTCGGGCACAAGCCCTCCTGCGAAGTAGTTCAGCAGGGGACGCAGCAAAGAATTCCTCGCGGATACCTTGAATCACAGTAACTCTATCTGTGACCCTATCGAATATCTCTTGGGCTCTTCTCCGGCACACGTTTGCGCTTTCTAGAAGACTGCGACTAATGAAATAGGCGAAGCAGCTGCCACATCAATTCACTTACTCGTGATTGGCGACGATAGAACGGACGTAACTGGCACCTTCCGATAATTGTCGCACTGTGTGTTCTACTTGAGTAAAGCGCAGTTTGAGATCCTCTACCAGGGACGTCACATCATTTCCGCAAGCCAGGGATCGATGAACTGACCGTGGGTCCGCGCGCACGTCTCTGCTACTTGTTTCATCTTCACTATAGATACGTAGTCACCCAAGGTCCGTGGTTCAGCCCCTGCCTCGATAGCCCTGCGAACATTAGGAGAGAGAAATACAGAGTGTACTTTGACCCTTAGAATGAGGTTCAAATCGGCCTGTACTCCACCGAGCAGCGTTGCTTGTCTTTCGAGGTCAATTTTGGACGATTCCGCAACATTGTTAAATGTTTCGGCGATTGTTAGGACATGACGATCCAGGCTCATTGTAGCCACGTGCATAGCGTCGTACTGGCGTTGCAATGATTCATATAATTTGCTTAGATGCTCATGGTGAAGGCGAGCGGTCCGGAGGACAGAGCTCGCGAGCTGGGCGGGGCGAAATGGTGGAGTCGCAGTGATGTTGTCTGTGCATCATTCAGCACAGTATAGAAAGCCAAGTTGGCGCATACTACCTTCAATAGGCGGTTGAAGAGGCGGAATAACTCGAAGGCGTCGAAGAACTTCATCGTAATCATCATCAATATAATTCTTGTTGAATACGTAGATGGTCTATGTGCGAACGACAGATTTAGATGCACTCGAGGTAGCGAAACTGAAACTCAACCTGATCCGGCATGCCAGCAAGTTCACGGATATTGCCATTTGTCAATCGTCGACCGTCAGATAAGAAAGCAAGCGCAGCGCTGGGGTCGACGTGGGCTTCCTGGTGCAAGAATATCTCAAGACTTCCCGTTCTGTTCATACTTTATGTTCAACGATAAACAAGAGGGTCAATACGATGAACTACCGTTCGATGTCTCGTAGGGAAGCGTTGACCTAGCACAATGTTGAGTATAGAAAGCATAAAATGAAACGAGAAAGTAGACCTGGAAGAGTTCACCATCTTCTGCGCGACATAACTTCAACATTTCGGAGGTAATCTAGACAGGAGGTGCGAGCAAGAAAATAACGTATTTGACGAATGAGGCGACATGCCAACTACGGCAAGTGACGTTTACCGAACCTGCACATAAACCCTAACCCGTAAGATTCAGGGTGCGGTGACTAGTACTGACACTACGCTCCCTCTAATAGATGTATGCGCCTTCGGAACCGTATCTATCCAAGGCCTACTCTCCTAGAGATTCCGCAGCACCCTGCTTCCGCTTTACCAATGCATTCATGCGGCGCACATAGCTGCATCAAAGCATTACTATGAGAATGACAGTGGCAATACGATTCGACTCACTCCTCATACTGACACCTAGAGTGGTACGAGCTGTCATCACTATATGCGTAGCCTGTAAACGTATTTACGCACTTTTCATATGCATGCCGTTCATGTTCACATTCCCATGGTAAATACCACGTATTCTTACGACACACATTGAACGGAATCAGAAGACTGTCAAGTCATTCGTCCAAAAACAATGGGAGGAGTTGGCTAACAGACCCAATGCAAAGCTAAAAGTCACGTACGCAGAGCAACCATCTCTCCACGCAAGTGGTACATGGTTCGCTTTGAGATCAGCCTGAGAGGCGGTTGTAGACGATGTCATCGAAATTTTGCCACAAGCAGCTGTTTCGAACCTGTCGAGCGTACTTGTGTTCACTGCCCGATGTTCGGATGACGACGTAACATTGTTTGACTATACCTTCAATGCCAAATACTTGTCACACCAGTCGCGGCATATTTAAGAGAACCACCCGTTACCAATCGATGTTTAAGGGTATATATCCGAATAAGTACAAGATGCAGTTTTACAAAAGCTATCCTCTAAGATAAATAACGAAGATGGGCTCATACAACCGGCGTATTGAAATGCCGTGAAGAAAACTAGCAGATAACCAAATTCGAATCGTTAACGAAACAGGTGTTGAAAACCGCCTTTTAAATCTATAGGTTAAGCTTGAAAGAAACGACTAGGTAAAAACCAAGGTTTTGATGAGCGCCTGTAACCTTCATGGTCGCGTCTATCCTGTTGTAGCGGTGCAGGCGGAAGTTTTGGAAATGAGTTTTGAGTAGTCGCAAAAAACGAATCCGGCCTATCCTGCGGCCGTAGATGACTGTCTAATTGACGTTGCCATCCATTCTTCCCTTCGTCTTCGCGATGCGATAGCTTGACAGACACAAGAGGTTCTGACAGACGCCGGTCGTGTGATTTCTGTGGATGCGGTTGTACCGGGCTTGACGACCCTGACCCCATTCTCGCGAATAGATTGAAAGACCTGTCATCTGGGGATGTCATTCGCCTCTCTTTTCTTACACCCCGTTCCCCCTGGGGTGCACCATGCACGTATAGCTTTTCGGCACCTCTCCCACCACCCCCGTCGCTTCCATCGTCGGAGCAAAAACCCGACAAGCCAAAATCCGGAGGCGCCTTGGGGTCATGTATCGCAAAATCAGCGATAGAGTCGTCGGTTGAAGGATAACGTGATGTGAAAATCACGTCCTCTACAGTTGCCACAGTCGCCGAGACAGGTTCAACTTTTGAAAGATTCCATGGAGGACTGGGTTCCAAATCCTTGAGGTCGGGTATGATGATGCTGCTGAGATCTATTGATTCAGGAGATTGGAGTAACACGTCCGACTCCCTAGAGCTTGTCATCACGAACGAAGACGGGTAGGAAATATTTTCAACTGCGGTGTGCATCGTAGACGAGCCACTGGATATCGTGGAGACTCCATCAAAGTCGGCAAGATCGCTAGGATCGTAATAACGCGGCTTTGATACCAATGCCGTATCGATAGTCAATTTGTGACGCAAGGTGGGCCTGGGATTTTCTCCAAGAGACTCGAATATCCTGCTCTTACTGTCCGGTGTGGGGGGCAAGGATGGCCCATCAGACAGATAAGGGGACGTGGGAGAGTGTGTTATCGGGGGGGTTGAATCGTCGTAACTGAAATTCTCCTGAAACTTAGCAAGCCCAAGCATCTCCGCCACCCAGGTCCGCCTGTCAGGGTTGCGTATTCCTACCATTGATGACCAAGGACCGTTGTGCAAGATTTCCTGGGTACGAGTTGTCTCCGTGAAGACGATATCCGACTCGTTGCTCCAGTGAGACTTGAGATCAATGCTCTCGACAGCAGAGACGGTGCGACGAGTCGAATCTCCTTTTCCAGAAGGTTCACCGGCGAAGTCAAGGTCAACGCCAACCTCCCAAGGACATCTGGCAAGACTACCCTCGAATACAACGCCATCGGCATAGAAGGTATCCAAGTTTTCAATAGCACGACGGAGTTGACGAAGCGTCAATCGCCTGCGCCAGTCCACGTCCAGTACACGCAAGAGGATGTCGTTCACTGCAGGAGAAATAGGTAGAACGCTGGGCAAAAAGTTAAGGGGATCCTGCAAGTAAGCCAGGAACTGTAGGGTCGGCGGTCGTAGCTGATTTCCACGGATTGCGACCCGTGGTCAGGTTGAGCAAGATGATGCCGAGAGACCAGATGTCGTTGAAGCGCGGGGAGTAGATGCCAGTTGGCGCAAACTCTCCTCCCTGGCACTCTGTTAATAATAACGTAAGTTCCTTGCCTAACGGATCATAAGGGTTTCGCGTACCTGGACTCATGTGATAGACGCTGCCTGTCTTGAATTCAGAACTAGTCTTGTCGGTGGTGGCGAGACCAAAATCGGTGATCGCAATACGATAGCCGCCGTCGAAGCAAAGGATATTTTCTGGCTTCAAATCTCTGTGGTAAATGCCCAACGAATGGATATATTCCACCGCATCTAAGAGCTGCAGGAATATATGCTTGACAAAAATGTCGTCTCCAAGATACCGTCGGTTATTTAGAATCTGCGTAAAGAGATCGTGGTCGGATGCATAATCCATGATGATGTAGGTATAGTCGTAGTCTTGGACGACCTTATGCAGGGTGACGACTCCTTGATGACCGGATGCAATCTGGTGCAGCGCAATCTCGCGGATATGGTGGTTTCGTCGGCTGTGAGACTGCGGAGGTGAGTGCAAGAGGCACTTGACAGCGTAGGATTGAGGGTATGGAGTCCGCGCGTCGACTGCCCGGTATACGACCCCGTAGCCACCGACTCCAAGGACCTCGACAAGCTCAAAAGCCCCGCTATCGATTAGCGTCCCGAGCGGAGGGTGCGTAGAAGGAAACCCTGGTGCAGAAGTTGACATTTCGTTCTGAATTCGGGCAGCTACAGAGTGTGGCAACGAGCAGTTAGCACCGAGAAAGGACGAGGTTGTTGAGGAAAGGGCAGGAAATGAAGGACGGCTATTATAGACGGTGCAGGGAGGATGGCTCATTTCCTGCAGATGGCGGTCCAAACGTGGATGAGGAGCCGTTCAAGCATGTTCTCCATGAGGTGTCGAAACTATATACTCCAAGCACACCTTGCTACGGTCCGTTTTGCTTTAGTAACCTAGAGTGGAATTCGATCAAGCCCATAATCTGAGCAATGTAGGATGACAAGAGCGCGGCTGCATTTGTTCGAGTAATTGAGTCTCAGAATATTATCAAATACCTGTGAATGGCAATCAAGCCTTTTTAGGTGTCGATCGCGAAGTCGATCGTGGACTCCGAGATCTGTACGGGGCCCGAGCGCTTGTGGTCGCGACGTCTCCACCGTACGCCCACGCAAATAGGTGGCCGACTCTTGGCTGCACTTGTCATCTCGGTTCGGCAGGCGTGCCGATAGTGAATCAATTGAATTTCGAAGCAGGCCATTCGTCAGCGTTTGCAAGTACGGTTCAAACGGACAGTTGAATGTCCTGATTGAGAATGCATGGAGCGACGCGTGAGCAGAGAATCTCACCTTGCAAACGGGGCCATTCTTAAAAAAGGAGTCTCATGACCAGTGATGATGTCCAAATGGCGAAAGGTAGGAGCCATTCCTGCCAAGTGATGCACGATAGAGTGAGATACACATGCTTAACCTGAGGACGTCAACGGGTGTATCAGAGTACGTACCGGTGCAGTGCACTTGCACCCCATAACCGACGGGAGACATCTAAGATGAATACTCGAATCTCATTTCGAAGACCGAGCCCTTGCTGAGATGATTATAAGGTGCCGTTGTGAACCTGAGCCACGCTTGATATCACATTTCATTTGCTACTTCGTAGAGTCTCAAATGGGATATGCGGTTGTAATACTCCATCGTCATAGCTCATGGAAACTGACAGGCTATCAATTACGTGCATCATTGTCATCCGACACAAATGGAGTGACTTACCTCTGATTGAATGGCGCAAAGGAGGTCACAGTGAGCAAGTTTATGGCACAACGTGCCGAATGCTGTGGCACGAAATAGGGCTTGACGTGCATCATGATCATTGCTGGTGCCATTCTTGAAAGGGCAGAGGGCAAATTTGTACCTTATACCACGTTCATGCGGTGGGTACGCAAAACGAACCCCCACGATCACCTTCTCCTGTCCTGTCTTATCCTGCTAATCGCCGGAAAACGGAGGCGTCGGTCACCCGTCCATTAGACAAAGCACTTTTTACATTTCCAGTGATGCTGGGGGTGCAAATTCAAACAGCATCAACAGACAGCTTTCTCAAGCACCACTTTTCTTTATTCACCGGTACTGTGTGTGCCTTGTCAACAACACATGTACCGAACAGATTTAAAACCGGCGTCTGGCAGCACCTTCTTGCGTCAAACTGTCCGTATTCGTTTAAAACTGTCCACACACACACCGGTGAACTCCTTTCTGGCCATGGGAGGTTGAATGAAAGAATTGGGTGACCGTCCATGGCGTTTGAGATTGTTGAAGTCATTCGGGCGATTACGTTATCAGACCACCCACTGGCCAAAATGACACTTACCGCCACTCAACTTCAGACCACCACCGCCGCCCATTCTGGCGACGTGACGCCCGCTGCTGGCACGGAGCTCAACATCGTTAAAAGTTGTCGTGGCCTTAGGGCCCCATGGCAACTAAGGAAGACCAGGAAATCCTGCGGCTTCTCGTGCAACATGTCGCCCGCGCTTTTTACGACCCAAAGTTTACTATCATCTTGGATCAGCTCTCCCGCCATCCGGTGTAAGTACTCACTTCTGCGGCACTTGGCTTGCAGACTGTTGAGAATGTTTGGCTTATTGCCGTTATATCATTGATAATACGTTCTTTATTATGACTTGATACTAAACCTACAAAATTGCTTGCGTAGCTTGAAAGACGATGATTTAGCGGGGAGAATGGGCTTGCAGCCGAAGGAGCTGAACAAAATTATTGCCGTTCTGGCGAACGATTGTCTTGTTAAAATGTTGGTCTTTCCAGTACCACATGTTACACACGCTTCTCACTCTAATACAGCTACCGTCAGAATGAGCTTAGAGAGGGTGCTCAGAGATCAGTCGGGAAACAGTACTACTACATCGACTATCAACACTTCTGCAATGTCGTCAAGTGGCGTGTATCGAAGATGAGAAGTATCATTGATTCGACGCTGCGTAATGTTGGTCACACTCGTGTTTTTGAAAGACTTTTGCCTAACATACTTCGTACAGGAACTTGACAACAAAGGATATATATGTCCCCAATGCAAACAGTCGTATTTGCCTCTAGATGTGGACCGCTTGTTCGACTTCGCCCGCAATACAATGGTCTGCGAAATTTGCCATGCAGAGGTAGTAGACAATGAAAATGCGGAAAGTGTGTTGGGAAGCAAGGATCGAATGCAAAGATTTAACTATCAGATGCGATTCATCCGCGAAGGCCTCCAGAAGAGCGAGTCTATGGTGCTGCCTGCGTATGGCCTTCCCGATACGTTGCTGTCATATTACCCAACTCACTATCTGATAGATTCGATGTCGCAGCCTGGGTAAAGAACAATTTTGGAGATACAGAAAAACAGAAAGCGACGAATCAAGGCCCTGGTTTGAAGATAGCTGGCTCGGATCAGACCAAGAAGGAAGAAGCAGGTATAGGTGTTATGATCACCATGGACAAGGACGAGACAACACGAAGAATGGAACGAGACGCGGAGGCGGAGGCGAAGAGGCAGCAAAATGTGATGCCGTCATGGCATCTGAAGAGTACAATATCAGGCGATCTGACAGCATTGGGAGTGAAAGAACACGCCCGGTTAGAAGGTACAAGAGCGGTTTCAGGTTCGAACGACGACATATTAAGGGGATTGGGTGTGATTGGAGGGAAAGTTGTTGAACCGATTCCCATGGCTGTTGTTGAGGAGACGAAACCGGTCATTAATCAGGAGGCTGACTGTGGGTGCCTCCTATTTGCAATTCCACATTCTTCTGAGCACGTTCCAGACTATGATCAGTACTATGCCTCATTGGCAGCATCTGCAAATGTGTCTGCGCAGGCTACTCCCTCAGCTAGTGCACCTGCCAGTTCGGAGTACGGGGAAGAGGAGGAACAAAAGCCATCTGTGGAGTATCTCGACTCGCTGAACGACTATCGGAAGCGTTCACGCTCACGAGAAGACGAGGGTGCGAAACGCACCAAGTTGCTTAAGCTGGAAGACGAACACGTCAACGGCATCGCTCCGGTATCCGCTCATCCTAATGGGTCTGCGGAACTGATTCCGATGGCTGACAAGGTGCCCGCACCGATACTGGATGATTCTGCGGTCTATGGTATTTCTGTTCTGCGTGTTTGTGGCAGTGTTCTGACCTAGCATCGTAGTCAATGGTGCACCTATGGTCTTCTCTGAGATAACGGAAGAGCATCACGATTTGATGACTCCGGACGAGTATACAACCTACTTTAATATTCTCCAGGAAAGAACTGGAATGTAGAACGGTTAGGGTGGAATGAAGTCCACAAGGTACTTTGATATAGCTACTTCCGTATCCATAATACCAGAGCTTGTAATGTACGTAAGTCAGTACTAACAGGCGTGGTAACTCGCTTGGAATTCGCTTCGAGCATTGTATGCAACAACTCGCTGTCGAGCCCGCAAGCGAGGCTTCCCTTCTGGCGAACGTCCTTTCGCCTGTCACTCTCCCATGTAGTCGCCGGACAGTCACAAACAGGCTAATCAAGGTAGTCCAAACGTCATCTACTTGTCAGCAGATGAAACTGACAGCCTGATCCCACAGGTCGCCTTGTATGAGCATCTAGCTCTGATGTTTGGGGGGGCTCCCAACAAGCTACATCTTGGACTGTACAAGACGTGGGGCCGCTCCAACTGGGGCATTATCCTGACGGGTAATGTGCAAGTAAGCGGGCAGCATCTGACGCTTGGGCGTGATATGGTCGCACCAGAGGACCTCACAGAGGACGCAATACGACCATTCAAACTGCTGGCTTCTGCAATGCATGGCGACTTGGAGCAAGGATCTGAACCCGAACCTGGACGCGTCACAAATGTGAATTCGGGAGCCCGGCAAAAGCCTCTTGCTCTGATGCAACTTAGCCATGGTGGACGGCAATCGTGCAATTTCATTGGCGGGCGCCGGTTCAACGAACCCCCGCTTGCGCCTAGTCCCATCCGTGTCACGTCAAATCAAAAGGGACTGTTGTCGAATATCCTCTATGGGTCGCTGTTCCAGACGCCCAAAGAGATGACCCTTGAAGACATAGATGATGTCGTTCAGCGCTTTGTCCGAGGTGCCACGTTGGCGTGGAAGGCTGGTTTTGACGGCGTTCAACTGCACCTTGCACACGGGTGTATGTATCTCTATGCCACTTATCTACCCAGTATTGACATAATGCTAATGTCAGATCTTTTATGCGAGTTTTTGTCTCCGAGGGTATGACTTCCGGTGCTGCATAATGAAACCTATTCATTCGACTTTTATAGACAAATCAACGGCATGACCAATACTCAGCCGACAAGGACAATGCCCTTCGACTAATAAGACGGATTGTGGATGAGATTAGACGGACCCTCCCAAATGACTTTGTTCTTGGTATCAAAGTCAACTCGGCAGACTATGTCGGCTCGCAGTCAGTCGAAGATGATGTTTTAAGTGAGATGCGTATTACTGAACACATCCTTTCTATCGCAAAATGGGGCGCCATTGATTTCATTGAAATCAGTGGAGGAGATTACGAAGCCCCGGGTATGTCATTCAATTTCCTGTGCAACCAATTATTGAAATGCCTCGACTCAGATTTTATGGCTAAATCGCGGAGACAAGCCTTTTTCTCGCATTTCTCTCATCATATTGTGGAAGTTCTAGATTCTTTAGTCCCAGAAACCCGAAGACCGCTTGTTGTCCTTACAGGTGGACTACGCACTCCTTCTCTTCTTTGCAACGTACTCTCGGCTAGACATGCAGATCTTCTCGGTATTGGCAGAGGATCTTTGCTGCGCCCTGACTTGCCACTATATCTACAAGAACTGGTCGATACCTCAAAAGCCATTGACGATCCTACCATTTGGGATGCGACGTTTGAAAAAGAACCAGAACTAGGAACGAAAGGGATATCTGGATGGATATGGGACAAATTCCCGCGAGTACCATTGATTGGTGCTGGTGTTCAAATGACGTGGTATGGCATCATGATGAGGCGTCTCGGCGAGGCGAATGCATTATTACCCGCTGCACAAGTGCTTGCACCAGATTACAAGCTGGGGGCACTCATGTCTGTCATGAAAATGTGGATTTGGTCACTTGGGAGTCGGAAGTATAGCCTTGAATAGTCATGGATGGTTACTCTCTAGACTACCCGGCATCATATCAGATCCAGAAACGGGATTGGTTTGATGAAAGGACGAGCCTTTTGCCATACATGAATCTAGTCCGACCACTGCACAAAATTCAGTAAGGACGATATCCCCAGCACGTCCGGTACCGGTTAACCAGTAGCATGTTAGCAGTGCCACGAAAAGCTCATCGTAGGCTCAAATGCGTCAGTCCGGTGCACCAAATTCCTTTCGCTCCTGATGTTCGGATGCGGAGTGAAACTTTTCATGTACAGGGAGCTCCCTCCCCCCTTTCCCGAAACGATATGTCGTATTGCATGATGACTCCGAGTCGATCTCAGTCACAAACTGTTTTGCCGCTTCGGTGCGCTCAACCGATGCAATCAAATTGCACCGCCTCGGGAGAGCGACCGAAGGTCATACAGTTTAGTCATAAGGCTGTTGTCAGAGAGCTGGAGGCCAAGGTGCATGACGAATCCCGAGCCAAGAATGCAATTACCCGTAACCTGGGTCAATCTGGCCTGCACCTAGCAGTGATAGTGCCTTGTACTTCTGTCGAACCAGAAGAATGGAACCCGAGCTGCTGACCAGTTTGCATAACTGCCTCCTATGCACGTGATTCTTTGCATTAAGTGCCCTTAGTTGCAATAGATAAAGAAAATACACTGCTATACAGAACCAGAAATAAGACAGTCGAATGTATGTGCATCCTGCGTCCCCCTGACAAGAACCGGTGCTGCGAGTCAACAAATTTACTTGGCAGCGGCAGATGAGAATTCTACATGCAATGTTAAAAGTACACGAGATGTGATAGAAAAGGCGACTCACTCGTTACAGACTTGGTGCCTTCTGAGATAGCATGTTTGGCCAGTTCACCAGGCAGGATCAGACGAACTGCAGTCTGAATTTCACGTGATGAGATCGTTGATTTCTTGGAATAGGACGCCAATTCTAGCACAAGTCTAAGCTCCACTTCGTTAGTCTCAAGCAAAAAGGCTTACTCGATGCTTCTGTTGCGATCCTTTC
This sequence comes from Amanita molliuscula, assembly GCA_023014405.1. Taxonomy (NCBI): domain Eukaryota; kingdom Fungi; phylum Basidiomycota; class Agaricomycetes; order Agaricales; family Amanitaceae; genus Amanita; species Amanita molliuscula. The sequence continues at coordinate 857,257 of JAEBUP010000012.1, forward strand.
AAAGATATCGTTGACAAAGCTGTTCAAGATGGCCATCGCCTTGTTTGATATACCCGTGTCTGGATGAACCTGCTTAAGAACTGCGCGATGTTAAACCCTTGTCGCGTAAGACATCTGGCACGTCCCACCTTTGTAGATATAAGAGGAGTAAGTTTCTTTGCGCATCTTCTTGCGTTTCTTCTTCTCGCCTTCAACGGGTGCTGCAGCCTTGGCTGTCTTCTTTGCCGCCTTTGCTCCCTCGGCAGATTTGGCAGGCGCCTTAGAGGCGGTGGAAGCAGGGGCTTTTCCAGCAGTAGAAGCGGGTTTGGGGGCCATTGATGATGGAATATGCGCTTGTGCTTAGAGTGTTGGTGGTGATGGTGGCTACGGCAAGAACGCGGGCGACAATCAATGGGTGATAAAGATGTCAAGGATGGCTTAAGTATGCACGCGTGACTTTGTTGTTGTTTGATCCCGTCGCGTCAGCGCGTCATTGTTGAGTTGACACAAACGATTGCACGTGATCAACCGCGACGCGCTCCCACGGCAGTATAAATACTGTTCGCAGCCGTAACTCTCTTTTCTGTCTCAATCTCTCACTCGTGACTCGCATACCTCCCAACTTGCATCTTCTATCACACTCATCTTATTACAATGTCGGGTAAAGGAAAGGCTGGCAAGTCTGGTGGCAAAGCTAGCGGCGAAGCTTCAAAATCGCAATCACGGTCTGCAAAGGCAGGGCTTCAGTTCCCCGTTGGTCGTGTGCACCGTCTCTTGAAGAAGGGCAACTACGCACAACGTGTTGGTGCGGGTGCGCCAGGTGAGTTGCAAATGTTTTTCATCAAACTCTCTGACTAAGCATCTAACAAAGTGTACCTCGCTGCTGTGCTTGAATATCTTGCAGCAGAGATTCTCGAGCTCGCCGGCAACGCCTGCAAGAGATAACAAAAAGCAACGTATCGTACCCCGTCATCTGCAATTGGCGATTCGGAATGACGAAGAGTGGGTGTTGATGTCGATTGTTCTGTTTCGAGGCTGACAAGCAATGACCAGATTGCATAAACTGCTTGGTAATGTAGTCATCTCGCAGGGTGGAGTGGGTGAGTTGGTTCGGCTACTGCATACATTCTAATACTAACATATCGGCAGTGCCACACATTGCTCCGGTGGGTATTCTGAGTACAGCGTACCTGGAAGAAGCGACTAACCGAGGTGCAGGAACTGCTTCCGTCAAAGTCCGGGAGGAAGAAGGAGGATGGAATCAGTCAGGAGGTTTAAAAGAACAAGTTTTCTATTCTTTTTCCTTACACTGGACACCTGTATTTTTTGTACTAGTTTTACGGTTGATATATATAGTATAATGCACCTATCAGCATCTGAGATGGGCATGTGCAAAGCCATGAGGAATGACGTTGTTGAAGAACAAAGGCCTAGACTGATTCCCATGGTGATGGTGCAATCGCTGCAGTGCCGTCTGCTTGTGGGCGATAGTGAGATGGTATGAGCGGCACGACCGGTCCTGAGGCTGGTGGGAACATGGTCTAGTGACTGCAGCTGCGCATGTCAACGAGTCGCGTTCCCACACTGGAGGCAGTGACGTCAGTCCCAGCCTCCTGATGTCTACTCGGTTTTCGCGGCGAGTCTATTCTGCCTTCCTTGCGCCCCCGCGGCGTCCTGGCTGTGTATTCGTCCCCTCGTTCTGCTTGGTTGACGGCGTTGGAAGACGTGTGGCAAGTGGCGTAAAGTATATCCCCGTTTTGTTAATCTTTCTGTGGAGCTATTTTGAAGCGGTGCCATTTTTTGCAGGTATACCTCACGCCCTCATCTTTCGGTCCTCTCTTACATATACCGGCAACCCTTCCTTTGTTCAGCTTCTCCTCCTTTCATCTGTGACACGCTGGCGTTGCATCGCTCCCAGGCTTACTCATTGGGTGCTTTGTCGCTCACCCATAGTCTTAACTTGGATTGCCTATTTCGTTCCCTTCATTCCGGCTCGCTGTCCATATATGGATTCAATGCAATCCGTACGTCCTTCTATGTACTACCTCCGTATCGCATCACCAAGATGCCAACTCTTCTCTCAGCCCCGTGGATCGTCCGTTGCGGAGTCCCCCATCCCGTCCTATAAACCCACAAACGACGATATTGAAGCGGTCATCCAAATGGCCACCTCCGGTCGGCCGACACCTGATGGACGATCTTTGCCACCAAGAGACACTCGAACACAGCTATTCGTTGGTAACGTATGCTATAATCCTCACCAACTCTTTCGTACTGCATACCAATCCCCGATCTATTTAGCTACCGTACAAAGTCCGGTGGCAGGACTTGAAGGACCTTTTCCGCCGTGCAGGAACCGTTCTTCGTGCCGATGTGTCACTGGGGCCAGATAACAGATCCCGTGGATATGGAACTGTGCTTTTGGCTACTGCGGAAGATGCTGGTCGTGCCGTGGACATGTTTAATGGTTATTCATGGCAGACTCGTATTCTTGAAGTGAGGCCTGATAGACTTCCACCGGACCTCGATAGCACGTTGGGGAATATATCAAGTCCTGCTCTGTCAGGGCAGTCTAACTCCGCCGTGAGCTCTCTTGCATCGCTTGTTCCACCGGGGGTTCTTGGTCCCTCGCCTCCGTCAATGTTACACAGGCGCTCTGACGAATTTGACTACGTGTCATTGATTAGTCCGCATGACTTGCCAGCGACCGCCAGCGGCGCGGGTCGCTAGTTTGTTCGTAGGAAATGTAGGTAATATCTAACTTGATCCAAGTACGCTGACTTACCAACAAACAGTTGCCCTTCCATTGCCAGTGGCAGGATCTGAAGGATCTTTTCCGACAAGCAGGGACCATTATCCGTGCGGACGTTGCACTAGGGTCCCGATGGCCGGTCACGGGGATTTGGAACAGTAATTTTTGCATCCGAATTTGACGCAGAGCGGGCGATGAAGATGTTCAATGGGTGAGATATCACATCCGCGCATCGCCCCGTGCTACGCGACTTGTGGCTGATATGTTCCGTTGGCTACCTAAGATTTGAATACAACGGACGCACTTTAAAAGTTCATTTCGATAAATTCACGCAGTCAGGTCAGACTGTTAGTCATCCTGGTTCTCCTTCCCTCCATTCGGTACCTCCCCCGTCAACATCGCTGACGTCAACCGCTCTTAATAACTTAAACAATGCCTCGCCATTCGGAGCGTCGTATCCAGTTTCACAGCCACAAGTCAGACTGCATTCGAGTTACGCTCCTGAATTCACATTGAAGTCGCCATCACCACCTGCTGAATCGCATCAAGCCATGCCACAGCAGCGGGTACCACGACCATTGGTCATTCAACTTCCATCGACGGCGGATATATCTGCGATAAGCATGTCTCTTGGTTCCACTCGTCTGACAAACGAAACAGCCACCGTCAATTCTACACCGCTTAAACAGAGCCCCGCCAGTGAGAGCACCAGCTCATCAACTTCCAGTTCCATATCGAGAGCGCCGTCCGTGGCAGCTTCTGTAAGTAAATTAACGGCGGAGAAATCTGCTTCCCCTTCTGGAAGTCTCCACCATCAGCATCCCCATCATCCAGGGCCCATAACTCTACCTCCCCCTCCCCCAGTACTCCCACTAGCTTTGCACAAAATATCGACGCAGAACGAATTAACGCCGTCGGTGCAGACGCCCGTTTTCAGCTCGCAATTTATTCAGCATCAGCAGGCTCCGATAACCCCTTATGGTTTACCTCCAATTACACCTTCTATGCCGCCTTTCACATTCCTGCCTCCTTCATTATCTCCGCATCAATACCCTTCCCAAACACATATATTTCCGGAGACCTCGGGAAATCAAACATACGCACCGAGTCAATTTAATCACTCTCAGCATCCGTCTCCTCTTGATCACCCATCATCGCCGTCATATGGCGCTCATTACGCGCTCCCTGGCTTCTCGACTGGTCCAGCAATGTCGCCGGGAGCATTTTGGGGTCGTCCGGGGAACCCGAACCCACATATCAACCCCGCAGTCGGTGCACCTGTTCATGCATCTCACCTGAGTGGCACTGGACATTATGTCCATTCAGTATCATCCCCTGGTCTACTGGGCCGGAGAGGTGAACCAACTAGCTACTTTGATCTGGAGTATTTTCCCCGTGAAATTGCCCACTCACCCTATGTCTCAAGCGGCCTAGCGAACGAAATTCTTCGTGAAAAGGATGAGTTGAACTCTGGGGATGCTGATGATGATGATGATCTAGAGGGCATTGACAAAATAGACGCATCGAGCAGTGCAAACTTGAACGAGGCGAAAACGAGTCTCAATACCAGTTCTGACGAACCTGGATACGACGGCCAGCCATCGACCCAAAGCGACTCGGTCCCATTATCGAGTAACTCATCCCTTGACGAGCTTGTCGAGTAGATTGAATAATCATGATCGGCTTCGTCAATATGACCACCAAGCAAACCATTTTCTTTCTTTCCTTTGGGCTTTGGTCATGCCTCACTGCAAAATATCAATGATATCCTACCGGAATGGTATTTATTTTTCTCTGCTTTCTCATCCCATTGTTTTAGTGTTGGTTAGATTGGTGTTTGGATCTTGAGGCGTGGTATACTTGTTTCCTTGTCATCTGCATATCATTTAATGTGGTAAATATTGACGATTGAAATCAATCGACTGGCTTCTGTCTTCCATTTCGTCATTACATACAACATTGTGAGCTCTATACACTTTATTTAAAGTACCTGTATCAATGCTTTCCTGTATTCCCAGTCCGGCACTCACACACTACTACAATGTCATCGTAACAATAGACGTATATGGATCGCACGGTAGGTTCAACACTTTGGCTCTTTGTGCTGGAGTTTGAAGATGGCTACATCCGGTATTGGATGCTGCGTCAATGAAAGACGTGAATGTATTCATTCATAGCCTCTCCTGGTGACATTTTCCTAGCACTACCTAATTTAGTCTTCTCACGTTCCGCGGCGGTGTCTGACACGACATCAACTGCACTGCTAAACTGATTGAGGGCCTGAGGCACGTTCAAAGCTTGCATGCGCACGCTCGTGCTTATTGGCTATCGGATGTAGCGCTCGCTTAGCTATATATTGGGAAGCGGGTCCGCGAAGCAATCCGTTCCTGTTTCCTCCCCGATACCCTCAATTGCTACCCAAGGATCCGATAGGATGCGGCCCTTCCTTCAATTGAAGGTCGTCCTTGTCGTCTTCATATGCGCAACCTGCATCTCTGCAAACCTGGCAAACGAGCTGATCAGCGCGCTCGGGAACGCGATTGATTGTGTTTCCTGCCACGCACTTCTGGTGCCAGTGAAGCTTCTAGCGTACTTTGGAGATGCTGTCTTCACAAAGACGTGGATTGCCATATGTCAAGCTGTGCAGGTGTGAAACGGTTGTTCTCTGGGCGCAGGTGGTTTCCTGACGTTGCGCAGGCCGCTGACCCTGATGTCTGTCAGGGTGCTATTTCCCAGGAAGGTCCAATTTTGGCGCACGATTTGAGGTCTATATCCATTGGGAGCCAGACAGCGACGAAGCTGTGCGACGTCGTGTTTGGTCTGTGCCAACCTCCGCCTGTTAACCCGTACAATGTGCGGTTTCCGAAGCTGCCTCCGGAAAATCCACGGGTGTTCACGTCGTCGGGACGTGCACCGTTCCAGGTCGCGCATTTCAGCGATGTGCATATTGATCGCTCTTATACTGTGAGGCTGTCTGCTGGATTTAATGAATATGACGCGTTGAAATCGCATGTATAGCCAGGGTCAGACGCTGATTGCACGAAACCAATCTGTTGCAGGAATTATCCGAGTCACACTGGTCCCATCCTTAACCCAGCGGGAAGATACGGGAGCTATAACTGCGACACACCCCCAATTCTGTCAGACTCGATGCTAAGCGCTATTCCGAACACAACTCTTTTTTCGATTTTTACGGGTGACGTCATAAATGGTAAGCGAGCAGCAATATTATCGTGTCAACGTCAGATTTTGACCGTCATTCAGCCGCCATCTGGCTGTTAAACCAAACGTAAGGTCGTGTTTTGCATGGTCAAGCGGGTGTTTCTCATCAGAAATCAGTGGAGTGACAGGCGATCTAGAAAGCTTTAATCGGGAGATGTTTTCCAACCTTGATTCTCCAGTATACCCAGTTATCGGTGAGTCCTTCGATCTTTATTTTTCACGAAGTCGTTTGTTAACAGCGTCCAACTACAGGCAACCAGTAAGAACGTTGCACGTACCATAGCGAACCTTTTGTAATGGGTATGAACGTAGCGAAGTAGCACCTGTGAACGCCTTTCCAAGGAGCAGCACCACGTCTGCGAGCAGCCAGTGGGTCTTTGATACGCAAAGTGAAGGATGGTCTGTGAGTGATGCTGGTATTGGCACAAATCGTCGCTTAACTCCTTGACAAGCATTGGCTGTATGGAGACGCTGTTGATCAGGTCCTCCACGTCTCCGGTAGCTACTCTGTCATTGCGCAAGGTACAAACTTACGGTTAGTATACTTCCTTGTCACTTCCCGTTACTGAGCTCTCTGCAGGATCATCTCGTTAAATAATATCTACTGGTACAAGGACAAGCAAGTCTTCCGTGTTAATCTCTCGAAGTGCATTATCTTCATAATTTGCAGCTTTTGGCTCTATGACAGCGATGAACAGCAGTATGTCGCGTTTTATGCTATGCTATGCAAGAGTTGACCATTTTTTTCCACCTAGGCCAGACCCTAACGGTATCCTGAGCTTTGTAGTAGAGCAATTGCAAGTGGCTGAAGACGCTGGTCAGCGTGCATGGATCATTGCCCACATGCCTCCTGGTCGCGCCGACGCTATGCGTGATCAAGTTTGTCTTAAATGCTGTTTGAGGAAATCCTGCCCTGACGATCCGACAGTCGAACTACTTTGACCAAGTTGTGCAGCGATACCGCAATACTATTGCTGGACAATTTTACGGTCATACTCACATGGTAAATATAATTTACTAGTATTCCCAGTAATGAGACGTGCATAGGATCAATTTGCGGTTGGATACTCCGATTATACCAATCGCGTCGCCGACAACGCGGTCAGCTTTGGCCTGATAGCACCGTCTCTAACGCCTCGTCGTACGTCGTTCCCAATGCATGAATTCAACCAGAGACTTACTCGCGCCAGATGGAAACCCCGCCTTTAGAGTGTATGATGTTGATCCAGACACGTATGAGATTATGGATTCTCGTGTGTACATTAGTGAGGTGGATGTCCTTTCTCATCAGTTCTCGTGATTTACCCATCTTTTGCAGGTAATGTGACGGATCCCACATTCCAACAGGAACGTCAGTCGAACTCTGCCCGTGCCTGAGCTGAAACTTATACGTCAACTGAATTAGCCTCCTGGCATCTCTATTATAGTGCCCGTGATACCTATGGTCCGCTTGTAGGACTTTCCAAGGAAGAATCGCTTAACCCGGTGTTCTGGCACAAAATCACAGAAGCCTTTGAGACCAATGACACTGCCTTTCAATTATACCATTCGTTCACGACGCGAGGTTTCGAAGTGACGCCATGTAATTCGACTTGCAAGACCAATGTCATTTGCGATTTGCGCACTATGCGTTCCCAAGATGGCTGTGTAAGAATTCGCTTAGTATGTTGTGATGCGCCCGTCTTACCCATTAGTACAGCATTCCAGGAAGCCGGGAGTCCTCTTCGGTAGACAGCCGACGTCGATTCATTACGACCAATGTGAAGGGGTGAACATTGGTCATATTCTTTCAAACCTTCCTTCCACTCTGGTGGGTGTATCATATATATCTGATGCAGTTGATATCGATGTGATAAATAGACTGATACCCAACTTGCCAAGCTGAGGAAGGCTTTAGGAGAGATCATCCCTTTGCCTTGAGGTCACCCTGCAGATTGTACAGAATGGGGAGATTGTAATGGTCTATGTATCGCTGTTCTCACTGTTTGCAATAACGTCTGTAAGTATATTGGTACATACTTAATTTAGCTTTCGAGGCTGAGCACTGACTGATGGCATGACGTGTAATGACTTGATGGGAGCCGAAGACCGAGGCAATTTTCTTTTTAATAAGAAGTTGGTTCAACTCTTGCAACTTAAGGTCTCAAGTAGACGTGCGCTGCTGTTGCTTCTCGGTTGTGATGATTCGGTTCCAACCAGAGATTGCGATTACACTTGCCGTCAGCGTCCTCGGCAGCTCGGTTACGTACCTTTCTCACTCGAAGACGGGATGGCAAAATTCAACTTCCAGTTCATGGAGATCAATCCTTGAGCGCTTCCAATGATCCTTTCGACGTCACCACGCCAGATGACATTGTGGACGGTTACCCTCTAGACGACGAGAGATTTTGGAAGCAGGTTTGCCCCCCTCGTCGCTTGTTCTTAAAGTGTTGATATTAAAGCGCGATAATTGTCAGGTTTTCCTGCAGGAAATTGGTTTTGACGTTGAGCGCGGCAATTCTCGTCGTTCTGGGTGCGATTTGCGCTGGATATGCTCTCGCTAGTTCGGAACGCGTCGATACAGCCGTCGTACTCCATCCATGTCGGTTTTGCTACTTATCTCCTTATCATATGCGCTCGGTCTCTGAAGCAACGTTCTACGAATGACCATTTCCATTCGATTCTTCATGTCACAACCTTGTCCATGATTGCTGCACTTGCTATAGGAACTTCTGCGCTCATCCCAACTACACTACGTCCCGTAATTTCCTCTCTCAACGAAGAACCTTCTATCCAGGTGATCTGGTATGCAGCGTTGAGTTTATGCATTGTGATGACCTTCGTGGCTATAACTACTCCCCTCGGACCGTCACTGCATTACCCGCCGGAGAGGATATACACGAAGAAAACGGTGACGGCAATAACCAACTTAGATGAAGAAAATGTCTGTGGTGTCGTCGGTATGTCTTTAGTATGCTATGTCTTTCAGACGATACTCACCAGTGATATAGATTGCTCCGTTTTGTCACATCTACTGTTTTCTTATGCCACCAAAGTAGTCTGGCTGGGCAACATAGCAGAGAGTCTGGATATTGGCGATTTACCTATACTACCTGGGTACATCCGAGCAGCGCACAATTTCTCCAAGATGAGGCAAGCTATACGAGGTGTTCGTCTCCGTATAGGATCATGGAGGCCGAAGCCGGGTTCAGGCTGGAATACGATTTATCGGTTGTTCAGGGCCAACTATTCAGCACTCCTGCTTGAAGCGGTCCTCGCCACTGTTTCCGCAGCTCTTTTCTATCTACCAACTATCTTCCTGCAGCTTCTAATCAGATATCTTGAAGTTGATCCGAATAGGGAAAATAGTGGTTGGGGTTGGGTTTATGTCGTTGGAATGATCGGTGCTAATGTGATGATCCATATCAGTGAGTTGCTTTCGAACTTCGTGGTGCCTCTTCTAATTATCGACAGCCATTGGTCAACTCTTGTCCGTGACAAACACGCGGGTTCAGGTTTGCGTCCGCTCGCAATTGAACAGCATTCTTTTCGCAAAAACACTAGTCCGCAAGAACATTGCTTCAGCAAGCTCTCCCGCGAGTGGAACAGACACGGATGATGCAAGTAAGAAAACGAAGGATGAAGAGACCGACGACGATTCTTCTTCTACCAAGTCACAAGTCATGACTCTGATGACAACTGATGTCGACCGGGTCAGCGAATTTAGTTGGCATTTATTCGCTCTCATTGGTTTGTGAAGACGTTCAAGCTGCTTCATAAAGTAACGTCATATACCAGATGCTCCTATCGAGATGATAATTGGAACAATATTCCTGTACAAGCTACTTGGTGAACTAGGCTTATGATACCGATAAACCATTTCCAACGCTGATTTTAGGGGTTTCCTGCTTCTATGGTCTTGCTGTGACATGCCTATTCCTGCCATTAAACCATTATGCCGGCAAGGTAGTTATTAGTGAGTATTGTTTAGACAGCTTCGTCACACATACCTCAGCTACTTTCAGGAGCTCAGGAAAATCTGATGAAAGCCCGTGATGAACGAGTTAGTCTCATGAATGAGGTAAAAGTATCTTCCTTTTTATGGTAAATCCGACTGACTATGTTATAGGTCCTGGGTGCCATACGAATGCTCAAGGTGTGTTTGATCTGGTTCATACCACACGTCGCTCTTAGATGTTGCTAGTTCATGGCTTGGGAGCGCAGCTTCGAAGCTAGAGTAATGAAAGTCCGAGAAGAAGAGTTGAAGCATCAGAAGTTGAACTACACTATTGAAGTGAGCATATGCCTCTCAATTACCTCTTTTACAGGCTCACGGCATCCAAGACACTTTGGAATGCCATTTGGTATGATTTGAAATACTGCGCAGTAGTCGAGTGGATATTGAAAAAGATTTTAGGGCCACTTCGCCTATCGTGGCAACCCTCGTCTCATTCTTTCATTTTACTGTTATCAGAAACCAGCCATTAATACCTTCAACTGCGTTTACTTCGGTATGTTTCAAAGCTAACTCTACGAGCCCTCCATTCTGATCGTCTCGCAGATACTCGGTGCGTAACGCCAGTCATGCGTACTTGCATCATTAATAAATAGATCAGTCTTCAATGAAATGCGCTATGCGCTAAATACCTTGCCGGAGACATTCATCAACATACTGCAGGTAGTCCTTTCACAAGCTCGATCGTGCAGTACTACACTCACAGTATTGCACCATAGGCATTGGTTTCACTTCAACGTATAGAGAAGTATTTGCTGGGAACAGAAGTGTCTAGTGTCCCTCCACTGGAGCGGCAAAGTCACCGAATCGCACTACAGTCTTGCACGATCACTTGGCCGCAAGATCGGTCAATAGGTAGTGCCGCGACATCTGTGGCCGCGACACCGCGTCAAAAATTTGTGCTGATGAACTTGACTTGCGAATTCCCTGAAGGCGAACTCTCCTTGATCTGCGGTAAATTAGGTTCGGGCAAATCGCTTCTCCTATTGTGTAAGTACGAGCAGTCCCATTCAAAATATTGCTCATGATCCAACACTGACACTGTCCACTAGCTTTGCTGGGTGAGGCAGATATCCTTGCAGGGCAGTTGACTTGTCCTCGATCGCCACCGGACTCTCTCGCGTCATTCATCGGAAAAACTATACCCCAAGAATCATGGATCATTGACGGGCTATGTGCATACGTCTCCCAGGTATGTCATTCTTTTTCTGTAGGAGCATGTTCCCTCATCATGTTCATTAGACAGTGTGGCTTCGGAATGCGACTATCAAAGGTAAGTGCTCATTGGTCTTCGGAGGTAGTGAAGTAAGCTAGTGCTAGAAAATATTTTGTTCGATTTGCCCTATGACGAGGAGCGTTATCTGAAAACTCTAGAGGTAAGTTTGCGCATATCCCAACACCATACAACTAACCTGCACAATACAGGCTTGTGCTTTGTTACGCGACCTTGAAATCTTAGAAGATGGTGATGAATCCGAGATCGGCGAGCGGGGTGTGAATCTGTCTGGCGGTCAAAAGGCTCGAGGTCTGACCAAATTATGAACCCATTTAACGCACTGACAACACTTGGCAGTGTCTCTTGCAAGAGCCATATACTCTCGTGCGTCAATACTGTTGCTCGACGATGTCCTATCGGCAGGTACGGTAGTTGGCTGGGCTTAAAGAATACATGATTGATTTGTGCAATGGATAGTCGATGCGCAAACTGCTCATCACCTGTATTGGGAGTGTTTGAAAGGTGAACTTGCCGGTCGTCGCACAACCATATTGGTGTCACACCATGTGCAACTTTGTGCACGTGGGGCGTCTTACGTGGTAGCATTGGATAATGGCAGACTGGAGTTCGCAGGCGGCCGCGAAGAATTTTTAAACAGTGAAATAATCAAGGCTCTCGTCCACTCAACAGCTCAAGGCAAAGAGAAAGATGTTGAAAACATTGAACTTGAAGCAACTGTCGAAGAGAAACTAGGCTCTGAAAACGGTGATGAATCTGGGTCCAACTCCACCGTTGCAGCTCCTCAGTCAGAGAAGGACGTCAAGCGGAAAGCTCCTAGAAAGCTGGTCGAAGAAGAGAAACGAGCAATTGGACGTATCGACACGGAGATTTGGAAAACATACATTTGGGCGTGCGGCAACAGTCCATACTGGACTGTCTTTAGCTTCATGATGATTATCGCATCCCTCAGTCCAATATTCGAGAACGGTTGGTTACGGTACGGTCCCATGCACCTTTCAACAATTAACCATTAGTGACGTGCATGACCTAGATACTGGTCAAGTCATGCTGGCGGAAATGACGAGGACGACGCTTTGTTCTATGTCGGCGTTTATGCAGCTGTGACGATCGCTGGAGCGATCATCGGCACGTTGCGTTGGGCTATATTGTACTCAGGTTCCTATCCACGCCTCCACCATCTTGTACGAGAGGTTGCTAGAGAGCGTGTTATTCGCCAACATTCGCTTTCACGATACGGTCAATCGTGGCCGTTTGCTTAACAGATTTGGAAAAGATTTCGAAGGTATGATCAGTTTTGATCTGCACACCCAATCTAATCGAGATGGTATAGGTATTGACAGCACTTTGTCGGATAACTTCGGTCGCAGTATAATGTATTTCCTGTCTACGGTGACGACTATCCTGACAATCAGTGTGGTCGGTGGGCCGCCATTCATCTTGGCCACCATGATACTCGCAATTCTGTATTGGAACGGTGAGTTTGACCGGTTCAACCTCTACCCATTTTTACTTCCAACTGTTTTTAATGCAGCGGCAAAGGTACACATCCCAGACACCATTCTAATTCATTCAGTTAAGCGATCGAACAGATCTATGGCCAAACTTCGAGGGACTTGCGCAGACTAGGTAAGGCAACACCACCTTGGAGAATGTGCCTAATGTTATCTAGACTCTGTCTACAAATCGCCTTTGTACTCAATCTATGGGGAAACCATATCGGGAGTAGCTGTTCTCCGAGCGTTCGGTGCTTCAACCAAGTTTTTGCGCGAGATGTTACGCTGCGTCGACGCGGTCCGTATACTATTACAGTTCTTTTGCAGTCATTTACGATAGAGCAGAGCACCAGTCCCTACTACTGGATGTGGGAAGGTATGGGATATGCATTTCCTGAGGCTATTCTCACAATATCTTCAGTCAACCGATGGCTTTCCATCCGCTTCAATTTACTTTCTACGGGCATTATAGGTGCCATAGCTATCGTGGCCTTGATAACACCAAGTGTTTCGGCGTCCTTGGCTGGCTTTGCGCTGACATTCGCAGCTACGGTTGGGCATGAACTCTTGTTTATGGCGAGTAACATAGATATGTTGAGTTGCCTCTACTGTGACTCATATTTAACAGGTTCGCCGTTTCGTTGGATTGGAACAATCAATGGTAATATGCTCAGATATTCACATATGCGAATCCCTTGACTATCTTATATCTCAGGTTGCCATAGAACGTATCAAAGAATACTCAGAGCTGAAGCCCGAAGGTTCAGAAATCGTAGAACCACGTCCACCTGAAACCTGGCCTTCCAGTGGCGAGGTTAGATGTCAAGATCTTGTCATCCGATATGCGGTTCGTATTTTCGTGTACGCATACTTCTCATTAACCAATTAGTGTCTCTATAGCCAGACCTTCCTGACGTACTGCACCGCATAAGCTTCAGTGTCAACCCAGGCGAGAAGGTGAGACGATCAGAGTACGTTTTGATCCTACAACTGACGGCTATGCCAGGTTGGCATCCTTGGCAGGACAGGTTCGGGCAAGACCACGCTCGCAATGTCACTTTTCCGTTTTGTAGAGCCCGCAGAAGGCCGAATCATCATTGATGGGCTGGACATATCAAGTATAGGACTGAGTGATTTGCGTAGTCGATTGACAATCATTCCTCGTGCGTACCGTCTTGCCACCTAATTGCATTATACTTAAGAAGATCAGAGGATCCAATGATCCTGAGTGGGACGCTGCGCTCGACGCTCGACGTCTTTGATGAATACAATGATGCTGAAATTGTTGGTCTTACATCTATACAATTACATCAGCAGTGCTTATGTTTTTTTTCAGTTTGAGGCATTACGTCGGGTGCATCTCATCCCTCCAGAAGACACACTCGATGACACCTCCGAGACTGTAAATGCTAACATTTTCCGCAACTTAGATTCCGTCGTGTCTGAGGGAGGCGAAAACTTTTCGACAGGGTGAGAATTGAGTCTCGCTACAATGTTATTTCCGGCTTACGAATGTGCTATAGGGAGAAGCAATTGCTATGTATGGCCCGAGCTATTCTGAAGCGATCAAAACTACTTGTAATGGATGAAGTCAGTCCACCTGTTCTTATTGAAAAGTTGTTTTTCTGACATGATGCCTAGGCCACAGCTAGGTATATGAGCCCTTAATCTATATGGATAACGACTAACCCTCGTTCGCTTCGTAGTGTTGATTATGCAACTGACGAGCTGATCGGAAATACAATTCGACGGTGAGACCCTTGACATCACGAATGTGTACCACTAACATTGGAGTAAAGCGAGTTTGCGGACAGCACCATACTGACCATTGCACATCGTCTGCGCACTGTCATCGATTATGATAGAGTGAGTGATCCGAGTAAATTTAGGATGCTGCATATCTAACTTTGTTTCTGTAGGTCTTATTGTTGGATCAAGGTCATGTCATGGAGTTTGACAGGTATGAATTGTGTCCTTTGCTAATTTCGGTGTCTGTTTATCAATGATTTCCTGATAAAGGCCCGCGGTTCTTCTCGGCGATTCTTCTTCAAAGTTTTACACGCTTTGCAAGGCCACCGGAAAAGAAGAGTTCGCTACTTTGAAACGAATGGCAGGCTTTTGAATACGTTAAATTTCCCAACGGATTTTTACACCCACTATCACAGATTTAGTTTTTCGCTTACGTATCTCATTCTGGGTTAGTTGCGGCTGTCAGTGTGGTATTGATGCCTGAAGATAGAAGTCTGAGATAGAGATAAGCAACTGCTTCATGTCAATCATGTTATTAATTTAAGAAGCGATACACAAAGGCTACTACATATAAAATGGCCTGAAAGTTCTTAAGACCCATAATTGTATTAACGAATGTGTTGCGAGATAAAACATTACACTGCTTGGAGAACTTCAAGGATTCCACATCTTGCTTTTGATGAAGGCCTGTGATTTGATCATCATTCATAGAACGTAGTTGGGTGGAACGGTCCACTCCCTATTGCGGCCGGGTCAGTATATGAAATCACAATGATCACACAAGACATACAGCTTGCTGCGCGCTACGGATGACTTGGGTAGCTATATACCCACTGATTTCGCGGACTAAAAGAGCATGAACGCGATGCTATGATAAGTCATGAAAGAAAAACGCACTCCTCTCTATACGTGGATAGAGCAAGCCCAACGAACGCTCTTCATCGGTTAGAGAATCTGCGAGACCCAGGGCAGAAGCTTCAACCATGCTATCCGTAACGGAAGTCGCCCTGGATAGAATGTTACCAAGGCCAAGACCTGATGAGCCTGGGTCAGAAAGGAGCCCCATTCCAAAAATCCAGAACCAACCTGGGAAAATGTACATGTTATTTCCTTGGCCAGGATATAACATCCTTCCACCGAATTCTTGCTGTTGGAAAGGCGAACCAGAGGCAAACAAGACCTTGCCATTTGTGTACTCAACAGCATCTTTGAATGAACACTCTGACAGTTTGATAGGATTCGACAGAGGGAATATAATGGGCCTTGGATTGATTTCAGCCATTAGTTGAAGCACTTCTGGGGTAAATGCGCCCTGCGTATTTAGTTTTGGTCATTTGATCATTGAGTAGCTATCTAAGGCCACTTACACTTATAGTTGATAAGCCTAGCAGTGCCGTCGGCTTGACGAAAGAAATGATGTCCGTAAGATCGGTGATTGGCGGTCCCTGATAATCAGCTCTGGAGAAGTCTGCGAAAATTAAAATTAATGAATACACGGCATAACAAGGCACTTACACTTTTTGTGTTCCGCAATACGCCCTCGGGAATTGTAGACGAGACCTTGTGAGTCAACTAACCAGATGCGTTGACGAGCTTCCTCTTTGGACAAGCCATGTCGCGTGAAGAAGCTTATCAATTGCGTCGCGACACCGACTCCTGCCGAACCAGCACCGAAGAAAAGGATACGTTGATCGGTGAAAGGCCGACCAGATGCAGCTGATGACATCTTTGCTGCATTCCAAAAACCACTTAGGACGACAGCTCCTGTGCCTTGAATGTCATCATTAAATACGGGATATTTATTACGGTAGCGGTCAAGATAGGCGAAGGCATGATCGGTCGAAAAATCCTATTCGTATGATGGTTTTGACTGATTGGATGGTGCTCCATAAAAACCCACCTCAAACTGAACCATGAGTTTGGGGAAGATGACCGCCATTTCATCCATGAATTCATCCATGAACTCCGTCATTGCTTCGTCTGAGACGCGTTTTTGACGAAGGCCTAAATAGAACTCATCTTGCAGGAATTTCTCATTATTCGTTCCGAGATCCAAGCATATCGGAATAGTTGAGGACGGGCGTATTCTATATTGACTTAGTTTACGCCAAGATGGATCGCATAAAAGACCGCACCCAGCACCAGCGACATATAATGAGAGTTTGCCGATCGATATAGGCATTCCATTAACGCCCAGGTCACCCAAACCCAATATGCGCGAACCTATGCGATGGTGTAAGCATAAGTACCGAGAATGTAATGACAAATACAACCATCAGTGACGACGCTTATCCTGGCTTCGTCAATTCTGGGCCAGTTTTTGAGAACTATGAGGGACGGAAACATTAGTCAATGCAGTGCATAGACAGAAATTCCAGATACTGACTTTTCCCGATGTTCCCTTTGTCTTTGATAGATATGAACTAAGAACACAGTCAACGCTCATATATGCGCTAAAAAACAAAATTGCGGACAAGGCCTTCAGGGCGCCTGTAGATGTGGGAGTAGTGCAAGCATGCGTCTCCCACCGTGGGCGTGTAAATGATGGGTGTGATTTCGGACATGTTCTCCAAGCATAATTTGTAGAACATGTTCGGATCATAGTCTTTAAGTCCCGAAAGGTAGATATACTTTTCAATATTTTTGTCTTTTGAGCGTAACTGTGACAGGCAACGAAGAGTATGGATGTTGCTGCGCAAAGCAGGTGGCGTCAAACCGATTTTCTGTTTTTCTTGTGCTGTCAACCAGGTAGGCATCCAGTCCGAAAGCAAGCTGTTAAGCGTACGTTGGGAGGCGATTCTGAGCTTCTGGACCCCATTGGCCCAGTATGGAGTGAGAACAACTGTCATGTTTGAGGAGAAGAGAGAGCAAGGGAGTGATATATAGGCAGACGAGGACACGGGTTATGGTACGATGTCGGCGTTCCGCCTACCATTTATATTGGCCCACCGTTGTCGCTCTCGACCCCAAAACATCCCGCGACCCCAAAAGTGGCAGTGCCGTCTTGTTCCTACATCGTGGATTTTCGGTATACGATTGAGTGTTAGACAATAACGAGAACATTGTCCGGCGACCAGGACCACCTTCATTTATCAACACAACAGCAATGTCCGCACATTGTAATCTCAATGAAATATCACTCCAACGCTCTCATTCGGGCTTTCGCCGACATGAACGTCGGTAAGAGATGAGAACTTGAAGTACGAGAGTTGCGAACCTTGTGGGAATCCGACCGGTAAACAGAAAATCTTCCTATTGCGTTGCCGGACGCGCAGATGAATACGGCCTCAAACGACATCCACGGTGAGATATTGCAGGACTGCAAATTGACCACTCGAGGGTTGTACCCGAATGTATGGCTTGTTTCCCCCTTGATCTTCCGATTCGAATCCGAAGTGTCCCGAATGCACAACTCAGCCACGCCACTCATGTGAATTTGCAGTCCATAGATAAAATGCCCGACATTTTCTTCGGATCATGTTCCGTTCGCAAGACACCCATCCGTGCAAGGTTGGTAACCGCCTGTCAATTGTTCATTACACTGAAATTATGCACACCCAGTGTCACCACTCATGATCCGGACCATATCCCTCGTTGACCGCCTTGTCCATTTACTTGCGTATAGCAGCTGAAGGCATCCCATCGACGGCTTTTGTGCGCTCACATTTATACCGGGTTTACGAATCCTTTGCGCACGTGGTACATTGAAGTGAACTGAATTCGTGTAGTTTTTCAACCATAGGCACCTGACGACCCATGGGAGATCCATTTTCAGGTCTATATAACACATGCTCTCCGCAAATGGACGAATTATTTTCTACGCGACGTCTTCAGGAATCCAAGCCCGTACTATTTCTCACCCATCTCTGTGATAAACTTAGTCTTCTCGATCAGCTGTTCAATATGCTTTCTGAGGGTTATATGCCGTCACTCTGTTCGCATAACGGGTTGAGCAAGGCCACACATTCGCCATCGCCGAATTTTGGTGCATGGAATAGACGATCTTCATGGCTCTCATCCCTAGTGGCGAGATAATGACATGGATTCCTCGACGTCTTGGTGAAACGTGTATGACAGTCAATGCAACGCATGTAGAACACCGCCCTGAGTTTTGCTGAACGCGAACGCGAACGAAATTAACCGTTCGAACCAGAGCCGACCGGCGCGAAGAGCACTATGGCTTCCTGAATGTCGACCTAGAATGGTTCTTCGGCGCTAAGAGCTTGCAGTACCTCAGACAGCTTGTTGCTACTCTTAAGTCCCCCCTCGAATAATGCTTCTCGCTTTACAGTAGAGCCTATGCTTTCTTCCCGCCTTCGATTAACCCCTATTCGCCGCGGAGCTTGCGCATAAGGTTCATCCCCTCTCTTCCAAAAGCAATCTCACTTCCGTTCTCCTCAGAGATTTCGGCCCGAAGTCCCGTGTCATTTGCGTCGCTCATTTCTCGGTTATGATCGTTGTTGTCATTCGTTCCATCAAGCCCATACGGACAGGTTTCCCGGTAAGTGATTTTCCTTAGTCAGAGCAGTTTTTCCTAGACTTATCATAACGTGAACCTCTGACGGGCTTTCTCGGGCACTGCGGGGCGTTGGTTCGGGTTTCATTATCTGTGCCTTGGCACGGACCAATCTAGCCGCCGCATAGCGCATAGACGGGTTCAACACCAAGTCATTTCACCTGGTTTAATTTGATACGCAACATATGTCCAACCTTAACGTTCGTATCGCATGACTGCAGGTTTATATCTTGTATCTTGTCAAACATAGTGGGGCAATACGACTGGTGGCTCTCGGATAATTACATAAACCATTACGCAACAGCAATGGCGCTAAAACCACTTTTCCCCGCAGCACCTGGACTGCAATTTGGGACGGCTTATCGACCGGACAAGTCACGAGTTAGCCGATCTATGCACTTCGAAAATTTCCGATGATTGTCCAAACCCTCCCTTGCTGGAATGATTATCGTTGGGAAAGGTGGCTGATCATGCCCGAATTGAGGTACAAGCACAAACTTTACTCGTACGTGAATGTATAGCATTATGAATATAGGGCTAATGAGAACGCGTTATCAACTCGTTTTAAAGATAATAGACCGGACAATACAATGTGGATAGTGTTGAGTGTGAGCAGTTCGCTGACCGGCCCGAGCCTGTTGATCTTGCCTTGACCAGCATGGACAGTATCCATATATGGCACGGTCACCTATCATCGCCGGATCACTGCATTCTAATGCCTGATTTAGCGATCCGCCCACGTCAGACCCGCTTCCAGCGCTGCTCGCATATTCGTCGTGACAGATACAAGCCTCATGGTTGTGTTTACCTTTAATATCAAGTTCTAAATACACACGTTGCAACATGCAAAAGCAGTATCCATCAAAAAAGTACTCTATTAGGTCTCCGTTCCCGAAATCATCGACCCATCCAACCCTAATGAAGAAAGTGAGCACATTGGTTGTCATGAGCAAGAATTATTTTTACCCCGTCCACAACAAGAAGTTCGCCACAAACATATTGACTCGCAGCACTGGCAAGGAAAACTACAGGACCTGCAAAGTCCTTGGGGTCTCCCCAGCGGCCTGCGGGAATGCGCTCGGAAATTTGACGATAGCGAACGGGGTCTTGAAGGAGTCTTTCATTCCTGTTAAACAAATAGTTAATACACGGTGTCAATAATACCATTGGAGTAGTAAAATAAATTGAGCGAGTCAGAATGTCTAGGGTCCCATGCAGGAGCCCGCGGACTCCTGAATCGATCAAGGGAAGAGATAAGCCTATAAAGTGCAACAAACCACCCCAGATTGTTTTCGGACGGCAAAAAATCAGAAAGTCTAATTACATGTCAGTTGCGATGTATCCAGGGCAAATACCGTTCACTTGAACATTGTGCTGGCTCCATTCGTTACTTAGTGCTTTGGTGAGTTGCCCTAGAGCCCCTTTGGCAGCAGCATAGGCAGGAACAGTCAATCCGCCCTGAAATGTAAGGAGCGAACAAAAGTTGATGATTTTGCCCCGGCGAAGCGGGACCATGTGCCGTCCTGCGGCTTGAGAAAGAAGCCAGACAGACTTGAGATTCACGTTGAGAACCTGAAGAATGCACGACGTCATTATGATGCGACGGAGGTACGGATAAATGGGACGGTGCGAGCAAGAAGTGCCGAATTAAGACCTACACTATCCCAATCTTCCTCCGCAAAGTTGAGGCTCGGCGATCTCCGCTGAATTCCAGCGCAGTTAACGAGAATGTGTATATGGCCACCCATTACGTCGAGGGCTTTCTGGAAGAGGTTTTTGACGGCGTCAAGATCATCGAGATCACAGAAGACGGCCTCGGCGGTGGCGCCTGAAGCACGAATGGTATTTAAGGTATGGAGGATTGGCGAGGTAGCAGAGGCAGGGGATCTGTATACGAGGCAAACGGAAGCACCGGCCTGAGCAAGAGCTACGGCGCAGGCGGCGCCGATACCTGCGATGATGGAGTGAGACAGGACAGGATGGTGGGGAGAAATCAACCTCGAGAGGCGCCAGTGATGAGGGCGACGCGACCAGAAAGATCGAAGAGGGCTGGTGCAGGGCCAGGAGGAGTGGGGTCCATGAGCGAAATGCCGTCAGAAAGAATTGTTAAATTTGCTAAAATCCGTGAAATTATGCAAGCGATCTGGTCACGCCCGATGTTCCATTCCGGCCTCTCGGTCCGCCCCGCGACTCCGACGCCTCACACGACTTGCCCAATATCGCTTCCAACAAATTTAAATACGCATCCCTTTTCATGCCCTCCTCACTCTTGCAGCCCCGTATCTTCTCACATGTCTCCCCTTGCTCTCGAAAAAACCACTGCTGCCGTCCTTCGCGGCCCCAAAGACCTTACCATTGAGGAGCGCACTCTCTACCGCCCTGCTCCTGGTTCATGCCAGCTCAAGGTCGTTGCCACCGGCCTTTGCGGATCTGACTGTCTGTCTTTCGCTTCTTTCTTTGGCTCTGCTCATCCTCCTTGCTAGTGCATTATTTCAAACACGGCCGCAACGGCGATTTCGCAGTCCGCGCCCCTCTTGTCCTCGGTCACGAAGCGGCCGGTATTATCACCCAGGTCGGCCCAGATGTCACCCATCTCAGGCCTGGACAGCGTGTCGCCATCGAGTGTGGCATCATGTGCAGAAAGTGTTCCTTCTGTCTCAAGGGACGCTATAACCTCTGCCGTAGCATGAGGTTTTGCAGCAGTGCTTCCGTCTACCCTCACCAAGATGGCACCCTACAGCGAATCATGAACCACCCTGCGCACGTCTTGCATCCGTACGTTGCCATGTCATTTGCTCCTGTCTCACTTACCTACCCTATATGTAGAATCCCAGACGACGTCAGCTATGAGATGGGCGCATTAGCCGAACCACTGTCTGTTCTCATTCACGCAAGTCGTCGTGCTCAGCTCGCAGAGGGGCAGACTGTTCTCGTCTTTGGTGTCGGCGCCATCGGTATCCTCGCCTGTGCCATTGCGAAAGCCCACAATGCTTCTCGCATCGTCGCGATTGATATCAACCAAGCTCGTCTAGATTTTGCTACCTCCAACGGCTTCGCCTCTCAAACATACTGCCTTGCTCGGACTGAACCTGCCAAGTCGCCGGAAGAACAGTTGCGACATGTCAAAGAACAGGCTTCACAGATGTTGTCTCACTTTGGCGAGCCGCAAGGTTTCGACGTCGTCTTTGAATGCACGGGGGCCGAGACGGCCATCCAGATGTCTATACACGTAAGTATCGCTGGCTTTCAATCGCGGCACTTGCTCAATGTTCTATAGGCTGCAATGACCGGCGGGAAGGTTATGCTGATCGGAATGGGCACGCGCAATGTCATGTTGCCCCTGTCGACGGCTGCACTCAGAGAGGTGGATATCCAAGGGTCGTTTCGCTATGCCAACACATATCCTGAGGCCCTCGAACTCTTGTCCTCGGGCAAGTTGGGCAACGTTGAGAAACTTATCACACATCGCTTCAAACTGGAAAACACCGCATCCGCATTTGATCTGCTTGCCAGGGGACACGATGATCATGGAAACATGGTTCTCAAGGTTATGATCGGCTCTTCATGACACCATCCCTTATGAACCATCAGTTGATTTTCCTTACGAGGTTACTTTAAGATTATTCGCGCTGTCTTCTTAAATGGACTTGCGCGATTCCACCACTGCCGTACTTAACTATAGGATATTTCTTGCATCGCAGACACTTGTACTCTTAATGCATTATCAAACATGTCTTTTTTTTAATCCACACGAGAAAGTCTAAGGAACGGATTGTTATGTCAGTGCAGGGCTATAGACCGCAACAATTCAATGTGATCTAAGGCTTAGTTTTAAATATAGGTCTATATAGCCGCCAGTGCGTGGGCACCGGAGGGGGGGAAAAAATACGGAAAGAGAGCGCAAAGTTGATATTGACAGCGCCAGCCCTGCAAAGATGGCTAACTTGTTCCTGATCTTATCCAAAGTCCGGTAGCGCAAGTACCGTAACGTGGCTTGGAAGGAGCAATGAGGTTATTGCCGACACACTGGTGCCATACCCACACGGAGTCTATCGTTGCATACCCTTCACGGACAGGTCGCCTGCGCTACGGTCTTATTGGACTGATGGTGACTCTCTGCTCCAGCTGGCTGGTTATTTCCGTGGCGAACGACGGACAGCGAGGAGCTCTCCACGGCCAAGTACACCGATCGATCGCTCCAAACTGCAAATTCGGTCCACACCATTCCATATCATACTCATCAGCATGTGCTTTGCTGGTTTTGGGAACGTGCGCTCGACAATCAACAGAAGCCCTTGTTCGGCAAACTCCCTCAGCTCGTGTCCGCATCCAGCTGTTTGCACTTACCGAACGTGACAAACATGCTAATGGACAATGGCCGAACAACGGCCAACCTCGGTGTATCATCTTTTCATTCTCCTCAAACGTAACTCTCCGCCTAATCATATCCGTATCATACCATTCTGTCATGTTCTTAGTCCGCGGCGTTTGGAAGTTAACCGTCGTTGACCGTGCTTGAGATACGATTATCCATTCGCCCAGCCGACCATTGCCGGTTTGCCTCGGGATGACTTGCGGCTCCGCCTCTCCATTGCACAGACAAACACGTTGAATGGCGGCCCGGTCATTATTCATAAAAATAGTCATGCATTGGGTCCAGAATATAGAATCTACATACCGGCTAGGAGATCTCCAGACGATCCCGACGGTTGTCATGATCAGTTTGTTAGTCCGCCTGAGGCCGTGATACTCATTGAATGGAGCACCAGGTGTTACCCATCAGCCTAGCTGTCTAAAATATCGAATGCCCCAGTTACACACTCTCTGGCTTTCCCGCTCGGCCCGGTAAGCGAAAGACAAGGATACTATCAGCAAAGGAAGAGTGCCCGAAAGATTCACCAAGTGTGTATTACGAGAAATCCTACATCGTCGGCACGCGGACTGTCGATGTCGAACTTGCTGGCCCCGCGCATCTCGTCGTGATGACATCAATTCAGATAAGCAAGCTTTAGGCTTCTCTTGGACCTCAACAGGTTCCCTCCACCCTGGGCGAAGACGAGGCCTACATAACATCCACCTCTTGTATCGACGTCGGTTCCCATCAACCACGAGTTCCTGTCTTACCGTTTTCTGCATGGCTTTACTACATTGGCGCTATGACTTAGATGATGGCCGCATGAGCACTTGTGATGTATATGGAGGGCTCCATCGGATATCAGCACCTTTTTTGGAGAGCGCAAGGTGCTTGTCATTTCCGGCGAGTATGTAATCCATCATACATCGTGTCTGACGGAGAAAGGCTAAAAAGACATCAACACAGCGTCGACAGATATAGTACACTGTACAGCGTGGGCATGAGAAAAGGGTGCTTCCTGTCATGTGCAGCGGGACCCCTGTGGCGTAGATAAGATCAGTGCTGTATCTTATCAGTTAGCGTCATGGCCAACGCCAGTCTGTCGTTCGTTGCGGCCCCAATGGTCAATCAGTCTGATCTGCCCTTCCGCCTTCTCACGAGAAGGCATGGCGCAACAATGGCCTATACCCAAATGCTTGTGCCAGAAAAGCTGCTCAATGATCAAGACTATCTTGAGTACCATGTTCGTGACCTGTCCACAGCCTCCGCTCATCCACTTGGTACACCCACCGTCGTCCAACTGTGTGGCAATCAACCGGAAACCATCGTGCAAGCAGGAAAGAAGCTTCAGAATTATTGCACGGCAATAGGTACCATATATCTGCCCACGATCGGGCAATCTGCCACTGACAATTGCCAGACCTAAACCTTGGTTGTCCACAGGAGGCGGCGAGAGATGGACATTACGGTGCATATCTGTTACCCCAGAAGGATTGGCCCCTTGTGGAAGAAATTGGTACCAGGGCCTAGTCTTACCATTTCACAATGCAAGGGCTTACATTTTCGGGTTGAAAAGTGAACTCTATGCACCACTCCTTTATGGTGCCCGTATCAGCCAAGCTCCGTCTTTGTCAGCCCTCTTCCAAGACATTGGAGCTTGCCCGGAAACTTCAGCACGTCGGTGCATCATGGATCACACTCCACGCTCGCACCGTTTCTGCCAGACGCCGTAGACAAGGGGCAGCTGATCTCTCCGAAGTCAAACGCCTCAAACAGCATCTGGATATCCCGGTCCTGAGCAACGGGAATGTGCGCATTTGGAGTGATCTCGCAGAGAATCTAACCTTTACCGGAGCGGACGGAGTTATGGTCGGCGAGACCTTACTTGGGAATCCCTAGTGTGTCTTCGGCAGCTTCCGATCCTTTCTCGCATTATGTCGACTACTTACCCTGATATCTTAGTTTGTTCTCTGACCCCACCGTTCCGGATCCTGTTGACATATGTCTTGAATATTTGTCACTATGCAAGGAGTTTCCAGATACGGCAAGGCTGAAGAATATTCAGATGCATATAAAGCATTTTTTGGGTTTCCAATGGTAAGCTTTAGCAAGTAATCAAGGTTTGGTCATTGTCCGCTACCCTTTTCACAGTTCACGTCGATCATGGTTCAGCAAATTCAGAAACGCACTAAACGCCACTAGCTCCGTCGAAGAAATGGAGGTTTTACTCCGATTAAGGGTGGAAAAGTGGCGTGGCAAACAGCCAAGGTATATGTGTGGCGCGCATGTAGACGATGGACGATCGCACCCAACATGCCTGGTCAAAGTTGGCCCTTGGAGTTCACAGGAACTGAATGGTGTGTATTCCATTCCGTCTAAATGTATTTTATTTATGTAAGCAGAACTCGTGATGCACATCGAAAATATGCCAGAGGGCAATTAGCGCTGCTAGGGGTCTACTCTTCCACCTGTATTGATACAAGGTTTCGCGCAGGGCTGACATCAGTCACATTGAATGTAATACACGTCAGGGAAATCTATCCGGCAATACGGCGAACATTTCAAGTACTTCGGCGTCTCGCTCCTCCCTCATATTACGTTCTTAACTTTGAACGATGGGAAGCAGAATACTCTAAAGGAGCTGAAGGCCGCATCAAAGCCGTCAACTGACCTTTCGCTTAATATTAGACTCAATTAGACTCAAAAAATTCACCGAGTGGGGATGTCTGCAGTCTCAAGCGAGAGGCTTTTCCCAGACTTTCCACATGTATTCAGCGGTTGGACACATGCTCAACAGAAAAACGTAAACCATCTCATGACCTAATACTAATCGGAACAAGGCTGCAATTTCAAAGTTCCATGTTACAGTCGACTCTGTAATAACCCATAGTTTTGGGTGTCCACGGACCGGTATGGGTTATTACAGAGTATTGGTCAAGGGAGAAATCATTGGCAGGCTGTTAGATTTTGATAGATGTCAGAACCTATGGGTTATTACAGAGTATGGGTTATTACAGGTATGGGTTATTACAGAGTTGACTGTAATTTCCCTAACCCTAGATGTCCTTGATCACCCGTTTAGACTCCTTTACAAAAACGTTTGAAGCTGTGATTAGTAAAAGGGTCGCGTTCAAGGTGGAGATTCTTATTGCCGCTCCAATTGTCGTCTACCAAATATATCGTGCAGCACCGTGCGACTTCACTGACTGACAAAGCAACAGAGACCGTAGCTGCATCATAGCATGATTCTGATCGTGAGAAGATAGCTCCATTTGTTTTTTGGATGAAAGAGTAGCTGGAGGTCCTGAACCGTCCATTTTTGAACACCTCTGACGTATGTTCTTCAACTACTTCCTGCCGGTGCTAACCTCGACACGGTGCCATTCCTTGTGTTTTTAGGTCATGATAGGCGTGGAACTATGCGACAATAGTGGCCGATCGAGCGTACTGTGTACATAGATGATGCTAATGATAAATAGTATTACTGAAGTAACCAATAACTTGGAATACTTTGCAACTGTGAACGCAGGACATCTGCGTTCAGTATAATGATGCGCTCAATATCGCGCTTTTTGGGGACACATTCGGTTCAAAGAACAAGGCGACCTATTCGGGAATGTCTCCTTCCCTTTACGGCCTGACATTGTTGGGAGATGCATTTACTAGTGCTGTTGCCACGCGGAGCGTAACAGACGGTCCCTCGTTAATTCATCTTGCACAGCGATAACTTGGTCTTGAGAAGTTGAGATGACACGAAGATTGGAAAACCTCTTGATATCTATGTGCGGACAACAAAAGTCATGTCCGGGATATAGTTCACATCATTAGTACATCTATACCGATTAAGAGTCCCCGGCTGCGCCGCTGTGTTCCAAGTCAGTTCAGGTCCAGCTGAAGGAGAAAATACATACTTTCAATAACAACAATCTCCTATCGTCCAACATTACATCCGTGACATCGAATTTCTCCTTGCTGAGAACTTCTACATAGGACAACCAGCTTTTTATATCTTCCTTGTACACGCCATGTACAGGTGTGATCGACGGCTGAGTGACCACCCTGAACCGCGAGTTTCCCGGGGTCTCTCCCTTTCCATTCATAGCCTCGTGTTCATAAGAACTTTCTGCTTTTGCACGTTTTTTGGCCATATCAGTCCGCAGATGTTCCTCCGCCTGCGCCACCGAGTGCGGATTATAGTCTCGCACCCGTAAAACTCTCAAGGGACTTGGTCCATCGTTGAACATCTCTGCTTCATCCTCTTCGCCAAAGGTATCCATTTCTTCATCCAACTCTGTCTCAGACGAGCTGTCACTCTCGTAGCTGACTCCATTTTCAAAGCCATTATTGACAACATCAAAGTTGGCTTTCGCTTTGCCCTTGCCTCTTGCGCCCTTGTTCTGTTTAACACGGACGCTGTCAGCAGTGCGTAGGCCATAAGTGGCGTGTTGCCAATCAGTTCTCCAATTTCCATTAAACCATCTCGTATTCGGGGGTCCCCACACTTCCCATGGTATGTTAAGATGCGAATTGGGCGGCAGACGCCATGTACGGTGCGCAGATTTTGCCGGAGCTGAAAATTTGCCATCCGCTAATCGATATGATAGTAAAAACGATGCTGTCACCGAGGGTATTGTACTATTTGAAGCCTGGTCTGAATCAGTCTTTAAATCATCAGCTTGCAAACTACGGTGTGCTTGAGAATCGGGCACCGTTGTTCCTGGCACGTTTGATCAGCAGTCATTTTCACCAGTAAGGTTCACTAAATTACCATTTCCGGTCACATTAACCACAACATTCGGGAGCGTTAAGGTAAGTGCATTGTTGCTAGCTTGACTGCAGCGACTCGTTGCAGTATGTGAGTTCAAATTGACTGGAGACGATTTTAAGCCCGCAGCTTCCGGAACATTTAGCGGAGCTGCGAAGTAATGATTAGGCAATATAGATAGCCAGTATTCAAGTGGTTTCAGAAAGGTTCCAACATTGACAAAAAAGACAAAGGATCGCACGCTAGTGTCCTCTGGCTGAGTGGTGTCAAAGATATATAAGCAACATGCTAGCACACGCCCGGAAGGTGTTGGATAATGGAGCTGTTCCGAAGATGTACCTCCGACATTCCATTTGTCGGAGTTCATGTTGGCCTTGACGAAAGAAGGGTTTGGGAAGCTAGGTACGTATCCTGGAGTCGGATTGCTGCTCATGGTAATATACCAGTACTTATACCGGCTAGAAAGGGGAGGTAATTCGAGGCTCATGATGCACTGAGGGACACTGGAACAAGTGGTTGGCGGGACAAACTTGTAGACCTCTAATTTCTCAGAAGGCCTGGCTAATAGAAACGAATCTTCGCTAAGGAAGGTAAAGTCGTCGATACTTGCGGTGCAGTGCATGGTGCTCTAACCTTGGATCAACATTTCAGCTCCAAATGGGTTGATTGACTGACTCACCGAATACTTTGGACCTCGCTTCCAATTCCAGATTTCAAGATGGGCACCAAATTCAAAGACCAGTTCTTTGAATAAAACGGCAACGTAGTCGCCTATAATTTGCATGGTCACGGCTGGACTCAAATCCGATAACGCGATATTCTGGTAGGAACCCGAAATGCAAGGAATTTTAGGACAAAAGGCCAGTGAATGAGGCTCGTTGGTTGATAGGGTACGAAGTTGCAACTCGTATATATTCTTTGACCTGTAGAACATGAACAAAACACATCGTTCTGGCCAGATTAGCGTGTCTTACGCGGGTGATGCAAGCGTTAGGAGCACTAGCAGATCCTGAGATGGATCCATCGTGAAATCAAATATCAGCAAGTCTGGCGTTGAATGTGACCAGAAACGGCGCATCGGAATTGGGTCTTGATGAATCCCATCGTTTGCAGCAGGCAGCTTGAGAAACGAGATTGACGCAGTTGTGCCGTTGTTGTCATCGCCACCATTTCCGTAGATACCGCCGACGAAGTCATATACGGAGCCTGAGAAGGGCAGTCTAAGCTTGTGCCGCTCTTTCCAGCGCATGTGCATCCAGGCATGCTCGCGTTCCTGCAGGATGTGAAGGCGCCGCGCAGAGGAAGGGTGCTGCGAAAGAGGAGCAACGCAGACCATTCTACATTTCCCTAGCTCAATGGTATATTGCATCTGAGACGAATAGGATATTATCCTTCGAAAATGGCTATTGAGCTGGATGGAACATAAAAGACATTTTGAACGCGAAAAAACGATAAGATAGGACATACGAGAGAGCAATTAAGGAGGTCCGGAATATCTAGATATGTGAATATGAGGCATACAAGTTCGACAGGCATGGACTCGAAGGACTTTGAGAACATGATAACATGAACGCCAGAGGAAAGAAACCGCGCCGTCGCACGTGGCCGACTTCCCTCAAATTATGTCCGCCCCCGACTCGCATCGTCTTTCCCTAGATAGCGACCACGCCACGTCCCCGCCAGCTCTCAATGGCCATGACGATGACACAGACGACTTGGATCCACTCGAAAGGCTCAAGCGCGAGCTCAAGCGCACCAGTGAGGAGAAGGAGTCTCTGGCGGCTCAGTACCGCAACATGCTCGCCAAGCTCACAACAATGCGTACTACTCTTGGCAATAAGCTGAAGCAGGATGCTGTGCGAGTACAATATAAACTACTACTGTACATATGCTCATTTCGTGTAGGAAGAACTTGACCGTCAGGAGCAGCTCGTTCAGCAGCTCACTGCCGAGAAAGACGATCTCTCTGCCACAATAGAGACACTTAAACAGGAGCTGATTGCATCTAATGGTGAATCTGAGCGTGTTTCGCGGGAACTTGATTCGCTACGTAGCCGTGCATTGCAAGAGGATGCCCGGGAAAGCTTGGCTCGTGAGCGGGAGCTCAGAGACGCACAGAGCGAGCTGGAGCGGTGTAGACTGGATCGTGAGGAATGGGAACGGTTGGCTCTTCAAGAGAGGGCGGTGGCAGACGATGCAAAGTCCTCTGCCGAAATTCTAAGGCGAGACTTTGAACTGGAAATCGCTGCGAAGGAACGGATCGCAGCGGAGCTGCAAGCAGAGCGAGAGAAGTCTTCGAATTTGCAGTCGGTTTTGCAAGACTTTCAGTCTGGTTTGTCCATCTTTTCTTCATACGGTGAGAGGCTGAGCGCATATCTCATAGCAAATGACCACGAATTACAGCAGGCTGTAGAAGATTATCAAATTCAGTTGCATCAGACAGTAGACCAATTGGCGGAATATAAGAACCGTGCTTTAATGGCAGAAGTATGCATTCTGTTATCGTTGATAGTGTATGCTGCAATTTATGTGACCCATGCAGGCAGAGTTGTCAGAGTCGCATGCAAGCACTTCCAAGGTGCGAGAACTGGAAAGAGAGGTGAAGGAGAAGAATCTCCTGATTGGCAAGCTACGACATGAAGGTTTGTTCATCATCTTAATCGACCCGTCGCCTAATAATTCAGCCAGCCGTAATTCTGAACGAGCATCTTATGGAGGCTCTTCGGCGCTTGCGGCGGAACTCCTCGGAAACAAATGTAGATCGGCGACTCGTGTCCAATGTTCTAATCTCGTTCTTATCCACCCCACGCGCTGATACCAAACGATACGAGATGCTGTCCCTCCTAGCTTCTATACTTTCCTGGAATGAACAAGAACGAGAGAATGCTGGCTTGCAGCGCGCACAAACCTCAAATTCCACCTCGTTCTGGGCCCGTTCTCCGACACCATCCCCTGCTATAAAATCTACCGAACTAGACAAGACAGATGAAACAGAGGTACAGAATATGGTCAATCAAATATTTCTCTAGAGAGGCTAAGCCTGCCCACCTAGTCATTTTCACGTCTCTGGGTAGAATTCCTCCTAAGCGAAGCCGCGGCTGGAGAGACCCTATCAGCTGCCCCTAGTCCTGCCAAAATGGATGTTTCACTACCAGGCAGTCCTTCCGCAACTAGAAAAAGCACTGGTGGCATCCCGCGACGCCTCGCACCTTTTTCCAGCTCACCCAGCTTGCCCCTGAGCAATCTTCCAAAAGGTAAGGAGAGGGAAATGTCTTAACATCACGTTTTCGTTACCACTATCGTTGCTTTCCCATGCTATCCTTTGCCGAGGCGACGGTGGTATTGCAGTTTTGTACATCACCATTCCCTGCGGTAATGAGGAGTACGAGGACACCTGGCAACTGGAATGAAATGATATTGATGATAATCATCAGATGCCTCCACATGAGATTTAAGAAAGGGCCCAAAAACCCGAGAACAAATTTCTATCCATCGGCCGTCAGACTAGCATCGACCGGAAATATGCTTACGGCCAATAGTTGGCCACTTCACGCATGCCGACCGCGTTTGTTTTGCGGCATCTCAGACACGAGTACATGGTGATTGCGGGATCATTTCATTCCCTTGCGTTTGGGATTGTCGCGACCTCTACCCTATGTCACATAATCAGAGATAGAAATATGACGATGAAGAAACTTCGCATCTTCGCATCAAATCATTGCAAGTTGTAGTCTGCTGCACTAGTGTCTTTTGTGCTTTTGTGGTGAAATGGTTTGTGATGTCAGTAAGGAGATAGCTGGAATACAGTCAACACAGGCCTGATTGGAAAGCTCACGATAAGGATCAGGATCAGCATGTAGGGGTTAATTACCATTCTGCCAAGGGGAGAAATTTTGAGAGAAGTCGATGTTTTTAGATGCCTGCGATTCAATATTAGTTCTGTGGTTCCATGTTCGTGGGTCGTCGCACACAGGAGAAGTCGAGAAGGACAGTTGAATTCAATTTAGAGTATGTACCCTGAGGCTGAAAGGTTTCGACCGCGAACTGATCTGACAAATAGGGGCCGAATATGCACAGCAGTCCGCATAAATGCGCTAGTTAATCAGTGACCACGAAATGGGCGTCGCCGTGACATCAAAAACGCCGTTTTGCTGTAGAGCATCATCAGGAAGAAACCAACATGCTTCTTATTCTCCTCAAGAACACGATGGAAGGAAAAGGCTTTGACATGTAGGTCAGAACACGGCCATGGGTGAGGCTACGTGGTGATTCACGACACAATACGAACAGCAGTGATTGACATGAAGTGTTGTTCGTTTCCTTTAGTAACACGGATGCAGCGTGGCACGAGAAGAGAAATTTTCTCATTCCCAGCCGTAACCTGGAAAGGCAAGGAGTTCATTTTGTTCTCGCACCGAGGACACCAGGATATACCTGCTCCACCCCCGTCATCTCCCATCCCATCATCACCTAAGTTGTCTAAATCATCGCCTTCGCCATTGTCGAAATAATTCTCGGCATAGTCATTGTCATATTCTTCCTCCACGTCATAGTCTGACTGATGCTCTTCACTACCGCCCTCAGATTGTCGGTCGTCGCCCGACTTTTCTTGCTCGTTTTCCTGCTCAACGTCATTCAAGTTAACGCGAGTCTTAACTATCTTTTTGCTAGCTATTGTTGGTGGCTGTGAACATCAACTGCAATTATTACTATGTGAACTTACTCTTCTTCTTCCTTTTAGGATTGAAGTAGTCCTCAAAGATTTCAGCAGGGAAGAAGGGAGCGTGCAGATCTGAACGTTTGAGAATTGGGCGCGAGGCTACCGATGGACGATATTTATCCGAAAAGCGCGGTAAATCTGCAGCATGTCCGTTAATGCGTTGCTGAACCGCCACTTCAAGCTCACTTGCCGGTAGATTTCTTTCGTTCCACTACATAGTATGGCGAAGATCTGAGACGTGTTGCAAAGGTGATCTGAAGTTGTGCTATCTGCTTCTCCTCCTCAGATGGCTGTGTGTATGTTGGCAGACTCCTAGGCTACATAGTGTCGCGCAAGTCATAGGACAGAGAATGGTTTAACACACTGGATATAATGCAGTCGCCTCCCTGGACATGGATTGTATGTCAAGAAAGGTCAAACCCATGGGCAGAGGGTTCGATGGACCTCCAAAGGCGCCTCTCCGTGGGCCGCCGCGGCCACCGCGTGCGCCTGCGCGCGACATTGTCTGGTGGCGTACAACTATTGAGTCAGCAGAAGCGGAGTGTCAGCAAAATTCAAGCTCCGCTCATTCCTCATAAAGTTGGGCGTTCCCACCTTTAGCCGCCCAACCTTGCCTTGTTTCTGACCACCATCCCCCATCCACGCCCAACTTTCTTACAGTTGCCAGCCCTGACAATCCATCAAACAGAAATTATGGACAAGTCACTTGATGATGTAGGTCTGGACTGTGTGCGCTTGTTCTTTGTCTCACAATTTTCAGATCATTTCCAGCAAAAAAATTGCCCGTAAGACCACGCGTCGCCGAACTAGTGCACGTGCCGCAGTACTAGGCAATCCAACCATCAGTCCCACTGCTCGTGTCCGTGTTGCGGCTGTGGCTGCGACCACGACGACCAACAATGCTACAGACAAAATTATTGTCTCTAATCTTCCAGCTGACGTGAACGAGATTCAAATCAAGGTTTGTCAGCAAATGACTCACTTTGCATATGGTTCTCAGCCATACTTCAGGAATTGTTCCATTCCACGGTCGGTCCTTTGAAGGATGTCACACTTCACTACGACAGCACCGGACGCTCCAAAGGCGTCGCCTCCGTGCACTTCACGCGCAAGGGAGACGGCACAAAAGCTTATCAGCAATATAACAACCGACTCATCGATGGAAGTTAGTACCGCCTCTCTCAAATCTTTGCCTCGCCCTTCTTTAGCACATGTTGTTGCCTGACTTCACACGGCGCTGTGACACCCAGAAGAATCGTTCGCTCCCTGTCTCTCACGATTCCATTAGTGGTGGTGGAGTGCATCCAATACTCAGGAAGGTGTATATCTGCATGTGGGCGGCCTATTCTCGGACAGGACTGATCACCCTGTCATGTGAGATGGCGTCGCAGAGACGGGGTCTTTCTAGTTCAATGCAAGATAATGCCAAGGTATTCGATGTGTGGATGTCGGAGTGGCAAAGTGGAAGTGTGGAGGATGTAGTAACGTCCTTCTGACCGCTTTCAGCGCATGGAGCCGGCAATTCCTCGCCTCCGCCAATGCAACACCGTCGGAGACAAAGCAACGATTCTATGTGGTAAAATGTGGCTTGCGGTGCTTAATCTGCTTTTTGCTTGGTCTTGCTCTCTATCTCAATCCGAACTGCCGACTAATATTGCCGCTCCTCCCTTTTTCCATGTCGGTCCTTTCGCTATTCCATCTGCAGAACGTCCAATGAAGATCGAAATTGTTGTCGACCCCACGAAGGCTGCTCCATCTCTTGTATCAAGGGTAGCTCCTGCTGGTGGTGCATCAGTCGCAAGGTGAGATTCCTTGCGGCATTTGTCAGACTAAGGGTTGAATGTCAATCTTGAAGAACTGTTGGACGACCACGCCGTGGAAGAGTTGGAGGAAGGTCGAAGAAGGTTGAGCGGCCAGCGAAAAGTGCCGCCGATCTTGATGCAGAGATGGAGGTTTGTTGCGAAACGACTGTTATTGAATTCTTTTGACAATACATTGTAGGATTATACGGCGAACAACGCACCAGCTGCAGCTGCAGCTGCTTAAGTTTCATCTATCCATATGTTGCATGTTAATACTAGCCTGCTGCGGTTGTTGTCTTGTTTCATACCCTCCTCTTTTTTACTTTTTTTACTTTTCCTCCTTGCGTTGGACTCGTGTATTATTCTATGATCGTTTACATATCTCTCGACAATAACCGTTCACTTTGGCCATAATATGCTGAGGACTGAGATGGTCATAAATAGGACGCGATGCTGATCTAAGTTATTGTTTTCTGCTCTCACCATGGTTTTGAACGACAATGTTGGACCCGGGCTATTTGCCAGCAGACCGGAATGGGCCGATGTAGTGCCTCAAGAACAGTATGATGATGGCGATCCTATGGCTCAGATATTTTACAATGAAGAATGTCCGTGAGCTTTCGTTTCATTGTCAAGTGATAACTGAGGTGTGCCCGACAGATAAGGACGCTACCAACTACTTTCGTGGCATTATCAAGAAGGAAGAGAAGAGCGAACGCGTGTTAGAACTGACAGAGTCTATCATAAGACAGAATCCCGCGCATTACACTGCATGGTCAGCCCGAGCAGTTCACGATTCGTATGAATTCTGATGTTGGCACCAAGGCAGTACCGGTATGAAACTCTCTTGGCGATCAATGCTCCCCTAGATGTCGAGTTGCGTCTTATGGACGAACTTGCGATGAAATATCTCAAAACTTATCAAGTGTGGCACCATCGACAGTTGCTTGTTACTTTGACCCGAAATCCCAAACCAGAACTGGATTTTATAACCAAGGCCCTCTCGGAAGGAGACCAGAAGAACTATCACACGTGGTCATATCGTCAATGGTTATTATCCTACTTCAACGATGAAGACATGTGGCTACGAGAGTTGGATTTCGTTGACATGATGCATGCCAAGGATGTACGGAACAATTCTGCTTGGCATCATAGATTCTTTGTAGTATGGGCCAGTGGGGTTAGGGATGAAGAGCGAGATAGGGAAAAAATCCTGCGGAGAGAATTAATGTGTGGTCCGCCATCTCCACTTATTCATCTTACTGACTTGCGCTAGATATGTCAAGCACAACATTTCCTTGGCTCCAAACAACCTTGCCGCATGGAACT
Organism: Amanita molliuscula; assembly: GCA_023014405.1. Classification (NCBI taxonomy): domain Eukaryota; kingdom Fungi; phylum Basidiomycota; class Agaricomycetes; order Agaricales; family Amanitaceae; genus Amanita; species Amanita molliuscula. Next base: position 893,169 of record JAEBUP010000012.1, read on the forward strand.
ACTTGCGCGGCATGCTGGATCACGCAAAAGTGCCATTTGCGACTGTAATTGAATTTGCGAACCTGTACGCCGTCCCATTCGACCCATCTAGATCCGACTTGGTGGACCTGGAGAATCCCCCTCCATCAAAGGATGCGCAGCTGCCCTGTACCCATGCGGTCGAGTTGCTTGCTGACATCTACGAACGGGAAGGAAATGAGCAGGATTCTAAGCGAGCTGTTGAGGTACGTCTCGAAAACGCTGCCTAGGTTCCTCTCAGTTGACGGAGAAAAAGCTCTGGAGTAAATTAGCGCACGAGTATGACACAATGCGTAGAAAGTGAGACCCTTTCAATATCCTTGCGACGTCATCTCATTCAGGGTAGCTATTGGGAATATCGCATCAGACAAGCTTCGTGTGCGCAAATATGATGGCAAAACTGGGCAGAGATGTCATTGTACGTACGTACGTGTCATTATCGTTGGCCTCGCGTTTGACAGCATCCCAGTAATATTGTAGCATTCCAAATTTCCAGCCAAATCCATGGATATCGCACATAACAAAGCAGTTGTTTCTCCCCGACTTTCATGTCGTCATGGCGCGTGTTGAGTCGTTAAGTGATACTGGGCTGCGAAGGCCATCAGGACCACACGCGTCAAACGAGTGTCCTTTCTCCGTGGCAAAACGACAAAATGCTTTTCATGTTTAGTTATTTGTGCGTTTGCGATCCTTGCCTGATCCGGTGTGGCTGATATAGATATGGAAAACACGTCGCGTTGAGAATCAGGTATATTGCGGTGAAAGCTTGCAACCTAGGGTTTTGCATTGAGCGACCTTGAGAGATGGCGTCCGCTTCAAAGCCGCACGGTGCTTTTAGGAACTTTCTCACCCATGACGCCTGGGTCCTTTCGTGTCTGATGGACAGGCGAATCTACCTAGCGGGAGTTTCATGACATCTTTTCATGCTACCTTTTCATGTCGCCCGGAATCGCCTTTTCCCGGACACTAATCCTACAGTTTTCGCAGCATACTGATCTCGCAATGAACCGCGTGCGACTAATTATAGTCTTTTTAGGTGTCCTCCAAGCTGCCAGGGGTCGATGGACCAAAGGGTCCTTGTACTTTGCGCAACGGTATGAGAGCTCTCCGGTCCGGCATCAGTCGTTTGGCTACTCGTGGTCCCGGTGCACAAACCTCGCACTCAAGCTACGTAGCTTACTGGACAACGACTCCGACATGTGCGATGCAGGGCTCGCGACGTTCGCGGCTATCAGACGTCGCGACAATCGAAAACCAGTTACGGGTCTTAAATGAATTGAAATGGTACAAAGGACACGAGCATGGTACAATACAGTTATGGTGCATACATAGTGTGCATGAAAATAGATAATTATTAGATGGAATTTTGTATGCTAGTAACTCCAATAATTCAGTTATCCGTGGAACGAATCAAATAAGTGCTAGAAAGTGAAAACGGACAAAACGGACAATATGTTACGTTGAACGCGGCGATTCTGATCCAGAAATCCGTAGCGAAAGGCGTGACGTTGATGCCTCGTAAATCTCAATATCTGGCAACGGTGCCGGAGAACTTGATCGAGGCATAAATGAATTATTCGAGTCGTCAGAGTTTGGCTTTGTCCAAATCCTTACGGAGCCATCATGGCTACCCGTGGCCAGCATGATAGAACCTTCAGCACGATTGCATGCCAAGCACGTCAGATTACCGCCATAGGCTTGCGTTTGGATGTGATGCAAGAGCACGCCAGACTCTCGATCCCAGATGTCAATGTTGCCGGCTAAGATAATTGATTTTCATGTCAAAAAAGGTACAATGTGAAGCGAACCTTTTTCAAAGCTCAGAACCAAGTCGCTATTGTTGCCAGCAAAGTAACTAGGACCTGCGAATTGACCTGGCGATTTCGGTAGATAGGTTTGCCTGTAATGCGAATATCGTCGACAAAATGTGTAAGGACGGGCAGGCAATAACCACTCACGTTAAGCTGAGCCGCATCGCTGGCCGGTCAGTTTCTCTATGCAACGACTCGATTCTCCACAGCTGCGGGGGCGCCTACGACGATCAACGAGGATATTCTTTTAGACGAGTAAGGTGGGCCTACCTTGCCCTCATAGCTGACCAATGCGACAAGGCCACTCCGTGGAGTAGAAGTCAGAGTTACGTGTCTGACATTGTCAAGCACCGGTGTTAGGCTGCAAGGCTCGCTTGAGAACACATCGTAACAGTGTACAATGATCCACGCACTTTTCAATTTGACCTGTTTCCATATTGAGAACTGCGACAATTTAGCGGAATGACTCGAGGGTAAATATACAGCCCCATACCTGCAAGGCGCTTCTCCGGTCGTGATTTACTAGGGTGCAAGCCATTCGGAGACTCAAGCAAAGGTCCAACTCCAAGAAGGTGTGTAGAAGCTGGCGAGACGGCAGCATCTTGTAATTTCATGTTTCCAAAATTATAATTGCCTATGACCTAGAGAAGACCAATGAGAACATTTCTAAGACTCTGTGCAAAAGATTAACATTGCCACCCAGATCCTGCCGTGTCACAAGCGTCAATATGTGTGTTCAAATTCGAATATGAATACCCACCATCTTGACCACGAAATTGCCTTCCACAGAAATAAATGCTTCAAAGCTTGATTTAGTTCACGTGAATATGCTAAGCTCCCGATGCTTTACCTTGACTGTCGGGGCACCATGCGATTGCCTGGACGGGCGTGGGACGATCGACCATGTTGCAGCTACCCTCCTGTGATGATCCAAGTCAATGTATGCATAGATAAAGTTGATGGTGATCACGCACCTCCGCAGACCAAATTTTTATTCCTCGGCTCAGCTTGGTCAACAGATGACTACCCGATGGAGACCTGAGAAAGAGTGATCAGACACGAAACGGAAAGAGAATGCATGGGGACATACCATGCGACTTGTCCTACAAAGTTTTGAGCAGGCGAATGGGCTATGATACGGTGCAGCTCGAAAGGTTCCTGTCTGATGTGTCAGATCTGGTTTCAATGAATTCGGAGTAATGATACCAACCCCGACCCGAAGGACCGTGGTTGTCCTGTCCCAACTAGTAGAACGCTACGTTAGTCCAGTACGTATAAGCAGCTCCATTGTGCCTCACCTTGATGTTGCCAAATACTTGCCATCAGGCGAAAATTGCAAATGTCGTACCAAAGCCTCATGCGCCGCAAGATCTTGAGTAGCCTCAAGTGGCTTGAGTTCTGACATCAATGCCGCAACCCGCGACTTGAAGATCGCATGTCCAACTTCTTCCGCCGTCTCATACCGTCGTTCTCCAGGTCCATGGGACAAATTTGACGAGCCAGTTTGTTGGCGGTGGGAGGCCCGAGTAGCAATAACTGCGGCGAAACCTAATTGTGACAGGGTCGGACGATTCAAAATACTCGAAAATGCTTTGTCCCACAACTCTTTCGGTGACTTTGGAGAGTCAGTCGAACCAGTTTCTGTAGATGACGAGTTTGCTAAATTAGGCATTGACAAGGCCCTCGGCAGCTGGATGGGTCGTGCCTTCTTGATCTCTGTCGTAGCACGGAAAAGGGGACTACCTATATTATTCATTGCCGAAGCATCATTTACAGAAGGTGGATTCGCATCAGCCGTATTTTGCATATTTTGCCCGATATGAGTCGGCAAAAGGTCGCCCGCCCTGGAACTGATGTAGCGCACATATTTAATAAATTTCTTGCATTGATATTTTGTGAAGGAGAGGCCTGAAATAATTCGTTGAACCTGCGTAAGTTGTATAATTTTGTTCTTTGTCTCAATGATTATGTCGCTTAGCCATTTCTTTCCTTCGTGTTGTTGGAACGCCCAGCGTTCCGAGGCGAACCACGCCGATACAGCCACGAGACCAAATGATGTAAATGCAGTAAAAACGGAAGTTATTGTTGATGTGACATGATGCTATGTTTCATTTAAGTCGTTTCAGAGAACCAGCATACTTTGAATACATACCTGCCCAGACGAGTACGTAAAACAGCAAAGACCAATAGAGAAACATGCGTTTGAGATCACAAGGAATACAAGGGGCGATCGTTTGATCCATATGAGTACCCACCACGGAACGCGATGTCCTGGAGAGCGGCTGAGAACTATGAGCTTGAAAATTTCCTGATCATGCTACTGATACTTACTACATGGCTTGCTTCCACGTGAGTCCGAGCAGACTGTTCACAGCTGCAGCTATACTAAACACGAGCGAAGCAAACCAGAAACCATTCACTGCATTCGCAGTCCGTGATGAGAGAGACGCATAAGAATATTGTAAACATGTTGCGGTGACAGCTGAGAGAAAGGTGGCAATTGTCGAAAGATTAAGTAGGTTCATTGCTCCATGTTTTTGAGCAAATCGAATTGCTGGTACACCTGCTGAGATTTGAGCACACATGTAGACAATGACAATATGGGACCTTACCAACTTCGATGAACATCGAAAGAGCCGAAGTGATGTTGTTGATATGTTCGCCCATTTCCGAAGAAAGCTCGTGTAGATAGCGTTGAACAGCCGGATAGCGGAATTGACCTTGTAATCCGAGGCGATTGAGTCGGATCATAAGGCGTTAAGATGATGGCTGACCTTTGTACTCGCGCAGGCAAGAAGACCAATACTACGCGATGAAATTATGAACAGATTGATTGCGATACGCAAGCACTAACCTTGAGGTCACTTTCGAACGAGAGGATAGATAAATTAACCGCTTCATCTGTGAATTCAGGAAATTCATTTAAGCTATTGAGAAACGTTTTCACGTCCGACGCCAGGCCATCAAAGTAATGGGGGAATTGTTCGATGTCTATCTTCTGACTGATCATGGGTCTTGCAACGTGAGGGGGGGCCTTGTATTTGAATCTCTTCCATTTCTTTTTCCGTGGGTCGCGAAAGCTTGCATCTGGGACCGTTTCGTACTCCACACGAGAAATCATACGGGGAAAAAGTCTTGCAGCATTTTCATGGTAGAGGTAGAAGACCTGGGCTAGTCGTTCCCGCAAGTGAAAAGTTGATGAGAGAATGGCGACTGAGCTGCCCAGCTGGCGTGCGGAATTCGCAAAATTCCGTAGCTGTGAGGCAGCGTGAGCCTCGCGGCATGCATGCAGAGGGGATAACCCACCTCCCTATCAAGATTATTGATCCGTCTATCCGAATGAGGTTAAAGCTGAAGGTAGTTAATGCCGATGCTCACTTTTGGAATTTACGAAATCCTTCTGCTCCTGCTGCTTGCAAATGTTCGTCCACAGTTGCTGAATGATATCTCGTAAAATAATGCATGTAATGGTATATACATATACTCACGAACATTCCTTTCATCGTTGTCTAAATTTTGAATGTGGTCTGAGTGAATTGTTCATGTAAAATATATAGTCAATGATGAGGTCACATACTAGAGTTTTCTTCTGCATCTTGCTTCAGTAGAAGCTCAACGAGACTCATGATAGTTTCCCGACGACTTGGCGAGGGTCTTGTTGAAGTGCTTCGTCGTCTACTCGACTCTGGAGCGAATTCAGGATCAGCCATGACTGATCGTGTATGGAATAAAACCAGACGGTTAAGCAGAGTCCGTGGGTAGGGCCCTTATATATATGGCATGGATGTACACTATGAGAACGGACTTGTTTAGGACATCAACTGAATCGTGTCGGAGGGTCCGTCTTCACAGGCACCAAAGCGATCGCGGAAACGAGAAAGCTGCGCAAGGGTATGAGGCGTAAATGGACGAATGCAGGACATGCATTTCCCGCTCATAAGAAACGTGCAAATGTCAATTGCATACATCACCGATCGCTACGCTGTTGTGGTTCGGCCCTGGAGACACAAATGGACCAAGTAGTCACGTGACCTGGCGTAGCGAAGGTCATTTCGGGTACAGTTTCGCGGTGACCATATTGAACCCTCAATTGACGTTACCCTTCTGAAGGGCACCCAGGAGTCGTGTCCCCTCAGACATCTGTAGTGGGGAATGCCCTTGCGCTTCTGTGTCATGAGCTGCTGAGCAAGGTATTGCGTAACGGAATCTGGGTTTGGGGTTGGTGGAAAACAAGAAGGACTATATTTATGTTTGTTTGATCCCATCATTGTCTGTCGGTGAGTTGGCTTTGTGGCTTGCTCTCGTTTTTTTCTCTCTGAAATGGCTGATAATCTAGGCTCTGCATACCATGGCCACTCTGATTCGGACTAAATCAGATTCTGGCATTGTGGAACAATCAAATCTCGCCGAAGTCCCGGCACCTTTTCCCGTCAATGAGCTGCAGCAGATTCGGTCAACCGATCGGCAGTCTGAATTTGAAGTAACAACGCGGGCCGACTCAGAAACCGAGGGTGCCGCGCGTTCGGAAACAGAGACAACCCAAACAGTCATTGTACGTCCACTGTTTAGAGGCGTAGCAACAATGTACAAATGCATTTCACAGCATGAACTCCTCCCGTCTATTGCCTATGTTCAGCAATCATGTTTAATGACACTCAACAATATTTTGTCCATGCCAGAAAACTGGAACCCGATTGTTCCAGACCAACGACATTCTCTGTCAGGTAGTTCTCAGGGGACGAATCAGCTCTACAATGAACTCAATTCATCAAATGCTTTACAAACTCTCGTTGCTAACCTCCGCAGCCGAGACCCACTACAAGAGATGATCGAGTATACCCTGGCTACCACCGACACCGAGCTTATCCACGAACTAAATATGCACGTCGAACGGATTTCTCATTCTCTAGCACAGGCGGATGCTACCCTTGCCAGGGCACTAGTCTCCTTACTGTCTCACTTTGATCGACTTTCAACGATAAGCACAGCCGCTTCAAAAAGGGAACAGCAGTCATTGACATCACATTCATCGAACATGCGCCCCTTATCGTCATCGGAATTACTCTCTCTCCTCGCTTGCCAACTGAACGATCTGCGATTCGAGCGGCTTTCATCTCAACCAAGCCTTCTCGGTCCAAGCGCTCCGCCCGTGTTGGCCGTTGAGGCAGCTCTTCTGTGGTCACGCATTGATGATGAGCTCGAAACGGTCCTTTCATTATGTAGAGAGCGTGCTGAGGATCTCTTTCGATCGCCGCCCGATGGTGCTTTGCCTCCGCAGTACGACTTCGGACCAGACAGCCTTGAAGCCCCGCCGGACTACGAAGACGAGCTCCAATGGTCGCTGGACGGCACAAAAGGCAAAGATTCTTCCTCTTTTACAGCGTCGAAATCCTTGGACGAGAAGACGCGAATTGACCTTGAAAATATCACAATGGCAATAGATAGGCTGTACCAAGTTGCTCCGCAGCTGCATAATCAGCGCGTGGAGCTCAAGTCTACAAAGCTTGCGGAAATGGAAAGGGCGCGTCAAGAAGGATCGTCGACGGCCCATTCAATGCTCCAGGAAGACAAGCCGGATGTCAGAGAATTGGACAATATTCTCGAGTTGATCAGCAAAGCATCCGAGCGCTCATTAAACGATCAGTCGTTCGTTCTGGAAGGAGGGATGAAGAAAAGGCTTGAAAAGGCCAAGCAACGCGAACAGCAGCAGGTAAGCTTTACTTGAAACAGGTCCTCGCGGTGTTCATTGTCGAACAGCGTGAGGCGTTCGTAGCAGAGCTTGTCCGGCATTCTGGCTCAGGAAGGTTGCACTCGCAGGACGCCGTGTACCATCCAAGAGATCCGTATGCGCTATTGACTTTGCCCGAGTTTATTCGAGAGCCGGCCCCCTCGGAGGCGCTCAGAAAGGAAGCCAATAGATTGAGCGAACCGGTGCAAGACAGGAATAGCCCTCCACGGGATACTAACGAAACAAAAGTCGTGAAGAATAGTCGAAAAAGGAGCATGTCCGCCCCTCACTTGCCATGGCTCAGATCGGGGTCTGGATCACCAGCCTCCAGCTCACATTCTCCCAAGAGCAAGCCTAAAACGTCAAACACCGATCCATCAGGTGCGTATGCATCCTTTTAGCAGAAGCAAAACTGACGTCGCGCTGTAGTGGAGCTGGATATTGGCTACGTAGCGGAGAATCACGACAATCTTCGACATATCATCATTTTCCTTCAAGTGACTGGTCATACTCCTGGCGTCGACGTGGAACTGGACATTCCTACTTCATTAGGCTCCGTGGATGGTAGTGAAACTTTCACTGTGAAGAGCGGACCGCATATGTGTGGTCCTCAACCACTTCCTGGGCGCGTTCTTCCGGGCAAGAAGCAAGTGAGGATGCAAAACGACTATTATGAGGTTAAACTGCCTACGCTTCTGTCGTCAGGGTTTCCTGTTCCGGATGAAACCCCTCTCCTTGATGCGTCACAACTCAAGTTGTTAAAACCTTCATCATTCGTCTGCTCCTCTTGTTCATTGCCCGTAATACAATCGTCCGATGTTGTCGATTATAGGGACTTGCCTTCAGAGCACTGGCAGGAGCTTGTAGATGCATGGATGTGTCATCCGGATCAAAAATTGCATGATCACATTGCAAAGCACGGGAACATGGGCTTCTGGCCCCAACGGCGCCAAGCATTAGTAGGAGGAAGCTACATCCTGTTCGGAGACACGTGCCTTTCAAAGGACAACCTGTATATTACCGAAGAGATGAAGGTGCGTATTAATTGATTGCTGTATTCTGCTTCTTGGACGATTGAGAAGACCGGCATTGGATACCTACCAATGACTGTTGCTACTCCCCTCGGGACAACGTCATCGATGTCGGGGCTTCCGGAGCCCTAAGGGTTACGTGAGGTCCTGATTGCTGATAGACGTAACCCATTGTGAGAAGCGATAGCTCTCCGGTTGATACACCACGTCCTATATCAAATACCCCCGATAAACAACTCTCGCGTTTCAAGTTCAACGTCGCGGGAGCTACCACCTGGGAAATATAGTAGTTATTCCATCCTACCCCTTCACATATATTTATTGCCTTCCGAATATGCTAATTTAATTAATAGCGAGGTGAAACATGGCGCCTTGTTCGCTGCCTCTGTGGTGCTGTCCTTGGCCGTTGTCAGGGAAATCAACAGGGAAATGTTGAAAACTCGCCTGTCGTCTATAGAATTCTCAAGTATGCGATTCGACCCATTAGTTCTACGTCGGAGTAAGCCATGTCTGTTGTTGTATCTCAAATAATGCATTAATTCGCCGCAGCCCGCCTAGAATACCGCTTTCAGCGTTTGTGGTCGGAGATATGAATGAATTTGTGCAGGCGCATGCTACTTACCGGTTTGTGATCTTGGACGAGGAAGATGAGCGCCCTCGTATGCTGGTCAGTCTATGACATACACAGCTGTTTCTGCTCAGCTCACCGTAGCCCAGTTGTGGATGTTCAAACCAAGCATTCGCCTCGCATATAACATGCGGATGCCCCGTGCAAGCCCTAAAAATGCATCGATACACGCTGCCAAGGTGTTGTACAAACTTTTCGGGCCGTCAGAGGACCCGATTGACTTGAATAGGTATGCCCAGTGCCGGTAAACCTGTTACTTTGTTGATTGTTAATTTTGAAAACACGTAGCATATTGAACAAATATCCGGGGTTCCCGCAGGCAGAATATCTCTACTACCCAATGAGTATATGCCGCCAGATCGCAAGCCTTCTGAGGGAAAGCAATCGGGCTTACCCGGAGTGCCTACGCTTCATGACTGGCTTGGAGGTTGGCTGGTTACGCCGTGCCTGATGTTACTCTATTTTCACGTTATCTTTGTAAAGTGACGTGGCGCTCATTGTGATTATATCTACGTTTATCGCGCTTTACACCGTCCGCGCTTATCTGGTTGTTTCACGGTGACTTTGTGAAAGTATTGCCAAAGTGGCCGTCAGGAGGCACTAATGAAACTATGTCGCGAACGTAAGTTAAATAAAAAAACGATTTCAATCGTCGCTGGAAGTTTGCAACCTTACAGGATCATCATGCTGGAATGATGGAGATGGATAGGCGAACGTGATGGGCATCCATATGATTAGGGGGCAAGTCTACATAATGATATTCAATAGTTCGCGTTTTGACGTCAAGACGGCTCCTATAATGAATCTCTTCATGGTGCGACCAAGGGAAGAGCTCTCGTGGCTCGGAGAACGACGGCTTTCGAAACCCATACCCTCGATAAGAGAGGTGATTACGCGATCATTAGAAATTGCGACATGAATCATTATAACACAAATTGAGGACGATGAGAACGGAAAATGTATAGGCAGGGTCACGGAGGTCTAAGGGTGTAATACCTTCATTTCTAGTGATAACACTCGATTCCAGAGACGAATGACAATAGCGGCCGATACTATGAGTATGCAGATCGAGAAAAAAGCGGCGATCTTCGCGCTACCAGATTCCACGGCCGAGCTTAACCTTGACTCGAGCAGCCGTCCCGTTGCCAATGAACCTAAAGAGATATGCATTATCCCTACTCGGGAAGAGAGGTAGACCTCGGGAATTGGAAAGCCGAACGCGAGGAAATCGTCAGGAGCAACCAGCTACAAGGAACCTCTGATACGACCCACACAAGAGAACATGATGACCGAGCGACTCCATTCATGTCCTTTTCAGCGTGTAATTACGTGGCTCGGGGATCATGGAGTAGACTGGGTCTCGATACATGGAAAATGAAAGAACGTTTTGGCATGTAAAATTGGCAAGGCCGGGCGGGCCCCTCTGCGTGAATGAACGTGCATGTCAGATCTGAAAGGAAACTTACTCATGGTCCAACACCAATCTTGAAGGGCATCACGAGTTTGGTAGACAAGTTTCACCGAGCGCATCGAGATTGCACGATGTCAAGTGGGCAAGGGAAGACCACGGAGTCCTTTGTCAGATTTTTACGTGACAAACCTCCCTAGTGTTCGGAAAGGCAGATGCTTTAGCTGACCAAGTCATGGATAGTGCTGCGCTGGTCCTGCTCAGGGTTTGGCACTTGCAGGATCGACGACAGCGATCTTGTCGCATCCGCTGCTTTAGTATCTGGGCAGGCATAGTGACTGCACTCCGTCACGTCACAAACTTGGATCATACCCTCACTATGCGATACCCATCCCTCCTCCAATGCACAGCCGTGCTGTCGCTACTCCCACTAGCCGTGTTTTCCTGCGAAAAAGAATGTCAAACCGGCATTGCGCAAGCGTACGCCAGTAACTATTCATATCCAGTCCACCAAGTCATGTCATCCATCGTGAGCCGGTCTTCTCCTGAACACGCCCTCTAGCCTAGCTATATGCGTGCATAGGCAAATGAAATAGCATCAAAACTACTTCCACAACAAGACTACCCGCTAACTAAAACACCGATAGAATATGTGGCTCCATATCTTGTCGAATTCCACAAGGATGCGCCGCTCGCCATACAAACAGCTATTTTCAAGAAATTCATGGAAAATGCCAACGGGATGAGTATGCTCCGAATGGCTCTGTCAGCAAGGACGTTGAACCGCCTGGCTGTCCCTAATCCTGACTGTCCTGTTGTATGCGGAACGCCTGGGTCGCTGTGGCACCACTTTGAGCTTGTGACGCGGATCGTCTTCAATGCAACGACGGCACTGATGCAGAATGTGGCTGCACCTGAATCTGACACCTACAAGGAGATTGAAAAGGAAATACTTGATGCGCGGTCGGTGGGTGCGGCTCAGAGCCGGCAGGAGATGCGGAGGGTGTTCAACTCGATACCCGAGAGGATGCAGAGGCAGTGCGATGGAGGGGCGTGTCGGTGGGGGCCTGGGATGAAGGCGTACATACTCAGCTTTCCGTAGTTGTGGCATGAGCGTGTGAAAGCATCAGAAGTTCACGTCTTTGCGCTTTCAACCTGTCTCTCACTGTCGCCATGTCCCAAACAGGCCCTTCCACCTCCTCAACGTACGTCTGCCCTCCTCTTCCCTCCTGCCTTTCTTACCTCCATCCAGGCCTTCAGGCGACAACTGGAAAGCCGGTCTCCGCCCTCCGCCAAAGGACCTTCGCCCTCAGACCGAGGATGTCACCGCAACCAAGGGTCTGGAATTCGAAGACATGTATCTGCGCCGAGAACTCCTCATGGGCATCTTTGAAGCTGGTTTCGAGAAGCCCTCCCCCATCCAAGAAGAGGCCATCCCAATCGCCCTCACCAAACGTGATATCCTCGCCCGTGCCAAAAACGGTACCGGAAAAACAGCAGCCTTCGTCATTCCTTCCCTGCAGCAGATAAGCATCAACAAGAGCAAGATACAGGCTCTTCTCCTCGTGCCCACTCGTGAGCTCGCCTTGCAGACATCCCAAGTGTGCAAAACGCTAGGAAAACACATGGGTGTTCAAGTCATGGTAACCACAGGTGGCACGACTCTCAAAGACGACATTCTTCGCTTATCGGAGGCGGTGCATGTACTCGTTGGAACCCCAGGACGCATACTGGACCTCGCTGGCAAAAACGTAGCCGACCTCTCCGAATGCCCCATTTTCGTGATGGACGAGGCAGACAAATTGCTTTCCCCAGAATTCGCTCCGGTAATGGAGCAACTACTCTCATATCTGCCACAAGATAGGCAGGTCATGCTTTTCAGCGCAACATTCCCCATGATCGTGAAGGATTTCAAGGTGCATATTTTTCCCAATTTCACATCGCGCCATTGGCATTGATTTGGCGGCAATGGCAAAATATAGGATAAGCACATGAAGTCTCCTTATGAAATCAACCTCATGGAAGAACTGACCCTGCGTGGTGTTACGCAATATTACGCATATGTTGAGGAGCGGCAAAAAGTGCATTGCTTGAACACCCTCTTCTCCAAGGTGCATTGTCACTACTATCGAGTCTCTAAATTCGGTGACTTAAAATTTAAAATTAAAAAAATTCCAGTTGCAAATCAACCAATCTATCATCTTTTGTAATTCTACTCAACGTGTGGAGCTCTTGGCCAAAAAGGTGACAGAGCTTGGATACTCATGCTTTTACTCGCACGCAAAGATGTTGCAATCCCATCGCAATCGTGTTTTCCACGATTTCCGCAACGGTGTATGCCGCAATCTCGTCTGCTCTGATCTTCTTACGCGCGGTATCGATATACAAGCCGTCAACGTCGTCATCAACTTTGACTTTCCCAAGAACAGTGAAACATACCTGCACCGCATTGGTCGTTCGGGACGGTTCGGCCATTTAGGCCTTGCCATCAACCTTGTAACCTACGAGGATCGGTTCAATTTATATAGAATTGAACAAGAACTCGGCACAGAAATTCAACCCATTCCGCAAATTATTGATCGGAACCTCTATGTTGCACCCAGCGTGTCCGAGGAGATGACACAGAGGCCACAACAGCAGCAACAGTCGAGAAGTCAAGTGCCGTCCATCAAGAACGGACAAGCAGCGTACGCTAGCAACGGAGCTCAGCAGATTCGGCCGAACGGTGTTGCACCTACATCCCAGGCACGAGGTGCCCCCGTATACCGCGGCGGGGTTCCCGTCGGCCGTTGAGCGTTCGGAGTTGAGCGTACCGATTGCAGCGACTAGCGGAACCAACGTGCAAGCCTGATCCACATTACATTCGACGCAAGCAGTTCATGAGCAGGGCCGCCTAATCATTACTCCATCACCAACATTAATCATTGTTCCTCTCCAAATCATGCCCGTGTACAATTCCCTTGACATCCTTCTGCTTTTCTATGCTTATACATATCCCACATCTTGCGAAGGTCATTAATCAAGTCCATTGTCTGCGTTATTGTTGCCTATCCGACTTTGAATTGGTAAATGCCCGCTCTGTTGTTTTCGTCATGTGTAGTGCTTGGTATGGACGGTTGGTTCTGGTGGTGGCTGCGAGAGGAGTGGAGGAGAGGTGTCGAGTAGTCGTCTGCTTGTCACGCGTAGATTGACTGCAAACATGACCTTTCCTCCTGACACTAGCGCCCATAATGGCCATGTCCATCGAAGACGACCCAGACAGGCTGCCGCTGTATGCTCTTCAGTCCCGTGGCAGGCGTTCACGTTCATCCGTCTCTCCTTCGCCCGAACGCACCCCGTACAGATCAAGACATGCCTCGACCAAGTCAAACCAATGCCTTTCTTGCCGCCTCAGGCCACGCACGCTCATATTGTTTGTCAAATACCTCGTACCGTTTGTCTTCTTCTGTCTACTGTACGGTCTATATCTATACGAGCCACACCTCGAACTAGCCTTTTACTCGCGCAAATGGGTGACGGAGGAAATCGAGGCTGTTGCGCCTCTCGGCGGGTGCTTTGACGAGCAGCGCGTGAGCGCCCTGTACAACGTCTCCGACGCCGTCTATGGGCCGAAGCGGAACGAGGTGCAGGCGGGGATGATGATGCGGTTTGGGCTGGACTGCTACGACTTTGCGGGCACGGTCAAGGCGACGCCGCACGGCGCCCGCGCGCCCCTGGGCACGCCCCGCACGGTGTGGGAGGAGCGCGTGCTGTTCCATACGTACTGGAGGGCGGACCTGCGCGCGTTCGGTCCGCGGCAGGAGTGGATGCTCAAGTCGTTCTTCGCCACGCAGGACTTGGCCCGGACGAAGCTCGTGCTGTGGTCCAACGGAGATTTGGGGGGGAACGAGATCCTGAAGTCGTATCTGCAGAGGCACCCTGCCCAGTTTGAGATGCGGATCGTCGATATCCCGTCGCTGGCGCGAGGAACGGTCCTGGAGGAGAAGAAGAGTGCGCTTCTGAAGCTGAACGACCAAAAGGCCTGGGTCGACGGCGATCTTGTTCGGCTCTTGTTGCTGTGGAATTACGGAGGGGTGTGGGTGGATATGGATTCACTATTGACAAGGGACTTGGAGCCGCTGCTCGAGCATGAGTTTGTTACCCAATGGGATTGTTATGGTGGGTGCACCACCAGCTAGTTGGGGGTGTTCCTCGTGATTTTGACGTTCTTCCATCAGACAAGAAGTATAGCGCACTGAATGGTGCCCTTATGAGGTTCCGGAAACATTCGCCATACCTATGCGAAGCGTTCCATGTCATGAGCACCTCTCGTCCGCCGCGATCTGGCTCCACCGACTGGGGTTCCATACTCTATTTGAAATTGTGGCGGCGGCTCGTTGCGGGGGGAGTTCCGCCGTTCAAAATACTCCCATTCTGCTTCAACGACGGACGTTCGTGCCGGTTAGACAACCGCATTCCCGACCCATTTGTGCCTGATCACAAGTCGGGCAAGTGGACCATGGGACTCGGGCTCGAAAAGGACGGGGGACTGGATCAGGTGCTGCACAAAGTCTTTGCAGTCCATCTGCACAACCAATGGGAAAAGGAGTTTCCCCCGGGTGGATGGGTTGCGAGACTGCTGTTGGAGCGGTTCGACGCTTGACCTGTCTCCTCACTACGTAAACTAATACATATGTGCTTCATCAAAGAGGAGGCATTCTCCGGACCACCTTTCCTTCATTCTTGGCGTGCGCCTTGAGTTTCTCCAACAAGGCAGAGTTTGCCCACCGTGCGGGCGGCGCCCTCTTGCCGGTCGACCAATAATAGATGTCCCAGTCAGGTTCGTCCAAGAGCTTGATCACACATTCAATCCAGCGGCCTCTCCGCAGTTCACGACCCAACACTCACCCTGTCGTACTCACTCAGCTCCTTCTCATTCATCTGGTCCATCTGGTCCTTTGCGAACGTGCTCAGCAGCAGATCCGACTCCAGCGTCCCCCGCTTTCTGGACTGGTACACCAGCCTTGCGCGCATGGTCTCGACCGTCTCGCCCGGCCTCTCGATGCGCGCGGGGGGGGACTGTGTGGACGCGAGATGCTCGGGTGTGTTGGGCAGCAGCCAGGGGTCCTTGCCCGGTGCTGGCGTGGTGGAGATGGGTCGTGTGCAGGTGTAGCGGGCCGTGGTGCTTGCTGCTGGGCCGAGGGCTTTTGCTGCTGCCGCCGCAGACAGACAGCGCTGGGCAGACGCCGATCTGAGGGCCGCATGCATGTCGTCGGTTTATAGCAAGGACTTTCACGTGATCGCATCAACGAAGCTCGTGATTCCATCGCATACATTCAGAAAGTGGCTGGGACTAATAGACTTTACAGTCATGTCAACCGGCTATCAGGGCGGGCTTGCCTTCTTGTCCGCGAAACTAGGAGGATCCGAAGGAGCTTTTTTTAATTTCTGACACCCGCTGAGCGGCGTTCGTCTGTACATAGTACCAGCTTCGTAGAAAGTTCCAAAAACCGAAGAGAGGGCTGTGATTGTCATAACAGGGCGATTCTGAATCTATGGGACATGGCAGATGGGTTCCACCCCACGTCAACTTTCTCCCCGCTGCTCATACAGCTCCGCTTTCCTCTTTTTTGCAATGTTCTGCTTGACCGCGTACAATGCCACGCCAAACACCACCAGCGCCCCTGCAAAAGCTGCGGTCTAAGCAGGCATGGGACCCAGACCATGGAAAAAGTGACCAGCCTACCAATTTCTTGGGGTTGTTAAACTGTATGCCTCGCCCACAAGTTCTAGACACCTTCTCACGATCAACGGAGCGTTCGCCGTTGTGCATGGAACCGAACACTCGACCACGTGGCATCGCCACTGACAGTTAGACTTCAGGAGTTCGACACGCTGCACTCGGAGGCCTCAAACCTATACAATGGCTGTTACTCGTGTCCCAGGTTTGTTATCGCACTTGTCTGCGCTGTCATACCAATTCTGGTTAGTCACCGACGTCGGCCACTGTATCCGTCCTCGCTTCACTGAATTTCATGTACAAAGCTTGACAGGACGAATTGCTTCCATATGCGCACCAATCGATGTGCCGATAACATAATTTGGCCCTGGTGGTCCAAGAATACACATGAACCGTACTTTTCGATGTCATCGGAGCTACTCTTTTCTAATCTGCAACCTGTTTTGCCAGGACGCATTTGTAAACGGGGGCACGCAGCATCCATGAGGACACTTGACGCGCCCGGTCATTGAGGTACTTGAGTTGAAACTTCCATCTGGAGCAGGTCGTTTATTCTGGTGCGTTCCAAGAAGCTGGCCCACACTTTCAACGTGTTGTGGGCCCAGGCCAGTGTTCTGTTCTTAGCCTGCTCCTATTTCCGCGCCTGATCAAGCATCAATCATCCGCTAGCTTGAAGCTGCTATCGAATACCAAGTATCGTTGAACGGGTAGGCCTGACTTGATTAGAATCGCCAAGTTTGAGCTAGTTCTTCGCCCATTAGCACCCGGCGGTTATTATACTACCGTAAGATTGGATCTAATACTACATTCAGGTTCAATACCATTAATCTAATTCCTTCAGGGTGCACCGAAGGGACCCGGTGGACCTTGAACCTATAGGTCTTCCATTTCCTGCACAGTTTCTCTTGGAGTCGAAATTTTTGGCTCAGGTGTTCTTTCTATCAGACATTGAGGTATCCACCAGAGAAGCCATTTAATGCACCTTACGCTCCACACAGCCCGGATGCTAAAGACAGATATACCACCGCAAAAGAAGCGGCGGCCAAAGGGAAGTCTTCCAGATTACCAAATATGCGAGAAGGAGGCTCGTGCGTGGACTTGAGGTTATAACTAGCCATCGGCTAGAGTGCTGACCCGACGTTGTCAGAGATGGTACTTTTTTTTTCGATCAGTCAACTTGGCGTTTGGGGGGATCCAAATTTGGTCTCGCATAGTCAATCCTTGTGATACTATCACGTCTCCGCGGTCGCTTCGATGGACCGTGTCAGCAACATTACTAGTTCACAAGCCCCATTCTTGCCTGAGACCGTGGAGCCAACTGGAATAATTTCCGCGTCTCGCGACAGAGATGGGCGTGAGATCAATCAACTTACGGCAAGTCTCCTAGCGTCGTCCTTAGATATCAATTCAGTTGACAAGCAGACGGGGGTAACGAAAACAATTGAGAGACGCCGATAGCGCGGCAGACGACCCAAAAGCGGGAAGAAAGAACCCGATGAACGGTGCTGGGGCAGCCGGATCTGCGCCCGCCGGATTGAATAAGTGAACGTGTCCGCCAACGGAATCACATATGTTGAAGCAGACGCGCGATCGATCAGCAAGGTTGCCCAGACAGGCCGAAACAGGAAGAGTTCCCGCGGAAAATCGGGCGGAGTATGAATCGAGCGGCAAAGGCGGCAGCGAAGGCTCGACAGCTGGTCGGAGATTGAGAAAAAAGAAGCCGGAGCGACGTTGCTGACTGAGAAAGGGCTGTGTCTCCATATTCTATATAAACCATGCCTTGCTCGCCCCTCCTCCCTCCTCAAAATGCCTGCCGTCGTCAACAACTTCACTCGCATCTGGGAGCCCCGCGTCCACTGGGAACTCTACAGCCAATGTGGAATATGGGATGTAAAAGGCAAATATGTCAAGATTTGGGAATGCATTCGTGATCGTATGTCGCGCCGAATCTTTGTCTGTTCTCGTCAACTGACTGTCCAAAGACGAGTCTACCTCGAACACACAGGTGCACCCTTTTTTCCCCGCTCACTGCTCTCTGCGTACCATGCTCACACTCGCCGCTTGTCTAGCCACCCAACACCCAATATTGGAGATTCGTGACACGCAGGTGAACGGACCGTGTCACACGTCGCCTTTTGCACTCGCATCTTTGCAATCCTCATTCTCATTGCATTAACCGCATCTATTTTATTCTGTGGATACATGTATGCGCTGGTTCAACCTGGGATAGGCCAGAGTGCTCCTTCGCAGTGTCGGGTAAATGAAGAAGTATAATATGGGTTTATGCGACCTGACGTCGCGATGTGGTCGTTGTCGAGCAATATTCCTTTGCAGTTTTTATGATTTGTATACAAGTTAATGCGGCCTTTGTGTATTTGGATGTAAAATACTTTGAATTCTCTCTGAGACGTCACCGGTTGCAAATACGGCAACATGACCCTGCTTTTTGCCACAAGGAGGGTGCAGAGTGGCCAGTCTAGCTTCAATTGACTCCTTGTCCTATCGCTGTCAGCTAACCCGTGATGGCCTTTTGACAACCAATTCATTCACCCCGTGATATGGTTTGCACCCCATTTTTTCCTTGCTGATAGCTTCATCGCCGACGCTCCAGCCCGAGCTCGGCGCATCACAATTTATCTTCATGGTGTTACTCCGTCCTCACAGGACACGCAACCGCGTCTCGTGGTATCAGCTCGTGTTCCACCCTGATGAGAAGCGTTCTATATAATATCTCGCGCATCGAAATTCGTGTCTACAGTGTCCACCCTGATAGAACAAGGAAGCTAGTTAGACAGCGCTCTGCCTAGACAGAAGTCTATAAATATACCGCGCTGGCCAGTGTTCCATGTGTCGCAGTATCGTAAACACGACACCAGTTGCCATCGCCATGAAACTCTTCTTACCCCAGTGGCGTTATTATCTCGCCTTATCACGCACGCTCTAGTACACGCGCAGTTCCTGAAAGATAAATGCTTTTTCGGGCAAACACCGATCTTGACCGTACGCCGACCATATCTGGCGCAGGCTGCTGCGGCTGCCGCGCCCAAACCTTGTGATGGTTTGACCAGCTACTCGGCGCGATATGCGTTGGTGATTGACCTGTCATGGAATACGGCGATCTTGCCACTCCACTCGTCGCGGGAACTAGACGTGTTCTCGCGGAGATGGAAACTGGTTTTCCCAGGATAGACCGACCACCCAGCGCCAGTACCTCGGCACTTGTGCAGCAGCAGAACGTGGCGAGAAACGGGTTTGTGGTGCTTGCTGCCACCCTGTAAAGCGCAAGCTCGGGCGGTGGAGCCTGGCGGTGATCCACTGGCTCCAACGAACGAGTACACAATGCCATGCAATGACATCAAACTATAGAGAAATGGTTATATGATGACAGGACCCGCGGCGCCGTGCATCTAAATCACAATGTTCAGACCTTCTCCTTTCTTGCGACAGACTGCCGGCGGAACGACGTCAGGCAAAGGCTTTTTTAGGAATCCTAACAGTAATATGGTAAGTCTAACTATGCCTGGACTACCTCCTTCACGACAACGCGGCGTCTAGTGGATGGGAGCCGCAGCCTTGGTTGCGATAACCGGTCTCGTGTACTGGGCAGGCTATGCGGCTGAGGATAAGAGACTAGAGAAGCGAGAAGCAGCGAAAGGTAAGAAGGGATCCTCGTGTGGTCGGCACGGTCTTGATGGATGTTCTACCAGCTTCTACAAAGTAAATAAAAAAACGAGGTGGCGGAGATGCACATTGGTACATAGTCTACTCTGTGAAGCTTGACGCGTACTTGTACGTCGAAATGAGTCATTTGTGACGTCAGTGGTGCTCCCGCTCTTTCCTCAAGCACATCACAGCAATGCTGTTAACGCATCCTCTCAGAGACAATGCTGGCCCTGGAAAATTTAGTGACCCTAACAAATTCAAGTTGAATCAACAAAAAAATGGCCTTGTGCGCTTTGCTCTTTTTCTTTGACAAGTGGCTCTCATGTGCACCAAGCTGCTTGGAGGATTGGCAGTTGCATCGGTACTCGGTGTTCTGTATGTGATGAGCAAACGAGACGTCAAACAGACAGGTGCGCTGTGGATGAATTTTTTCTGCCAAGCCTGAACTTACGTTAGACAGAGCCGCGCCGACAATGAGAAGGGATGCCGGGACGAAATAGTGGTGACCCTTTTGTTCTTCAGGCAATGGCTGACAGGAACATATTTGAATGGAGTTTAGATTAGCACATTTCGCTTATGAAACAGTAACCATGTCGACGTCTGTACATTTAATTCTTGATTGGTCCAATGTATAGGATATAATCGACGAATTGTCATCACATCTGGACAGCTCTTTCAGGGCTTTCCATGCTAGAGCAGATTGGTCACTCACAATCTCGATATCGATTGTTCCGCCTCGCTAAGCGCTTTATGGAGGATCCTAAAGACACTTGCAAACTCGCCAGATCGATCTTTCAAGTATCGGCCGTGCGCCATTAGCAGCGTATTCATCCAAAGCAGATCAAACTCCAAATGCGGACTCCGTTCCAAATGATCACCGACGAAGCGCAGTAGCTGTGGCACGTACAAGACAGGGACTTGCCGTGCGATGAGCCGAATGTCGCCACGAGGGATGGCCTCATATACACGCTGAATAAGGGGCTTCTCATTCAGTCGGAATGCCATGACCAAGGCCTTGAGATATTCCTTTGAGCTCAGGACCGTCAAGACAGATTGGGGCGTGAGGTCAATGGTCAAGTCAAACGGATCAAACGTCACCGTCTCATCGAGCGAGTAGATCAAAAGGCCTTCTGTGGATGCAGCCGCCCATGCCTGTCCCGTCGGAGAGAAACGGATGCACTTTGTCCTTGCCTCTTGCCGGTACCGCCGTTTGGACATATCAAATGCACCTCTGCTAGCACCTGGCAGAGTCGTGTCCAGCCGATCTTCAAGATCGCTTTCTTCCCCGCGCGTATCAATGAGGTCAACGTTAATCCCTGCCTCATTCACTTTTCTACTGTCAAGAAACTCCTCGGTCCCGTCCAGGGACAGATTCTGCGAGATCTGGAACTTCTTCACCATGACTCCCTCGCCTTCGCGTACGTCATAGAGCACGACGTATTTGCTGTTCCCGCCGGCTAGTAGGCATCGACCATCAGCGGTATAGGCAAGGCTGTTGTATGACTTTCCCGAGCTGCTGTTCGCCGCCGAAACGCGATCATCGGCTTTTCGACCTCCAGAAATGTCTTTCCTCCCTTCGATTATGTTGGTCTGCTTTCCTTCAGCAATGTCGAAAAACATGATCTGCCCATCCAGTGTTGAAACGGCGAGCTCGTTTCCATCTGGCCGGAATGCAAGAGCAAGAATGTCGGAAGACAATGCAAAGGGTTCAACAGCTCGCGTGCGACTGAAAATGTTCCAGACGCGAACTGTCTTGTCCCACGACCCGCTAACCAGCTGGTTGTTGCCAGATGGAGAGAAGGCGAGAGAAGACACCGGACCCTCATGACCGGCCAGGACGTCAAGAAGCTTTCCTGTCTGAACCGACCATAGGAACACCTCGAATGAGTCAGTCGAGCCTGCAGCAATGACTTCGCCCGATGGATCTACTGCGAGGCACGAGAATTGCACAGGTGAAGGCGATGTGAACGTGCGAAAGTTGCGATAGCGTATCAGGTCGTATGCGCGAACCGTGCCATCAAGTGAGGCTGAGAAGAGTATATTTCCTTGTTTTGCGAAATGAACGGCAGATATAGGTGCGCTGTGTTCCGTGAATGTTATGAAACAAAAGCCGGTATGTGTAGACCAGACTTTGGCTTTGCCGTCATCGCCTCCCGTGGCAATCGTCTGTCCGTCGGGAGCATATGACACCGTGTTCACATCAAAGTAATGTCCTTGCTGTTTCAGGATGTACGACTCTGATTGCCACTCCCATACCAGCAGCTGCCCGAGCTTCTTTGCGCCAAAGGCGAGCCACTCTCCCGAAGCGTTGATGGCGACTGAAGAAATCTTTTCTTGAGATATGCTGAGGGTATGAATGTTGGTAAAGTCGGGCATCTCCCAGATGCCAAAAATGCCAGTGGAAAAGCCCACGATGAGAAGGTTAGAGCCAGGATGGAATGTCGTGCACACAACCCGCGTATTAGCCTGATTGAAATAGCGGCGCTTGTGAACCCCCCATCGAGTATTGATAATGGTGTTTGCATTATTGTGTACGATGCCATTGGGCGTCGACGCCACGGGACCCTCGTCCTCACTCATAGCTTCATCCGACTCATTTGTTTCCGGCTCTTTCGCCTTCCACGTGAACACAGCACCATCCCTACTAACGGTGTATATCTGGCTTGGGGTCAGAGACACGCCTCTATGACTACTAAATTTATGAACGCACAGTTAAGCTGTCAGCCGAAAAATATGCACCAATAACAGTGTCTTTATGGCCGGCAAACGTTTTTGGTCGAAAACCTTCAACAGGGTTTAGTGTGAACAAGCGTGCTGTCATGTCGCGTGAAGTCGTGATAAAACACCTGCGGAAGGCTGTCAGTTCCAGGGTGCTATGCTCAAAGAAGGATACTTGCTTCGAGTCTGGTGACCATTGAATGCTCAATACTTCATCGTGATGGCTAGTATAGGTTCGGTGGAGAACAAAGGGGGCAAACTCGCGAACAAGGTGACTTGGCGTGCACCAGACTTGAATATGACAGCCATGCGTTGCAGCGATAAACCTAAGGAATAATCAGAGGCTCATACGTGAGCGAAAAGTAGGCCTTTGCTCACTTCCCGTCCGGGGAGAACTTTATATCCTTCACTGGCTTGTGGAAGTTGAAATGGTGAAGCACCACGCCTCTTCTAAAGTTGACAAGCAACGCACGCCCATCTGCGGACTCTCGTCAGATCACAAACGTTTCTCACAACGTGTTTGCAGCCATGCCTTCATCCACTGATATGAGTACGTTTGAATCGGGGCTGAGCGCAATGGCGGATATATTCTTTCGGTTTTCAAATGCAAACGTGAATGATTTGTTGCTGGTGAACAATAATTGAGTAGGACCCTGTGCGACAAGTTTACACAAAATACATACTTCACCAGGTCAAAGACAGACACGCGGTTCCCGACTGGACTTAAGAGGGAGTTTCCATCAGCAGTAAAGATGACATTCCCTTGCTTATACACTGTCCCGCATAGATTGGAAAACTTTGAACGCGTCAGAGGCAGGAAAAATATCTGGAGAAGAAATGTTACCTTGTAGTTTGCCTTCATTTTTTTTTACGGTGGCTGTGCTACATAAAAGTATCCTAATTATCTTATCGGTATAGATAACCCTTTCTTCTTCCTTGCAACACTCAAATCACTACCTGCCTCCGTCGTCTTCACCCGCAACATATTTTCGTTGACTATATAATATGTAGATAATAAGCGGGGATTCACCAACGATAATAATCGTGACCTACAATCTCCTGTCAATAAATCGTCGACTATGGCCCTACTCCCAGATGTGATGTACTTTGCAGATATGCCTCTCGCAAGAAGAGGCTGCGACAACATCTGCTTCAGTTGCGCTTTCAACACAGCTGTTTTCGCATCATGAGCTTTAGCCCTTTTTGATGAAAGCTTCTGGTCGTCCAGATCACTGTGAACACGGATAAGACTCCGTCAAGTTGGAGTGGAGAGTGTTCACGTACCTAGCAACGTCAGAGTCTAGGTCCACACCTAGCGCCTCGGCGGTCTCCTTCATCCAACGTCGGTCATGCTTGATCTTCTTCACTTTGTGCTCGGCCGCATCAATCTGCCGGGCGAGTTGGATCCGCGCCTTGAGCTTGTCCATCAAACTAAGCTCAACAGTCATCTCCGGTATTCCGCTTTCATCTGGAAATTAATGAGTTGATTCGGAAGCGCAAGCAAAAGTATAAGTTGCGGCGGTTTTAGCACGCATAAAGGGAGTTACCTCGGCCAAGGCTAGCGAACAGCCCCTTTACCGTCTTCCTCTCGTCTGGTGCACAGACTAGAAGCGCAAAGCCCTTCCGCATTGCTCGCGCAGTTCTTCCATTTCGATGGATATAGGCGTCCGCCGTCCTCGGCACTTGATAGTGAATGACATGATCCACGGCAGGAATATCTAAACCTCTGGCGGCAATATCGGTGGCAAGGAGCACCGAATTATTTATAGACTTGAATCTAAAAGATCAGTCTCCATTAGCATTAACGAATTAATAGGCCGACTGCCGCCCACACTTTACCTATCAAGATTTTTCAATCTCTGCCTCTGCTCGAGTTGCGAATGCAAAGGGAAAGCTTTGATGTTTAGCAAGTCAGCCAGCGGCATTAACCGTCGAATGCCATCGATGGAAGACAGAAAGATAAGAGTCCGGCCGGGATAACGCAATAAAAAGTAGTACAAATACGCATCCTAGTCCGTACACTGAGCACGCAACTTGTGCGCATAGATTAGAGTACCTACCTTATCCGTCGCGAGACATTCAATTTTGCTCTCTTGCAGGGTCGACACAACGCCACCCGCAGGACTAAGATCCACGACTTTTGGCTCTGGGTCTCTAAAATCAAGACGTAAAAGCAAATCATCTAGCACTCGGTCATGAATGGGACAGCTCGGACCAAGTAAATACCGTGAAAACATACCGAGCGTCGATGGCAGTCTCTGGCCCTTGTTATTGCTCTTGAGAATTTTTGCGCGTTTCTTGAGATTCCGCTGCAGATCCTTGCTCAGCGTGGCAGAAAACACAAAAGTTTGTAGCCCATCATGCTCCGGCCCCTCACTGGCTTTCTCGTCGTCTTCTTCTTCTCGCGGCATATCATTGAATTCCGCAGGAATCTCATCCTCCCTACACAACACAATCAGACTGTATGCTTTATCAATCCAGCAAAGACGCACTTGTTTCCTCTTTGCGTCAGCCGGAGAATACTCTCCAACTCGGCGAAATGGCCAGCTTCAATCATTCGATCTGCTTCGTCAAGAACAAGAAATTTCAGTGTCCGAATCTCTTTAGCGAGATCGTCATTCTACTCCAACTATCAGTTGATTAAAGAAAGACCCGAAGAGGGTTGCAACGTACATCTTGCACAATATCCCACAACCGGCCGGGCGTAGCAACAAGAACATCGACGCCTCTGTCCCAAATTCGACGCTGTTTCTGTGGCGACATTCCACCCACTATGGCGGCCACACTGACATGAGGAGGGTCCTTTTTGATCTGTCGTCCCTGTTCGACTTCCGCCTTTTCCTTGCTATCGTTGCCCTTTGGCACATCCTTGTCCGCCGTACCATCATCGCCTTCCATCTTGCTCAAACACGCGTTCAGATGCGACGAGACCTGCAACGCGAGTTCGCGCGTCGGCGCCAGAACAAGCGCCCGTAACCGCCGTCGCTCCCTTTTGCGCGGACGCGGGCGAGAAAGCAAATGGTGGAGAATGGGCAGACCATACGCTAGCGTTTTCCCGGATCCCTAGACGTAGCACCATCAAACCACCACCCCCCCTTCCCTTCCAAAAAAAAAACGCATATGACGTACCGTCTGCGCGACACCGATCACGTCCTTGCCTTTGAGCGCCAGGGGCAGAGCAGCGGCCTGGATCGGGGTAGGAGCACTGAACCGCTTGTCGTGCAACGCGCGCCATAACTGGGGATGCAACGAAAACGCATGCCATTCGGGTAACCGATTCTGCGCTGTGCAGACACCGTCTCTCACTCAGCGCGACTTGTTCAGTGCTGGGTATGGGGCGGAACAACGCGTACCGTCAAACGGCTCATATTCCTCTTGGTCTTGGTCTTGGTCTTGGTCTTGGTCTTGGTCTTGCTCGTTGGCGTGTACGGTAGCATCGGAACGCGCCTCCTTCCCATCTTCATCCTCAACAACCTTGGGGGAGCGAGGACAGTCAGTCCAATCTCCTCCTTCACATACGACACACACACGTACCGTGAACCGAGTCACTCTTCCTCGTTCAGTCTCTTCATACGTGACCTCCACCCCCTCCACCTCCTCCAACTCCAAAATCCAATCATCCCCACCCATCCCGGTCTCCATCGGACGCGACACCTTTCTCCATGGCAAATCCGTAATCGTATGTTGCGTTTTCGCCCTTTTACTCGACAGCTGCTGTTTTTCTGTCGACTTGCGTTTGGCAGACATCTTGCGAGATAGGACCATTGTACAACGTTGTGGTCATGCACTTGATTAGTCACCAAAACCAGCCGAAGCGGGATTTATTTTTTTTTTTTGTTACACTACTGTACAGAGATATCGTGGCATACGACTCGTAAAAGAGTCCATGTTTTTAACAAGATAGGCGTGCAACACGGATAATAGATAAGTATGCAAGAAAAGATGAAAAAAAAAAATTAGATGGCATGCTATCTGATCATGAAGCTCTGCAACACGCATAAGGCACACACAGCGGCGCAAATGATAAAAGGGAGAGGATAGCCTGCTGGGTCATCGCGCACGCTGATCGACCATATCTATATTTTACAGTTGCCATGAGTTTCAACATCCAACCCGAAAAAAAAAAGTCAACTTACGTAGCCGCCCAGAGCAGGTCCTACGCAGCGCGCAAGACTGACGATACTCTGCGCAATACCATTCGCGTAACCCACTGCGTCAGGTGGTGTCACTATAGGGGGTTATCAAGCGATCATATCGTCATCTCGTCTACTCACTATAATTGACCAGGATGGATATCGCCGTGTAAGCAAACGTGGTTCCGCAATATCGTACAGCTCTTTCGTCACGATAAGATGTTGGGGGGAAAAAAGGTACTTAGATAAGGTACTCACGTAGTTGCGATCAAACCTATAGAATGACATCGGCAAAAAGGCTCGCACCACAAAAATAGTTCACTCACCACTCATGATGATGGCATTCTCGCCACCCCAAGCAGCAGCAACGGGCCTGAGAGGGATGACGAGAAGATAAGCGGGGACAAAGAGTATTGATCCGATGCGAAACATGGAGAGATGCGAGAATTTCCCTCTAGGAGGGCTACAAGCTGGTCAGACAAATCACCAACGGTGCTGGTGTGAAAAAAAAAAACCCACCCAAGGTTCCTGTTCGCGATTCGCCAAGTTTGAGCTAGACGATTCGATTGATTTCAAGACACTCACGGATACAGATAAAATTGGTATGCAAGTTGAGCCAAACACATGACTGCGACTATGCAGGTGGATTCGTTGACTGCCACAGCGAAACGGAATACTGCAACTTACTTAGCTGTGCAAAATGGCCAGCATTTAGTCCGAGGCCACCAGCGGGGATATCACTAAATAAATAAATAACGTCAAGACGAGCCCAAACCGGAGACTATATACTCACGAAACGAGGTAGGACATAAAAACCTGATCGTGTGTCGTTGTATGCAGGGCGAAAATCCCATATTGGAGAATCACCAAGAGAGGGAGCTGCGAAATCAACGATGGTGTCTTGACAGACGGCGCTTCTGTGTCCGAGGCCGAGGAACTTTCAGAGGCTTGCCTAGATTCCAGTATGGGGTGCAGCGTTTCGGGAAGAAGAACGCCTTCTTCTAGCCGCATCAAGATGTCTTGAGCATCCAGTACAGCACGAGGAGTTTCGACTCCTGAGTGCGTAAAGATGCCTGGGATGGACGTGCTCGAGCGGCGGTGGCGCATGATCGGCGTGCCACCAGGTGGAATAGAGAAAGATGGATGCCTAATCATGGCCGAAGGGCTAGAAGGGTGGCGAGAAGTGCTAAAGTGCGAGTGAGAGGGACGAGATCCTCGCGAGGGGCGTTGGATGGTAGAAGGCCGTCTGCTGAGAGGATGTCTGCTCATGCTCAACAGTTTCTTGGAGGTGCCACGTCCGCGCTGTGTCTGCGAGGAGTCAATGGTGGCCACATCGTCACCATCATCGTCTTGGTCTTCGTCATCAAAGTCGCTTTCGAAAGGATCTTCGTTATCTACATTGATGGCGGCAGCGACCCACAAGTCGGCAACGCTATTAACGGCGTTTTCGTTGGCCATCAATAGCCTCTGGGCAAAGTTGAGGTCTTGAGAGTCCATGGACTCCCTGCGCATATCGTAAGTGCCCCTTCTCCAACCGAGCGAACCGGCCATACTGGCTCTTCTACGCAGGGCAGCTGACGTACTACTTGGGAGGCGACTGCGGTAATTGCCGCTATATCCGTAGGCCGATCCATCAGCATGGCTTACGCGAGAGGTCGCCCTGGGTGTAGGGGCGACGGATGGTGAGAGAGATAGAGCAGGTTGACCTAAAGGAGTCCGATCTCGAACGGAAGACTGATTAACGGAATTCCGATGAACAGGAAGGTAATTGGACAGGCTGGATAACTTTCTGGAGATTGAACGGATCGAGCCAACAAAGTTCTGGCGCTGCGGTAATTCTTCAAGCGCAGGAGAGGGCAGAGCAGAATCTTCCTCTGCAATGGGAGTGGGTAGATTGTCCTTTTCGGGCAGTAGGCGGATAGCACCCTCCCTCGGACCGCCATCACGGCCAAGGAAGCAGGCCAAAAAAGAACCTTTCGGGAGTTTATAAGAAGCGGATCCATAATTAGCGCGATAACGGAAAGCTCGACTCACCCATCAACGTGATGAATGCAGCAATAGCGCAAGGAAGTAGATAAGGATATAACACGAAAATTTCCATTCCTTGAAAGATTTCAGGCCACTTGTCCGCGGGCCTTTCGACTGTGGACTGGTTAGCTGTACAGGAATGGCGATTCGGGGAATGCTCACAAGCTCCGCCAACGATAGCGCCTGATACGCCTCCCATTCCCCAACAAAAGCTGTGCTATATTAGGCAGATGAGTCGGAGATTGACGTCGTCACATACCCCAAGATGGCGTAAGCTCTCCCTTCGTTTGAAGGATCCGTAACAAAAGCCACCGAGCCCCGCGCAACGCCAACGGCGCCACCAAAGACGCCTTGCATGAGACGGACGACTAGAGCCTGCTGTATAGTAGTACATGTTCCAAACATGAGACAGGTGATGGAAGTTCCTATCAGGGAGATGACCAGGACGGTGCGGCGGCCGTGTTTTTCAGCAATGGTAGCCTGGCGGACAAACCAGAGTCAAGGCACGGGACGATTATAGACGCGTTATCCGCGTACCCAAAGTAGAGACGTAATGAACTGCGTTAGGAAGAATGACGAGACTGGACGCGGAGTGAGGCAGGGCAAGGGGGGGCTGACGGCATGGATACGCACCAAGGATGCCAGTCCAGAAGGCGATTTCGGCCTCGTCCTGGAATTGGTTGAAGCCTGAGGGGGGGGGTGAGTCAGATGGGCAGCCATGAGCGTTGGGGCAGAGACATGCTCTTGACCATGAAGAGGATGAATGGGGTGGAGACGTTGGCGGTCAGGAACTCGCCGAGCATTGTCTGAGGATGTGAGAGACAGCGGGGAATGTGTGGAAGCGGGGACTTACGATGGAGAGGACGGTCATGGAGAGGGTGGGCAGGGGGGTGGCGCAGACCTGGTCGGACGGCGGCATCATGGATGGGATGGGGGGAGGCTCTGCCTTGGGGTCGTCCATTGTGGGGCGGATGCGAGAGGAAGGGGGAGGTGGATAGTCGTCGGTTGGGGGCTGCAGGGCGAATCTTATACGGCCGGACATGGCGCGAGTGGCGGAGGCACAAGTCGCGCGTTTACGTTGCGAACGTGGCTTTCTCCGTCACGCGTTAGTCCGCGTCCAAATCCTGCTCCAACATGGCCCGTCGTTCCGCTTCTCGTGAGCCTATCTTGCCATGTCTCCCTCTTCCTCCTTCATCCTCCCAGACCTGCTTTCCCACTGCGACTTTAAGCTTCGCCACAGCCGCCACTGCAAGCGCGTCGCCGTCGATACAAAAAAATGGCTATTTAAAGGCGACAATCTCGTCGGCCAGACGCGAGCCGCCTTTCATGGCCTCAAAGCAGGTCGTCTCACTTCAATGTGCTACCCGGATGCTGGCTATCCGCAGTTGCGCGCCGTCAACGATTTCCTCACCTACCTCTTCTTTCTCGACAATCTGTCAGACGATATGGACAATCGACGCACCAAGTCTATCGCCGACGCCGTCATGAACTCCCTACACCACCCACGCACCTACCGCTCCTCTACGCGCGTAGGCAGGATGGCTGCCGAGTATGTGCTAACACGCGCTGCCCTGTTTTCCCGATTTATCCCTTTCTTGTAGCTTCTACAAGCGCATACTTTTAACTGCGTCGCCAGGCACCCAGCAGCGCTTTCTCGAGACATTTGACCTCTTCTTCCAGAGCGTCACCCAGCAGGCGGCGGACCGCGCCTCTGGCTCCATCCCTGACCTCGAGTCTTACATCGCCCTCAGGCGGGACACGTCCGGCTGCAAGCCGTGCTGGGTCCTCATAGAATGTAACTTAATCCTCATCTTCCGAGTCGCAAGCCGTTGATGGGTCCTGCAGATGCGAATAACCTCAAGATACCCGACGACGTGATGGACCACCCGATTATCCGCAGCCTCGGAGAAGCCGCCAACGACGTCGTCACTTGGTCAAATGTACGTATGTATCCGCTGATAAAATGCACCTTATCTGACCCGATTCTGCCGCAGGACGTCTTCTCCTACAACGTGGAGCAGTCCAGGGGCGACACGCACAACATGATTTCCGTCGTCATGAACGAACACGGCTTGGACCTGCAGTCCGCCGTCGACTTTGTCGGCGACATGTGCAAACAGTCCATAGACCGCTTCAACAAGGAGCGCCTGGAGCTGCCCTCTTGGGACCCCAAAATCGACAGGGACGTCGCCGTGTACGTTCAGGGCCTGGCAGACTGGATCGTTGGCTCGCTTCACTGGTCGTTCGAAACAGAACGCTACTTTGGCAATTTAGGTCCCCAAGTCAAGAAAACTCGCCTGGTACGCCTTTTTTCCAGAAGACCCACGAAGACGATAGATTGCACCATGACGTCATCTAATCTTATACTTGGTCGGTATCATCCCATCATTCCCCTTATCTCCCTGACTTATTATATCCACCCAGATTATTCTTAAACAATTCTCTCGTTTGACACACGTTCGTTACTCGCCATCACATTCTTTTTATTATGGACCATTGAATGGACCTGTATCTCACTCCATATAATCTTGACTTTGTACTAGCCACCAGTCTACATAATGTACAGCAGTTGACGCATCTTGGCGACGGAAAGTACGGGCCGGCATGCGCTAATAACGCCCACGAACCACGTTATCTGATCATTCCAGTCCAAGTCCGCTCTCCACCAGGGCATGATATCAAACACAAAGGGTCATAGCACAGGACAAGAACACGACGCTTTCAGCCGCGACCAGACACCAAAAACGCCGGAAACCCCGTGGCGCAATAGAGTTGCGCCAACCTTTGTCGGCTATCAGGAAACTCGCGCCTCCTACTCCTTGAAGACTATTTTGCTCGGATCGGGGCTCTCGCGCGTGATCTGCGGTTTTAGCGAACCGTGCCGCGTGAAGATTAAGCCATGTGCCTTTGTGAGAACGTTGGGCGTCCGGCGAATTGAATATACACACCTCTCTCTCATTCCTCGGTAACGCGGTGCGGGAAACCGATGCGTCCAGCGGAAAACTCTTATAGCTTCCGCTTTCAATCACGAACGGCGTTGCGTCCTTTTTTTCTATCGTACCGGCATTCCCGCGTTGTGCAGTCGGTACCGCCACCCGGAAACTATAATCAGCAGTCTATTTCATATCGGCTCCACCGGCATACATACGCTGATATGCAGCCGCCCATTCGGAGTTGCGTCGTGTACGATAAGGCTCCACCGTTCCGAGTTTTGAATTACACCTCTTTCTTTCCAAGGGGCAGTGGAACAAAAGACCCTAGGCACAAGCTCAACGCCAGTCGAGCCTGTCGGACAGAATAGACCTGCGTTCCGGGTTACGTATCGGACCAATAGCTCAATGGGCTCATACACACACGAAGGCACACACCTAAGCGCGTGCGTATATATATATATATATATATTTCTATGCGAAAAAAAAAAAAGGGCATGAGAAAGAAGGATTATGCACGTGTTTTTTAAAATGTTTGCTTTGATAGCGACACTCTAGCAGTTTTCAGTTACCGTCGCATGACATTAGGATGCAGGTAACTTCTCTGGCCCGGGGGGAAGCGGAGCAGAATAGCATAAGGACAGCCGCTGATGTTCCCGTAGGTGAATTACCATGTCGAGCAGACCGATTACAGGTTGGGTCAAAAAGTCCAAAAAGGCTCCTGCGACGATGTCACTCTGTAAATATAGGGTCCCATGCGCTCAAGAACTCTTGCAGTTTCATCGGCTCGATGATGTATGGTTTGCATTCCACGGATATTTGCTTGTCATTTCTTTCAACATATTCACAGCTAATCACGTTTGGTGCCATGGTGCCATGCTTTACATTTAAGCGGCTGTAGCATGTCCAGGGTATATAGACACACGGTGATGGAGGAGGTCATGCATTTCTTCAATTGCATATGTGTTGGCGAGTATCACTCAGTTTCTGTCAAGATTGTCTTATTGGCAAGGCCACCCCAGTAACAGAGACACACGTAAAGATGTCTGGCGGACGACATGAGCGACGGCGAAGCTCCCGTTGGTGTGTGACTGAGTTCTCGTTCATCCACTGCTCGACGTTCGTGACAAACTAGATCGGCATCCCACGCTACTTGTTGACGAGCAGCCTCTGCCAAAGGTTCATGTTTATCACTGCAATTCCTGGTTTCTGGCTTCCGTGAACGGTTCCTGTATCATCTCTTTCCTTTCTTGCGAGGCCAGCGGCATGCCCCCGTACACTAATTTTCTTGCTGAACAAAGCTTCGTGATTGCCAATTTTTCAAGTCAAATTCATGTACTTCCCAAAGGCAGGCCGCCGTCAGCAGGTTCATGACACTGCACGAACTTTTCCGCATTTGTCGTTGGATCCCCACATTCTGCAAGCAAATTAACACTTTGTCCGGGATGGCCAACCTGCTCCGTATCGAGTTTGAGAAGAGCACCTGTTTCCAGACTCGCGCTCAGTTGCGCTCCCGGGCCTTTCACGCCTCAGGTTGACATCGTAATTCACAATGGAAACATATTGTTACTAGATTCACATTTCTAACCAGGCTTTCAGACCAAAAAACATTCTTTAGATGTTAGTACGACAGATCTGCATGAATCAATGCAAGTGCCTTGGGGGACCTTGGCGTAATTTCACACAAATTTCAACGGGTGGCTATAATCGCATACGTCAGTTACCTAACAGGACGTCAATAAAGTTACTTACCTGACTATGCCTGTGCACTGCTCCTAGTCAGGCATGACAGCTTTGCCATTCTCCATGTACGGTGTGACGTTATATACGGCAAGAGCCATGGCAATAGACAAGAATACGGACGCTTCTGCTAGTGCGCGGCCTGTAAGATGACAGTGGTATCACCGACAACGAAAGCTGTGCGGTATTGCCGTGCCTGGGCATGTTCTGCCGCAATAAAGTCGTGTCAGCATCGTTGGCTTTTATGCGAGGAAACTCATAAATACCTCCTACCGAATCCAAACGTAAATTTGCGCGGATCTTGTTAACGAAAGGTAATCTCTCGCGATCTTCCATGGTCGGCAAGCTGTCGTTGCCGATAACAGCATCAATCTCAGCATGCGCCTGTTTTCTGTGCTTCCGGATAGAGTAACATTGCTTTGAAAAACGCATAAATAGTGGCAACAATCTTCCCAGAAACAGCTGTGGTAAGCTATTACTTTCGGTTTTTTGAACTGATACAAACCGTATCGGCACTGCCAGCATACGCTGCGGCACTTGCCCATTTAATGTTAAAGAGTTGTTCACCAGTGAGATCTGAATTATTCTCTTGAAGATCCGACAGCATTGACGGTTCTACCGTTCCGAGCTCCTGTAAGATAAGAAGCTTAAAGAATGAACGTCTTTCCTCATTTCTACGGACCATTTGTTTCTTGACAAATTCATACGATTTTTCGACCATATCGTACAGGTTCTTTTTCCAGGCTCTTGCAGTTTGTTTGAAACCGGTGCCGGGGAACCAGTCCGGTATTTCACAGGCACGAATTTAATAGTGACAGATGCTCATGATAGAAACGTATAGGGAGGTATAAGGTTCACGGGGAAGGGTCCAGGGGCTAGAGCTAGGGAGGACTGGACGAGAGCATCACCCGCGATAGAGACAAATAGGTCATTTCCTTCTTTAACTTCGCAACCGTAAGTAATACGAAGTATGATTGTACTGGCAGTTCTGGAGGAGAAATATCAGCGGCTTGGTCTTTGATCTCTATTTGCGAACTCTCGAATATGAGTCGCTAGCTCCTCTGGTTTGCTATCAAGACGCTTCAGGAAGCGATGTACCGACAGCTCGATGGATCATTTTGCGAGTGTCACGGAAGCATTGATTACAGGGAGTTAATGATATAAAATCCTTCCAGCCGACAAGGTTCTCCGCCTATTTGCAAAATAGATCTATCAGAGTAGATGCGACTCTTCTTCTTAAGCATTTCCAAGGCTGTTTTGGCTGAGTTGACAATAATATACTGCTGGCCAAAGATGGAGACGGAAACCAGATTTCCTGTCAATCAAAATTAGGGTTTGGCAGCGATATGCGATTCGTCAGTACCATATTTGTTCCCCCATTCCGCAAATTTTTTCCACTCGCGCTCTCTTGGCATATACAGAAGATTTTCAAGTAAAGGCAACTTCTTTGGACCAGGCGGGAGTGGAGCAGAAGATCGTCTTCTAGGGACCCAGACGAAGTAAAGAAGTATGGCTGCAAATACTGACGCCAAGGCTACGTCCATAAAGTGAATTGGCATGTCATACAGGCCGGTAGCAGATCAACGAGGTTGATTCAAAGGACAAAGACGAAAGCTTGCTTCTCCATGTAAACTTAGATAAAGGAGTAAATATAGTCCTTGCAAACTGTTCTCATGTGTTCGTAACTGTTGCGGCCTCGTCGGCTCGGAGGAAGTAGAAGGCATTTAAAGCTTACCGTAAAGGGTGAGCCCAGAAACCAGACATCGATGTGGCCTTCGTACGTAGGTAGTATATTGGGTGGCGAGGACCGATCTCTGAGTCAGGCACTCGGCGGCGCTATGTTTCTAGTAGGTCATGGTGGCGCGACGCCAAGGAATTGTTTATACTAGTAACTTAGGCGCCGCACGCATGCGGCAAAACCTGTGCAGAAAGGTGCAATAGGAGTAAATATAGTCCTTGCGTTTCATGTGTTCGTAACTATTGTGGCCTCATCGGCTCGGAGGAAGTAGAAAGTGTTTAATGCTTACCGTAAAGGGTGAGCCAGACATCAATGTGGCCTTCGTACGTAGGTAGTATATATAAGGCCCAACGATCCCGGCATGAAGACATGGGTGGGGGAACCATTCTTATATAATTCAATAGGCGAGAGCACTGCAACATATAGTATTTCTCCAATACGTGTGTTTGGACTTTCTTAGTGCCGCACGGGCGCGGCAAAACCCGCAACCTGGTGCGTATAACTGAGCGATATATCTGAGAAGGAAGTGGCACTTCTCACACAGCAGCCTCACAAAACTGAAGAGAGGCATGAAGTTTGATACTCTCGATGGCGCAGCACCGCCTCGGGGCGATGGGAGAGGGCGAGGATGTCCTACGAGATCACCGATCCCTATGATGGCTGGACAAGGGGGTGGGGGAGGCAATTGGGGGGAGAGCGCGGAAGGAGGGGGAGCGTGGCCATGGAGCGCGAGGGAAGTCGCATGTTGACAAGACAAATCGGAATAAGAATTTAGTCAACCTGCTTCATGTCGAGTCCGACGAGAGCTAAATGCATGCACTAGCACTAGCCTCGGGCTCTTCGCTCCCGAGATATCCTTCCGTGCCTGAAATTGCTACAGGATACACGAGATTGACATTTGTAGCCGGTTAGTAGAATTGGACACATACATCGCCAGGTATGGAAATAGGATATATACTTTGCGTCATATAGACCTTTACAATCGCTCTGCATTAATCAATGCAAGTGCCTTTGATGATCTTGGCGTGATTTGACACTTGAACTTCGATGGGTGGCTATAATCGCGTAGGCTACCTGAGCATACTCAAAAGGGTCATCTTACCTGATTATCCCCTGTACACTGGTCCAAGTCAGGCACCACCGCCTTGCCGTTCTCCATATAGGGCGTGACATTAAATACGGAAAGGGTCATGGCGCAAGACAAGAACACGGATGTATCTGCGAGTATGCGGCCTACAAGAAGATAATATCATCACCAACGTGGAGAGCCACGTACGGTATTTCGTACCTGGGCATATTCTACCGTCAGCAAAATGCATTAGCGTCGTCGTCGGCTTTCATGCGAGGAAACCCATACCTCCTACCAAATCCAAAGGTCAAGTCACGCGCATCGGGTTCTGGCTTGTGATCTTTGGTTTTGATGAACCGCGCGGGATTGAACTCCATGGGCTGTTGGTAAACATTAGGATCGTGAGCCATTTTCCTGGAGCCGAGTCAATCTCGTGGATGCCCAATAAACGATGCACATACCAGATGTTGGGGATTATCAAAGCACCTTTGGGTATCAAGTATCCGTCATGGATATCGTCCTCGGTAACGCGGTGCGGGAAACCGGTTGGGACTACAGTATGCCAGCGCAAAGCTTCTAGAGCTACCGCGTTGACGAAAGGTAAGTTTTCGCGATCTTCCATGGTCGGCAACCTGTCGTTACCAATAACCGCATCAATTTCAGCCTGCGCCTGCTTCTGTACTTCCGGATACAGCAGAATTGCTTTGAAAAATGCATGAATGGTAGCTACAGTCTACCCGGAAACAGTTATCATGAGCTGTGATTTTCATTCCATGAAAAGACACAGACCGTGTCGGCTCCCCCGGTATATGCTGAGGCAGTTGCCCATTTGATGTTGAAAAGTTGCTCATCAGCAAGGTCTGGTTCGTTCTGTAAAAGATTAGACAGCATCGACGGCTCCGCCGTTCCAACCTCCTGTAAGACGAGATGCTTAGCGAAAGAATGACTTTTACTCGTTTCTACGAACCATCCGCTTCTTGACAAATTGATACGGATTTTCGACTGTCTCGTATAGGCACTTTCTCCATGCTCTGGCAGTTTGTTTGAAACCGCTTCCTGGGAACCAGTCTGGTAGATGCCTCACTGGCGCAGAATCAGTACTTAATGGACGATGTTCCATGGAAGGAACGTACAGGACGGTACTAGGTTCACAAGAAAAGCACCAGGGGCTGTGGACAACTGAGAACTGTGCGACTGCCTCGTCTGCCATGGAGACAAACGGATCTTTTCCTTCTTCGACTTCGTATCCGTAGGCAATATGGAGTATAATTGTACCGGCAGTTCTGGAGAATAATAAGCGACACTGTTCAGCCCGCGCTATGACGTACTTTCGGATATGATTTGCCAGCTCATCGGGGCTACTGTAAATATTCTTCAGGAAGCGATGTACTGCCCCTTCTTCAACACGATGGAACTTGCTCATCGCATCGGATGTGCCAATAACTTGATGGAACATTTTGCGATAGTCACGGAAGCGCTGATTGTAGGGAATTAGAATCAGAGTATCCCTCCACCCGACAAGTTCTCCGCCCATCTGCATAACAGGTCTATCAGAGTAGATACGACTCTTCTTCTCAAGCATCTCTATAGCCGTTCGTGTCGAGTTGATGATGATGTATTGCTGGCCAAAGATGGATATTGAGACCAAATTTCCTGTCGCATGCGTTACGATTTGGAAACGATATGCGGTCTCTCCATACCGTACTTGTTCCCCCATTCTGCGAATTTGAACCACTCGCGCTCTGTCGGCATATCCAGGAGATTTCCAAGTAAAGGCAGCTTCTTCGGCCCAGGTGGAAGGGGAACAGACAATGAGCGTCTTCTGGAAATCCAGAAGAAGAGAAGCACAGCTGCTGATACCACAGCTGCATCTGCGAGGCGAATCGCCATGTCGTACAGATCGATTGCAGGTCAACGAGGTTAATTCGAAAGTCAAAGGTCCTTGAATAAGACCTCGCTTTTCATGTCAACCGGATAAATAAAGCTCTCGTGAAGTGTTTCAACGTCCCCATGAGCTCATGGCTCGGAGATCATACCAGTTTTGGACAAATTATGAGCTAGCACTGAGCTATTAGCTACTCTTCCAAAAGATTACACTCCCACGTACTATTTTTTAACGAGCGTCGTGTTTCATGGATGTGTTTGGCGTCAACTGTCTGTATAACACCCACCCCCAGCCTAGCTAGCAATGTTACGGAAATCTATCCGGGTTTTGGCAGAAGTATCACTTACAGCCATAAGCATCTAGACACATGGTGATTAGCAACTTTGCTCCGTATGCAAGGGTTATGAGGATGCGTTTCCCTACTTTAGTCGGACAAGCACAACCCGTTATCATCGGATATATGATTGTCATGTTGACAGCACTGGATGACCAGGCCATTTGCTCATAGCGTGTGAATGTTTGCGTTCACGGAGTATGAAGCATATTGATTCCAGTTTGTCGGATAATTTGGATTGCGCGGCGACCATTGCTGAATCGTACAAACTGGGATCGAGAAGTCGAGTTTGTGAACATTGTCTTACTCCGGTCCGAAAGAATTGCTTGACTAATATGGAAAGGCCGGCTAATTTTGCTTTCGCATATGGGCATGTTCATTCGCTTCCGAAGTTCGAATTGATCGAGTTCGTTACTATGCGGACTCGGATCAGCATGTGGCGAACACCCCTTAGTATGAAACATATTCCTGCCATCCCAATGCACCTGCGCGTGATCTGCAGATTCTACAATATGACTTACCTTACTGAGCATCACTATCCCCAGCCTCCCTGAGCCAAATTCTTACCAGCGCATAGCGGACAGCGTTGGCATTGACAGAACAGACTTGAGTATAGACTATAGTGTCTGCAAGATGTGCTGTTTTCGACAGGTCGTGGATAACGCCTTCGGCCTTTTTCACAAATGCAAGCGAGTTTGGCCACCATGGTAACACAAATTGTAGCCTAGGCCTAGGCTAGTCAAGCCTGGAACGATAAGCTATCTCAGGGTCGGATGATGTGGTAGTGAACTGCTCGCAGCACTGATGAGACCATACATGAAAAAACTCATGAGCAGGATAACGAATCGTACGAATCGTGCAAGAATCAGTAGGTACAAAAGCACAAGCTCGCAATGGATCCGTTAATGTCGTGCAAGAAGTTTTTGTCGTTCCGGGACGTTTGGGTGAAGCGGAATGCTGGAATGCGCTGCAATGGGTGACGACGCATCATTGTGCGCTCTACGAGCGCTTAATCACCCATATAGCTTGTCACCTATCAGTGCAGCACGACCGTCTAGCGCACGAGTTGCCATCGAAAGCCACAACTTGATAATCCTTGAACGCTGTTGTCTCGAGAATCTCTAAATTCCTTTCCACCAAACGGCAGCCCTTCTCAATGCGATACACAACCAATTGTCCACATATCCTCCGTCATCTGAACGACGCCTATCCACAGCACGCCATCATCTACACTCGTCAAGCCTTTATGATGAATCTGCATTAATCAATGCAACTGCCTTTGGGGATCTTGGCGTGATTTGACACTTGAATTCCGAGGGGTGACTATAATCCAATTGCAACCGTCCGTACCTGAGAGGACGCCATGATAAAGTAATCTCACCTGATCGTCCCTGTACACTGGTCCAAGTTGGGCATGACCGCCTTGCCATTTTCCATATAGGGCGTGATATTGAAGACAGCAAGAGTCATGACGCAAGATACAAACGCGTCTGTATCTGCGAGTATGCGGCCTGAGAGGAGACAAAGTTATCACTAACGCCGAAAGCCATGTGTAGTCATACCTGGGCACAATCTATCATAATTAAATTGTGTCAACGCCGTTCGCTGTCATGCGAGGATGCCCATACCTCCTACCAAATCCAAATGCTAATTCACGCGGATCAGGTTCTGGTGCATGATTTTCGGTTTTGATAAAGCGCGCGGGATCAAATTCCATTGGTCGTTGGTAGACATCAGGGTCGTGAGACATTTTCCTGTGGGAGAGTTACTCTCATGGACATCTGCAGAACAACGAATTTACCAGATGTTAGGGATTATCAAAGCACCCCTGGGTATCAAATATCCATCATGGATATCATCCTTGGCAACGCAGTGCGGGACACCAGTTGGAAGTACAGTATGCCAGCGAAAGACCTCCAGAACTACCGCGTTGACAAAAGGCAATCTCTCGCGATCTCCTACTTTTGGTAACCTGTCGTTGCCGATAACTGTGTCGATCTCAGCCTGCGCCTGTTTTTGTACCTCTGGATACAGCAACATTGCTTTGAAAAATGCATAGATAGCGGCAACACTCTTCCAGAACGGCTTTGATAAGTCATCACTTTCGAATTGGGGGCTAGGTACGTACCGTATCGGAACCACCAGCATACATTGCATTGGTTGCCCATTTGATATTTAAAATTCGCTCATCGGAGAGCTCTGATTTGTTCTGCAAAAGATTAGATAGCATCGACGGTTCTGCCGTTCCGAGCTCCTGTAGGATGACAAGGTTAGGGAATGAATATCATTGCCCATTCCTACATACCATCTGTTTCTTAACAAATTCATACGGTTTCTCGACCATATCATTCAATGTTTTTCTCCATGCCTTTGCAGTCTGCTTGAAACCGGCCCCAGGGAACCAGTCCTGGCAGATATCTCACTGGTGCAACTCAACAGTGGAGAGACGACGCTCATGATATAAACGTACGGAATGGTAGCAGGTTTACGAGGAAGGTTCCAGGAGCCGTGGACAAAGAGAATTGTAAGAGTGCTTGGTCTGCCATAGAGACAAATGGATCATTTCCTTCTTTGACTTCGTATCCGTGGGAAATACGAAGTATGATGGCACCAGCAGTTCTGAAGGACGATAAGTAACTGTGGTCTCAAACATCCATATTGCGACGTACATACCTCCGAATATGCTTGACCAGTTCCTCTGGTTTGTCGTAAAGATACTTCAGGAAGCGATGCACTTCCCTTTCTGTAATATGATGGAACTTGCTTGTCGCTTCGTATGTGCCGATAACTTGATGGAACATCTTGCGGTGTTCACGGAAGCGCTGACCATAAGGAAGTAATATTACACCATCCTTCCACCCAACAAGTTCTCCGCCCATTTGCATAACAGGTCTATCCGAGTAGATCTGACTCTTCTTTTCAAGCATTTCTTTGGCAGTTTGTGCCGAGTTGACAATGATGTATTGTTGACCGAAGACGGATGCCGAAACCAGATTTCCTTTGAATAGCGTTAGGATTCGGTAGCAACATGTCGTTTCTCAATACCATATTTATCCCCCCATTCTGCAAATCTTAGCCACGCATATTCAATTGGCATATCCAAGAAATTTTCAAGTAAAGGCAGTTTCCTTGGTCCTGGTGGAAGCGGGGTAGACGATTGTCTTTTGGAAACCCAGAAAATAAGCGCAACTGCTGATGCCACAGCAACACCTATAAGATGAATTGCCATGTTATCCGGAATGATTACGACGGGGTTGGTTCGAAGTTCAAGATCCTCTGAGGAAGTTCCGTGTCGCCCTAGGTATCAGAGAGTATATATGGTTTCGCAGAGCATTCCGGTCAAGTAGTGCGGTAATTGTGAAGGGTTTCTTATCCAAATTCAATGATTGTATAACAAGTGGTACCAAAAAGGCCGCAGTTTATCCGATACCAGCTGACCATATTACGAAAACTCTGCCATACTTCATGACGTATATTCATATCCAAGTCTAGCTTAAGCGGCCAAGCAGCCCACGGCATTTAGACTCATGTACATGAGTTCCCCATGCTTTGCGGTCAGATGATCATGAACTGAACTCTATCATCGTGTTGACGGAAGGACGAGAGTGGTGTGTGTGCCCGTATAAACGAGTGCTTGTTTTGCTTGTTCACTATGCGCCTGGAAACTGTGGAGTGTATAAGGCGAGATTGAATAGTAGTAATTCCAACTGTTGCACATTGCGCAGCGATTGGGATTAGGTTGATCTCGGGATTTACCTTTAAGTATGAACCTTACTGGTTTGCAAGCAATTACGATCATCGTCCAAGGATTCGGCGTACCTCCTTAATTAATGTTTGCCAAACGATTCACGCCATGGCTGTTAGCTACGGAAACTTGAAGAAAAAAAAGAGACAGAGGAGATCTGGATGTTGAGGATTTATAGAGTCCGTCTGCGAGCAGGTGGTCTAGTGATGCTTCCCAGCTGTCAAAGGTGGCGAACTGGCCATGATGCATGAACATAGACAAGGGTTGGGCTCCCGCCGCTGACTCAGCCGCGGCCATCACTTGCAAGAAAACAACACGCAGCCTCAAGGGGAACAGGGAGTCAAGAAGTTACTGTAATAATATATATCCACAGCGCTGCAGATCCGCACCACCACAGCGCAT
Source organism: Amanita molliuscula (assembly GCA_023014405.1). Lineage (NCBI taxonomy): Eukaryota > Fungi > Basidiomycota > Agaricomycetes > Agaricales > Amanitaceae > Amanita > Amanita molliuscula. The sequence goes on from JAEBUP010000012.1 coordinate 935,897, forward strand.
TGATATTGCCCAACGTTGTCAATAACAGCATCATGTAAACATTTCAGACGAGTCTCCAGACCTTTATGACAAATCTGCATCAATTAACGTAAGTGCCTTGGGAGACCTTGGCGTGATTTGACACTTGAATTTCGAAGGGTGGCTATAATCGTACGCGTCGGCTGCTTGACAAGATGTTGGGCGTGTTGATAAGTTATCTTACCTGACTATCCCTGTGCATTGGTGCAAGTCAGGCATGACGGCCTTGCCGTTCTCCATGTGGGGCGTGATATTAAACACGGCAAGAGTCATAGCGCAACACAAGAACATGGACGTGTCTACGAGTACGCGACCTGCAAGAAGATAATGTTAGTACCAACGCCGAAAGCCGCGTGTGGTATTAGTTTCGTACCTGGACATATTCTACCGCGATAAAGTTGCGTCAGCCTCGTCATCGGCCTTCATGCGAGAAAACTCGTTACCTCCTACCGAATCCAAAGCTGAATACACGTGGATCTAGTTCTGGCGTGTAATCTTTGGTTTTTATGAATCGTGACTGGATTGAACTCCATAGGTCGTTGATAAACATTACAATCGTGAGCCATTTTCCTAGGCTAGAGTTAGCTTTCTGGGCACCAGGTGAACAATTTATATACCAGATGTTAGCAATTATCAAAGCACCCTTGGGTATCAAGTATCCATCATGGATATCAGTCCTCGCTAACACGGTGTGCGAAACCGGTTGGAGCTATGGTATGCCAGCGCAGACACTCCAGAGCTACCATGTTAACGAAAGGTAATTTCGCTTGATCTTCCATGGTTGGCAACCTGTCGTTGCCAATAGCAGCGTCAATCTCAGCCTGCGCCTGCTTCTGTATCTCCGGATAGAGCAACATTGCTTTGAAAAATGCATGGATAGTGGCGACAGTCTACCCGTAATGCAGTCATGGTTTTCGGCCACACGAACAGGGACAAACCGTATCGACAGCGCCAGAATATGCGGTGGCGGTTGTCCATTTGATGTTGAAGATTTGTTCATCAGAGAGGTCTGATTCGTTTTGTAGAAGATTAAACAGCATTGACGGTTCTGCCACGCCGAGCTCCTATAAGACAAAAAGCTTAAAGAACGAACGTCCTTGCTCATTTCTACGTACCATCTGTTTCTTGACGAATTGATACGGTCCTTCGACCATATCATACAGGGTTTTTCTCCATGCTCTAGCAGTCTGTTTGAAACCGGTGCCAGGGAACCAGTCTGGTAGGTATTTCACTGGCGCGAATTTAATGCTTGACAAATGTTCGTGGTAGAAACGTACAGGATGGTATCAGATTCACGAGGAAAACTTCCAGGGGCTGAAGACAAGGAGAACTGAACGAGAGCCTCGTCCGCGATGGAGACAAATGGGTCATTTCCTTCTTTGACTTCGTATCCGTAGGTAATATGAAGTATGATTGTACCGGCAGTTCTAGAGGACGATCTTAAGCGATCTTGGTCTTTAGTCTCTGCATTACGACGCACTCTCGAATATGAGTCACTAGCTCCTCGGGACTTACTACAGAGACGTTTCAGAAAGCGATGCACTGTCTTTTCTTCGATGTGATGAAACTTGCTCATCGCTTCGGTCGTCCCGATAACTTGGTGGAACATTTTGCGAGCCTCACGGAAGCGCTGATTGTACTGAAGGAACGTCAGCATATCCTTCCACCCGACAAGTTCTCCGCCCATATGCACAACTGGTCTGTCGGAGTAGATGCGACCCTTCTTCTCAAGCATTTCCAAAGCAGTCTTCGCCGAATTGACAATGATATACTGCTGGCCAAAGATGGAGACCGATACCAAATTTCCTACCACACGACATCAGGGTTTGACAGAGCTACGCGGTTCCTCAATACCATATTTGTTCCCCCATTCCGCAAATCTTATCCACTCATACTCTCTTGGCATATCCAGAAAGTTTTCAAGTAAAGGCAGCTTCTTTGGCCCAGGCGGGAGTGGAGCGGAAGGTCGTCTTCTAGATATACAGATGAAGAGAAGCAGAGCTGCGGTTGCTGATAATACAGCTACACCCATAAGCTGAGTGGCCATATTGGATTCGTGCAGACCGGTTGCAGATCAAAGAGGTTGGTTCGAAAGTCGAAGATTCCGGCAACGTCACCCTAGATGAGTGGATTAAATATAATTCTTATGGAGTGTTTCATGCTCTCGATGGATCTATTTCTATCGTGATGCCGACGGCACAGGAAACCAAGACGCATGGGCTCACATATGCTTGTTCATTATACATGTACTCCAATTGTGTATACGTTTGATGGACTGCAAAGTGAGAGTGGCATATAAGTATAAGCCTGATTGATAAATTCCTGGATGCTGTGCATCCCTGGATTACGGGTGCAGTGGTCGAACCTTGGAAGGTTGGTCCAGAAGAACTGAGCAAAGACCAGTGGAAAATTCGTCGGTGCATGACCACCTGACGAAGACCTCTTTCATGCCACGGCGCCAGTTGTCGCGTCCGTTGTCGAAAACATCTTCAACTTCGGCCCGAGAGACTATGATTGAAATGCGGTTCGGGCATGGCGGCCAACGACACTCCTCCATGCCTTGGCCACATCCGGGGAATCAGTCCGGTAGACAATTTCACTGGAGTGGATACTTAATAAACAATGAGGACGTGGAGAAGCAACGCAACAACTCTAATGATATTTCCGTCGTTCAAACAAGGGGGTGGCTCCGAGAAATGCTAATAAGTGTTGAAATAGCAGATAGTTCTATTGGACAGAATGGTTCTCGTACATCTGCTCCCTGAATACCCAAGGACCATCATACCACATCCTTTTTTCAACAACCAAGTATTCCGTCACTCTCCTCTTTTCCGCTGGTACTGTTCCTTTCCCGAAAGAAGGCACACTGTTGACAGGTTTATGCAAGGGTTTTCCGCGTTTGTCGTAGATTTCCAAACTCTGCAAAGTAAGTGCCACATCTGAGATTGAAAAAATCGAACTAACCTGCTCCGTGTCAAATTTGACGAGAGCATGCACCATCATCCGATTGCCAAACTTGGGTTCCTCGGTTCCCAGGTGTCCTTCCGTGCCTCGGATTGACAAAACTTGTGTCGGTGAAACTTCACGGTGGAAACGCCAGATGCATGTATGTGACAAGTGTTGTGTTTTTTTTAGCATACGGAGAACATTGTCTTGGTAGCTCGACGTTGTCAGTTGTTTTACTTGTTTATCGTCTCGCCTTGGAGATATAATCAATGCAGGGTCAAAGGTAAAGGTGTGAAAACGGACTTTGCGACAGCAATGTTCAAGTCTTTATACGTTGATAGAGCTGTTTGTCGCAATGGTTCCAACCATGACCCGGGTCTCGTAGACTTGGCGGTGAACATTCTCCAAGGCCAGCTTGTGATATATTTTTGAAAAAACGTTGCGTTCGATAAATCCACACCGGGAATAGCATTTGATGATGCTAATGACAATAAGCTGGGGATGGGTAAGTCGGTGCTTGATTTTCGTGAACGTTCGCGCTCACCTGGTCGCGTTCTTGCTATCATTAAGGCGATTCTTGAAGAACTGGTCTAGCATAGCACGAGCACCTGCGAAGCGCGACCGCGTGGCGAAAGTGACAGGATATGGTATCATAACGTCTTTTCTTGTGAAGGTGAGGCATTAATGTGTGGGGCGCGGAGGACGTAACAGAACAGACCTAGTGTCTCGACTTGCATCCCCCACGGATCGGCGGTTGCGAACATTCTAACGAACGCACGAATCTTTTCGACCTGTTCAATGAGTTCATCTTGAGAAGGGGGTTCTTTCTTGCCCGTGCGGTCTGAGCCCTTTGCTGCGGGTTTTTGCTTTAGCGAAGTTGCATATCCGCGCACGGCCAAGCGCGAACACAAGGTGGCATGCGCGTAAAGCCGGAGCATGGACGACGCGGTTGTTTGTTTCTGTTTTGCCAGAGCCTTGGGTTGTTGTGGCGTGTTTGTGCGCTTCGGCATTTGACGGACACGCAAACGCGACGGCCAGAATTTGTTTTATAAGCGTCTCTCAGCCCTTTCTTCTCGACCATCATGCCTGTGAGTATCTCCTCTCTTTTGCACCGTGCAAACCGTCTCTGACGTTGCGCAGCGTCAATCTCGTGGTCGCGCTGCACCCGCCTCTCGTCCAGCACCCGCTCCGGCTCAAACCCGGGGTGCTCATACCGCCGCTGTGCCTGCGGGACATGCTCCGACGCATGCCCCCGCACCTCCTGCTGCAGCTGCAAACGCAACGGCTCAACGCAAGGAGCCTGGCATGCTTGCCCAGATGGCAGCGACAGCCGGATCAGTTGCAGTTGGCTCGACCATCGGACATGGTCTTTCGAACATGCTGTTTGGATCCAGCCATGCTGCTCCTGCCCAGGAAGCTCAGGCGCCACCTGTACAGCAACATCAGTTTCAGAGCCCCGTCAATTGTGATGTTCAGGCCAAGGGTGCGTCGGAGTATGGGTGACCGGATTTGGAAATGCTCATGAGGTTTACACAGAATTCACAAAGTGCCTGGAAAAAGCGGATCTGCCATCGTGTACATGGTATCTTGAGCAGCTCAAAGCTGTAAGTCGGCTGTCTTTGTCCAAGACGCAGCTGACGCGACGGGGAACAGTGCCAGGCAGCTGCGGCGCCGTACTAGATACGATAGCTAGAGTGTTGAGTAGCGTAGCCACAGGACATAAGCGATGTGACCGTCACCCTCTCCATGGCCCAGCTCGAAGCCGAGTCGCTCGTCGACGCCGCCGCCAGCGACCACCGTTCGCTCAAGAGCAATGGCTCCGTCCACGACCCCGATGCACAGCAGATGGTCATTGCCTCTCTCCGCACCCAGATACAGGACCTCGTGGGCCAAGTTGCTCAGCTTAATAACAAGCTCGTCAAGTCCTACAACCGCGTATCCGACCTCGAGGATGAGCTTCATATCAGTTCTTCACACCTCCGCAACTCCTCTATCAAAATATCCCAACTCGAGCTTGAACGTAGTCAGCACATCTCTGCCCTGAGCACCGGTCTGCTTGTCGAGAAGTCCCATGTCACTACAGAGCTTACCCGTCTTATGGAGAAGGCAACGGAAGAGGCGGCTCATCGTGGACAGGCAGAGTCTGCCCGCGCTGCGATAGAGAAGGAGCTCGATGACCTCAGTGCCAACTTGTTCAATCAGGCTAATACCATGGTTGCTGAGGCGCGGTATGCCCAGCATGTCAGCCAGCGCAAGGTGGAGGAGGCAGAGAATGGATTAAAGGGCGCCGAGGAGGCCGTTGGCGTTATGCAGCGACAATTGCAGGTCCTGCGTGAGGAAAAGGAATTGGCAGAGAAGAAGACCCAGGAGGTGCAAGTGTCGGCTGGCAAAGCGCAGTGGGTCGAACAGCATAATGGGGTGAGCATCACCCGGTCTCTGCGTCTACTCAGCTCGCATTCTCCGTATCAAGACTTTCTGCTCTTCGCGGCACACCTACGCACTGTTCATACCTCCACCCCTCATCTACCTTCCATGTCGACACTGCTGAATTTACCTTTCTTGCAACGGCTTTTGACCGAGGATTCGTATGTGTATTTCTCCTATCTCGTTGACCTGTCTGAAACATGGCAAGGGAACCGACCATACGTCTTGATTTGGCTCCTGCACTCAACTGGCTATCACGGCGATCCGTATTAGCTGCTGTCCACAATGGCCAACTTGTCATCGAACCATGTTCTGTCAGTTCTCTGCTAAACGAATGTCATGCCAGCAGTATGGGTGGCAGTAGCAACGATATATCCTGTGCTCTTTGTGGTACTCCCGTTCTCTCCAAGGATGATGTCACAAGAAGCCTACACAAGACGATGACACGGTCAAACGGGACAAGCAATTTGTGGTCAGCGACACTGTTCAAAAAGTCGTATAGCAACCCTTACTCGGGTTCCAACCCACCAACACCTAACTCTTCACCTCCCGCTGACCTTCCCCAAATTTTCGTTTTCCGCCTTGCCTCCAATACATCGACTATTTCCATTCCATCCCTGCCAATTCCAACCTCAACACCACCGCCTTTACTCTCTCACTCATCGTCCAACCCCCAATCATGTGCTGCTTACCCGCTTTGTCGAAGTGGCTGGTGCTTGGGCCGTCTACGGACGACATGTTCACTGTGGTCATTCGTCCGTGTCAGTCTCATAGAGAAAATCTGGGAGGAGGATGTCCCCGTTTTACCTCCTCCACCTCCTAAAATGCCCGTGCAGGCAGAGACAAGCAAGCCACCACTGCCGCCGAGGAAGAGAGGTCTGTGGGGGATGGCTTCTGTTCTGGGTGAGCGAGCGGCGACTTGGGGTGAGGCAGCTAAGAAGATTGCTCCTTCATCCCAACCTGAACAGCAAGCGGTGGCGCGTAAGCCGTCCACCGAGAAGCAGGCCGCACTTCCCGCCACAGCCTCTGCTGTACCTGCATCAATGACGGCATCTCCTGTGCCACCAGCGCAAGCTATGAACCATTTTAAGCCACCAGAACAAGCCAGGGCTTCCTCTCCTCCATCTATCCCTAAGCGAAGTGGAGGACGTGCTCCACCGCGTAAAACAGCATCACTTGCACCAAATAATTCAGACGTTCCTGCACCAACCAGTCAGCTATCTAACGGAGCCGCTACTGTGCCCTCAAAGGAGACGGAAAAGGAGGCAACCGCACCTTCACAGCAAGAGCCTGAAGCTCCCGCTATCCCTTCTGCACCCTCGTCCGCACCACCAGTAACAACACCACCCATCATTGCACCTCTCATTCCTCCACGAGCGTCTGGACACAAGCGACATTCCGCTACTCTTCCAGAAAGAACACCTCTCCCAGATTCGCGTCCCGGTACGCCTTTGAACGGTGGACCACCATCCCGTGCGACGTCGCCTGCACCCGGGACGGGCGCCCCACCTCCCATACCCAGGCGGGCTGTTGCGAGAGGGACCAGGCTGGTGAGTTCGGGTGATGCTGGATCCAGGCCTGGTACACCTCCCGTACATACCTCTACGACCGGGCCGACTGTGGTTCCCATACCGATCGCGTCAGTCCCCTGCGCCTATACCTGAGATGGAACCGAAGCCTGATACACGGGAGACGGTCGAAGCCAGTAGCGCACAGAGTGCGGATGCGGGGGTAGCAGCAGGAACGGCCTGGCCGCAGGATCCACGAGAGGGCGCGCTGGATGTTGCGAAGCTGTTTGAAGCTCCCAGAATAACGGTGGCGATGTCAGAGACCTCGAGCGCCTCTACAACGGAAGACTGGAAGAGTGTGGCTGTCACTCCGGTTGGGACGGGTTCTCCGCTGGAAGAAGCCAAGCCTCACTTTGAGGTCGAATCCCCGCAAACGACTCTTGCCCCCGCGACGGATACGCAGCCCCAGCCAAAGTCTCAAGAGGTGCCTCCCGCTGAGGCGAGCACGTCGTCCAATGTGGAAACCCGGGATGTCCGATCGAGCTCGAATGGATCTGCGATTGGCTCTTCTGGGGGCGAAGACGAAGAGTTGATCCCGTCCGACAAGTCGGTCTTTGGTAGTAGTAAGGCAGCGTCTCCGTTCCGTTCCGAGTCATCCGTCGGGCTGGGAGCGGCAGTGATGGAAATCCTGTCGACTAGCGTCCAGTCGACCGAGGAAAAGGGAGGGGAGTACAAGGAAGTGTACGTTGGGGACGCGACGTGGGAGGAGCGTACGTGGAAAGAGTTGGTAAGGCTAAGAGAGGATATGTTCTGGGCACGGATAGGTGGACTACGGTGATGGCTTATTATGCTTTTTTTTTTTGTTAGATCTGCGCAGCTGCATCATGGCAATAGTCTTAATAACTTGCATTTGACATAGACATTTACAGTAATCCAATACGCTTAGATTTGGGGGGGGGGGTATACGGGGAGTGTTATTTAGTGCTGATGGCCACCACGGGCAATCCACTGGACGTGCCGTCTAACTAGCTCCGCCACGATATCTTCTTCAATTTCCTTTACGTGTCCCGCAGGCGGATACTGGTCGATGCGCAACCAAGACTCTTCGAGCACAGGATCATGATTGCTATCGTCCTGCTTGCGCGAAACGAACACCACTTCAAATTTGCGACGATGGAGATCATTTCCGATCACAATTTGGTGGCCGTATCTTTCTAATGCAGCGTGTGCTTTGGGTATCAGGAGTTTTGGATCCGTTTCGAGCTTGGAACGGCGTAAGAAGAAAGGTAAATTACAATCGGAAGCAACGCGCAACAAACCTTGAACGAGACAATATACCCATCTTTTGTCCATTCGTCCACCATTGGTTTCAGAATCTTGGGTACCTGATCCATCTCGATACTCAGATTGCCCTTTCCAGACTGAATCTTGTGTTCCGACTGCGTGGCACGTTCATGAGCGCGTGAATGCTGAACTAGGGCAAATGTGCGCTTACCATCTTTTGGCTTGGCAGAAAAAAGTCGCTCACGGCAGCTGCAAGATAGTACATCGCGTTCTTGCCAAGGATTGAGAGCTCGTGGCTGACCGCTCGGAGGAGCCACAAATAGTCGTTCACGGTCACAAACGTCAGCGTGTGCAACAGTCCCGCTGCCTGCACGGATTTGTACGCAGTCAGCACCTCGAGGAGGTGTCTCCGCTTGTCCGGGGCGACGGTGATCTCGGGGAGGTCATTGCCGTTGTGGATCTCAAGGAAATCCAGGAAAGGGTTGGTCGAGTGGGAGTAGTGCCTGCTGAACGGCTGCAGGCTGAACTGGCGGTGCATAAAGATGACAGCATAGCCGGCTTTGAGGAAATACTCTGCAGAGGTCGCGCCTCTTGTTCCTACGCACAGATTGCATGAGATCAGGCTAATCCGAGAGATGGTCAGCGGTGGACGCACCGGCGCTGAAGTTGTCCAGGAAACGCACGCTGGATCAGGAACGGCGTGATTGAGACTGGGCACGGGCAAAGATGCGAGCAGAGACAGCTCACACGTTGAGCTCCAGAGGCACCGTCGTCCCGCCGCTCTGTGCACCCAGGCTCGTAAACCGGACAGGACACCTTGAGCGAGGGCTTAGGCTCACCGTCACCAGCACGACCTTCCTCCCTGCCCTGGCTTGTCTCTCCACAAATTCTCTCACAGTCGCAATGTCATATTCGAGCATTGGAGGCGGCGGCTGCGTTGCGAAATATGTCTCGGCTGAGAAGGGCGTCGACATTTGGCCAAATTGAAGATGCCAGCACCGGGGCCCGGCGTCTCTTTTTCGGGATAGAAGTGATATTGGTAAAGTACAGTATCTACTCTTCCTCTCGAAAGAGGGGAATACCTAGTACTGGCAGTCGGGAAGCTCAGCTCGTCGCCATAAGAGAAAACAGAAACGATTCTTGTACCTGCTGCAGGTGACGCAGGCTGTGCCCTGGAAAAAACCGCCTCTCTGAAATCTGCAGAAGGCATGTGGCGAGATGGCTTTCATATCGCTTTCCGCGATGTTCGTGAGATGAGTCGCCAATGGTGAGAAGCTGCTTTATAAACGCTCCTTGGTATGTTCCGACAAGCTCGTCAGCTCTCTCGTTTTCGTGAAGGCTAGGGCACCACGAGATTGTACTGTGGCTTTGCGATGGCGAATGCTCGCTGAGGCCATGGCTCGGATGGTACAGTCTTGTCTATTGCTTATGTCTGTATTGAAGATGTTCTTAGCTGCGGCCTCATCGTCACATGTGCATTGACTTTATGTTGCAGATCTTGTAGTTCGGCTTCAAATGAAGATGAGCCCAGTGTGCGGCGGGCGAAAGAGTAATCTCCTATGCAAAAGCCTGACACAGCAATGCCGTAGGCGTAGGAATCTGTTACGGCACTGATCGACTGTAAAGTCTCCAACAAGCCCAACCTGGCCGCCGACGCGGCGACAGAAAGAAAAAGCAACCCCCACCCCTTGCATGATGTGGAGAATATCAACGTGCTATATACATACAAAGCTACGGACGCTTAAGCAGTGAACCTAAGTATAGACTTTTCGTAACATGGCCAGCTTTTGTTCTCGGGAAAGAAACTTAAGCTCAAGCTCATCCTCGACAAAAAAAACCACCGCTTCCTTCTTCGAGCCGATGATGTCGCAACAACTAGTAGTATGTGCACAGCAAGAACTATACTTGCTGCCTTATCTAGGGTGACATGGATAGGCATCCTCGACTTTCGAACTACCGGTCTGCACGAATCCAATATGGCCACTCAGCTTATGGATGTAGCTGTATTGTCAGCAACCGCAGCTCTACTTCTCTTCATCTGGATATCTAGACGACGACCTTCTGCTCCACTCCCGCCTGGGCCAAAGAAGTTGCCTTTACTTGGAAATCTTCTGGATATGCCAAGAGAGCGCGAGTGGCTGAAATTTGCGGAATGGGGGAACAAATATGGTACTGAGGGGAACCGCATATCGCTTGCCAAACCCTAATTTCGTCTGACAGGAAATTTGGTTTCGATATCGCTCTTTGGCCGGGAGTACATCATTATCAACTCGGCGAAGACTGCTTTGGAAATGCTTGAGAAGAAGAGTCGTATCTACTCCGATAGGCCTGTTTTGCAAATGGGCGGAGAACTTGTCGGGTGGAAGGATATCACACCATTCATTCGTTACGGTCAGCGTTTACGTGACGCCCGTAAAATGTTTCATCAAGCTGTCGGCGCACCTGAAGTGCTGAGCAAGTTCCATCATATCCAGGAAAAGACAGTCAATCGCTTCCTGAAGCGTCTTTACACTACACCTGATGAGCTAATGACTCATATTCGAGAGTGCGTCATGATGTGGAGACTGTAGAGTAAGATCTTATAACCATTCTCCAGATCTACTGGCGCAATCATACTTCATATTACCTACGGATACCAAGTCAAAGAAGGAAATGACCCATTTGTCTCCATTGCGGACGAGGCTCTCGTTCAGTTTTCCTTAGCTTCAGCCCCTGGAGTTTTCCTCGTGAATCTGTTACCATACTGTACGTTTTCTATCATGAACATTTGTCAACCGTTAAAAATTGCGCTAGTGAGATACGTACCAAGCTGGTTCCCTGGCGGCGGTTTCAAACGAACTGCCAAGGCATGGAGAAAAACTTTGCATGATATGGTCGAAGGACCGTATCAATTTGTCAAGAAACAGATGGTACGTGGAAATGAGCAAAGACGTTGATTCTTTAAGCTTCTTGTCTTATAGGAGCTCGGAGTGGCGGAACCATCCATGCTATCTAATCTTTTACAGAATGAATCAGACCTCTCTGATGAGCAAATCTATGACATCAAATGGGCAACTGCCACAGCATATGCTGGCGGTGCCGATACGGTCTGTATCCATCCACAAAACCGAAAACGATAAGCTTATCGTTGTTGTTTCATGAGTAGACTGTCGCCACTATCTATGCATTTTTCAAAGCAATGTTGCTCTATCCAGAGGTGCAGAAGCAGGCGCAGGCTGAGATTGATGCTGTTATTGGCAACGACAGGTTGCCGACCATTGAAGATCGCGAAAATTTACCTTTTCTTAATATGGTGGTCCTCGAGGCTCTGCGTTGGCACGCCGTCATTCCGACCGGTTTCCCGCACTGCGTTACCGAAGACGACATCCATGACGGATACTTGATACCCAAGGGTGCTGTGATATTGGCCAACATCTGGTATATACATTTGTTTCGCTAGATGACCCCCCCCACTAGATTAACTTTCCCCGCAGGAAAATGGCTCGTGACGACAACGTCTATGTGCGGCCTATGGAGTTTAATCCCTCGCGGTTCATCAAAACCGAGGATCATGCACCAGAAGCTGATCCACATGATATCGTCTTTGGATTTGGTAGGAGGTGCTTCATACGAGTTTTCCTCGCATGGAGGCAGAGACGCTGACGCAACTTTATCGCCGGCCAGAAAATGCCCAGGTGCGAAAATGGGTACCCGCTGCGGCTTTCGGCGTTGGTGATCACATTGTGTCTCTTCCTTGCAGGCATCCTACTCGTAGGCACGTCCGTATTCTTATCTTGCGCTACGACCCTTGCCGTGTTTAATATCACGCCCTATATGGAGAACGGCAAGGCAGTCATGCCCGACTTGAACCAGTGCACAGGCGTAATCAGGTAAGATAACATGTGCTTTATTCTACGTGTGTGGCGTCTTGGGGAGGTAACCGATACGTACGATTATAGCCATCCTTCGGAATTCAAGTGTCAAATCACACCACGGTTCCGCAAGGCGATCGCGTTGATTAGTGCAGATTTGTCGTAAAGGTCTGAAGAAATGTTGTTTTTTCTAAAATACTAGGGTGTTTACATCCTTGATGATATACATTTTCGTGTTAGCTGGATACAAACATCGACCGAGTAAGGCGTTGACTCAGATTGCGATGATAGCGCAATGACATTCTTCCCTGCGCATTATTTAAATAATATATCCTCTTTTTGTATTGCCCATATTTTACTACAGCAACCAGATCCTAAGCCCCATCCTTGGTATCAAATGCAAGGTATCAGAAGCAAAGTAATAGACATAAACGGAAATATTAGAGTTATACTGGTACAAATGGAATGTCGTGACATTGTGCGATGGTGTGGAAGATGCGAATGTGGTTCATGATGAGTTGTTATTATGGTGAGGAAAAAAAGAGATCGATGGAATTTTTAAAGACCAGTCCAGACGCCATCCTGGCTGAATATGGGGTAGACCACAGTTTGGAGAGTGGCATCGTAATTGATATATTGGGAAAAGGTATCCAGCTCTTTGTACCCATGTGTGACCCTGTTGTCCCCATAAGCGTCCAGGGTGGTTTGTATCGGGTTCCAACCAGCATGTATCCCCGCGTCGTGTACAAGGTCGCCAAATACCCAGTTTGGATACGATGCATCAGCAGTAGTGGAGATGGAAGTTGGAGGATCCGAAGAGGCAGTTTTGGTATCGTTTTCGGGAAAGGGCATAGGCGGAAGAGTCGACGTGTCGAGGTCGGGCCTGAAGCCAAATTGGCAATCAACTGGAAGGTGACCGGGAAATCGCTCCTTGTCTTCACATTTGAAGACCTACACCCATGTCAGCGAAAGGATGAAAAACACTTGTGGCATGCGACATACCTGACCAAGGTCCAAAGGTGGAATGTCGTCCAGTGGCACAAACGTTGTCGAAAGCGCGTCAGACGCGTCGAATGCCGGAGAGGCGCGTTGTGGCTTCGACGCGGATCGCAGGACAGAGGGCACCTCTTTCGTCTTGACGCTCCGAGCCACCGCGCGTCGGGCCAAAGACGAACGCAGTTTCGGCGCCGACTGTTTCTTGGAAGAGGTCAGCCTAGTCTTCCGCTGCGCGCGCTTGACCGCCTTGTTGACGGGCGAATATACGTAGTTGGGATGCTTCTTGTAGTGCGTCAGCTTCTCGTCTTCGGCCTGACTCCTGTACGGCTTCTTCTCCTCGTCCGAGAGGGCCTTCCAAGCTGAGGCGGCAGCACAGCTCAGCGAGTTTTGGTTAATGTCCGTCTGAGTCGCCTTGGCGCGCAGATAATAGTGGGAGCGGAAGATGATAAACGCGTTCCGCGGACGCGGGATATGCGCGTGCTCTTTGGGGGAAGATTTGGTCGAGGAAGAGTCAGAGTCGGACTCGGTGGAATAGGGGGTACTTGGAAGAGCTGAAGAGCTGTCCGAGGAGCTCGCCGGCGAGCTGATATCAGAGTAACCGGGTGTGGCCAAGTCCCAATGATCTGCTGCAGACGATGAATAACAAAGCCACCAGGACGCGCGGAGACGACATACAAGAGAAAGCCATGGGGTTGAAGCAAGCAGTGAAGGAGGAGGGGAAAGACATGGCGACGGGGGGGGGAGGGGAAAGACAAGGCGATTATATAGGCGAACGGGGCATGGATGTGAAGGCGCAGACTTGCCAGATCAGGATATGACAAGTTTGGACTCCGAAAACGTGTTCGCGGAAAATGCCGGCGACGCGCGACGCGTGACGACATAAGTTGATGTCTGTGATAAGAATAGAAATCTACACAACTACGGCCCGAACTACCTCCCGCTCCCTCCGCAGCACGCTCCGCCGCTGTCCAACCGTCGACGCCGCCATCGACGATATCGACGACGCTGCCTTGCCAGACACCGTCACCGCCCTTGTCCAGCTGCGAATCCCCACCCCGCCTTTGAACATCACTCCGTTCTTCGGCACTGGCATCTCATCTTCCAGCTCATCAAATACGGGTTCCACCCTAGTCACCCGTCCCCAATGTGGGTCAAGAAATGCGCTGTGGTACGGGTTGTAAGACTCTGGCTCGCTGATTGCCTTTACATGGAGCCCGTAGTCGCTTTTAGCCGTAACGTAGGTCTCGCAGGTCTCGTATTCGGTTCCCCCATGTTCAGAGCTATCTGGAGGCGTTGCCAGCCCATTGGACGAGTGGTCCGTGCTGTCGCTCCGCGTGGCTTGTCTGAGTAAATCTGGGACCGGCGGCGGCGTCACAGACACACGTGCCCGTGATACGACAGCCGCCGCAGGCCTCGTGATCGACGAGCTGTCCGATTGTAAATACCTGGTTGGCGATGCTGAACTGTCATCCAGGCTCTCCCGCTCCTTTTCTCTCCCACTCGGGCCACGCGCGGGAACAGGAACGGCAAGAGCAGGTAGCCGTACCAGCGATGGGAACAGCACATCGTCTTCCGCCTTGGTGTCATCCTTCAGTGCTAGAACCACGTCCTGCCCATGACCGATCCAGACCCTACCCGCCAGTCCAGCAACAGTTTTCAAGCTCTGGCCGACATCTTCTCCCTTGGCACACATGTCTAACAGGCCCAAAAGAATGGCTTCTCCCACAGTGAGCTGGCCATCACTCGCCATAGAGTCTACTTCGCTTCGCACGTCATCAAGGCCGCCAGTGAAACGTTCTGACGCACATACGGCGCTACCGAAAACGCCAGGTGCAATCACGTAAGGCACTGTCTTTTGCTGAATTCCAGGTAGGGCGTTGGCACGTATTGGCAACGGAGGGTGAGGCGGATAAGCAAATGTGAGAAGAAAGTGTTCGATCATATGTCCAAGTTTCGGTTTTTTCCATGTGGTGCTTGGTTGAGGAGCTATTCTGGAATGTATGGGGGTGGAAATATGTTGAGGCTGATGAATGACTGTAGGTGTAGGAGAATAAGATGGTGAAATGTAGAGCGTAGAAGAGGAAGAAGCGAGTCCCTCAGAGCATGATCGAGAAGAGATGGAGGAAACCGGTCGTGAAATGAAGGATGGACTACGTGCAGAATGTTTTGTAACGTAACCCGGCGGCGGTGACGTTGCGCCGGCTGAAGAAAGGGATGTGTTTGAAGAAGAGGATGATAATGGTCCGTGATGCAATGGCAGATGACGAAGTTAATATGTGTACAAGGTGAGCCGAAGAAGGTGGAATGGGATGATTAGAATCACAAGTGTCACTTTGAGAATGTTTAGAACGCAAGAAAGATGCAAAGCGTCTCTTTGGGAGATCGGGAGAGGTAGGAGCGAGATTGAAGCGTTGTACAAGTTAGGAACGGAGTAGATAGTGTTGTTACCAGTATAGCATACTTGAGCGTGTCCTTTTCAGGCAAAGATGAAGGAAGAAAGTTGAGTATGGCATCGAACTGTCGCTGGATAGGCTGAGTTTTGCCTTTTACCCTGGGTTTAGACGGCGAAGGCAAGGAGTGCGTGGAACTAGAATGTACAAGAAAACTCGTACGCCTCAAGAATCCGCGTGCCCTCGGAGAGGCTGATCCGTCTTCATACTCGACTGGAGCGAATTGTCCGCCAGGGAGCTTTTCAGCGAGCTGAACAATTCTCTGGTCTCCGAACGAGGCCGGCCTGCTACGCCAACGGCCAGCAATGTGTCCAGCGCGCTCAAAAAGGTTTGCGATACGCACAGCACCCAGATCGTGGACGGGTGTCTGGAGCTGGAGGATGCGAACGGTCGGCTGCGGATGGGCGGTCAAGGGCGGCGGGGAGTGGGTTGCAACCAAGAGCAGCGCATTGCGGAGGAAAGGGGAGGACAGCAAGGGGTGCAGATCCCGCTGGGACGGAGCTGTGAAGAGAATTAGCCGGCCGGACAAAACGGGAAGAAGGATCAGAGGGTGCACCTCCGAGAACAAGGACGACGGAAGGCGGGACTTGCGGGTGCGTGGGGGGGGACCAGCCAGGGGAGGGGAAGGTCGAGACGGGCAAAGGGATCGACAGGCAGGCGGGGGCGAAAGACGTGTGAGGAGGGCTTCATGGCGGGACGGTCAGCGCATGTCGAAGCATTAAGTATGTGGACGCTAAGCCGGATTGGGAACCAGTCTTGGCATGGTGCCAGGTAATCCCACCGAGATCCTATTGCATCGTCAACTCCCACTTCTCACCGATGCGCCATGTCCTGCTCTCCTGTTGCAGATGCTCCAGCGCTTCCTGTACCTGCCATTCTCCTATATGTCTCCACCTGTCGTCCCTGCGAAGCCTGGCCACAATCTCCTCCTTCCTCGCTCTGCACAACTCTCTGATCACATGCTCTACGTAGTCGCCAATGAGTCCCGGCGTGACCGGCATGTACCCCTCCTCATCCCGTTCCGGATCCGAAAGTGCTTCGTCTGGGGTGCCGCTCCTGACATAACATGTCCCTCCTGATATGCCGGAAATGCCGCTATCGGAACCGAACGAAACCGTTCTCCTCCACAAGCCACTCGTCTCAGACCCGTGAGCATCGCACGCACGCACTGGGCCATCCCACAGCACAATACTCCCCTCGTGTAACAACTGAACAATGGCCCACCTGAACAATCGTTTCATTTTTGCTCCCGTCCTCTCCGCCGGAAGATCGTGTGCAGCGGCGGAACCAGATCCACGCGCCGCTGATCCCCCGCTTCTTCCCTCGTCGCGCTTCTTTCGCCGCCCTCTGTCCTGTTGTTTAGCCTTTGCCAACACAACACGTCGTGCCATCTCCGCAAGCTCGGGTACACGCCGAAGATACGACAAAGTAAAGCCCTTGTCGTGCGCAGCCACGGCTGCGGATGCCATCTGCCTGATTGCCGGTCGGGGTGTCGTATGTTGTGCCGCAGTTCGGTCCGCAGCTTCAATATCATTGATGGATACCGTCGCAACACTCGGCGCATTCAGCATGTAATGCATGACATATATACGGAACGTGTTATCAGTAAGATCCCGTGAACGCAACCGACATGGATGGCGGAGCTTTGGAGGACTCTCTGGTCAGCGCGGAATCAATTTTCGAACATGTGGACGCACAGACTTGGTTGGAGCGACTTGGATTGGGCTGTTCACAACAGATGCGACAGGTGATGGCGTTGTTGGCTCCACGATAGGAATCGGTTCCACAGTTACCGATGACGGTGGTATGACAAATGGCTCTTTGAGGTCATAATTGGTTCTGTGCAGCTCTCGCACTCTCCTCCAATGTAACGGCTCGTCATTCATCGACTTGCACAGCTCTGCACGCGCGTCTGAGCATCGTGAATCAGTGATACAAAAATTCTACTGACCAATGTCACTGGCTTGGATTTGTCGCGTCCCACACGCACGTTGGACTTTGCCAACGACTTTAATTAGTAGACCTATGCGAGCCACAGGCTTTGACATCGCGTCGGCAACCCGCTGCGCGCGATAAGCGCAGTCGATAACACCCGTCCCGTCATCAACTGCCAGTAAAAGCATGAGACTTGCCACGACTGCAACCACGCAAAACGCACTCGAATACAGAATTTTGCTCTCAAACACTTGCAGCCCCACCACCATCCCAATCACGCGCACCGTGCGACAGGGTACGCGCCCCAGCCAGTAGAAATCCGCGCCTGTAGAAAAAGAGGAGTCGCACTTGTCAATATCACAGCCCTTGTCTGACATCCGAACGTGCCTCCCTCGAGGTTCTCCCGCATATCAAAAACATCCCGCGCGAAGCAGGGCGCAACCGCATCCGGGGTCATCGTCCACTTCCAGATTTCCTCCACAGTCGGAGCCTCCATACGTGTGACCCCTTGCTTCTCGAGAGACAATAGAACTGTGCCAGTCTGGGAGAGTGTCGTCATCGCGGTTGACTTGCTGTGACAAAAGGGGATACTGCGTGACCCTGACACTGCGCAATGATGTCTGGATAGTACAGGGTAATAGAGCGACTGCGCATTGATCAGCGCTTGATCCGCTTCATATTCGCCCCCTCTCCAATCTCCACTTGTCCATCTAATCCCATTCCCCTTTTCAGTCCTGATGGGTACCTGCAAATCCATTGAGCAACTTCATGACTTCAAGACAGCCGCAGTCAAACCCTATCGGCATCGACTCTGCCGGCCTTTTGAGGCCCTGATTCAACTGTCCTGGTGGTCGGCTCGGATTGTTCTAACGACATGTCAGCTTCTTCTTCTTCTCATGGTTAGGTACAATCAGAAGACATACCATTCCTGGTGGAAAGGGAAATCCCCCAACAGAGCTTCTCCCACTAGTCTGCATGCTGGGTTTCGCCGACGGAACATTCTGATCTTGCCTTGACGTCGACTTGGTTTGATATTGTTGTGGCAATAGCGAAGATAGCATGCCCGTCGCAGGTCCCGTTTTCGGAGGTGGTGCGCCAACACGTGGACGGTCCGTGTCTTTGTTGGAATTCGTACTAGTAGAAGTATCGCAGTCGAAATCGATAGGCCTGCCAGCGTCCCCATCGTCCTCTATCGGTCTATCAAGGTCTCCCAGGTCAACAGAAGCAAAGAAAGCGTCGTCCTCAGAATATCCAAAAGATTCTTGCAATGTTTCTTCTGATTTGGTACATGCAGCTGTTTCCACAGGCCTAACAAGACTCTCGTTCGCGTTTAAATTGGTCGCATGTGAGAACGTCACTTTCCGTTCAGGCTGTCGCCCTTTGTCACAGAAATCACGATTAACAATCGACGAGGGAGTAATTGGTATATTCTGTTGTTGCAAAGGCGTCTGGGGAGGCTTCGCTCTGCTTGTACTATTCGCAGAATTTACCGTAGAATGCAACTCTTTCTGCCCTTGAAGAGGAAGTGATGGCAGCGCCGTACGTACGTCAACGCTCCCTGGTTTCGGAGTGGGAATGTCTTCGCACTCGGGCCTCCTGTGTAGCGCGCTCGGATCAAATTTCGGCTTTATCGCGTAGTCAGACTCAAACTGTGCCTTGGAGACCAGATACGCACAGGAACAACTTTCATCTTGACAACTTCCTGGGCATATGCTTTATCGTACAAGCAGTTGCCAAGCAGATTTCCAAAATTCCTCAGGGCGCGCTTCAAACCATCTGTTACAGCCTCTTTCTTGCACTGCAAACATTACATTGACCCGCATAAATGCAGATTGATGTTTCGTACCTTGTCAAGAGCCATTCCTTTGCTTTTTGAGTTTTCTAGCATTCCATACCCAATATCCTCGTGATGCACGCCGTCCCTCAAAGTCACTCTGACGATAGCAGTCACGCCAACAGTATACCGCCTTGACTCTTCGCTATAATCAATAAAGTCCGTCGTAATGCTAACAAGGCTGGAGCTCCATCCGTTGAAGCCAAAAACTTCGTTTGCAAGGTTGATAATCTTCCAACCCTCGGCATACGTCAGTTTTGGCCCGCCACCGGGACCGGGACGCTGGGAGATGTACTCAGGACCAAGCCTCTGATTGAGCTTCGCTTGCAAGGTTGCAATCCTCTTGGCTGTTGCTTCGGACACGTCTTGAGACATGAAAGAGTTCTGTGTGGCAAAAGCACATGGACTGAATGGTGCCGGGGATCCGTGCATATTTGGATTAAAGGACAATGCCCCAGAAGAGACTAGATTGGATTGGGTGGCATTATATGAACCCAGAAGGTGCCCGCTGAATGCACCCGCCATCGGGCGCAGGAAGATAAATGCGAATTCCCGATCTGGAAACCGTCACGCATTGTCACACTTCGTTAATGCTGGAGTTTGGCACGAGGGGCAGGAAAGGAGACACATTATCATTGGCTCCAGTTCTCATGTCGCACGAGCATATCATCGTGAGGATGCCACCGAGGTTCTGGTGAATCAGGACAAACTGCGTCACTAGTGAATCAGCTGTTTCAAAACTAAGCCATATTGAGACCCACAATTTGCATCACATGCTGCCGTATGTCCTGTGGAAACATATCATCATTACACGAGGCTCGGGTCAATTTCCAAAGAGGCTGATGTCGGTAGAAGAGAAAAATCTCATGGCTTAAAAGTGACAACGAAAGGCAACAGATGAGCTCCGACTTTTGTGAAGGACGTATATTATATAACAACAGTTAGACATGCTGGCAGAGGCTGGAACAACATCGTTTCAAGGCGCTGAACATAGATTCGGGGTCTTCGTGATGCACATAGCTTGGTGGAGAAGCGCGGCGTGAGATTGTCGTTAAGCAACTAGCCGCTTTCAACAATCGTAACATGGAATGTGGCTATGCTCGGACCGAACCATACCCGACCAATTTCCCACCGCGTGCAAGGGTGCCGGTGATTCTATGCTTGTCGCTGACAGCGGAGGAGGTGCTGCGGTCCACCACACGTCAACATCAGAACTCCCACGACCTCGTCTATAAACTTTATAATAAGCCGAGATACTCCAGTCGCGCGCCAGTTGCCCGTATTGAACAGACTGACGAACTGTTGCCTAGACAATCTTCCAAGTGAAGCGAGCAGATACAATCTCCCCTTGCATAATCGACAGCACACCTTCGATGCAAAGAAATTCCAAGCCCTCGACGCATGCATTTTCGAAATTGTCTCGTTTACGGGCTTGAACGGCGAGGCTTGGACAAGTGAAAATTAGTTGTAGGCTACCACAAATATCTCACATGCACTGGCGTTTGCCACCATGATTTATGGATGGTTACTCTTGCGATGCGATTCGCTCCTGCGAGGAAATGATTTGATCTTGACCAATAGGCTAATCGCAGGTGCGAAGACCAGATGATGCTGCCCTAGAATTGTAGCCTCAGCTGGTCGAGGCTCCGCTAAGATCAATGCCCGGGTATTACTGCTTTCTTGGTGCTTTCAGAGGTCGCATGAAAGTTGGGTCCGGGAACAGACGTTCATGATCATCGGAAGTCATTATTGTCGTTGAGGACAAGTACGTAAGCTGAGGAACTACTTTGTAAAAACCTGTTGTGGGAGACTTGAAGATGTTGAAAAGGACATAGAAAACAACAGAAAATAAGCGGTACAGCAAAGCTAGCAACATAAAAACAGTTATAGCATGTCCTGCGGAAAAGTCATTAAAAGACACGACAGTATCAGAACGAACATACATCATCTTAGACTTTCGTCCCAGCGAGCGAGATCATCTTTCACACCCAGTAATATTTCCTTCGAAGAACAAACCAAAATCACGATAATGTTTCGAGGTAGCTGGACTTACCATTGCGAGGGACTGCCGGGCATCATCTTTGATTTCCTTCCACCTATTTTCGTAGACTTTCAAGAGTTCTGTATAGTCGTCACGTTGTTGGCCATTAGCTCCGGGTGTCGTGCGTATGACAGCTCTTAGAATACACATTCCAGCAACCCATTCGACCTCATCCGAACCCCATACAGCGTCCCTGGCTATTATATCCGAAAACATTTTGGTTGAAATAAAAGCACCGTCTGATGCGGCCCTCCGCGGAGCTCCCAGGATACAAAGTTCCAAAGTAGGCAGCATGTATACGCGCCCATTGAACATGTTCTTTTCGTCTCTGGCGTTCGAAGGCAATACGATGCATCTCCTCTGCGAGGGAATTCGAGTTAATGGAAAAGGCGGGCGAGGGTGCAGTAGTTGCGTTTGGCACCCAGATCGAATGTTTACGTATCTGCATTTCCAGAGCCCGTAATCCAGCGTGCGGGCCAACGACTCCAGCATGAACAATGTTATGGCCAAAAATTTCAGTTGCGTCCAGATATCGACGGAGATACGGAGTCGGGTCTTGGTGAAATGAATGGGTAGATATCGCCTCATATAGGGCGTCGATGACAGCAGTCAATGGCGTCAAAGATGGGTTAGATATAGTAAACGCTTGTATCATAGATGCCATAGTTGCTGCATCAACTCCGCGGATGAAAGCATCGCGCAATGCGGAACTGGAAACGGACAATGTCAAAGCGTGGTTCTGAATCATACTGTTTGGAGAAACCTGGTGTTATACTGGGTTGCACGCCGCCAAACTGTGGAACTGTGCTTCGCGAGGACATGTGAGAAGCGCCACCGTCCACTGGGGAAAAATGCATGTTGGGTGATGCTGCGATTGTCGGATTATCGCTAGCCCATTGGAGATTAGTCCACTGATCCTGCATGTGTAAATCAGGCACATAAGTTGGCAGCAGTAGGAACGGCAAGAAGGTGCATATTACCCGTTTCCGATGCTTTTTTATCTTGCCGGGGCCGATTTTCTGATTTACGTCTCGCTCTGCCAACGGTATTCTTGAACCAGTTGTAGATTTGCTGGGACGCGAATCGGAAATAGCTCCAGTGGAAAATTAGAGCGGTACCTCTCTGAATCGTGATTCGGATTCATGGGTCCCCACACATTCGTTGGGTAAACCAAACTGCGCAATAAAGTCTGTCGCCTTTTCGAGAGCAAATTTTTTGGCATCGCCTCTAATCGGACCTTGCAGCCGGCGCTGGAATTCTGGCAAATTGCTAAGCTGTGTTAGGTACCCGTGGTGTTCATTAGAGGCAGACGCACCTTCTGAGGAAAGCCAGTTGTTGATCGGTGTAAACCTTGGGTGACCGAGCCTTGGGTATCCTGGGATCGCTGGCCATCGCGCTGTGGGCGCATCGGATTGCGATCGTTTGAAATCCTTCCGAAAACACAATTCGGGACGGTCCGTGGCTGCCATGTGCCGGAAGTCGGCTGCCGGGCCCAATCCCAGACTCGTCCATCAGATTCTGCTTTATTTGACTCGTGCGGGCTTGAGGCTGCTAATGCGCCTCTTTTCGGCCCAGTGTTTGAGCGGTCTCGTTAACATATATCTGACAACTTTCAAGCCAAGCGCCACGTGGTCAGAGGGTTCCTTTGATGAGCAGCAACACATTTTCCAAGTGGTTTGCTGATTTGCTTCGTGGACCAGAAGAAGAAATCACCTATTTTTTGGTGAGAGCCATCCAGTCACTTAAAAGTAGCCTGGATTCGTCTGACGTACCTTGCCCCTGATTCGTCTCCACACCCACAATGACTGCTGTGCGTTCGAACGAGAAGCTCGAGAACGAAAGCGAGGAAGTCCTGCAAGACGAGGTGTCCAGTATTGCAGCGGAGAACCGACTTCTTCACAAACTCGATCGGCGCATTCTTCCGATAACATGCCTTCTCTATCTCTTTGCATGTCTGTTTCAAGACCACCTTATTGTATAAGATTCTGAAGGGTTTTTTCAGACCTCGATCGCTCCAACCTCGGTAATGCACGGCTGATGGGATTACCCAACATCCTCGGCAAACATAAAGACCCCACTGGGGTGCTTTTCAACTGGATTTACTCTGCCTTCTTCTTTTCATATGTAAGGTGTATACTATAGCAGGAGCCGAATAACTCCATTGACTTCTTCTTTTCTCAAGATTTTATGTCAGACACCAGCTACCGTCATTTCAAAACTGTACCCGCCTCGCATGTGGGTGGGATGTTGCGCTCTAGGCTGGGGCATGACCTCCACTCTCATGGTGGGCTTGGCGATTTATTTTTCTGCTGGTTTCTGAAGAGCGCCCAGGCTAGCGGATTCAATGTACCTGGTTTGATTGTCGCCAGGGTTTTGCTCGGAGTATTTGAAGCCGGGTTTGGCCCAGCGATCCCTCTATACTTTTGTGAGTTTGACATGATGACCCCTAAGCTTTATTCATATCCATGTAGCCTTCTTCTATACCAAGAAGGAGATGGGGTTACGAGTCAGTATGCCATTAATATCCGTCGAGTTGCAACATGTCATGCATGATGTAGATGGCCTATTGGTTCGGGTTTGCTGCCGTCGCTGGTGCATTTGGCGGTATTCTCGCATTTGGCATTTCGCATGTGCACGCTCATATAGAAAATTGGAGACTTTTATTTATCATCGAGGTATGATGTTCTCGGTATAATACACGAAACATCCGGTTGATCCTAAGCAGGGTGTTCCAACTATTATTCTCAGCCTATTTACCTTCGCCTTTTTGCCAAATCGTCCAGAGTCGACGACCTACCTCACCGCAGATGAACGTAAATTAGCTGTCGCAAGAATGAACAGGTCCACGAGTGGTGATGTAGGTGCTGTGGTCCAGAGAAGTATTTCTTTCAATCATAGTACATGAGATCACACTGACATGACCAAAGGGCATGTTTGGATGGCGCTATGTGATTGGAAGGTTAGCGTTCATGCTTCATGTTTCGTCTTGTCGTTATCTAACTGTGCGAGGTTAGGTGTGGACAGCTGGTGTCATCTATTTTAGCTTGAACTGCGCATTGGCTTCTATTTCTGCGTTCCTGCCGACCATCATAACATCATTTGGATACAGCAAGTCAAAACTACCGAGTCTTTCCTGATACAGCCTAACTATGTATCAGGTGATGCAAGAGCACAGCTCTTCACTGTACCTCCATATGCCGTCAGCACCGTAGTGCTTGTCGTCTTCTCTTTTGCCTCCGACAAGCTGCAGACTCGTGGTGTCCCCATTACGATAGCATGCACCATCAGCGCATTCGGATATTTGTATGTTTTTTTTATTTTTGCAGTTGACGTACACCGAGCTCACCGCCACCCAGATTGTTGCTTGCTGTTGCCTATAACATACATGTCCGATATTTTGCGATTTTCTGCATCACTAGCGGGACGTATACATCAATTGGTCTTATAATCGCCTGGTGTAAGCCATGTTGGTTTCTCTTTCGTTTGGATACTCAACCCTTCTTAGTTGCGCACAACTTGGGATCAGAAACAAAGAGGGCGGCCGGTATACCAACTTTCATGGCTATCGGCCAGTGTGGTAGTGTGCTTGGATCCCACATATACCCGAAGACAGATAGTCCGCGTTATATGTGAGCCGAAGATTTCCTCCTTTTTAATGCACAATTGACGCATTTATCCATAGCCGTGGCTTTGCCAGTAAGTTGCCGTTCCATGAGAGTATTACGTAGAAGTTTAATACTTGACAGTCTGCTGCGCTTTGTCATGGGTCGCGGTCATCTGTGCCCTGATTCTGACTGTACGTATGATTGCAATCATTTCGTATCGCTCCTAATGTGGAGACGGACTAGATCTCTTACCGCTGGGACAATGCACGTCGAGATAAGGAATATGGAGTTCCAAATCCCAATTCACGGGTCGATACGAGTGAACTTGCCGATAAGGTTTGCCATAGTGTCCAACAGTTGAAATTAAGCCTGATGAGTGATTATTCAGGCGCCAGAATTCCGCTATGTACCGTGATTGTTTCCAGATCTCAGAGATTCCAGCTTCGGTGCTGTGATATCCTGTAGCATTTATGATTTGTATTTACAAACATTGGATATACACATCGCTGCCAATTTTTCACCTGACCAAAGAAATTTGGGCACGAATAAAACTAGTACCGTCCGAGCCGAATCCGACGTTTAAGAACGCCAGATTTGTTAGCTTTGACAAGTGATGAATGCTTCTCTGCCCGAGAGGTTCAAGCAACACTGTCGTTTGCCGGCGCACAAACACAGTGCGTAGGGTCAAGTTATATACACGCGTGCATTGGGCGTATAGAACAAACCGAGTGCATGGACCATACCCTCGGATATATAAGCTTTGTTTGCACTGGGATCACATGCGCACAGGGTAACGTATGAAGGGGCGCCGCGGTCGATACCCCAAGTGATGTGCGGAACCATGGACATCGGAGCAATCTTGAAGCATCGAGTGAAACTATAAGGCCCATCTTTGACGAAAAGGAGCATGCAGCTGATGGCATATTTCGACAATGCCGAATAGCCTATCTGACTGAATTCACGGACGTTCATCATGGATCTATTCAGCGTTGCGAAAAGTCACACGCAGTCACGTGGTTATTCGCGTACAGATCGATGGACTTGTCAACCCAAGACGATACCTTCACAGACGATCAACCTGACATAGTAGACTTTGATGTCCTTGAAGCTGCTAAAGAGAATGTCCAGCCACTCGCGACTGGCCGCCGTGTCACCACGCTTTCCCAGATCTTAACTACCCCGCATGCACAGCGAGAGGCTAAAGTTTCTGCCACGCGCAGTAAACTCCGTATTAATGTCGAGCTAGCACTGGAGGACGAGGACGGTGATCCGCTTGAAGCGTACAGCCGACTCGTGAACTGGACGCTAGAGAATTATCCACAGGGGCATACCGCAGAATCGGGACTATTGGAGCTTCTGGAGGAGGCTACGAGGATCCTGAAAGATGACAGAGAAGGGAAATGGAGGCAGGAAATGAAATATCTCAAACTATGGTTGCTCTACGCAAGCTATGTGGAGAAACCAACTATCATTTACAGATTTTTGATCGCTAATGAGATTGGTACCGATTTTGCATTGTTATACGAAGAGTTTGCGGCTGTACTTGAACGTGATAGACGGTGAGTTTGTGGTTTTTTGTCAAAACCGAGCGATGCGGTCTGATTATGGGCGCCAGGAAAAAGGATGCGGATGGTATCTACAGTCTTGGCATCGCTCGAAAGGCATCGCCTCTCGATCATCTGCAGGCCAGATATAATGAATTCCAGAAACGCATGCTAAGTGGAGCGGTTGTGCCATCTATGGCAGCGTCATCGGATGTGCTATCTACCAGGGCCCACATCAGAAACCAGACCTTCTTCCAGGCCGCAAAGGCCAGCCTTGGGGACATCAAGGTTGGCACCTGCGGCCTCGGGCTCCTCGGGCTCAACTGCAGCGTCGTCGGTGTCTAATTCCCGTCTCCAAATCTTTTTGGACCCATCAGGCGCAGAAGCAGAAGCTGCCGACGCTGCTTCAAGTAATGCATGGCCAGACCTCGGCACACGTAAATCACGAGTCAAAGAAAATATACCCGAGGTGAAGAAGCTCGCTGGAACGACGCTCAAGCAGAGTGGGAGGCCTAAGAAAGTTGCCTCGGGGAGTAGTAGCAATCCCGGTGGAGCGTCGAGTTCGAGAATAGTACCATACCGAGATCCAGACCCCACGGAGATGACGTCCCCTACGGTCCCAGCATCGAGGAAGAATGCGCCGTTAGATGGTGGAGATGCGGCGGCATCGGCGCCTAGCAATCCGAGGTTCACGCCGTTTCGGGATGATGTAAGCGTTTTGTTGCAGTCTGTGTGAAATCGTTCTGAATTGCCTTCCGATAAGGACGCTCAGATGTCTGGTGCGGGAATGGATGCAGAGTCCGTGATCAAAGTAAAGAAGGCTGGGGTCAAACACCCTATGCCGACGAGTGAAGCTGAAGCCCTGCGAAAGGACCCGCTGAAAAACTACGGATCTAGTGCGACGAAGGTTGATTGAAAGACTTTATCAGACATTTAATTTACGCCCACATAAATTGAAAGCTTGATACCTAGTCCACTGCCTGAGCAATGTCTTAGGTCATGTGCGATTGTC
Source organism: Amanita molliuscula (assembly GCA_023014405.1). Lineage (NCBI taxonomy): Eukaryota > Fungi > Basidiomycota > Agaricomycetes > Agaricales > Amanitaceae > Amanita > Amanita molliuscula. The sequence continues at coordinate 963,345 of JAEBUP010000012.1, forward strand.
ATATGCACGCCACGTTACGTCGACACCGCGGAATTACATCCTCTCGTATGGAAGGTTGCTTCCGTCTAAGAATAATGCCCCTGTGGTCTTGTATTGAGTAAGAAGTCTTCGTTTGTCCGCGGTTAGTGGCAGATCCCGTTCCGATGTTCCGGCAAGTAAGAACAAGCTGGGATTGTGCTGTGCGGTGATGCATTTAAGAGACGTCATTGGATTGCCGGTCGTCAGTAGCCTGCGTCCTCACCTTAGACATCATGTACTCTCGCTTCACGATCTTCGTTATGTTCATGGCGCTTTTTGCGTTGCTTGTCAACGCAGCACCTACCGCGGTCTCGTTAGACGCAACGAGCAACCACGAGGTGGGAGACCCTCAACGGATAGGAATGCTATCTGCTGGGGCAATGTAAGTTATATCACAGTGGTCTATTGATCTTGGGTCCAGACTAAACTATGCATATCAGAGAGAGTGCAAGCAGCAAAGCACGACAACCCCGGTTGCGGTTCCGTCGCCGACACCCAGTATGTTCTGCACTTAAGTGGGAGGGAAAATTTACTGAACAGCTGACAGTAAATGACATGGGGACATGGGGGCTACGGACGCTAATGTTGGTCGCAACATGACGAGAGAGGTTACGTAATCAGGGAGGCATATTATTCCTGCAGCAGGAGGTGCTCGCCTCACACAATCAGCCTGTTTACCTCGCTGTTCTCTCTTTAATACACTTACGTCCTTACTACGGCCATGAATCCCCTTTACGATCCGCCACTCGCCCAGTCCTCGCCCCATCCACATCCTTACCTCCGCGAACCGATCTTGTATATCTCCAATATCCCCCATTATGTCACCGACGAGAACATCGCAATGGCTTTCATCAATTGTGGTCCCTTTAGACCCAAGATCCTGCATGATCATTCAAGTAATGTCATTACCGCTACCGTTGAGTTCAGGTTTCTGGAAAAAGGTCAGCCTAATCGCACTGTTGGCCGTTGTGATTCACCCCACACGTGCAGCTGAAAGAGCGCTTGCTATCCTGCAATCTCGTTTGATACCAAATTTAGCACCGCCTGTCGCGTTGTTGTTGTCACCATACCCGCCTACCATTCCACCGGCGCCTCTGCCTCCTCCAGCTGCCATTCCTCGACTCGTCAAACATTTACCCTTTGGTTATACAGACTATCAACTATACGACCTCTTTAGAACGTTTGGTGCCCTTGCCTCCGTACGCGCCCAAACGCATTTCGCACCAGACACCGGCATGATCGAATTCTGGTATGAGGAAGATGCACGCTACGCAGAAGAGGCTATGCACTGTTCTGAGGTCGATGGCCAGAACATTGCAGTACAGATCTACCAGCCTCGAAGGTCGGCGAGTGGTTCCATTCCAGATTTCAGCCCTGCGGCACCTACATTTGTCCCGGCTGCATACAGTCCATACCCTACTCAAGTAAGTCCCACCTGGCCGCGGTGTTACATTGTGTCTGAGTCTCGAGATGTGTAGTATTCACCTCCTCGGACGGCTCCATATCCCATGCGGTCACCCCAGACACCGCAATTCATTCACGGTCCTGGACAGCAAGTGCAATTAGCTCCCTTATCGGGCCCTGGGTCAAGTAGCCACAGCGGCCTCATAGATCCCTGTAATCTGTTTTGCAAGGTACGTCCCATCATCGAGCACCGAAGCTCGTGCTCAGTTGTCCGTTAGAATCTGGATCCTGAGATGGATTCGAATGCCTTATTCTCGCATTTCCGTCAGGTATGAGTTATTGTATCTTTTGTGCTGGTCATCTGACGTGATCCTAGTTTGGTTCGATCGTAAGGTAAGAATCTTCCTCGGATTTGTTACTGGATCCTACTGAATAATATACAACAGCGCGCGAGTCATGCGTAACGAGAGTGGTGATAGTAGAGGTTTCGGATTTGTTTCGTTTCAAACACCTGAACAAGGTGAGAACTACGTTTTGGTTGGGAGCTCATGAGTTGACTCGTCTCTAGCGACTGCCGCGATGCATGCCATGAACGGAGTTCAGTTAGGCTTAAAACAGATTGTGGTTCGTTTGCATGAACCGAAGCAACTGCGGCAAGAGAAGCTCGCCCAGCGATTCGCACACAATGGTCATCCCAGAAGCGCTAGTGGAGCAACAAGCCCAACGGCAAGCGAGGCCGGTGACTTTAGCGGCTGGCAAAGTCCTCGTGGACATCCCGCTACTTTGACTGCCAATGAACGTCAAGATCGAGGTAGACGAGGTTCCGGAAGCTACTATAATGTAAGCCATGGAATGCACGTTCTATTTAGTCACTCATTTCCCTGCACAGGCAGCTCTCTCGGGTACTATCAGTTTACCCATGCGTTATGACGATTTGGCAGCCCTATCGCCTGTGGTCAGAAGAGAAGTATTGACAGGGGAACTCAGCCGAAGGGTCAAGACGATGGATGTTGTTCCAGCCGACGATATTGACGAAATCGTTCGATCCTTGGTCACCGTATCGCTTAGCGAAGTTATTAAATACATTGAAGAACCGAATAAATTAAAGGATCAAGTGCTTGCGATCGAGAAAAATGTCAAGTCCAAAAACGAGAAAGCATCTGATGCATTTGATAAGTCACCATCGCCTGTGGCTTCTGCTTCCGCATCAAATGATTCTAGTTCAATGGACCCTAGTATCCACAATGCCACAGCGAGCGCGCCAGAACATCCATCAACTCCTGTGTCGATCAGCGCAACATCCACGCCACCAAGGACGTCTTCCCCTTCTGGTTCCGTGCCCCCAGTATCAGAGCGCGACCGTATGCTTGCTGCAGTCAGCAAACTTGGATCATCACGACTAACCGATCTGACGGATTTATTGATGACGTTACCTAAGAGGGAGCGCGCCATGTGCCTCTTTAATGTTGAAGTCCTTCGTGCAAAACTTGCCGATGCCAAGCTAGTCCTCGACAGTGAAGACGAGCCAGAAGTGAAATCACACGCGAAATCTTCCCCAACACCTGCCACACCAGTCACGCCGCAGTCGAAGAAATCCCAGACCCTCGAGCTTTTATCAGCAGGGCCTTCTGCTCAATCATCACCATCTCCTGCTACAGTCGGGACGAGCAACTCGGGAGGCACTGGAAGTGCCACTCACGCGATTGCAACATTGGCAAGGTTGCCAGCTGCTGAAGTCATTAGACTTGCCAACTTACCCTCTGCCGTTGGTTTCCCACTACCCAAGCCTGATTCATCTGTGGTAGCAGGCTACAGACGAGTTTATTGACGGGCTCCTGGACAAACCAATCCAAAGCCAAAAGCAACAAGTGGGAGACAAATTGTAAGTCCTATGCCTTCGTAGAATGGTGCATTTGACAATGTGCAACGTAGATTCCGAATTATTAAATCATTAGGGATCAACAAAGGCGCTGTACGTATCCCTTTAGCCAATACCCAGCACCCACCAAGCTGATGTCTGTTACGCAATTTAGCCCAAGATCACCATCGCTCTTTTAGATCAAGAAGACCTTCGAGCCCTCGCCCATCTCATGAACAGCTATCCTGCGATTCTTAAGGAAAAAGCCAAATCCTTGCTGGGCAACAAATGATCTCTGATGATCTAATTTCCTCGTTTTGTCCAACGCTTAATTTTTGCTTGTTGTGTTGCTGTTATTCTGCTATTGACCTTTTGCTACGGTACAATCACACCTCATTCGTATCCCAATATACCTTTGAGATCTGCGTAACATCTTTTTACCATCATACGCCATTGTTTCTGGGGAGCGTTGGCCTATCTACTAGTTTTAGTGTATCGAATAACGACCCGCATTTGGATTCCCTCCCAAGATGAGAATGACACGTGCCTTGATCCCCTTGGAAATCGGTAGACGCGGAAGGCCGACGCCGTCTTCTTATGTAATTCACAGCCGAGGTTGCTGCGACAACAGCTCCGAAGTACTCAGTCCTGGTTCGTTTCTTTAGGCTCTGAATGTTAAAGAATAGATACCTGCTTGCCATACGGCTGAGCTGAGCTTTTCTCTTCGCTGATTCCGTCCGGGCCGAACCGCATGCGTTGCATGTCTAACTGTCCATCAAATATTGAACGTTGAACGTTGAATACTGTGCAACTGTACGTGAACTCAGTGCGAAAAATAGACCTGGTCCTAATTGCCAACCGCACCCTGCCCGACCGGTACCATTGGCCAGTTAAGGTAGCCTTGCGACTCTGTTTTGTCCCTTCACGGTGGATGTCGAAGGCTGTTCATGGTTCGACCAAAGTCTAAGGGTGATAGATCAGTATCAACATGCCGTCATTCCTGTTTCGGATGGGCGCTGCTCGCTTTGATGGAATAAAAGCAGGACACAAGAAGACATCAAGCTGTCGTTTCCCACTCGCTTCCGCTGCGGTTTTTTTTTTTTTTTGGGTTCTGGTCAAGGAAGCAAAAGGTCACTGCCTCCCCGCAATGATGTTGGCGTCATTTCTATTCGCTCTAGCGCTCTCTACTACCCCATCTTTGTGCAAGCAGTATAAGTTTACCCTTACCAATCAAGACGTATCACCCGATGGAGGACCTATTCGAAGGTGTGACGATCATCATTTGCTATGGGTGCCAGTGCTAATGCTTAGAAAAGTGCAATCGTGGTGAACGGGCAGACACCTGGCCCCCTTATAACCGCGAACAAGGGTGACCAAGTAGAGGTATGCCATGCGGCACACAGTCAGGACATCGAGGCTCAAGTGCCTCAAAATAGATTATGATCAAGAATAGGTTGACAAACAATACCATGGCGCAAGGGACTTCCATTGTGCGTAATTTTCCGATTTCACGACAATTATTTGAGCATTCCAAAGCATTGGCATGGCATATTCCAAGCGCGAACTGCGGGCATGGACGGTGCCGGATGGGTTACCCAGTGTCCCATTGCGACTGGCGATGATTTTACGTACGCCTTTTTGCATTTGTGCCCGCTCTTAGTGCTGACCGGCAAATAGCTACAAGTTAAACCTGGATCAAACTGGGTAGGTGACTTGACAGCGGGATTAACTGGTGATAAATGATCGCATTTAAAGAACATATTGGTATCATTCGCATATCACTACGCAGTATTGCGATGGTTTGAGGTGAGCACCCGTTTTTTTTCGTGTCCATCCACAATATTGATGATGGGTCGTGACAGAGGACCATTTGTCATATACGGTAACCTTGTCTGTGCTGTACGAAAAATAGTCGAGGAATTGACGTCATGAGCAGATCCTAAAGACCCACTCAGGCACCTCTATGATGTTGACAATGGTACGAGCTAGATGCGGTATTTTATGTAGGTGTCAGCTAACGCGTCGAAACCAGAAAATACGATCATCACTCTCGCGGACTGGTACTACATTGTAATTTCCAGTTTTCCTATTTTTTTTTGACTTTTTCGTAGGATTCGCAATCCTTCGCCCTATGCGTATGCCCATTTGGAGAACCCCGAGACAATCCTTATCAATGGCCTCGGACGCGTTCCTGGTGGTGTAAAGTCGCCACTTGCTGTTGTAAAAGTACAGCCTAGGAAGCGATATCGATTCCGGGTGATCAACACGGCGTGTGTGGCAGGTTTCCAATTCTCAATCGATGGACACCAGCTGTCTGTGATCGAGACGGACGGAAATGAGTCAAAGCCCAGCGGTAAAGCCAGTGTGATCACAATCTGGGCGGGGCAGAGAGTTTCAATCATCGTTAATGCTGACCAGGCCCCGAGCAACTACTGTCAGTGTGGCTTCGAGACTAGGACGGTGATGACTGACATATTTTTCGCCTACAGGGATCAGAGCAGTGCCAATCATCGTAGGCTCTTTGCCTAGCCAAGAAGTTGGAGTTAACGCGGCTATCCTTCGATACAAGGGCGCGCCTGCGGTTGAGCCGACAACCACACAAACAGACTTCAGCGAAGTACGGGAGCAAGATCTTGTAGTGCGTCGTCCGCATTCATGTTCGTCTTCGGATGACTCAAATGTGTTATTTAGCCACTTGGCCAACAAGCAGACATTTCAGGAACTCCTGACGTTAAACTGAACCTTAAAATAGGTCTAAATGCGCAAAAAACCGCCTTCACGATGAACGGTAATGTGTATACGCCGCCAGCGGTGCCAGTGCTATTGCAGATCCTAAGCGGTAACGGAAACCCCTACGATCTCATGCCAGCTGGGAGCGTTATTCCTTTGCCGAGAAACAAGTTGATTGAGATTACGGTTCCCGGAGGAAGCACGCAAGCACCGGTATGTATTCTGCCCGCTAGCATATATATTTATGATGATAATCACACACTTCCTATAGCACCCATTCCATTTGCATGGTGTAAGTTTAATCACGGCATTTCGCATCATGTCTGACTTGGGATGACAGCACAAGTTCGGGGTAGTTCGCAGTGCCAGCAGTCAGATTATCAACACAGTATCGCCAGTGATGCGAGACGTTGTCAACACTGGTGTTTCTCCGTCTGACAACGTGACAATACGGTTTATAACAGACAATCCAGGTCCTTGGTGAGTGCTTGTCAAATTATTCATATCGCAGTATTGAAGACATTTTGAACGACAGGATCTTCCATTGCCATATCGATTTCCACCTCGCTGCGTGCGTATTCTGCCAGATTGCATTGGTTCGGACTAAGGATTGTCATTTTACAGGGGTTTGGCGGTTGTCCTTGCTGAGGATGCACCAGGTCAAGTATCCGGAAAACAGAGCCAGAAGGTGACAGACGCTTGGAAAAAATTGTGTCCCAAGTGGAACGCGACGAAAACTGGGAAGCAGTACACAGTTTCCGATTTGTACTGAAGGACCGTACAGTCTCGTCAGGATCATGGTTCCGTGCATCGCTAGATATATGTATAGAGGCATCTAATAGTACTTGCGCAGTGCTGTGAAATTGATGTTGGATTTCGTAAAAATGCACGACGCACGTGACGGTCGTGCAATAAAAAGTGAGCCGATGTGCTGAGCAGTTTAAAAGGTCAGCTAGTTAAGCTTTTCTGTTTTCCTCTAATTCCCTGACTTATTCGCTCCCTTCCTGGTGAGTTTTTTGGTATTTCTGGCAATTGTTTGTGACGCTCAGACCGCGTCCGATGTTCTCCCTATAGGTCCAGAATGTCTACTCCATCTCGTGCCGATGGTCGTATTGACAACCGTGTAGAAAATTACACAAAGTTTTGGAAGAAGGATCTCAACCAGGAAGGGTCAAGCGACAATGAAAAACGTCTTGAAAGCTACACAGACATCGTTAATGGTAGATTCTAGTCGAATATGATCTGTTCATTTCTTAACTCATTTCTGGTAGGTTATTATGACGGTGCAACCGAGCTGTATGAATATGGTTGGGGACAATCTTTCCACTTCTCCCGATTTTACAAGGGCGAGGCATTCCTGGCTTCCCTTGCAAGGCACGAACACTATCTTGCCGCACAGATGGTGCTACGACCTGGTATGCGCGTTCTTGATGTCGGCTGCGGAGTTGGAGGGCCGGCTCGTGAAATTGCTCGATTCTCGGATGCGCAAATCATTGGTCTGAACAACAATGATTTCCAAATCCAACGAGCAAGGAAGTACACCAAAAAGGCTGGTTTGGAAGGTCAAGTTAGCTTTGTCAAGAATGACTTTATGAAGCTATCTGAGCAGTTTGGCGAAAACTACTTTGATGCAGGTGCAATGTTTTTGGTACACCTCGAAGCCCTGTTTGACGTTATTGTGAAGTTTATGCCATTGAAGCCACCGTCCATGCGCCTACATGGGAAGGTGTTTATGCGGAAATTCTCAAGGTCTTGAAGCCTGGCGGTGTAGTAAGTTCGTCATTTTGTCTCGACAGCAAGGATGACATTTTTACTGTTAGTTTGGCGTTTATGAATGGTGCATGACGGATGCCTGGGATCCATCAATACCAGAACATAAAGAGCTCGCTCATCAAATTGAGCTTGGGAATGGAATTCCCGAGATGCGTCCTCTTCGATTGGCCCGACAAGCCTTGAAGAATGTTGGATTTGTGATTGAGCATGAGGAGGATCTAGCAGAACGACCGGATCCCGTGCCTTGGTATTATCCCTTGGAGGGCGATATATCAAAGGCCCAGACTGTCTGGGATTACTTCACTGTATGGCGAATGAGCTGGAGCGGGCAATTGATCAGTCACAATGCCATACGAGTGATGGAATGGGTTGGTCTCCTTCCCAAGGGCACCCACGATGTTGGCGAGTCGCTAAAGGTAGCCGGGATGTCCCTTGTCAAAGGCGGGCAGATGAAGGTATGGTGCAGCCAGTTGTACATTTTACAATTCGTTCTGACCGACATTGCACCAGCTCTTTACACCTATGTACTTAGTGGTTTGCCGGAAACCTCAAAATTAGTGGCGTTTGGTAATTTAGAGCATCAGTATACCCTTATTCCAATATGCATAGCTAATTGATTCGCATTGTGATGAGGGCAAGAGCTCCTTACTATAGATCACACGTGCATCTCGACAACTGCGCTCTGATTATCAGCAACATGTCCTCCAAGCTTGTTGGCCTCTTGCCTGCAAACCCACAAACTACCCGAGGCGTACCGACAAAGCTAAGCGCTTCAAAGGGTAAGATTGTCTATGCTATTGGAAGAACAATCATTGTACGTCGCGTAATCCGTGACTCGGATTAAGTTCCCTGAGCTGATATCCATACCGGCAGATACGCGATCCCAAGGCAGGTTTCCTCACCCCAAGCAACCCGGTTGCAGCTGATCCCGGATCCATCCACGATGCTTGATAGAACGCGACGACTGCGGTAGCATATTCAGAACACGCACATCCGACGACAGTAGCCCGTATCTCTCCATCAGGGTACTACTGCGCGTCCGCTGATTCATCCGGAACTGGTGTGCCTTAACTGGCCAACTTTTGTACGACGGGCTAATATTGATGACAGTGCGCATTTGGGACACGGTTGGCCAAGACAATGTGCTCAAGGGAGAGTACAAGGTTATATCCGGACCGATGTGCGTCGATCTCTACGTGCTCGCTTGACAGTAGGACTTCATCTGTTTTCTACCTCAGTAACGACCTTGCGTGGGATGGTGAAAGCAAGCGTATAATTGCTGTTGGAAATGCGCGGGAAAAGTGAGCATGTCGTCGATGAAGCACGACTTCTTCATGAACTTCTTGGTTCAGATTTGGGATCAGCTTTCTTGATGGAAACCGGATCGTCAGTAGGGGAGATTATCGGCCACAGCAAAGCGAGTAAACGCTCATCTTCCTCATATCTGCAGTTAATTAATTACCGCAACGCTAGCCCATCAATGCAGTATCCATCCGGCCAGATAGGCCTTTCAGAGCAGCAACAGGCGGAGACGATGGGCAGGTTCTGTTTTTCCATGGTGAGGAGTGAGTTATAGAAAAGCTTCTACATCGCTCAATGAAAATGTAGGAGTGCCATACAAGTACGAGAAGGTTAGATTATTACTTGGATTACTTGTCTTGCGCACACGCTCGACACCTTTTCACCCTACAGACCATCAAGTCACATACTAAATTTGTACAAGACGTGCGATATGCGCCCTCGGGCAATGTTTTCGCTAGCGTTGGGTCCGATTCGAAGATTTTCCTGTATGATGGAAAGACGGGTGATGTTCTGCAAGAAGTTCACAGACAGTCCGCATAAAGGAAGCATTGTAAGTTGTACTCGAGGGCGAGGACAAAGCTCAGTAAACCTTGAAAGATGGCATGCACATGGAGTCTTGACAGCAGATCTCTTGTTACTTCCTCTGCAGACTGTTCAATCAAACTTTGTATGTATATTATTCAGAGTCGTGCATATTCTGTGAGATCTTATGCACATCAAAGGGGACGTGGAGACTCATAAACACGTCACTTCCTGGTCTCTTGGGACTGGTGTCGATGATCAGCAAGTTGGGAATGTATGGAACGAAGAAAATGAGTTCATTTCTTTGTCACTCAGCGGGAACCTCAACGCCTTTGACCCAAGGACAGGCGACAAACCGGTCCGCGTGCTCGTGGTGTGTTCCTTCTTCGAACGTTTTCATATGCGACTGTAGCAGCTTTCCTGTACAGGCGCCTCAGAAAGCTATCACAGCAGCTTCGCCGATCAGTTCTGACACGTTCATCGGTAGGATGTGCTGATGGGCGTGTGTTCTCATTCGATACAGAGACAAAATATCTAGAGGGACAGGGGCACAGCAACCTCGTAGCTGGTATCACAGCATCCACCGAGACTGATACGATCTATAGTGTCGGCTACGACGATTATGTGCGGGAGATTGACAGTGGCAGGAAGTGTTTCTCGTAAGTGATCATACACGGAGAAGGAACCATAACAGTCAATGATCGTTGTGATTCAAGGCAAGCAGCGACGAAACTGAACTCACAGCCAAAATCTGTTGCTATCACAGGCGATAATACAGTGTTTGTGATCGAGCAGAATGGTATTGAAGCATTCAGGTCGAACCAGAGAGTGCACGAAGAGAAGACGCCGTATACACCCACAGCCATATCAGCGTCGAGAGCGCTGCTAGCCGTCGGCGACGTACGTTTGAATAACTGGGCAGTGTGTGATCATCACGCTAAGTGTTGCAAAGAATCACAAGGTCCGGTTATACGATTGGGACGGCAAGGGCGTTCAGAGTGGCGGGGACGCTGGAAGGCAATAACGGCACTGTCTCGGCACTTGCGTTTTCTCCAGATGGGAAACTAATCGCCTCGGGTGATGTGAGTGCCGCTCGGCCGACAAAGTGATGAGTACTAACCCTTCTCACCTCCAAGTCAAACGGACGTATCGTACTATTTGATGCCGTCGAGAAGAAGGTGCGTGCAAGGGTTATGATGCCCGTTTGTGCTTTTGCTAATGGTGCATCAGGTTGTGACGACGCGTTGGTCGTTCCACTCTGCCCGCATCAACTCGTTTGCATGGACGGCGGATTCTCGGCACTGCGCATCTGGATCCTTGGACACGCACATCTGCGTATTCAGCGTCGCGAAGCCGATGAAGACTGTTCCCGTTAAAAGCGTGGGACCAGGTGGTGTCAATGTTGTCCTTTGGCTCGGTGAGACAACTGGAAAGACTGCCAAGCTTACTAGTGCGGGAGCAGATGGTTGTGTTAGGACTTGGGAAATTACTTTCCATGTATGATGATTGTAAATATGATACAGAATGATATTCCTTCTGTGGTCTGAATCAATGAGGATCTGAAGGAGCCATGAGAATCAAAAAAAAAAAAAAAAACATACAAGAGCATGATGTTATAGCAACCCCAAAGAGTGCAATGGTTCCAAAGATTGTAAGGCAGCATCTGGTGCCGAGTCACCACGGAATCCCCTAGTAAAAGGCGAGGGGATTGTCTTATTGTTGACTCGGCTGCTGCCAATATAATAATGGACTCCTTCGCATGACGCAAACAGGGTTTTGTATTTTGTTCAGTTGGCGGGCAGAGTTCCCACACTAAGAAAGCGGAATTTGGGCTGTGTGACATATCACCTGCAACAAGGTATCAACTGGTGTATATTCTTAAAAGGCTCGTTCTACGTCAATGATACCACCTGGCGTCACGACCAAATCCATCTTCCAATCTGTCTCTCCTGTTGGGATTCGCCCGGCTTCGAGCAGCTGCTCTCCAAGTGCGAGGCCCACTGTCTCATTCACGTCAGCTGCGAACTGGGATCTTACGTTGTGAATGGCGCACCTAGCAAGGGACGCGGACGCCCGCTAGAGACATACCTTTGGATGAATCGGTCATAGAACCCTTTGCCGTGTCCGAGACGAGACAGGCTGAGGTCGAACGCGAGGCCTGTCAGATCGGGTCGCATGAGCGCCTCGTATCACGGGCAGCGAGCATACCAGGGAGCAATATCAAATCCAACGACTCGCAGCTGGCGTCCAAAGCTTTATTCGATTACGTAGTATTTCTCAATTATTGGCGCAAGCAATTGGGTGGGGTACACGCACCATTTGTCCGCTTCTTCCCCCTTCCATCCTATGCCTGGTTCTTTGATATCCCACATTCCACTGGGTAACGATGATAGGTCATCCTCGTCATACAATCTCACAAAGTACCATTTGACCATCCATCGACTCGATCTTTGGCACAAATAGTATTTTATCTTGAGGACATGTATAAAGCCCACACTAGCAACTAGACAGAGGTTGCTCACCAGACTTTAAGATGGACGATATTAGGGAATCAGTTTTCAGCTCTCCTGTCGGCATGCTCAGATAGCAGCTCAGCGTTCTAGAACGGCCGAAAAAAGAGGATGAGATAACATGCGCTGCTACAGCTCGTGCTGTGCGATGGATTCTTAGTTGGTGTATGAAACGTACTCGAAAACACTGACATTGTTCATCTATGGATGAGGAAGGAAGCGGACGGAGGGTTGCTCTGATCGCCTTGCGGAGAGCAGCTTTCTGAGCCCTTAACGTCGCTGGGAGAGTTGTCATACGAAATTCACAATCTAAAAGTATCACCAAACACACTCTTTACTATATGGTACAGCTAAGTAGATATAACGCGAAAGGAAAAATCAATTCATCAACATAGCACTCAAGACATCTCAATGTCTTCTTGGGTGGTCATCGCCTGCATCGTCGACGCGTTGGCAGGTTCGGAGTCACCCATAAAAGCGTCAAGTTCCTTGTCCAACTCTGCTGCAGTCTTGTTCTTCTTTGATTCCCTTCTTGGCTTGGGTCCCCGAACCCTCGAATGGATGGGGCCAGCGCCTTTTCTGCACAGGAGAATAGTTGAGGCGGACTTGAACAAGATGGGAAAATACTTACGGAGCGTCTGGAGCTTTGATGGTAGCATCATCACGGCTCAACCTATCTAACAACGGAGGTTTTTGAATTCTATTGAGGAGCGACTGCGGGGCGCTTGTCGAACGTTTTGCTAGCCGAGGAGGTGCAGTATCATAGGCAATGGACATTGGTTGCCCTGGCAGATCGATTAATAACCCCTTCATGGGCCAACGTGACCAAACGGTCTAAAAAAACGCAGCATTACCCTTGGCCAGGATACCATCAAATTGTTTCTTCGCCCTCGTAGCCTCGGCAGCCGTTTCGAACGAGATAATCGCCGTTCCAGAAGAGCGGCCACTGCGATCGTACTTTTTTACGAGTACAAAACACGGGTTAACAGGAGTCGACAGTTGACATTGGTTCTCTTTCATGTGAAGCTCGGGTGGGTCGTACCCTAATTAATGGCTCACGAACGAGCGTTCCTATCTGGCCAAATATGGCCTGTGGCGAAATAGTGCAGGTCAGGGAATGTGGGGCATGAGAATTGATCGAAACATACCGCCAAATCCTTTGGGGTAATTTCGTAGTGCAGATTCGAGACGACAATTCTAGTGTTGACTGCGGCAGGTGCAACTGGTTTTGATGCTCCGCCTGCGGGACCTGGTAGGAGCTTTGTCGTGGTGCCATTTGCCGTCTGCACCGCGTGTTGCAGGACGCTGTGATAGACACAGGTAAATTTTTTAGTGTCGAACCTTTACGACAAGGAGACCAACGAGGTATGGCTTTCTGGTACTTCGCTCAGAGCGGAATGCGGCCATTAAGAGATGAGCAGACGAAGAAAAGAGGGACTTGGTGGATACAATGTGAAAGGGTGCGGCGGCGTTACGTGATACAGGTGCGGAGACCAAATTTGAAGCGGCGACAGAAGATAAATCGATTACTATATTTGGATATACTACGAGTCTAGAAAGGCAATTTCGGGGCCTTTGCGGTCCGTGGCGGCCTGAGAGGATGTGGCCTCCTCCGCTTGTGGAACTGAAATCCATGTCAATGCAGGCTCCGCCAAGTGCGCAAGGTGCACGTACGTTCTTGTAATTATGCACGCGGCGGTCCATGTCGCGGAGCAGAATGCGTCTGTGAGTCTCCCGCTTGGCCTTGACACGCTCCCATTTGTGTCCCTTGAACATGCGCTTCTTGCCTGCGTAAAGACGTGTACCCAGAACCACTTTGTGATCGCGCGACCCTTCCCATTCAATCTGCACGGCCCACATCTCCTGCGAGGCGCTATTGTTTTCCAGCGTCTCCGCGGCACCAGTCTCCGTCTCCATCGCCGTGGATGCCTCGTCGACTCGGGACGCGCCCGCAGGACTCTTCGGACCGGGTGGGAGAAGATGAAGCAATCCAGCTGCTTTCGCCTTCTTCACGAGGTCCGCCTGCCTTCGGAGCGAGTATTTTGGCTCGATCCATCTTCCTGTTTTCGGGTTTTTCCTTGCCACGAAGGGGTTGGGGAGTCTAAGGGTGGTGGACAGACTATTATCCTGCAGCGGACCGAAGCGGAGAATATGCCTCTGCAAACCCTTGAACTCATGCAGACGGAACTTTTTGAGGGCCTGGATAGCGGCGGTGGACATGGTGAGACTGTCTGGCGAGTCTCCAGGTGATCTGAGACGGTTGTTTGGCTTTCGCCTTGATCTCAAACATCCTTGTGGCGTTCCTCTCTGGAAAGATATATAACGGTGACCCAGAATGACGTCTCCCATTTTCAATCATGGCCACTCTCACCAACCACCTGCTCTCCTTGTCCACAACTACGCCCTACTCGGCAGCGATCGCCCACCCCTTCCTCGAATCTGCTGCTAAAGGGACACTCGATCCTGCTCTACTTGCTTTATGGCTCTCGCAGGATCGCATCTATGCTATGCATGCCTACCCACGTTTTATCGGCGCCCTTATTGCCAATATCAGGTTTTGTTCGACTCACGGCGTCTCCTCTCGCGAAGAACTCATAAACCAGCGGATTCTTAACATGCTCGCTTTTGCTTTGCAATGTGTCATGAAGGAAGCCGAGTTTTTCAAAGAAACAGCTCGGAAGTGCAATCTACCTCTGGACGGCTGGAGAGAAAGAAAGGGCACTAGAGATTACACGGCAGAAATGTGCCGCACTGCCATAGGTATGGGCATCGAGGAAGGTCTAGTTTTCCTTTGGGCTATGGAGAAGGCAAGCATGTTTTAGGCTCGTATAGCCAGTTGCTAAATCTCTATTCGAAAAGGTCTACTTTGACGCGTGGACCAACGTCCGTAAGGGATTAGCTTCCGTCAAAGAGACAAACGCGTCCAAGCAATGCGTCGCTCCATTCGCCGAAAACTGGAGCACACCTCAATTTGCCAAGTTCGTCGACGATCTCGCGAGCCTTGTCGATGATTTGGGTATCAAGCATGGATCGCAGGCTTGGGCCAATGCCGAGCATATTTGGAACAGAGTTGTGGAACTGGAAGCAGATTTCTGGCCTAATGCCGGAGAGGAGAAGAAACAGCGAATTTCTTGAATGTTCGCGCCTTTGGCGGTAAGTTCATTCGAAATGTCTGTTTCCGGGACTTAATGTCGCCAAGAATACTGTCTTTCTGCCTGTTGTATTAACAAGGAATGATTGCATGTACTCTGTATGAGTGATTCGACTAAAAGCATTCTACTTTCCCTTGAGTTGCTGCGTTGTAACTTGTCTTTCACAGCTGCGATCTTGAGCGATGAAATTACTGGACGAGCAGCCCGCTTTCTCCATCGTCTTCCACGATACACCGGAACTCATTCAAGGGAAATGACAATTACGGATAAGTCACATTGCACACGAGATTCTAGCGAGCGTGTAGGTAGCGGCTAAACTAGCAGAGTTCGAATAGAGAAGACGATAACAACGGCTGGGTACGGGAGACGCCATCATCTAACTTGCAACGGCTAGAGGTTTACGTTGATCGGAGTGCAAGCAACGGTGATAAGACCGGACTACAAATGCATGCGTGAGTATTTTAATTTAATATTCGATCATCAAGCATTACTCACGAAGGTATTGCCGTCGCAGCAAGCCGGTTGAGCGTTGCTAGATTGAGAGGCAATAGTGAGCACCGGGTCGAGACGGAATAACCATTCCAAGCCTCACCAGCTGTTGCCTCCAGCGCCAAGCACACTGAGCGGGGTACAATTCACTGCAGTCCATACGTTTAATCGAGTGTACCGTTGAAAAAGCGGGTACTGCTCACAGCCTACTTGTCCCGTAAGGGAACCCAGAGGAACTCCAAGAAGTCCGAGGAGAGTTTGTATCTCCCGACTATCAGACTGTTATACCCTAGCTTCAGAAATCCATCCGGTCATAAACCGAGGGATGCTTACGCTCTGAACACTGTTGCAGCAGTGGATGGAACCGGTGTTGCACTGGCTAATGGACGTGCCTCCATAGCCGCCTCCGCGAGGAACAGCAGTGGCGGCGGCAAGGAGAGGAACAGCGAGAAGGAGAACAGATGCGCGAGCAAACATGTTTAGCGACGAGTATGCAAGACTCAAGCTATTGGAATGGGGCTTCAGACCTGCCCGAGCATGTCCTTTTATGCGACGCCAGCCTTCTGATGAAACCCACGAATGGCAGTCCCAAGAACTGCACGTTGACATTCGTCAATACACAGCGGCAGTTACTCGCCTTGTTGCGCGATGCCATGATCAAAGATCCAGAGCCTGACAGACAGCGTGAGCTGGTGTTGTGTCGTCTTACTCCAACGTCGTCGGATCTTGCGAAGTGTCGTGCTTCTTGCTGCCATTTGGAATGTAAAAAGGGATTTTTGTGCCGTACTAATATCCTGCTGCGATTTCAAATTGGCATACATACCGCCGTCTAGAGCAAAAAAAAACTGCTTGTATATGAGCTAGAACCTGATGGCGTTCGCATTATCGTGTCACTTAGCGCAATGGCCGAGCGAGGGACTAGATTCTTCACAGCATTTGGCCTTGCCGAGCCGCCGATTTGGAAATAATGCCTACAGGAGAGCCACAATCCAAAAAGTCAACAGCCTTGAAGCGCTTCTTTTTTCACTCGCCTGTAAACAACACAATTTGAATTACAGATCTGTACTCCTAATCTGACATGTCCGATGGACGCTTCAAATCCGGTTGAATAAACGCGACCGCATATGGCTCCAAAAGGTATGCACACCGCCTATTCGACATCGTCGCCTCGGACTTCTGCCAACGAGCAATGGATCGTAGTTAAGGCGGTAGAACCTCGTCCAACATGGCCGGAGCGTCCTGGAAGGAATCGAGTACATGGTTCTAGTTTGTGGTCTCGTCGCCGAGAAGAGACTTTGCCTCCCCGTGTGAGTACGCGAAAATTGGCCCCCGCCAAGGAGGAACTTGAAGCACGAGTGTTGGTATTCGAACCGCACCATGTATATGGAGTCGTTTATTCGAAAGCAGGGCCATGTGCCAAGGGTTGAGGGCATCTGCATCAGTTTCAACAACTTCTCTTCAAATCGTCGGATTCAAAACGGTAAGACGGAGATTTCCGTGGAAGCTAGATTCAATACAACGGCGGTGGCAATTATCTTGTGACGGCGGATCCGCGTTGTACTCATGCACAAGTCGGTCATAATTCAGTGACTGCCAATTGACGTAGCCGCCGTTGTCTTTCCCAGCTCCAAAAAGATCTGTCACAGATCATTGCAGTCCGGTTTTTCTCGTGCACGGAGAGATGAACGAAGACTACTTGAAGCTCTCCATGTGGCCGTCCTAGTGGCGGATGCAAAAATTTTGCATTACGTTACAGGTGCGTTCTGTCCGTCGACCGCCGTATCATAGATGCAGCTGCAAACTAAACTGTTCTCGGATATGCGGAGCATTCGGAAGATAAGGCGTGTCACTTGGGAAAAAGACGCTGTTGGAAATAATCCATGGAATCAATACTAGTTTTTTGCCCACGGTTCACGCCTCTTGCGCCATCGTGGTACAGCCCTTTCATGCTTCCGTATCAGGGCGAAGCTATCGCCGTTCTGTGCGCGCCCAAACGAATGGAAGAAGTGGCGCATCTGCTTCAAGAAAGTTGATCAATACGTATCGGTCAGTCCACCGTACCTTAGGCCATCCGTTAGGCGTCAGGCGCCCAGGGGGACCATTTCGCGCATTACCTCTCCTGACTCTGTCCGATGCACTGTAGCAGGTGACTCGGAATGACGCGAGGTTTTTGATCAAATCGTACCAGATTTCATTGACAGTTAACATCGCTACCGTGTAAAGGGTGTAGTTTTTCTCGCTCGCGACTTGTAGAACAGCTAGGGATGTCGTTGACGGCCCTGTCCAGCTACTCGTCGCTAGCATTGAGATGTTATTCCATTCTGCCAGAGGCGCCTGAGAGTGAAGGTGGCGAGCCGGGGATAGTCCGAATAACGAAATACACCGACTGCGGCGGACGAGCAATGGCGGCACAATCTGCCTTTCCAACGATGCAGGGCGGTAACAGCTGGAGCGATTGCCGATGGCATGTGCAAGGTAGTCACGCGGGCTGGGAGCCGCATAATTTCAAATGCTGTGTGTAATGGACGCCAGTTTGCATATTGATTCATGCGAGCTAGCAGTACAATGACTAGCTAATGTAATGGCGAGCGTAGGTATAAGGAGTCTATAAAGAGCGATCGTCGCGAAGCCCTGTGAAAAACCAATGATGTAGGAGTACATTTACTTGATGTTTACTCGACGGTGACCGATTTGGCCCTGCAAGAAGAGTGAGTAAAATATTTTCTAGGGGAGAAATAGACATACAAGTTGCGCGGGAAATCAACGTCACAACCATTCTTGACCGCCAGATGATAGCTGAGGATTTGAAGGGGTATTACGTTCAACAGTCCCTGAAGACAATCGACAGTCTTCGGGACACGAACGGTTTTCACGCCAGCGGGTATGCTTTCATCACCTTCGTTACAAAAGACAATGGGCTGCGCCTTGCGGGCGGTAATCTGGGCAAACGCCGATTGAACCTTGGGGTAGAGAGAGTCTTGGGTCATGATGATGATGACGGGCATATTTTCATCGATCAGAGCGAGAGGGCCATGCTTGAGTTCGCCAGCCAAAATTCCTAAATCTCCATGAGCCAAATAAAACGACAAGTCTTACATTACGTACCCTCGGAATGCATATAACTGATTTCCTTAATTTTCAGAGCACCCTCAAGGCATGTTGCATATTGGTAACCTCTACCCATGATAAGCAAGCTCTTATTGTTAGCGGTGGCGGCTGCGAGTTGCTCCAAAGATGTATCTTGCTTGAGTACCTGCTTAATCAACACAGGTAAAGCGTGGAGTCCATCAATGATTTGGTTGCGACGTTCGGTGAAGGAGATACGATCTTCAGACAATTGCAATGCTATCATCAAAAGAGCGACATATTGGGAGGTATAAGCCTTGGGCTTGGATGAGCATGCTTAACTTGCAAAAAAAAAAATACTAACCTTCGTGGAGGCAACACCGACTTCAGGCCCAGCATTGATATGGACACCGCAGTGAGTCTCTCTGGAGATTGTTGAACCAACGGTGTTCACGACACCAACACACAGAGCGCCTCTCTCCATGGCGTAACGCAAAGCCATGATAGTGTCTGCGGTCTCGCCACTTTGACTAACAAATATGCAAACATCATCTCGGAATATTGGGGTCTTGCGGTCGAGGAAATCGCTCGCAAGCTCGACGCTGACGGGTATTTCAGTCAATTCTTCAAAGATTGCGCGGGTAGCAATGCAAGAGTGGTAACTGGTGCCACACGCGATAAACACGATTCTCCTTCCACGGCGAATGATGTGGAGGTATGCCCTCAACCCACCAAGCGTGATCTTGTTCGCATCAAAGTTTACTCGGCCACGCATAGTGTTGACAACCGACTCGGGTTGCTCGTAAATCTCCTTTTGCATGAAGGTATCGAATTTGCCCTTCATTATAGCCGCAATCTCCAATTCAAGGGTTTCGATGGTTCGGGTTGTGGCTGCTTGACCGGGAGATTGGGAGCCTTCCTCCGTACGTCGTAGACGGTGGATGTGGAGCTCGCCGTCGGAGATATGGGCAATGTCATCGTCTTCCAAATAGAGGACGCGTTTGGTATGTTCTACGATAGCAGCCGCATCCGATGCAATAAAGAACTCGATAGGTTGCGGGAGACCGTCTTCTGACATAAAAGCACGGGATTGGGTTCGCATAACTTTTGGGTTCACGGTGGGTGGTGCGAGGAGTCCGGTAGGTGACTTGGGCTGTACTAAAGGAACATCAGTGGTGGCTCATAGTAAGCACCCAATATCGCATACGGGTATTTAAACCATCCACTCTTTCATCTTGACCAGAGAATTCGACATCTACGAAGTCTACCTTGAGCTTCTTGTCCGTCTTTACACCGACCAACAGAGGAGAACCGCGACGAGTAGTGATAACCTCGTTGGGGAAATGAATGGACTTGAAAACAAATGCAAAGGAACCTTCCAGCTCCTTAAGGACAGCCTTTACAAGATCTGAGAAGGTCAATCGCTTGTTACCACCATGCGAATCATAGATGTATTTTGCTAGGACTGCAACGGCTTCCGTATCAGTTTCAGTCTCAAACTTGTAGCCTCGCTTCTGGAGGACAGTCCTGAGTTCGGCGCTGTTGGTAACAATTCCATTGTGGACGACGCATATTTCGCCTTTGGGATCGGAACGAACAGGGTGGCAGTTTATTTCAGAAGGTGGACCGTGAGTAGCCCACCTCGTGTGTGCAATCGACACTTGGGCAATAGTCGTTTTATCAAAGTTGACATTAGACTCGGCGATTTTCTTGCGTAAACCAGCGACCTTGCCGACCTCCTTGAAGAAGATCACGCTACCCGGTTTATCGCCGTCAACACAAAGCCCAGCGGAATCATAACCACGGTACTCTTGGCGAGCGAGACCGGCACAGAGGACTTCCAAAACTTCTTGACGACGCTGCGAAATCAAATGTCAATTACTGATCACTTAAGCAAAACAGGGTGCGTTGCAGCGGCATGGAAGATCGCTAGCGATGGTCACTGACGACATACCTTCTCTTTAAGATAGCTGCAATATCCAAAGATGCCACACATAATGATCACGGACGAAATATAAGACAACTAGAGCAGCAAGTAAGTCCGAAAAAAAGCCGACGGCGATGAACCCACCGATGAGTTGGAACGAGGGCTAAGGGTCAAGGAAAGTGGGTGGGCTGCAGAGCTTTAAAGCAGCAGCAAAGGTATGCGATCGGCAAGCAGGTGCAAACAATCGATATCCGAGTCACGGCCATCTGGAAACCGTGCGTGTGCATAGCCCATTGCCCTGCCAGCTGTATCGCATGGCATTTATGACGTCCACTGCACTGTGCCTTTGGCCACGTCTCGTCAGAAGTCCGTTGTCACTGGGTGTTTTAACCGAGGTAGCGCAGGTGGTCCGATTGCGGCCATGGTTGGCCGCACGATGACCCTGGTGTCTTGCTAATTCCAGGTCTCGGAACGGGGAGATGTAGTAGTAGTACCGGGATATATGTACATACACTGCGCGCAGTTAAGGTAGATAGATATCACTACACAGACTTCCACGAATTCCATGGTATCCGCGCACCCTCAGCGGCATATGCTAAGTTTAGTATAGTATGTAGCATGCTTATGCCCACAACCATCTGCAGTGTGCACCTGCTGCACTGGTGCCTCAGCGCTAGCGCTTAAGGATACAGCCGCGAATACTTCGGAGCTGGTGGGCATTGACAGAGGCAATGCCGGGAAAACAGTGCCTGCGAATAACTCATGTGAAAATTGTTCGCCTCCCTGCTCAGGGATGCGCCGCCTGGAGCGGAGATAAGAGCTGACGGCTATCCCCGCATTATGAATATCTTTCATAAAACGCCAGTTTTAGTGTCATCCTGTCACCAAAGCCGGCTATTTACACTAGGAAATGCTCATAGCATTCCGGTACTACAAGTTAGAGCTGCATTAAGTTGGCAAATATCGGTATGTTGTAATGCTTTTTCCCGTTCTGATGTGACCCCTTGGCTACGAACATAATGATCGGCCTAGCTATTTACAGGTGCTGTGGAGCCTTTTCAAAGTACACCTCGGCCCTAGTGCAATGGAACGTTGGCTAAACTTTTTATTTATTTAACAACACATCTTCCATTGCGACTCCATTTTACCTTCCTTGACATAGACTCTGCGGGAGATATTCGAGCGTTTAAAGCTGATCTTCCGCCATGGTCAACGGGCCCTTACATTCTTTAATATTTCCCCGCTCTTTTACTGCCCACCCTATCACCGCAAGGGCCTATCAGATGCCCAACTGGAAAGCACCTGGGGAAGTTGCGAAGGAGTCGGAGATTTACACGAAGCTCATGCACGCGCTTCTGGGACTCTATGCGTGAGTATATTGACGGCGGTGTTTTTTGGTGTCTAACTTGGGCATAGCTTCGAGTGGTTTATGTCGCTTGACTTTGAATGGGAATTCATAACTAGGAAGAAAAAATTTCGCTGGCCAATGGTGATATACCCTGTGGTGACTGATTTCGGGTGTGCTAAGAGCCCTGTTCTAGATTTTCTACTTTGCCAACAGATACTTGCTGTTATTTACATTAATTGGAGTGTGAGCCCCGTCCTATTCTCGTATTCGTACGAGTGCTGAAACATCGGTCATAGTGCTATTGCGCTGGATAGCTATGTGTAAGTCATCGTCATGACTTTCCGTAAATCACACGGGCTCATTTATTAGCGAGATTGATTGTCAAGCCCTGTATACCTTTAACCAGGTAAGTTTGTCAGATAGTTCTATTTCCTTTTTCGAATAAGCAATTATATAGCTGGCAGGAGATGCGGCCGTAGGCTTGGCCAGTATTAACTTGTCAATTCGGACGTAAGTTCAGACACGTAGAGCTACTTCAATCTTGACGTTCTCTTAGGATAGCTGTTTGGGCGCAAAACCGATATATCGTCACTTTGTTGATCCTCGTTATTCTCGGACACTGGACTTTGATTTTCCAAGGTGAGCCAAGTGTAAATTGCGGGATTCATCTCTAACAACACCAGGTATCACGTTACAGGCGCAATGGGTTGAAGGCTCCGGTTGCGTCATCACGAATACGAACAACACCATATTAGCAGCTATTTTCATATACTCGATGGTTTTCGACCTGTTGGTAATCGCCTTGAACGCATACAGGCTGCTTGGAATCAATTCTGCGACTCCGCGTGTTATGGGCACCAGTCGCCTCGGCAAATTGATCTTTGCTGATGGTCTCATTTACTTCTTTATTGCGTACGTAGCTCGTTTGCTCCTTTTCGCCTGATATTCACATCAATATTGCCATAGATTCTTCGTCAATTTGACTGCCACAATATTTTTATTGTTGAAATTAAATCCAATCATGAGCGTCATTTTTAATGTACCGGCCGCTGTCCTTTCTACGGTACGTTGTTCTGTCACTCATCACGCGATGGTTGTTGAACATCAAAATAGATCGTAGCGTGTCGTGTGGTACGGAGGTTGACCAAGTTCACGAATCTAGGACCGGAAATTTAGTAAGTGGGATCGCTTCTTGAGTTAGCCGATGCTCATTGATCATCAGTACGTCTCATTCCTCGCATCCTGGATGGTCAAAACGAGGCGCAGGGTTAAACACGCTTGGAACAAGGAACCTACCAATGACAACAGGTGTCCATGTACAGGTCAGATCCGTCTTAAATGCTCCCGAGGAATACCATACCAACGGTTGGTATAGATGGAAACGTATACAAGATCGGAGGATCCCATGGAACATGACGCGGATTCCAACGATTTCGACACCAAAGAGAAGGCCCAACCAACACTACGCGGTGACTATAGCGTAGATGTCGAAGATGTCGAGGCGAAAGGTGCCGCCTTGTGATTTTGATAGCGCTAAGGTTATTTGTTTCTCGAGTCCAAGTTTGGGTTTGTTGGAATTTCAACAATGGAAGGCAAAAATACATCATCAAAGAGCGGCTGGATCGTTTATTAGAAAAACATTATTCGTCAATGCATTTGTCTGATAGTAAATATAGCGTACATTTTCTGCGTAGGTAACATGGAATATGATACCCGTATGATTCCATCTGGTTGCTGTCGCTATTTCCTGATTTCTCACTATGGAACCAGGCCTGCTGTAGCATAAGAATTTTACCGGCTTGCATTAGGTTGCTGGGTAGAGTTAGGCTACCCATAGAACGTACTACGACTTACGTTCAAGAAAACTTATATATGCGCTGGAGTCAAAACTCTACTTTAGTAGTAGCAGGATGCAGGGAGGATAATCTTCTCTTGAGGATGTCCACAAATGATTCATTCTGTCGCTGCGATGTGCAAACCGGAACCAATGGCAGGTCAGAAAATGTTACATCTCTGCACACGGTGTAATCAGAAACGGTAGCGAGACGGCACAACTGTTGCAATATCCGTGGAAGGGCGAAGCTGAGGCAATCATTGATTAGGTTGACAGTGGCTAGTATGTATACTACGTTGCTCTCGGTAATATGTCCATCAAACACGGGATAGCAACCGATGGCGGTAAAGTTGTACGAGTTTACGCTCACAAACCTCACAGAAAGGAAGGTCAGCTGTGAGCAAATGTACCCTACGGCGGCATTTCCCGCGGTCTGTATGGTCGATGACCAAAGGGTGACTGTGACGTAATTGCTCAATAGTTGTGGCTTCGCGGGCTCATAACCAAAGTCGTTAAAATCGCGCGGTGACGATGTCTTGGCTATAAACGTTCTTTACACCCCCCACCACTTTGTCGCTCGTTTTTCTCCATAGAGATGGTCGATTGGAACTCTCCCCAAGAACTCCTAAAAGAGTCGAGTGGGTTATATGCGTCCTCTTCATCCGTAGTTTATGAACCTCGTCGTAGAAATTTTCGAGCGCTTCATGCATTCTATCCTCGGTTTATATATGCACGTATTGGTACCGTCCATCTGTTCAGCGTGCTGATGAGTTCTTAGGTGGGAGTGGTTTACATCGTTGGGGTTTGACTGGGAGTTCGTTTCAGGCCAGAGAAAGGCAAAATGGCCAATGGTATGTAGCGCTGACACAGTTAATGCCTTGCCAAATCCTGTCGCAGACGTTTTATTTCTTGAATCGCTATTCCCTGCTGCTAGCCCTTATCGGAATGTGAGTTATCTTCATTCCACAGAGAAGGAGAGTCTGACCTCCGCATACACCAGAGCAACTGCACTTAATGTAACTTCGTAAGCTCGTAGGATTGCATCCGGTACCTCCACTAAGCTGTTCCATCAGTGAGATCAATTGTCAGGCGCTGTATACCTTCAATCAGGTTTGCGGTTCCGCTTTATTCCAGAACCCGCTGATAGCAAGTTTTATCGTAGGTCGCGGGTAATTTTGCTATCGGAACGGCTAGTATAAACTTGGCTCTCAGAACGTCCGTCAATTATGATGATCATCGTAAATCACCTGATTTTTCCATGTAGCATGGCCATCTGGTCTCGAAAATGGTACATCGTTATACCTTTAACGGCTGTGATCCTGGGACATTGGTCACTCCTGTTACAAGGCATGTCATTGGAGAGTAGCAGCCTTGACAAGACTAACTACCTCAAAGGCATACAATTGAGTGCGATTTATGATGCTCAGTTGCAGCAGTGCTCTATCACCAAAACCAATAACAAGCTTCTTGCTGCGACTTTCATTTATACCATGTTGTTTGATTTCCTTACCTTGATCCTTACGGGCGTGAAGCTCCTCTCAGGAGAAGGGCGTTCGCGCCTCGTCGGTCTCATATTCAATGATGGCTTGATATATTTCGTGATTGCGTTAGTATCCAGGTTTTTGCTTTCGTTGCGCGTTCTGAATGAAGTTAGATTCCTCGCCAATCTGGTTGCAACGGTGCTTACAACGGAATCGAATCTTGCATTGCAGTTCTAACACTAGCACAGACTTTTATGTTGTTGGATCTCAATCCCATCATGTCGGTCATTGCCAATGTTCCAGCCGCAACCGCATCGACTGTATGGTCCTTTTAATCGCCTTCCGAAGCCCATTGATGGTCGTATAGATTGTAGCCTGTCGAGCCGTTCGAAGGTTGTCCAATTTCGCTACCCATACCGCCGAAGTGTATCCGTATGTAGCCCAATGTCTCTAGCAGATTTCCTCCTTGATGCAGATCCTCCAGGTCCACCGCCCAAGGAACAGCGTTTGCATTTCGACAGAGAATAGCCGCGAAGGTTACTGCTTCACAGGTTGCAGATGGTGTCCATGTTCAGGTACGATCGAACATCACCTTCTTGCTGAGTGTTATTGATGCTCGGTAGATGGAGACGTTTGAGAGCCCTAACACAGGATACGATGCGGTAGGCAATGTCAAAACCGATGCATATGATCCAGAAGCTCAGAAGACTTCCGACGAATTCAAACGCCCTCCTTACTGAGCTGGGCAACGGACGAAGTTGATTTATAGCAAAATATTTGTTCTGGATAAAAGAATTCAAGTCGCCTACTGTTCATTCTTTTTTTGAAATTAAACTTGGATTGGAATGGTCGATTCGGATGAAACTAGTTGATGAAACTAGTTAATTTTGGTATTGCAATGGTGTTGAACGTGCACCCCTGAGGAGCTGGGGGAGGCAGGGCGTGGAGCACCGCGGAAACGGCGTTTCGTGACAAAGTGAACGTGCATGTCAACTCCGAGAAACTCATCGCCACCTCAGTGTTACCTTCGGTACGGCTTCATCATTGCAGCTGCCAGCAGTTAGTGGTGTCTTGCTGCTCTCTCGTTGCCACTTGTTGGATACACGGCTGAACCGAGAGGGGTATGTGAATGAGGTGCAGCGATGGAAGGGGTACCATTATTCCCGGGGCTAGAGTATAGAGCAAGTCCGATATTTTGCTGACCGAATTCTTTATCGCGCTATTGCCGTTGTCAGGTAACTTTCCTGTCCAAAAATGCATCAATGTAAGTTCTCAAGCTTGGGCTGCTTGTATATTGAGCGGCCTACTCTCCGACCTGCTATCGCTCAGCTACCATGTTGAATATAGACATCAATTCCTTAAATAACACGTATGCCAGAAGATAGAACTATCCTAGTTTACAACTTGCTAAGTACCACTTGCTTCAAGCTACTCGCGCTACTCATATATTGAACCCACTCCAGCAGCGCATTCGCCAACTGTTTCACCTCCTCTTCGGTATTCCCAGCATGGATGCAAACTCGAAGCCGGTCGTTACCTTTAGCAACCGCGGGCCACGTGATTGCCATTGAATCCATCCCCCGTCTTTGCAAGTGTTTGGAGAGTTTATGAGGATACTTCGTGAGCAGCGGTATGATAGGTGCCAGATTCTCCCGCTTTATATCTCCGGTAAGATGCCTTGGTAGGGACAGAATCTCAGGAAGGGTGCCCCGCAATGATGGTTGGATGATGAGGAGAAAGTATTCCACCCGATCGAAGAGCTGGTCCGCTAGCTGTGCTAGCATAAGTCATAAAATAACATAGCGTGGCGACACTCCTACCTTTTTTGTTGTTCCATCTTCGAGAAGATCAAGCGAACAATCGGCGGCGATGACGCTCGAATAATTCATGCTTGTCGTGAAGATGAAGGGTCTGGCAAAGTTGACCATGTAATCCCTTACCAATCGATTCGTCAATATCACCGCTGATGCATATTAGCGCGGTCTTTACTGTCACCAAAATTCTCACCTCCGGTTGTACCGAGCGCTTTGCTGAATGTAGAGAGCCGTGACAGGACCCTATTTTCCAGCCCGAGCGCAGCTACCCTGCCTCTCCCCAGAGGTCCATAAAGCCCGGTGGCGTGCGCCTCATCGACGATTAGATGGCCGTTCGCCCCATCAACCACATTGCATATCTCTTTTAGCGGCGCTAACGTTCCGTCCATGCTGTATACACTCTCCACGACCACGAACACGCTCGCACTCGGTGATCTCTTCGTCGCGGCCATTAATACTTTCTTCAGGTCCGCGACATCGTTATGCCTGAACGCCAGTTTATCGGTATCCATAACCCTGGACAGCTTCAAGCCATCGTGCACTGAAGCATGGATGTTCATGTCATACACAACCACATCACCTCGCTGCGGCAAGCATGCAAAAAATGCCAAATTTGCGTCATATCCAGAATTCATTAGCAGCACCTCTTCGCTTCTGAAAAAGGTTTTAAGCCTATTTTCTAGCTGGGCATGTGCGTGTCCGTTGACGACCAGCCGTGAGCCCCCCGATCCTAGTATATCAGGACTTTCTGAAAGCCTCTTTAGATATCGAGAGCGTAGTGATGGACGAGACGAGAGCGAGAAATAATCACTGGAAGTGAAATCAACCAGAGATGCGTTGCTGGGCGCCGGGAGATCCCAATATAGCTGGTTGTCTTCGTGCAACGTCAGTGACGCTGCAAGCCGCTTCTGCAGACGCGATGATGAGGAAGTGAAAGTGTCCATGTATTCCTCTGGCCAGAGTATCCGAATTCGACTGTCGCCTTTAAGTGAATCGATTTTCAAGTATTCTCACTTCCAATGTCCAAGATGACCTTATATGTGGGGAGTAACGGATCACCGGCAGGAGGAAGCGCGTGAGCACGGGGAAAGGAAGAGAGGTCATGGGGTACGAGATATGTATTGGGAGGTTTCAGGGGCTGATGTGGATGATATGTTACTCGATCGGCTCTAAACCTTGCTCGAAGATTGTCATAGGTCTATCCATCAGATGATTGGCCAAGTAGCGCTGGCCCAAGAGTGACATTAAGTAATTAACCTGCTCAGTATGATAACTCATAAGATAGTAGGTGACAAAGTGGCAGAAGAGCGGTGGCGGGATAATGGATTGGTGGCGGCCGGATAACGGCTGAAGCAATTATCAAAGTGTCAAGTGGTGAGCGGAACCATCTGACCTGGTCTGTTGGTTGCGATTGATGACAACCGGCCGAGTCTTTAGCTTATCGCTCGCGGAGACAGGCACGGCTGTCTCCTATCATCTGTCTCCGCTGTCCACATCTTCTATCACGCTCAGACCCGTTATCTCGATGTTTCGTTACTTTTTGCCTACCTCCAGGACGCTAATAGTCCTCTTTATGCATGTCCACCACTATCGTCCTCTGCTCCATTCTTGCCCCTGCATTTCAAATATACAAATTTGGAGACTACCTTTTCGGTCTGCTGGTCGCGATTTTTGTATTGATGACGTGCACGATCTCTGAAAAATCACAGGTTTTTCAAGCAGGCGGGCAGTAAATCATGCTCTTCGAGCAAGGTAACCGTTAGCCTAGTACCGCCCTCGCAACCTACCCACCCGCACCTAAGCGAGACAGAAATAACCAGTGCTCAAGCGCTCAAGCATTCATCACACATCAAGACGTCGTCAACTCGCTCTGATCGGTCTCGAAAGTTGGATTCAATAACTAAAGAAGGAATCAATCAGTGATTGCATATGGCTCGCCCGTCTTAGAACACTGCTAATATTCTATTACTAGTAGATTTACAATAAACTATTATCAATTTTCGGAAAACAAGGAAGCGAAAACATCAAACATGCCAGTGTGACTTGATAAGAAGAGGAAGAGTGCAACTCAGAGGACAAAGAGGAAAGGCGAAAACAAATACACGGACAGAGCCTAAAAGGTGCTATCTCCGACATCGTCATCCCGAGCCAGACTTCGCAAGATGTACCTCTAAATATTGAATTTATTGCATCCCCTGTTTTGATTTCATCTAGGTGCTGAGCGCTGAATGTTGAACTTGAAACAATAATTCCCCATACATCTGATGCGATGCCACTACCGAGATGACTGTTACGTAAGCGAG
Organism: Amanita molliuscula; assembly: GCA_023014405.1. NCBI lineage: Eukaryota > Fungi > Basidiomycota > Agaricomycetes > Agaricales > Amanitaceae > Amanita > Amanita molliuscula. The sequence continues at coordinate 992,876 of JAEBUP010000012.1, forward strand.
TTGCAGCCGCCTTTCATGCATCATGCATCATGAGTGACAGAGGTAGAAAGTATCACCCGCGTCGGCTTTTCTCGTTCGACTCCTTGAAGAGTCGTGCTTCAGAAGGCCAACGTAGCTATGACAGGCGGACCACTGTTTACTCCGAAGCCGATGAACCAACTGAAGATCCGTTCGGGGACCACCCTGGAGATGCCGGAACACTGAACAGCGAGACGGAAGACATCTACAAACCTAGTAGACTACCTACAACAGCGTCTATTGCAAGCCCCTCTGAACAGCCGTCCAGGGCCTCGTCAGCCGACTCGGGTTCGTCGACCACCTCCCGTGCACGGTGGGACAAGATACGGCAGCATGTACTCCTGTCAGCTGCAAGTGCCAGTGCTCGACAAGGCTCACCGCCTCAAACCCCGCTGCGGACGTTTTCACCTACATTTCGTTCTACTACACCGAAGCTATCTCGTTTCCCCCGCCTGGGATTGCGTCATGTCGTGGAGCATGCAAGAGAGGTGGCGGAGGACACGCGTGTCTTTGCAAACGAAATTCACAAAGCTTGTTGGACGTCTCGTTATCCTGAGCAGTACAGGTCAAATAACTCGACGAGCTCCACGCTGTATTTGCCCTTCATGTCTAATGCTTCTTTATCTGGCTCAGGCGGCATGTCAAATAGTGTTGTTTTCAAGCGGCAAGATGCCATGGCGTCCCAGTCGACATTACCCTCACCATCCACTCCGCTTGGTCAGCGTATTATGCCTTCGCTCAAGCCACTATGGCAATTGCTCATGACATATGCAACACCTTCTGCCGATGGAATTCTCCGTTGCGCTGTCCTTCCGCACGAAACTCTAGTTCTTTCCGTTTTGCAGGATCCCTTTCTCAAGACCAATCAACCAGAAGATGGCGTGCCAGACGAACGCCGCTTTGCAATGGAGTCATTTGAAATCATATTCAAAACATGGTTCCCTAATAACGAGGTAGGGCTTCGAAGGGCTCTCGTGATTTTGTTGTACTGACGAGTTTATAAAGGTCTCTTTCGTGAATCATTGTCTTTGGTGCTGCAGCGCCGCTATGACGCCACCGGGTAGACTTCGTCTCCGCGCACTGAACGGAATTCACGGCTTGCTAGGTTCGCGAGAGCTCAAGCTCATTTCTACCCCAGTTGCATTCCAGTCTCTGGCATCTGGACTGTTGAACCTTCTAGCTGTATCGATGACAAATCAAGTGTTCTTCGAGGATACAGATGCCACGACGATCATCCAGGCTTGCCTAAATTTTGTACGCTCTGGGGCGTGCGTTGCATTTGATGCAAATGTGTTACAAGAACTATATGGCGCTGTCTACTCCGAAAGCGATAAGAAATGCACCCATGACTTGCTCTTGCTTGGTAGTCTGGCAAAATGTATAGAGACAACTACTGGCTTGACTAGGACTTGGCTCATTCAGTATGCTTGCAATGTAAATGTTTATTTCTCATATCTCGTGAGTTCTTACCCGTGTATCTAGGATGGATGGGTGTCTCTTCAAAAAGGACGGGTTTCTAGTCCATTAGCGACCGCGTTACACGTAGAGAAGCTGACAAGCACCTCTCGGGTCGTGGCACATATTCTTTCTCCACATGAAACAGGTCGTGAACTGTCCGATCATGATATAATACTGCTCCTCCAACTGTTGGAGACCAGGCTTATTCCAGAAATTGAACTTATTGAGGTAGAGAAAGCAGCTATGATCAGGCACGTTGTGGCGAGGATCACTCTGCATGCAGTGAATCGACACGATTCCCTGAGTCAATGGACCTCCACTGCAATTCGCGATTGGCATCGTACTTCCGTCTATTGGAAGAATGCATTTGAATTGGCCATACGAGATTTGGTGGGTAAGCGATGCACTATACTGTTTTTAGTCATTGACGAGTGTCTTGCAGATTAATGACGAAGTCTGGGAGATATTTTTAAAGGCATTGAATTCGTTGCTCCAACTTGTACACGATCCCGCTCGCCAAAGCATATTTGCGTTTGCCTTGCCTTTGCTACACCAAGTGAGCACTTAAATACTGATCAGTCTACTGAATTGTAATCGTTAACTTGTCTCAGCGAATGATTGAAGACCCACCACCGTTTCCTTCCCCGGATTTATCAGATCTTCTCGGCCACTTATCTTATCAATATCCGCCCATATTTTACAAATCGCTTTTCTCCTGTGCGGCGTCATCAAAGGAGTACGTCGTCATGGATCATCTTCGGACAATGACCGCTGTTGCGAAGTATGTCCCCGACTTTTGGGTTCGCGATGCCGAAATGATCTCTGTTGCACTGGTGAACGACATCGGTAAGAAAACCGATGCCACGCCTCCAACGTTCAAGGCTGCGCGATTAGGGCAACTCGTTATTCTTGTCGAGTTGATTGTTCAGGCGCAAATTGCCCGTCATAGAAAGGACGAGTCACAAGTGGGTGTCAGAATTTATTTTCCATAAATCTGCTTGAACTGCTTCACAAGCATGCAAACAGTACTCTTTTCTCCGTCCTAAAGTTTCTGGTTTCTCTAGAAGCGCGACTATCCGTTCTGCTAGGTGCCAGGGTTCGCATTCATTCATCATCGTTGAATTAGGCTCATAAACATGCGTAGGAAAAAGAGTTTTTATACCCGTTTTCTCATCGAGTTCTATATTGCATCCTTTTTCGCGAAATTAGGTTACTTACCCGCTCATCCAAACCGTGAGTTTTTGTGGGTCTCGGTCAGACAAACTTATTTGATTGTCAATAAGTGCTACTTGGTTATCGAAAATTGTGACGTGGTTTGTTGATTATTACAACGAAGAATTCGTAAGCGAAGCGGAATACGAGGAGTTAGAAGATACACTCAGCCGCCTTCAAGCTTTGTACGAGGCAGCACAAATCGGCGTGCAATCACCAGGCAATGTAAGCTTGATTTATGAGTGTCATGTATATACAAACAAGCACACAGCAAAGGAGAAGCACAGTAATATTGTCGGCGCGCAGTGCACGCATCGATGTTAGCGAAGATCAGCAGAAAGATGAAATTCTCGAGCCGCTGTCGCGTGGGCTGCATGTTCTGAATTCGGCACAAAAAGGTTTTGCTGCGAAGGCGATGAAACTCCTAGTTCTGATGTCTACACTCATGACAATGGAGAATTTTGGGCGACTTGGACCTGTTGTCTGGGAACATGGCCTTTGCGAGCGTGTGCCATCTGCCCTGAACTCGGTGAGAAGATATGTATCAAACGTTGCTCAGCTTATCGCCATAGAAGGCCTGTTATTTGGCAATGCAATGCGCTGAAAAGACGCCTAGGGATTTCCTTGCTACAATTGAAGTTGATGTAAAGAGGTTGCGTGTCCATAAAATTCTGTTGTCAGAAACTTAATGACTGAAACCCGCAGTTCTGATGACTTGACAAGATTGAAATCTCTCCAAAAACTTGGCATTTTATGCGATCGGAGATTTGACCTTGGGTCTCAGCAGGTGATAGCTGACCGCAATCGTCGGGCTCTCAAGCTAGGACGAGGTCCTCTCCCATTTGACCCAACGGATGTGGGATCCAGTTCATACACACCCGATGATGATCCCGAGCAAATGCAGAATACGATCCCATATGAATTAAAGAAGCAACTGGTGGAAATCGGCTGGACTCAAGAGGGCCTTATAGGAGATCAACGTCAAGAATGGCTATATAAGCCAATGTTGCTTATTCCTGTTCATCATTTCGGTCGACTTGAGTCAGAAAATTCGCTCTTGGTGTTAACAGAAACTTCCAGCCCTTTGCTCACGCCTCAGAATTCACCCTCATTCTCATCGAGCGAAAAGTTCAGTGATCAGCAATTGCTTCGCCGTAATTCCAGCACGGGAGGCCCAATTTATTTAGCGAAACGGAAGACCGTATTTGTTCCATCCCTGGCTGTTGCACTTCCAAGGATTGCTACCTTAGCCTTCGATTCGAACGTTGCTATCGCCTCTGTAGCTAGGGTTTTGATCTTTGATCTCATGCGGAACGACCCCAGCCTTCTGACACGGCCGATCCTAGACCTGTTCTCAGACGAGGAGAAAGATGTACATTCTGCTACGTCGACGTTGAACTTGCTTTTGCATGTGCATAAGGCGGTCCCTCCATCGATGGCCCATTACGTTTTTAACCACTTGGCAGGCTATCTAAAAGCAGGAGCAAGACAATCCGATAGGCATGACCTCGCAGATGATTACGCGCGTACAATCCCTCTGCTCGCAGAATTGGTTCCGCATGTCAGCGGCATGTCCATCCGCGAGTTACGCCGCTCAAAGCTCGACTTTTATTTTGTACCCTCAGGGTCCCTCTGGTTTCCCAAACCTACGCCAAACGAACATATGTTCCCAACCAAACTTTCGATTTCGCGTAATTCGTTAGAAACCTTGCCATCTACCTTGGTGTCCATTACACTAATTCGTATCTCGCAAAATCTACTGCTCGTATCTATGCTTCGCAAGAGCCAACAGGATGTTCGGTTCATTCGTAAACATTTGTCTCGGCTTGAGCTTCCTTCTTTGGACGAAAATCCAAAACTGCTGGATCTAGAATTGCGAGATTTTCTGCCTTGGGAAGCAAGCAAGCAAACACCTAAAGTGAACGATACCGTCCGCTCGCTATCTTTGATGCTCTCCCGCAGCTATCTACTACTTGTGGCCCAGACTTTCCCCTTAATGTCCCGACATCTCAGCGATCGCAATGAACTCGCACTGTTCATCGACGGAGTGAATCGTATATTACTTGTCCATGGTGACGATATTGGTATTGTTGGTCAAGCACTCATCAGTAAGTTATTCAGTCGTCCATGTTTGCTACACATTATTTATCTTTTAAGTCTTGATGATTGCCAGTGCGCGGTTCCACCGGTTATTCGTCTCGGGAGGCGTATACATACTTTTTATGCCAGCTATTCTGAAAGTATATGCTGAGTCTGAGAAGCATTCTGGCATTAGATGCGCCATCGAATATACCGTCGGTCGCTTCTACGCTCAATATAAAGAAGCCTTCATTTTTCAGAGTCTTGATGCCATTTCCCGGCTTGCTGCTTACCCATTGACTACAGAGGATAAATTCGGCAGAAATGTGTTTGACCTGTTTGCATGCCTTCGCCAAGGCGTCTCCCCCTCCACCCTTGACGCAGCAGCAATACATAATGCAAATAAAGAGCAGGAGCGTGAAGCTCTTCTCCTCCGCACTGCAGAAGAAAAGCCACAGACGTTTCTGGCATCTATAAGACATGGCAAGGCTGAAGATAACGGGCGGATAACATTCGATATACCAGAAGAATTCCAAGCATCACGATTACGCATCAGCGATTTTATCAAATTGTTTTTGACCATTATTGCACATGACTTATCTTCGATGCGCGCTGAAAATTTCTTAAAATTGTTCCGGCTCGTCGTACCACATATCTACCAAGATTCAACTGCAGGACGTGCTGTTCTGCAGGAAGGGATTGATGCATTGGGCACCATACTTGTAAAGCAGCCCACAAGAACAAAGCCAATTAGTTCAGAGCAAGATGATGCTTTGCTTGCAGACATGGGAATAGATAAACCCTCAGGACTGTCTAGGTCTCAAAGCGACATTGCAACAATGCGTCTTGACTATCTGTCATTGATAGTTGCCTTTTCGCGAGCCGGTGGGACAGTTAAGCAGTCAACAATTCGTCGAACATTCGATATGGTCAAGAACATTTTGAAAGAGTCAGACGATAACTGTGATCGTATATCGATTTTCTTATCCGATTTCACTGAAGCTTCCTTACTACGTGGAAGCCCTTCTGGTGTGAAGGAGGTCACAGCGTATTTGCAGGACCTTGCTTCAATTATCGCCACACATGGCGCAACACTCGACCTGACTCGAATGTTTGCAGTCTTAATAGAAATCAGTGCAATGCCATGGTACTCTGGCGACGTGTTTGCACGAGTTCTGAGCACAGAAATCTGTCATGCAGCACTAGCTGCTTGCACGTTGGCTGGCCGAGAGAAAATGATTATGTCTTTGCCGTACCGTCCGCAACTCGTGGAATTATTGTCTCAAGCAGTACATCTCCGTGGCGCAACTGTCGAAGTGGAACTGGAAAAGCACATGCCAACTCATAATTATTTATCTGGAATTATCCTTCCTCTCGTCATGACTTTGCGAAAGGAACCAACCGTTTCAGCCGTCGCAAATCAATCAAATTCACAGCATAGTTCTACTAATTTTCACCTATGGGTCCGTCTCTTGCAATACACGCTGTCAGCTTGCGAGAATAACAGGCAAATGTATCGTTCCGAGGGCGGCGACAAGAAGTCTTTTGACCGGCGACGGTCCACTGAATCGGCTCGCACGGTCTACTCGAAACAAGTTCCCACTTTTGTTGTAGCTTTGCAAGTGATCAAAGCAATAATTGTCCGGGCAGGTGACGAGCTCTCTGCGCATTTGCCTGGCTTCTGGAGTCGCATGGCCTCTTTCTTCAGGTCTCTACTCGAGGAAGGCAATGCTAATTTTACCCTGCGTTCTCCAGAACAATCACATCCTTCATCGCCCTTTGTAAGTCCAACCACGACACCGAGAACAAGCTTGCAGTTAGATTCTTCGCGCTCTCAAGCGAAAACCGAGGTCCAAAGCTTTACAACCCAGCAGCACTCGTTTCTACGCCCTAGGGCTGTAGACTATGCAATGTGGTCGCTGTTCGAGTTATTGTGCTCCTATCGGTCACCCCTTTTGCTTCAAATGCGTCTTCTCATCGTAGACAAGGTGTTGGACCTTGACCAGGCTCTCAAGCTTCGCTCGCATCTGTTCCCCCCGGGTCCTGCACCTAGCAGTCCACGTGTTCGATCCGTGTCAGCATCTGTGTTTTCTAAACCGTATCGTCGCGCCTCCAATAAATCCTCGCCTGCCACTTCACCTCGATTACCCCACAGATCAGAGTTTCTGCAAACATCTGGATATCTCACTGCCTCAGATAGTCGCAAGCCTGGCTATCAATCTCAGCATACGGCTCCAAGCTCGCCAGAAACTGCGCATGGTCCACGAGTCGTGCATCTTAGCCCCACCTCGTCACCTCTATTACAGCCACTTGGTAATAGTGGGGTCTCCTTCGTGACAAAGAAAATCAAATTGCCGTCGCTCGTCCATGCAACATACCGCAGAATACGCTTGGTACAGACATATATGGGTTATCATAACATCCTTCCTCTGCCATATGACGAAGGTATGGAAGTTGACAGGGATGAGGTGGTCCTCTCATCCTGGACCAAGTATCAGGCCTTAAAGGCGATTATGGACGAAACGGATGAGTTGATGAAAGAGTTTGGCGAACTCCACAACGACATTTATGACAGTAGTATTACTATAGAACCAGACGGCGGATAAAGTGACAAATGTATATTAGGCGACCTGCAAACCATTACGTCCGGAAAATCCACAAACTTTTAATCCAACCTGCCAATAAAGTACTCAAACTTAACGGGTATCGACAAAACATGTCTCTTAAAATAACTTGGAAGCGAACGGCAAACCAATGGCCATCGCAACTGCAGTGCGCATACGATGACGTGCCGCGAACTTGGACGACGCGCCATTGATGATAGTACTTGCGTTACTGAAGGCGATGGAGGGGTTTTGTGCATTGTTCGACTGATATACGTAAGATGTAACGCTGGAGCTGGGTGTTACAGGATCAGCACATTGCACTGTAACTGCTTGAACTTCAGCATAGAAATGGCCTGCGAACGCATTGTCTTCAGTACATTAACTGTTGTTGGAATGAGAAAACGCACCAGCGGATACATAGTCAGGGTCATTCCAGTTGATCATCCCTAATGAAATTTAATATTGAGGCTAAAATACACATATCAAAGCTTAAATACTTACCGCCGGCCCACGCAACGGTTCCCGGGGCGCTTGTGTTAATGCCAGCAGGCCATATGCTAGCTTACATCAGCCTGAATCAATCGGCGATAAACGTCCTCCTTACGACAGTTGAATTCTGGAAGGAGTGCTCGGATAGTGCGCTACGCCCGATGAGTCGATGGTACTCGATTTGCTGACTGTCCGGACTACTTTTCCATCTACCAGGAATGTCAACGTGTCTGGTTTCCAATCGAACTAGATTTCGACGTGAGTAAACGTATGATTGACAAACTTGCGACCTACGGTATAGTCATGGTATGTGCTATATGTATCTTGAAGGCCACCGGTTACTTGTCCGTTGTTAGGTCCTTGCGCTGTCGGACCAAAGTCAGTAGTCGCTAATGCGACGCTTTCGGCATACGTACGGATAACGCCTTCCCAGAAATAATTAGTTTGGCCTTGCGTTGTATTGGCACCAGGGAACTCCCAGTCAATTTCGTCTTTGATGTCGCTCATTGTGATAAAAGCAGTAACGACACCCGCCCAACGTCCAGTCTTGACTACGGTCTCTTCAGTCGAATAGGCGCGAAATGTAGATTATAATACGCACGTCTTGTGGTGATAGTTCCAAAATGGGCGTAGCGAGTCGACGATAGAAGGGTACCTCCATTCGATTCAGTCAATAACATTACAAGCTCTCCGCCACTGGTATTCATAACATTCCCCTTATTCAAGACCCAATCTGCGAAAACAGAGTTAGCCTTGAGCAGAGGGGACATGAAATAACTGATGTACCATATTCAGACGCATTACCGTTATAAAACGTAGCATTGGATAGAATCCTGGCAGTGTTCGTGAAAACATGCTAGTGCGCTATTATTATCTGCAGGAACATGACCAAGCGACTAGAACTTACGGTGGCATTCTGGCATACTGGTTCTGGTTTACAAGAAGTAAGGGTATTGGAAGCGAATGGATTGCATCCTCCTAAACAATACTGGACATAGACCATTGGCTGCGGACCAGAGATGTTCGAACGAAGCATACTGTGTCTGATCCACAAAAGCCATATTGACCTGATGTACGCCTTAAGAACATGGAAGAATATGAGCATAGATTACTGACTGCAACAGGGTGCAGAAGCAGGGCACGGGTTTGTAGCGTTGCTGAAAGTAGGTAAGCGAGACCGCGCCAAAACCTCCGATGTGGATCTCACCAAGACGCTGCGGCCACAGTGTGGATATAGAACGCTAAAAGGACAGTGCAAAAAGGAACGAGTTTCCAGCGCATAGTGCGAGGACAAGAGTGGGGAATGGAATCAACGAATTTTGATATTACTTAATGCAACTTCCGAGAATAACAATCTGCTCAAAACTGGTAACCGATGACAATCTGATTTGTACAATGGAATACATAATTATTGGAAGTAACTACATTGTATGCGCGTCGTACAGTACAATTGGAATGGCGGACTTTAGAAGAGTAAAGTGGTTGCTCTGCGGATTGTGGGAATGTCGCCGCGGCGCTCAGTAACAGTTGCCATTGTTGATAGGGCCTAAAATTGGATGTCTTTCTGACCACGTTGATTCAGAGTCCGTATGCCATCTGTAACAAGGTTACGATATCACTTCAAGTGGTACGTCTTAAACTTCCCTAGCACTAGATGAACTGCACCTGGTCAGATTGCAATTCATTTGGGCGGATTGTATCGCATCGTGTTTTGCCCCGGGCTCGGGATGAGTATTCAAGTATTGCCACGCTCTTGCATTGTAGTATGCCCCTACCAGGCCAGACGCCGGAGGATGGAACATATCAATGGAATCGTCGACGGACGTAAATTTGTTTGATGGCTTGAACTCACAAGAACCCTGGGTATTTGGTGAGCCAGAGGATACGTAACAAACTTCGACTCGGAAATTAGCATAGCACTGTCCAGCAAGAGACTCCTTGGCGTCGTTTGCGGCTGCAGCAGTAGCATAAACGACAATAACAGAAGTTGAACCCCCAGGTAAGTTTTCGATCACTTGAACGTCTTTGATTGGACCGAACGGGACAAACAAGGGATGTAAATCAGGAAGCCGACCGAACAAAAGTGTTGGTAGATTGGAAACAAGGATCGTTGATGTGGGAGTAGAGCTGGGTACAAGTGAAGAGAAATCGAGCCCATTACCATTGAGAGATGTATTTGACAAGTTGGCAGAGGGGTAAGTTGAATAGCGCCTGAAGTTAACCCGAGACGATGGCCTGGGATCCAGTGCCATGGAACGGTCACCGCCATCTAAGAAGCCTGAACAACCAAAGTAGAAGGATTAGATCAAAAAAAAAAAATTGTCATTCACCTTGTGATCGTTGAACAACAGCCCATGATATGTCAAGAGTGTGTTCCCTGATAAAGCCGTGAATGAACCCAACGATCAAGAAACCGTAAACTCACTTCAGTTGTGTACAAGTCAAAGCTGCCATGGCTCGCTTCGCCTCTTCATGAGTAGACATGACAACAAAGCCTCGACGGCGCGAAGAGTTATCCAAGGTAGCTAAAATAACACAATGTGTGACAGTTCCATAGCAAGCGAATATATTAAAAAGTTCCACTCTTGATTGATGGTTAATGATTATGCAGACGAATTTCAGGACGGATTCGCACTTACTTTGTAAGGGAAAAAGGCAGCCCCAATACATAAAGATTTCGGCGATCGTCTTTTTGGAGCTCGTTGATATCCTCGCCATGCAAGAGAACCGGAGAGACTTTTCTGAAACGTTTTGCTTAACACGCGGCACACGGAAAGAATGAAAGGCGCATATATGCACACAAAAATAAACGTGCGGTACGCACAGAGATGTTCCAGACACAGTATATCCAGTCATACAAAGAGCTTTCCTGTTGAAATATTCAATAGATCGGTAGGATTAGCTGATGACCAACATACATAGCAGAATCACGGTTATAAAAGCTTATTTTGAGAGTATAGCTCCCGCAATCTTTGATTTCCTCAGAACCGCACACTTCTCCTGCGCAAAGTCAGTCCATGAAAGACAAGGCGATGTGGGTAAGGAAGCACCGATGAGCGTGCTGAATAATGCTATGATTTCACGCTTATTGACTAAATAGAAGTAAGATCGTGTATGAGATGGAGAATAAACATGCTCACGAGCCGAAATGTTAGAGACTTTGACGGAATTCGTCGGACGATAGTGCTTGGAGCCTGAACCCGAGCGCGCTGACATTAACATTGGAAGGAGGTGATCGCTGGGTAAAAATCAAGATATAACTGGGTATTATATGCGCTAAGAAGCAAAAGCAAGAGGCAGCAAACTGTAAAAGAAGGAAGCGTGCGGCATGAGAAGCCCGCTCGGCTATTTAACGAACACATACGTTCCCACGGTTGGCGCGTCATAGTCACGTGCTGGAAAGAAAGATTTTGGCGGCGCGTCACACAGGTGTCACGCTTATGCGGAATACCCAATCCTTTTTTTTTTTTTTTTTTTCGAATAGAATGCTATTTGTGGAAACTCTTGTAGCTACAAGCTACTTAAGCTACCGTACGGAACTGCCGTCGGATATACTAGGGAACCGAGCCCTAACTATAGCGATACTTCTTCGATATTGCTACTTCTACGATCAACATATGGTAGGGAGTAAAGTAAATCATACACCAGTTTCAATTTTCGACGAGGGCCTATTCGGATAACCCCCGTCTATAGTCCAAACGAAAAGTGCCGTTGCTTAAGCGGCTCTGGAAGCGAATCCTATGCCTCGTAACGAGAGGCCCACGGGCTTGAAGGTTTTGCGAGGCAGACCCCACAACTGCGGCTAAACCATGCTGGAGCTCATCGCCAGCTAAGCTAAAAACTGCTGAAAAAAACGGACAGGCGACAGATCTGGCAGTAGAGGGGGCCTATTCAACCATGTATCCCTCAGTTTCACTGAAGCCGACAATTGACGAGCGCTGCTAGGCAATCCTTGACCCAGGGGCTTAGCTCTTGCCACAATTCATTTGTGGCTTGTTCTTAGGTACAGAGAGGACTATATGAATAATTTTACATCTGGAATGGCAGAGATCCACCAACTGGCAGATTGCCTGCCAAACTACAGGGCTAAGATTGTAAGGAGTGTATAGCACTCCAGACATATCATAGCAATTTGGTGTAAGGGAGAAAGTTTCTTGGTTTTATATTTTCTACAACTTGTATAGAGCAGAATCTCGATTTTCCTGGTCTAATCACCCAAACAGGCATGGCAGATGCATGGTTCTGGGCATTACATCAGGAAATTCAAGATTCTGCTCTATACAAGTTGTAGAGAATCTAAAACCAAGAAATATTCTTCCTTACACCAAATTGATATGTGTTGAGAAGACAAGTGCAGTTGGGCACGCGGGCACGTGCCGTTTCTTTCCTTATATGGTAATGTAGTTATGTTTCATATTCAACATGCGTCGTCTCGATGCATTTGTTTCCGTTTCAGAGGCTTGATGCAACTATATAGTTATACCTATATAGCATGGACTTTACACATTTCATCCCTCAGTCATTTGCATGCATGACTGAGGTGAGACTCCCATTATACTTACATTATTTTTATACTTATACTCTTGTTGTTAGTTTTAAGCTTGCTACAGGTGAATACAGTTGTTTGCACACACGACTGAGTTAGTTTTAAGCTCACTACAGGTTATGGGCCCTGGCCTTTACTGAATTTTATGAATATCTTGAATTTTGCTGAAGATCTAACACTCACCATGTCTTCTATGACTTCTACTTCCCTTTTGGACTTCAATACTGCAGTAGAAAAGCTGGATGCAACTGGAGCGAACTGGGTGATGTTCCAGCATTGCTTTATGATTGCTGCAAAACAGAAAAAGGTGTGGGCACACTTCGACAGTTCAAGTGTGCACCCCATTCCTGCCAATTCTGCAGTGCCAACTTCAATGGAAACATTGTCCATGACCTCTTGGGATGACAAGGAAGAGTTGGCTATGTATCTTCTGATGCAAAAACTTCCAGATTCGATTTTTGCGAAGTATATCCATAAAACAACTGTTGCATCAATGTGGTCAGCCCTTGTCATGGAATTTACCCAGAAAAGCATGATCATGAGGTCTAACTTACATTCGGAATTCATGTCTATGCATTTCCAGAAAGGCACTGATCTGTGTTTGGAATTTGACCATGTCTGGATGAAATACAAGATCCTGTTGAATGCTGGTGTACCTGTCAGTGACAATGACTATTGAACACTTATAATCAATTTCATACCCCCCACTATCTCTGCCTTCATTGCCCAAGTTTCTGCAAACATGAAACTTATGATTTTGATGGCAAAAGGCAAAAGTTCAATATTGTCAAGCAGGACATCCTCCGCAGCCCCAATGCTTGGTGGCAAGGATAGCTCCAATACGTATGAACTTGAACCTGAACATTTGATGCAGATGGCCATCAAGGAGTGGGATTGTCATGGGGCAGAAATGAAAACGAAGCTGAAGACCTCAAATTCCAGATCTTCGGGTGATACAGGAGCAGCTATGGCTACTATTTCTAGTGAGAAACCAGGTGCTAGTGCTGGTGGTGGTGGGCATCAGCAACAACAGTGTGGTCATCAATGTCCAGGAGAGTGTTGGACATGTGGTAGCAAGGACCACAAGCATGATACCTGTCCATCTAGAAAGAAGAAGGGTGACCAGAAGGACTTGGAAAAGAAAATTGAGAACAAGGGGAATTCATCATTGAGTGGTTCCCAGCCTCAATCTTCTTCTAGCATGAAGCCTCCTCCCTACTGTACTGCAAATGTTGCCTCAATCGAGGAAGTTGATGGCGTCTGGTCTGCTTTCACCATGGATGCTGAGATAGGCCCTCAGACATACTCATCTATCAGCAAGGTAGATGAAGATGTCATGGACATACCTGAAGACGTGCATAATGCCATGGTACCAATTTCCACTGTTGCTTTAATATCAAACATGCTGAACAATGGGTCTTGCCATTGGGATTTATATGACTCAGGTGCAAGTCATCACATGTCACCATGCCATGCAGATTTCATTTCTTTTGAGGACATCCTGCCATATAATTTGACAGCTGCAAATAAAGAAGCTTTCAAAGCTGTTGGCCTTGGAGATATGATCATCTCAGTCCCGAATGGAGAGAAAACAAACAGGATTAAACTTACCTGAGTTCTCTATACACTTGCTATTGGTTTCAATTTGATCTCCATTGGATGCATTGATGACATGGGCTTCATGAGCACTTTTGGGTGTAACAAGTGCATTATCCATCACAGCAATGGATGGATCATCAGTATCATCCCCAAGACTGGTGGTCTATATCAGGTTGAACACACAAGTGGTGGGGTTGCCAATGCTGCAGTACAGCGCTTGAGTCTTCAGGAGCTGCATGGTCATATGGGACATATAGGCGTTGATGCTGTCTTAGATCTTGTCAAGAAAGGCATAGTGTCTGGAATTGAACTCACTGACATCAACCAAAACTTTGAGTGCTGTGCTTGCACTCTGGCAAAAACCACTCGGAAAGTAGTTCCTAAGCAACAGGAGACTGCCCGATGCTCCAGTTTTGGCAACGAGGTTCATTCAGACCTCTGGGGACCAAGTCAAGTCCAGACTCTAGGCCAACGACAGTTCTACATCAGTTTTACAGATGATTGGTCATGCTGGACAACAGTTTACCTTTTAAGGGTGAAATCTGACACATTTGATGCTTGGGTATGCACACATATGAACATCGAAATCAAGTGCCTACATACTGACTGTGGGGGTGAATATCTCAGTGATGCATTTAAAAATTACCTCAACTCACATGGTACTGAGCGATGCTTGACTGTCCATGACATGCCTGAGGAGAATGGCATGGCAGAACATCTCAACTGCACTCTGATGGAGAAAGTTCATGCCATGATGATCACTGCACAGTCACCAGATTTTCTATGGGGTGAGGCCCTATGTCATGCAGTCTACTTGAAGAACCATTCATGGATGTGTGCATTACCTGCAGGCATGATGCCATATGAGATGTTGAATGGGGAGAGACTGAGTTTGGCTATCTTACTGTTGTGGGGGAGTTGTGTATGGGTGCACGACACATCATCCAGTGATAAGTTCACCCCTGCTATTGGAAATAGTGAGGAACAGGAAGGTGTGAGGTCGTTGAAGAAGTCCTGTCAACTCCGGTGCACTCGATGTTAATGCTACAATGCACAGAACTGGCGGAGTTTGCAGATAATAACATTAAGCGCACTCGTGCATAATGGTGAGAATGCAGGACACGGAGTGTAACAAGGCTTAGAGACACGGACAAGACAAGGAGAGTGTGACGAAGCTGAGACTCGAAGGGACTAGGGTGTACTATACTGTTTTTCTATCTGTTGTACATGAGCTTATATATGTTTTTCTATCCTACTAATAATGAGGTAACTCTGCAAATTTTCACCTTGCAACCATTGATGAGTTCACTCCGCTATTGGAAATAGGGAGGAATGGGAAGGTGAGAGATTGTTGAAGAAGTCCCATCAACTCCAGTGCACTTGATGACAACATTATGACACATGGAACTGCAGAGTTTGCAGATAATAACATTATATGCAGTGCACAGGTGCATAGCAACGGGAGTGCAAGATGTGGAGTATATTGAGACCAAGAACATGAACGAGACTAAGAGGACAGTGACTGGAAGCTGAGACTCGAAGGGAACTGGGGGGTACTATATTATTTTTCTATCTCTTGTACAGGAGCTTATATACATTTTTTCTACCTTACTAATAACAAAGTAACTCTGTAAATTTTCACCTTGCAACCATATATCCAAATCTGTCTTGAAAGTCTTCACACAATGGGGCTATCTGAGGGACTGCGATGGTAGTATAGGAGTGCCATGGTGGGAACCAATGTCATGGCCTGATGCAGAATGCTAATAGAGTTGTAGACTGGCAATAGACATTGCTGATCGCTGTTGGTGGCAACTCTGGGATCCATCTGGCTTGATGCGTCCCTGTTTCTCTATTTTCTGTGGACCTGACTGGTCTATGCCACAGTTGGTCATCAGCTGATGGGTTTACCCATCTGCTAGGGTCCTGCTCTGCTATGTCAGTGCAGTTGCTAGGGGTGCCTTGGTGGCCGCATAGGGGTGACCCTTGGATCGTAGATCCTTCTTATTGTGGATATAGTATTGATGGTGATGGTCCCTTCTCTGGTGACCTAAGCTGTGCCAGCTGATAGTTTTATGTAAATTGGTTGACTGTGTGCTTTTATTGGAGGTGTATGACTGACTAGCACAGGGTTTGGACTGCATATGTGGGAGATGACTTGGCTATTGGGCTGTGGACAATGCTTGCCTTATAGCGGATAATTCGCAGAGTTGGCAGGAGTTGCTCATAACTAGCACAGAAGACTTGTGGAAGACCTCAGATGAGTACAGTTGTTAAGCGATGGGGTCAGGGCACTGTATAATCCTAATGAGGGTAAGGCTTCTAACATCTAGTGCTGAGGCTAGTCCATTTGACACCTATACACCTGTCACATCAGAACGATGCTCATCACCGACCCTGATGAGTTGGTCACCAACTGCTTCATGGCCTTACAGATGGTACAGCAAGTCCTGAACAGGGCTGAATCCACCCCCCTGCTGGGAATGACACAACTGAGGACCTTGCTGAGTCTATTATGAGACCACTTTGCCCCCTCCACAATGCCAACCCCTTCCACCCCCAAGGCTATGGGGGTCCCCAGTGTGGTCCTCCCTGCATCCACACTGTTTCAGCAGATGAGGATGGGCAACTTTGCTCCCCCCCCTCCTCCTGCCACTCTGATGACCCTGGGTGGTCTTTTGGTCCCCCCCCCCCCGGTCACCCCCTCTCAAGTTGGTTCCCTGTCCTTTGCTGTGGTTTCACCCTGCTACCCCTGTGATCCCCCTGCAGAGCACTCACCTTGCATGCATACCCCCAACCCCAGGCCCAGCCAGAGCCCCTAGGTCCTCTTACACCACCATTGCTGCCCATCCCCCTGGCCCCCAGATGGCCCCATCCACTATCCCCCTCCACACAAGCCCACAGTGTCTTCAACCACCAAGTGCATCAAGTCCTGCCTGAATCAAGGCATGAAAAGTAATAAGGTAGTTCTATGCCCCACCAGCAATGGCTCTACCCCCCACCCTCCCACCCCATTGGTTGTGGCTGCCACCACACTTGAGACCAACCAACTGGTCTCAGCCTCCTGGACCTTGCATGGGGACTTCAAGGTCATCCTCAAAAGCCCCCCTTCTTCCACTGACATGGACTGCCTAACAGTGGCCTTGCAAACTGCCACTTCTGGGGAGGTCTCCTGACTGGGCTGCCCCATGACCTCTTTGATCAAATTCCTGCATGTCCCAACCACCCACCTGGATGGCACAGGCTTCACCAATGTGGATGTTCAAGCTTGTATCACCACCCACCCAAAATGGGCTGATATCATCTTCTTCAAGGCCCCAGCCTTTGTATTTCCCAGGGCAATGGGTGCAACCCCCCCCCCCCCTCTCAGGCACTGTCAAGTGTGAAATCTATGAAAACTGCACAGGTTCCAGAGCCTGCCATCTCCTGCAAACAGACATGTCCTTTGTTGGGACCCCCTGCTGTCCACAGCCTTGGACAACTGACAAGGCCACCCCCCAATGTGGGATATGTTTACAATGGGGCTGCACCTCCCACTGGTGTGTCTCCCAACTCCCATGGTGCGCTTTCTGCACCAGCAACCACCCATCTGCAGCCCACAATGCTGCTGCTGCAGATAGTGAATCACCTCTAGTCCTGAAGTGTTTAAACTGTGATGGCAACCACTCAGCCATCTCCTGCTCCTGCCCATTCTATGGGGCCTGTTTTGAAGCAAAGCTGCTCACTGCCTTGGAAGCCCAGTGCATTGCCTGTGTAAAGGAACATTGTACTGCTAGAACTTGTCAGTGTGCCAACACATGCCTCACCTGTCACCTGCCCCCTCTCACCAGGATGTCCTAAACATCCTGTGCTCATTATCTGTATTATGTGCACAGGTCTAGACCCTGCCATGTTTACAAAGAATTCCCTCCAGAATGCATGGGTCCTGCCTTGTCCTAGTTACACCATATCTATATGTTGTCCTTCCTTTTTTGTACAGGTTATATGTCTTTACTTAGGTTGCTGTGACCAATACATAGCCCTTGAGTTATCAGACACAGGTGTCACATGCATGTGTCACTCATGTCACCCATATGTGGAATTGCCCATTGATAAGTATCATGCAGGTGAATGGGACTCTTATAAAGGTCAGGAAGAGGTAAATGAGGAAAGAGAAGAGATATTTGACTTAATGGGAATTGAGGAGGACAATGAGGATGAATGGGAAGATTTACCCGGGATGTGACACCATAATAGTCATCAGCAAACCCAGGGATGCTACAGGTTACTACACAATACTATGGACAGCTGTGTAGCACTCTATATCCACCCTGGTTTTGCTGATTAGTGTTAGGACCACGCCTAAACACAACCTGAAGACTTAAGAGTGGGGCTTGTTAAGCCAAAGACAAGAACATTTGCTCAAGTAGCTGTCTAGGTATGACAAACTATCTAGAGTCTTAGGGACTCGCTACCTAAGACTACAACCCTTATATACCTCTCTCCTGGTCTGTGCACAGTCAGCGTGCAGCTAAAGTCCCTCACAATAGAGACGATGCGCAGCAGCCAAGTCTGCGCCCATATGACCATACTTGGAGATCCTCTCCCACTGTCCTTTCCATATGCAGCCATGCCTATTGTCGTGCATCTCGGCCAATTCCCACATATGCCGGTACCTAGTCGTCAGTACATCTTGGCATTCCCATGTCGCCCCTCAGGCACCATGCCGCTCATGTATCCTATCATGGCGTAGGCCCATCATCGGGCTGTTGTTCCTGTCAGCACTCGGTCTATGTCTATAGCTGATGCTGACCTAACCTCCTTCCATATAAGGGTCACAGTCTTTAATGTAGTCTGTCCCTGCAACCAAGGTATCGTCTGAGTCCTGTATCTAAATGTTTGAGTGAAATGAAATAGGTAAAATGAAGAGAAAAATATAGTCTGACTCCCCCAGACCATATCTGCATAGTTGTCATTAGTGTCGTTACTGTGAAAATTGAACGGGATGAGGTATGCTCATAACATCACCCCCCCTTTAAGGCCTCACATCCCGAGAGGCTGAAGTGGCTGAGTCCACGTAGTGTGGATCTCTTTTCATTCTTTCATAAAAGCGGGCTAGCCGCTCATTCTGCTCTTCAGGCATTAAGCCCGACTGTTCAGAGTCATCATCCTCCACCTCCTCAATGGTGGTTCTCCATTTGGTAGGGTGTGCAACACCCTTAATCCTTTTTTGTCAGTCTTCTTCTGACTTGCTGCTTTCCTTAGCAGCTTCCGATTTCCCTGCCTTTTTTAGGATTTTCTTCTGAAGACACTTGGTGTCTTTCTCGTGCGCTCTGTGCTCCTCCTCCAATTCTTCCTTTTCTCCCCTTTTTGGGAAATTAAGTACAGGTAACCGCCCGCTGCGCTCTAGATCTCTAGAGAACGTCCCATCGGTGTCGTCTGGCAATTCCATGATTGCCCACCTGTCTCCTTTCCAGTTGCGCCATCTGCGCTCCATATTTTCTAAATATTTTGGGCTGAACTGGCCATCATCCCATCCAAAAAGTCGCTTGTCCTTCCAATGAGTTCCTCAACTTTGTTTGTGCCTTGGTGCACTAGGGGTTGGTTGAGGTACTGTTTCAGTGTATTGAATGTACACCTTGCCATTCTTTAAGTTCCTAATGAGCTTAGGAGCTTTTGGGTTTTCTCTATGGAATTTTTTGACTTTGGCTGGTGCGTTAGCGACGTTTCCAGCTGATTCCCAGTTGGACTCTTCCACCAGATAGTTTTTCCATTTAACGAGGTATTCCAACCTCGCTCCTTGTTATGAGCATACCTCATCCCGCTCAATTTTCACAGTAATGACACTAATGACAACTATGCAGATATGGTCTGGGGGAGTTGGACTATATTTTTCTTTTCATTTTATCTCTTTCATTCCACTCAAACGTTTAGATACAGGACTCAGACAATACCTTGGTTGCGGGATGGTGTTAAGAACATGAGAGCGTAGTTTCTTTTCTTTTTCTTTTCTTTTCTTTTATTAGGTAAGCAGCCGTATATGGGAAGGGACATGAGGCTAGAGGTATATAAGTAGGGCTCTCTGAGCCATAGTCCTTAGCCTTACGATTGTCTGTGTTGCCTACACAACAACTAGGGTAGTCTCTATACACCTCTTTCTCCAACCTTCGGTTGTGATCAGGCTACGTCTTGACATAATCGTAAGGCTATACAACCGACCGTTGGCATTGTAACACGACGCAGCAATCCCCTTGCTCGTCGTTACACGTGTTAACGTCTCATATTACTCTCGTCGAAGCCCTACACTAGGGTTAGACGTTTCTATCTCTCTCACCACCATCGCACTCGTTGAGGGCATTGGTGCATCTCATTCTCATCAAGAATCGTTGTCTTTGGCGTTGCATCCGCACGTCGAACTCTCTTAATAGCCCCTCTGAACAGAGGTCTCCCTCAAGTGGGCTAGTCGACAAAGTTCTCTCGGACGAGAGTCATTGTGCGCCGGTGGTAGTTGCAGGCAGGCACACCCGGGCATTTGACACCATGAGAATCGGAAAAACCCAAGGAACGGGTGAAGAAAGTCTAGAGCGTGTCCGTATCAAGGCTGATACCAAATCTCGAGATACCCTCTGTACTAGCAACAGTGCTTAAGTTTGCTGTTGATAACTAGGCACAAGGACACTCGAGTGAATTGCCGGGCGCACGCTTTAGGTCAACTCGTTTCCTTCTCAGTCAGCGTCAGTATCTTCCTCAACTGAGGAACGTCATTGGATTTCGCGGAACAGCCGCACAAAAGGATCTATTGTCCGTGGAGGGCCGGAAATAGATTGAAGAAGTTTTTTTTAGGTTTCATAAAGCCAGGTCCTGATGGATCTGACTTTCAAATACGTTTTGCCCCATGCGGGGATGACATTGGTGGAGATCGCCTCCACATTCGAGATCGGATGGGCATGCGGACGTGCCATCACAAAGAAAGTTGTTGCCGTGGCCGCGGAAATGAAAAAGGCCACCATCACCACCATCACCGCACCCATCAGGCGTGTGCAACACGACGCACACGTCAAAGCATATTGGCGCATGATCAAGGAGCGGCGAGCACGCATTGAGGCGTGGAAAGTTGAACAAGCTTCCATCAGGGAGCAGGAGGAGGCCTGGAAGGCCCTGCAGCATGAGAAGGCGGAGAAGCTCCGCAGACAACGCCAGATCGAGCGCGAAATGCGCAAAGAAGATGCAGCGTTTGAGGCACTATTCAAGTGCCTCCAGACATTCGGTACTGGCACACCGGTATGAGAGGCGCTCCTCGGAGCACAGAGCAACCTCGTGTTGCTACAACAGTTTGGTGGCGGCCCAGATTTACCTTTGTTGAGACACCGGGGTCTCATCTTGTCCGCGGAAGAGTGGAATCGAATCAAACATGCGGAGAACGGCAACATCAGGGCTACCGCATACGCCCGATTCCATCGGGAACAGGTTCAAACAGAAAGAAGGTTGGCAGTCCGGTACGACCCTTACCTCACCACCAAGCCAAAGAGGAAGGTTCGCGCCCCCACTCCCAATGATCCAACGCAAGGAATCTGGGAAATGTTAGATCTCAGGCTCAACATGAGCCTTGACCTGTTTTTGAAGGACGTCGGAGAAAGCCGCAATCGAGTGTGGACATGGCAGAAGGCGGTGACAGGGCGCGCCAAGTTACCGGGTCCAATTGGGATGCCGGTTATGGGAAACAAGCCATATAGGAAGAACGGCTACTGTTACATGGTGCTCTTCAAAGAAGAGTACTACAATGAATACATCTGGCCTGCATGGCCCACTGTGAAGGAGATTCTGGACTGGGAACCCGAGTTGCGAAACGAAAAATACCACTTCGCGCTTCAAGACAACGTCAGGAATGACATGTTCCACATTGTTGAGAATGCTGCTATTCGCCGCGGAGAAGAGGTGTACACATGGAAGCACCTCGAGCAGCTTCAGAACTCGGACCCAGAACTCTGGGAACATATCCGTTTGGGAGGAAAAGGCTGTGACAAGAAGGGTGCTCGTCCCGGGACGGTCTCTAGTAGGCACTGTACACAGTGCAACAGACAAATAGTAGTAAAAAAGACAGGTTGTCTAGGAGTTCCTACTTGGTTTTGCGTCGACTGCAACCAAGTAGAAAAATTTTGTAATTGTAACGATGATAGGGAAGAATGCAATCCTGTTCAAGCCTATGCATATGAATCGGATTACGAAGACGATATTGAAGAACTCGACTTGCAAGAAGTCGATGAGGAAACGAAAGTCCAGCTAATATACTGGCCAAGGGTGCAACCCTCCCTTGCTTCCTTCATGCCACCACTTCCTAAAGAGGAAGTAAAGGTGCTTGTTGTTACAAAGCCCACACCTAAGGTCACAGCGTGGAAACCAGTTGAAAGTTCGAAACCGGCTGTTGGAATAATTATTCAGGAACCTGTCAAAAAAGTTATTCCAGTTCCTACGGAACATGATCACGGCTATTGTTGGTTAGCTATGATCAAGACGGAACATAGGTCCTGGATATGGAAGGAACTTCCAAAAAACCCTACTGCTGATCAATTAAGACGGGTATGCAACATGTTTCCCGAAGCGTTAAGGAAAGATGGAATGTACACTATGGAGATGTTCATAGACGAACAAATCCACATTAAGGATGTGTCCATTCAACATGCGCAGGGACATAAGTTTGCAAAACTTTGGTCAGCAGCGGGAATTAGGAATTTCCTAGCCGATTTATGACTCTATAAAGAAGAACACCTTCGTGTGGGAAGCGACATAGTCCTTATTCCAAGGACTTATGCTCAGGTCGCAAAGGTGGGAACAAAACGACAAGGGGTTGTCAAATCGGAACAGCCACAATATTACTGGTTTCATGGATTAGGTACTCGAGCAGAGGACTGGGTGGAGGACATCAATGGTATTGAACTAACTCAAAAAATAAACATTCGACGATGGAATCGATTAGTTCAAGAATACCGAAAAGTTTCCTTACCTCCTCCCAGACATGGCAGCCACACTCCAAGTGATAATGGGTGGTGCTATTTGTCACTCTTCAAGCGACAGTACTGGAACTGTTACGCATGGCCGGAGAACCCTTCCTGGCACACTATTGCTCAGTATGAACCTGATATGAGAAATACAGTCTTAGGATATAAGATCAACATGAACTCTAAAACCTGCCGATATCACGTCAC
Organism: Amanita molliuscula; assembly: GCA_023014405.1. Classification (NCBI taxonomy): domain Eukaryota; kingdom Fungi; phylum Basidiomycota; class Agaricomycetes; order Agaricales; family Amanitaceae; genus Amanita; species Amanita molliuscula. The sequence goes on from JAEBUP010000012.1 coordinate 1,016,065, forward strand.
GCACAAAAAAGACGAAGATAATGCACTACCAAAGGCGGCAGATATTTTGGAATATTACGGAGGAGATGACTCCGTAACAAGACATTTCTCAGTCGGGTTTGAAATTACTCAAGTGGTAGTACAAGGATGCATTGGTCTCATTACAGTAGGAATAACGGTATTTGCACACGAATACTTGGCAACTTGGGGAGCAGCTACACCAGCTCAAACAAATGAAAGAATCGCCCAAGGAACCAATCTGGCTCAAGCAATACAAGCCATTGACACAGCAATACATCCTCCATGAGAACCACATCCTACAATCCGAATGGACATGCCGGATTATTATGAAGGAGACCCGAAAGAAATAGCAGCTTGGTTGAGGCAAATGGCCTCTTATTTCGCCATAGTTGGGGTCTCTAACAATAACATCATGATCCAGATGGTACTACAAAGGGTTCAGAAAGGTCAAGGAAACCGAGCAGGAAACTGGGCAGCAGCAAAAACGGCAGAGATTGAGGCAGCAGGAATAGAAGTACAAAGGAGAGAGGAAATAATAAGTGCAGACAGAACCCCAGTGCCATCATATACTCGACAACAATGGAATGAGGGAATAAGGACTGCAGACGGACAAGGATGGATGATCACACCTATCATCCATAAATTCCCATTCATAAACTTTAACGACATGGCGGAAAAAATGAAAGAATATTTCCTGACTACCGAAACGAGAGATCAGGCATGTCGAACTATCCAATCAATGAAACAGGGAAGTCTGAAAGCAGAGGACTACGTAGTCAATTTCCGAAGCGTAGCCTCCCTCACCCAATACAACGAGATAGCGCTGGTCACGCAATTCCGTGCAGGACTACACCCACTGCTCGGAAGAAGACTTGTCGAATTACAAGTTCTTAACAGACAAAGGATGGCAGACGGATCACAAGACGGCGACCTACAATGCTGGTTTGATAGGGCAATACAAGTGGAAAGAAGCTGGAGGGACGCACAACAGATTTACCCCCAAAGCCGCCCAACAACGACAAACCGACCACAACAAAGTCGCCCAGTTCAAAATACAAATGCAACAGCTTCCACATCAACAGGAGGACGCACTCCTATCACATGTTTCAATTGTGGAAAACCAGGACACACAGCAAATGTATGTAGAGCCCCAAAGAAAGACCCAAACGCCATGGATGTTGATAGACAAAGACGAGTAGTGGAGTGTTACAATTGTGGTAGAAAGGGCCACATTGCACGAGATTGTCGAGCACCCAAAAAGGATAAAGGAAAACAAGTCGTTAGGACTTGGTCGACTGTAAAGGAGTTTGCAGAAGAGATGATGGACGAAGAGAAAAAAGAGATGGCGGGAGTGCTGGGTTTTCAGAACGACTCATGAGGAAGCATTCCCCCTCACGAGTCACAAACACTGTACAGTACGATGATTCATGTATAAATATACCAGAACTATTATATGAATTTCGTTCTATGCAAAATTGTTTGAGGAATGCCCCTATAAGTGCAACAAAGCCGAAGTTTAAAACATGGTCCACCCCATGGGTAGTAAGACGAATCTGGGAACAACCTATGGAAATAGCTGTAAGAGATCTTCGATCTTGGGTAAAGAAGGATCGAATAGAAGAAATAAGTGAACAGCTAGTCAAGGACTTGAATAAAATGACGGAAACAAATGCACTATGGTATCTAAACCATCTGAAACACAAGCCAAGATTTGTGCGAACCACAGGAAAACATCAGATGGATGTAGACGTGATAACAGCAACTGTAGACTCAGTTGAACGATTTAAAATCAAAGCCCTGATTGATTCAGGATGTACTGGTTCATGTGTAAACAAGGAATGGGTGGAACGACATCGATTGAATACCAGAAAATTACCAAGACCAATACCCGTATTCAATGCAGATGGAACCAACAATATAGTGGGACAGCTAGAAGAAATGATTGAATTAAAAGTACAAATAGGTGATCATTTCGAATCTCTGGAATTTGGAATTTCAGCCCTGGGAAAAACAGATATGTTCTTAGGACACGATTGGTTGAAATACCACAATCCCGAGATAGACTGGAGAAATCAAAAAATACGATTTTCTCGATGTCCGGGCACTTGTTGGAAAAGTTCTGAAAGCTTAGAACCGGAAGATGAAATGGACAGGGTTCAGTGGGAACAAGGAGAAAGACTGCTAGCAGTCTACATAGGACCAGAAGAATTAAAAACGAGGGCATACCAATCAAAAGCCATGGAAATAGCATCGGCAAATGTTAAAAAGAGAAACGTTGAGGACATAGTCCCAGAGCATTACTTGGGACACCGAAAAGTCTTTGAGAAAACAACATTTGATGAACTACCACCAAGGCGACCTTGGGATCATGCCATCGAGTTAGTTCCAGGATCAAAACCATTAGATTGCAAAATCTATCCATTAAACAGAGATGAACAACAGGCGTTAGAAGATTTCTTAAAAGAAAACTTAGACACAGGAAGAATAAAACCAAGCAAGTCACCTATGGCTTCACCATTCTTCTTTGTCAAGAAAAAAGATGGATCACTATGCCCAGTACAGGATTATCGAAAACTCAATGAAATGACCATAAAGAATCGATATCCATTACCTTTAATCTCTGAGCTAATAGATAAACTCAGCCACGCAAATATATTCTCAAAAATGGACATAAGATGGGGATATAATAACATTCGTATTAAGGAGGGGGATGAATGGAAAGCAGCGTTCCGAACGAACAGAGGACTATTTGAACCATTAGTCATGTTCTTTGGATTAACAAACTCACCTGCCACCTTCCAAACCATGATGAATGATTTGTTCCAGGAGGAACTCGCTGAGGGATGGGTAGTAATCTATATGGACGATATTCTAGTATTCTCAGAAAACAAGAAACAACATGTTGAACATGTAAATTGGATATTGGCAAAATTGGAACAGAATAAATTGTCATTAAAACCAGAAAAATGTTACTTCGATAAAGAGGAAATTGAGTTTTTAGGAGTAATCATTACCAAAGACTCGATAAAGATGGATCCAGCCAAAGTAAAAGCAATTAAAGAATGGCCGGAACCAAAGTGTAAACGAGAAGTACAGCAGTTTCTGGGATTTGTAAACTTCTATCGACGATTTGTGAAAGGATTTGCCAAAGAAGCAAAGCCGTTAACAGAATTAACGGGAAAGAAAGAATGGGAATGGGGAAAATCACAGAGCGAAGCTATGATTAAATTAAAAGAAAGAATAGCAGAGGAAGCGGTCTTAGCAATACCAAATGAAAACGGACAATTCTGAATTGAAACAGATGCATCAGACTTTGCCATGGGTTCAATTCTTTCTCAACAACAGGAAGGAATTTGGAGACCTGTAGCATTCATTTCGAAAGCCTTGAACGCAGCAGAATGAAACTATGAAATTTATGATAAAGAAATGCTGGCAATAATGCATTCTTTATATGAATGGTCACAATACTTAAAAGGAGCAAAAGAGACAATAGAGATTTTGACAGATCATCAAAACCTCACATATTTCAGGAAACCACAGAACCTGAATAGGAGACAAGCTCAATGGGTGATAGACCTTCAAGAATATAATTTCATCATAAAACACTGATCTGGGAAGTCCAATTCAAAAGCAGATTTGTTATCACGGAGAGCCGATTATGAGAAAGGAGAGAAGGATAATGAAGATGTACTCTTACTAAAAGAAGAACTATTTGTACGACTAGATAATTGGACAGGAGAGTGGGTCACATTGATCAATGGAATAAAAAAGACCAATCGAAGACAATGGGACACACAAGTACAAAAAGGAGTCGAAAGTAATGAGGAAGGGTTTGAGTTCGATAAAGGAACAAACCAAGTAACCTGGAAAGGAAGGATATATGTCCCAGCCATAATGAAATTAAGAGAGGAAGCAATATCATTACATCACAGATGGGGACATCCAGGAATAGCAAAAACCCTAGAACTTATTACCAGAGATTATTGGTGGCCAAACATGAGGGAGGACATAGAAAAATACATCAAAGGATGCCGAACTTGTCAAACAGTGAAACCAGATAGACAAAAAAGAGCAGCACCTTTGATCCCTCATGCAATACCGAAACAACCATGGGAAGATATCGCATTAGACATTATAGGACCTTTACCAGAATCAAAAGGGTACAATGCAATCTTAACAGTTATTGACAAATTCACCAAAAAAGCGTATTTTATTCCCACAAATACCACTCTCACATCAAAAGGAGTAGCTATATTATTTAGAGATCATGTGTTCAGAGAACACGGAATTCCGAAGAAAGCAATAAGCAATAGAGGACCACAATTCATTTCCAGATTCATGAAAGAATTCTTTGAGTTAATGGGGATCAAAGGAAATCCCTCCACTGCATTCCATCCTCAAACTGACGGACAATCCGAAAGAGCAAACCAAGAGGTTGAAATCTTATTATCCACGTTCGTAAATGAAAAACAAGATAACTGGAGCGATTGGCTAGCAGTAACTCAATTCTGCTACAATGATAGACAACACTCAGCGACAGGATATTCACCTTTCATGATGAATTATGGATATAATCCAAATAAAGGAACAGTGGATCAACCATGTAAACCCAGGGTAGAAGCCGTAGGACAGTTCATAGAGGAACAAAAAGAAGTATGGGAAAAGGCACAGAAATCACTTCAAAAGGCACAAGATTCCATGAAGGCTCAATATGACAAAAAGAAACGAGAGTCTATTGAATATAAAAAAGGAGATTTAGTGTATCTTAATGCCGAAAACATCCCATCCGTTCGACCAACAAAGAAACTAGGAGAACGATTTATTGGACCCTACAAAGTCATCGAAAAAGTAGGAGTGTCATCATATCGACTCTTAATTCCTGCGAGCTGGAAAGTGTATAATGTTTTTAACAAAACATTATTGAAACCATATAAAGAACCTACTTTTCCACAACAAAAACGCCGTGAATCTGACCGCAAAAACAAACAAGAGAAGGAGGACGAGACCGGTGATTATGAAGTGGAAAAAATACTAGATAGTCGCATCAACAAACGAGGAAAAGGACGGTTGGAATATTTAGTAAAATGGAAGAATTACCCAGTAGAAGATTCCACATGGGAACCGGTGACGAATTGTCACAATGCCGACCGGAGTATCGACGAATTCCACCACCTCCATCCAAGTGCTCCTCGAAGAATAAGGATGAGCAACTTAACGTTCACACGGTATCAAAATTATACACAGCCACAAATACCCAAGACCCTGTTTGGATGGGAAGATGGAAAATTCGAGAAAGAATACTTAGAAAAGCTGGAATGAAATTGGAAAAAGTGGAAAGGAGACTGAAGAATTGCTGAAAAGGACAAACGAGGATTCCGTGGAACTGAATCCCTAAAGAGAGGGTTATGTTAAGAACACGAGAGTGTAGTTTCTTTTCTTTTTCTTTTCTTTTCTTTTATTAGGTAAGCAGCCGTATATGGGAAGGGACATGAGGCTAGAGGTATATAAGTAGGGCTCTCTGAGCCATAGTCCTTAGCCTTACGATTGTCTGTGTTGCCTACACAACAACTAGGGTAGTCTCTATACACCTCTTTCTCCAACCTTCGGTTGTGATCAGGCTATGTCTTGACAGATGGACTATACTAGGACTGTGACCCTTATATGGAAGGTGGTTAGGTCAGCATCGGTTATGGACATACCGAGTGCTGATAGGAACAGCAGCCCGATGATGGGCCTATGCCATGAAAGGATACATGAGCGGTGATAAGTTCACCCCGCTATTGGAAATAGCGAGGATCAGGAAGGGGTGAGGTCACGAAAGGATTCCCGTCAACTCCGGTGTGTGCAATGACAATGCTACGACGCGCGGAACTGACAACTCCGCGGATAATAACGTTCGTCACACAAGGCGTAACTGCGATGAACGCGGGATGCGGAGTACGACAAAACTCAGAGGCGCAAATGAGACGAAGAGGGCGTAGCTGAAAGGACGAGACTCGAAGGCTGGGGTGTACTATGTTATTCTTCTAAGTGTTGTACATGAGCTTATATACGTTTTTCTACCCTACTAATGACGAAGTGACTCTGCAAATTTTCACCTTGCAACCGTATATCCAAATCTGTCTTGAAAGTCTTCGCGCAATGGGGCTAGCTGAGGAACGCGATGGTGGTATAGGAGCGCCGCGGTGAGAACCAGTATTGTGACCCGACGCGGGACGCTAATAGAGTCGTATACTTGAAATAGACGTTGCTGATCGCCGCGCGCAGCAACGCCGGGATTCATCTGGCTTGACGCGTCTCTGTTCTCTATTTTCCGTGGACCTGACTGGTCTATACCGTAGTTGGTCGTCGGCCGATGGGTTTACTCGTCCGCTAGGGGCCTGATCCGCTATGTCGGTGCGTCGCTAGGGCTGACGTGGCGTCCGTATATGGGTGACCCTTGGATCATAGACTGTAGATCCTTCCTAACGCAGATATGGTATTGATGGCGGCAGTCCCTTCTCCGGTGACCTAAGCTGTGCCGGCTGACAATTTTATGTGGGTCGGCCAACTGGGTGCTTTATCGGATGCGAACGACCGACTAGCGCGGGTTTTGGATGGCGTACGCGGGAGACGACTTGGTCATTGGGCGTGGGCGATGCTTGCCCTATAGCGGAGAATCGCGGAGTTGGCGGAGTTGCGCGTAACTAGCGCAGAAGACTTGCGGAAGACTTTGGCTGAGTGCAGATGCTAAGTGACGGGGTCAGGGCAGGTATAATCCTAGTGAGGGTAAGGTCTCTAACGTCTAGTGCTGAGACTAGTCCGTTTGATACCTATACACCGTCACATCGGAACGATGCTCATCAGCAGCATGGCACCTGAGGGGCGACATGGGAATGCCGAGATGTACTGACAACTAGGTACCAGCATAGATGGGAATCGGCTGAGATGCACGACAATAGGCGTGGCCGTATAGGGAAGGACAGAGTGTTGGTGTGAGAGGAAGTCTCCAAGTAAGGTCATATGGGCACAGACTCAGCTGCTGCGCATCATCTCTATTGTGAGGGACTTTAGCTGCGCGCTGACTGCGCACAGACCAGGAGAGAGGTTTATAAGGGTTGTGGTCTTAGGTAGTGAGTCCCTAAGACTCTAGATAGTTTGTGTCCTAGACACTTCTACTTGAGCAACAGGATAGTCTTAGTTGGATTGTCTTGTCTGTCTTGTCTTCGGCTGAACAAGCCACACTTTGAGTCTTTTAGGTTGTGTTTAGGTCGTCCCTAACATAATCTAGAGTCTTTACTACTCTACCCTGTTGGTTAGCACCGAGCACATTTGGCTCGTTGTTGCTCAGAATGCCAACGGCCTAGTTTCATTTCTGAGAGGTAGTAACCACGCAGCCCGCGACCTCTCCAGGCGACATTGATATCGACACATCACTGTCAACAGGTCTCGAACGAGAGATCCTCAATATGCCCCATTGGGCCTGACGATAAACCCTACTTGGGTAGTCTACACACAGTAACAGATGAGAGTACTAGCATTGCTGGGAGAGCATAGGCAGGAGACCACAGATGTGCCCTGGGTGTAGTACACTGTTATTGCCGAAGAGCTCAGGAACGAGTGAAGAAATTTGATTTACATTAGGTATCAAGGCTGATACAAAGTTCCTCACACACTCCCTGTACAAGCAACCCTACCTGATTTCGGGTTGATAACTTGGCACAAAGATAGTGAGGCAAATTGCCAGGCACACGTATTTTGATAGCTTGTGGACCCACAATGCTGCAGACAGTAACTCCCTTGTTTCCCAAGGGACATCATTGACAGGCACAGATTCCGAACTGGACAGCCGATAGAACGGACCAGTTGTCAGTGGAGGGCCTGAAATTGGTTGAAGATTCTTTTACAGCTTCAACACATATGACTAGCACAATGCAGTGCACATTCACATACATACTACCCTATGCCCAGGTGTCACTATCGGAGATCGGGTGCATCTTCAATGCGGACTGGGTCACAGTACACAACACGGTCCAAACAGGACCCAGAGAATTCATCGGCAACACTGTCATTCGCTGTTACGATAACCATGTCCAGTTATATTGGAAGCACCGGAAAGAGTCACGGTGACTTAAACGCGCTCAAGTGCAGATCCTCCTCAGGCAACGAGAAGCTGAACAGGAGCAGGAACAGAAGGAAGCCTGGGAGGCCCTTCTTGTAGAAAGAGCCACCGCTTGTGCAGTCTTGCGAGCAGAGCGAGCGATGCAGAAAGTGGAAAAAGAATACCACACACTTATGGAACTACTGGAGGTCCACTACAAAGGAGACACCTCCAACCCTATCTGGCTAGCCCTGGTCTCATCAAAATATAACCAATGGCTCATGATAATAAACAACAGTGACAAAGCTATCTGCTGATACAAGATAGCTATGGAGAAACTACAGTGCCAGCACCACGTACAGGAATTGTACGAGCACGAGGGCATGACTATGAGTCATGAAGATTGGAATGCGTGGATGCATGCCATAAATGGAAACATATCACCTGGCTTCTGGTGGACCATTCGCATGGGCCCCATCCCAGAAAAACTTGCACCATCAGTACCAGGATTCTGCTATCTAAATCTCATTAAAGCAGAATATTGGAACAAATACGAATGGCTGGCGTATCCTACCATCGCTGCCATCTGGGATATGGAAGCAGAATACCGAAATGAAGGAGTCCATACAAGGTGGACCGATACTGAAAGAACAGACGTAATACATGTAGGCCTAGAAATGGCTGACATTAATGGATGGGACATGGTGGAAATATTGTTCACCAGTGGTCATAAAGAGTTGCGAGTTGGAGCAGAACCAACCAACGATCCCGAAGTAGGCGAAATCATCAGCCTAAGGGAAGATAATGGAAAAGAGGAACTAGAGCAACCAGTGCAATCCAATGCAGCGGCAGCTCTAGTAGAAATCGATCCATGCTTACAAAACAAATGACCAGGACTCTCGGAACAGGCACAAAACAAACTACATCCGAAACATCCAGGATACTGCTACCTCTGGTTGGTAAAATGAGAATACTGGAATGCATATAAATGGCCAGCATATCCAACCATCAGAGAAATTTACAGATGGGATCCAGAACTCATGGATGAGTACCAACCCATATACTGGAGGCGCACCAAAGGGTGCAACCACATGTGGCATTGTGTCTGGGTGTCAGGAGAACCAGGTGGCTGGCCATGGATGAAGGCAATGATGTGGCAAGGATATGGTTCTCACCGAGTTGGTGCCAGAACTTTTCAACTCACTGTTGACATGATCACACATGCATACCATGCAGTGATGGGATGGCGAGAACATTGGCAAGATACACAAACAATCGAGCCACTCCTTCCCACACAGCCAGCAGCAGCAGTAGCAGTGCGAGAGGACGAAATCCATCAACAGGCAGAGGAAAGGCAGCAAGCTATCACCAGTGCTGGACAAGCACTTGCTGCCATGATCAACGAATATCAATGATCCAACCATCGAGAACCCAGACCTCTTACAAAAGCAGAAATGCCTGCCTTTTATGAGGGAGATCCACGAACAGTGGACGGATGGTTACGACAGATGGACACCTATTTTATGCTGGCGAATGAAACAGATCCTAAGCGAAAGGTGTCAATCTGCCTGTACAGAATTAAGGGAGGAAAAGGGGATAGAGCCGCAGACTGGAGTGGCATAAAACTCAAAGCTTTCCAAGAAGCACAGCAGGAGTTTCAAGACAGAATCAACAATAGTGGATGGAGTAGGGAGCTAGATTGGGCTCAGCTCAACGCAGGGGAAAGCACAGCTGATGATAGAGCATGGGTCAGGAGACCCTTGGAAAATCAGTTCCCCTTTACAGATTGGATAGATTTCAAGCAGCAAATGCATGATTTCTTCATGTCCACCGAGACCAAAGAGAAAGCAATCGAGGCACTGTTAAAATTACAACAGGGGACAATGATTGTAGAAGACTACATCATTAAATTCAACTCCCTCACCTCGTTGACAGATTGGAATGATCAAGCCTTGATCTCCCAATTTACAAACCATCTCAACCCCGCTCTTGGTTGAGAACTTATCCGGTATGGAGGGCTGGCGGACAACGCCACATTACATCAGATCCAAACATGAGTAATGGCGCTTGCAAGGGCCTACCGAAAGGCTAACGAAGCCTACGGATTTTCTAAAGAACAAAAAGAATATAAGGAGCAAGCACCAGCACCCAATCGACACCCTCAGTGGCAATTCAGAGCACCACCACCAGTCACGTCAGGAAATCAGTCGGATCCAAATGCCATGGACATCAATAGCAAAGACAAAAAAATGTGCTCTTACTGCAGGAAAAAAGGACACCTAGTAAAAGAATGCTGGGCAAAGAAACGACATGCGGAATTAATGTGTCCTAAATGCAAGGAGAAAGGACATGTGGCATGGACCTGTAAAAAACCCAAAAACATTACAACGGGAGATAAGGGAAAGCAGGTGGTCAGATATGTCGACAAAAGAGAAATGACTCCAGTCGGACATATAGAGGAGGTTTCGGATTTTGCAGAAAGCCAGTAGGCGAGCGCTCAGTGCTGCTGGCTGCTACTCAGGTTTTGGATAGTGGTGTACCAGTAGTAGATTCCCAAATTAAATTGCATGACTTACTTTACGAATGCAGTGGGAAGGTACATCACTTGAGAAACTTAAGAGTGAGTGCAAAGAAAGGAGAATGATTACAAACATGGACACCTCAGTGGATGTTAAGGAGAATTTGGGAGCAACCCAAACAAATAGCAGTGGAATGTCTACAACAATGGGTAGACAACAAAAGAATAAACCAGGTGGATGGACACCTGGTAGATGACTTGAATGCTATGACAGAAGCCAATGCAATGTGGAACCTAGTGCACTTATGAGAAAAAGCAGTACAAGGAACCGGCTACCATGAAATAGATCTAACAGGGATCGTCACGAAGCTAGACGGATCTAAGAGTGTTTGAATAAAAATGTTGGTGGATTCAGGTGCAACGGGAACATGCATAAGCACCGACTTTGTGGAAAAACATCAGATACCCAAACAAAAACTGGTACAACCAATACCCATATACAACGCAGACGGAACAAAGAACTCAAGAGGCACCTTAGAATATATGGCAAAAATAAAACTACGCATCGGAGAACATGAAGAGGTCATTGAATGTGCAGTTACGCACCTCTCTAAGACAAGCATCTTCTTAGGTTTTGATTGGTTGAGGAAACACAACCCAACCATCAACTGGAAGAAGCAGACATTGGAGTTTAACCACTGCCTGGGCACTTGTTGGAAGGGTTCCTCAGTCCAAGAACCGGAGGATGAAATGGATGTAATGGAAGATCTCGAAGCAGAGGATTGACTACTAGCAGTTCACATTGGTGAACCAGAACTTAACGTCAGGGCCTACACATCAACGGCCACGAAAATAGCCGCAGAAGAAGCAGAGAAAATAAAGAAAAGAACACTGGAGGAGGCAGTCCCCAGACACTATTTGAAACATCGAAAAGTCTTTGAAAAAGAGACTTTCGATGAGTTACCACCACGGTGGCAATGGGATCACGCCATAGAATTGATTCCCGGGTCTAACCCAGTTGATTGTAAAATCTATCTGCTAAACAGAGATGAACAACAACAACTGGATGAATTCTTGAAAGAGAACCTGGATTCTGGGCGAATCCAGTCAAGTAAATCGCCCATGGCCTCACCTTTCTTCTTCGTAAAGAAGAAAGACAGAAAATTACGACCAGTACAGGACTACCGGCGGCTCAACGAAATGATGGTCAAAAACTGCTATCCACTACCGCTAATAGGAGAGCTGGTGGATAAGTTGTCACAAGCAAAAGTTTTCTCAAAGATGGATATACGTTGGGGTTACAACAACATATGCATCAAAGAGGGAGACGAATGGAAGGCAGCATTCCGAACCAATAGAGGACTCTTTGAGCCCTTAGTTATGTTCTTTGGGCTCACTAATTTGCCCGCCACCTTTCAGACAATGATGAACGACATTTTCAGAGTGGAGATAGCAGAAGGATGGGTCGTTATATACATGGACGACATCCTCGTATTTTCAAAAAATCAGGAAGAACATACGGTACAGGTCAACTGTATATTGGCAAAACTGGAGGAACATAAGCTGTCGCTAAAACCAGAAAAATGCTTCTTCGACAAAAAGGAAATGGATTTCCTTGGAGTCATTATCAGCAAAAACTTGGTTCGGATGGAATCCGCTAAAGTAAAAGCGGTAACTGAGTGGCCAATGCCTACGTGTAAAAAGGAAGTCCAGCAATTCTTGGGCTTCGTCAATTTCTATAGGCGCTTTGTAAAAGACTTCGCAAAAGCAGCAAAACCCTTGACTTGTCATACAGGGAAAGACGAGTGGAAGTGGACAGAACTTCAGGACGAAGCGTTTGATATGCTAAAAAGAACAATCACACAGGAAGTAATATTGGGTATTCCAAACGAAGATGGCCAGTTCAGAGTAGAGGTGGACGCCTCAGACTTCGCCATAGGAGGAATTTTATTGCAGCAGACAGAAAACAACGTATGGAAGCCCGTGGCTTTCATATCAAAATCCCTAAATGATGCCAAGTGAAACTATGAGATCTATGACAAAGAGGTGCTCGCAGTAATGCACACTTTTTACGAATGGTCCCACTATCTCAAGGGGGCTAAACACACGGTTGAGGTTTTGACAGACCATCAAAACCTGACATACTTCAGAAAAGCACAAAATCTTAATCAATGACAGGCACGATGGGTGACGGACTTGCAGGAGTACAACTTCGTCATAAAACATAGGAGTGGAAAGTCCAACACCAAAGTGGACTTGCTATCACAACGGGCAGGACACACCCGTGGAGACAACGACAACAAAGGAGTAGTTCTGCTCAAAGAACATCTCTTTGTATGAGTGTTTGATGATGATCGTGCAATCAATGACATCATGAAAGATATTAAAGATGTGCCCAAGCAGCAATGGGAGACACAGGTTGTCAAAGGCCTTGAAGAGGCTGACAGAGAATACAAAATTGAAAAAGGACTCGTCACCTGGAAGGGACGAGTATACATACCAGTAGTCATGGCATTGCAAGAAGACATCATCGCAATTCACCATTCATGGGGACACTCCGGGGTTGCAAAAACTTTGGAGTCATTGACAAGGAACTTTTGGTGGCCAAATATGTGCAAGGACATAGAACGCTATATTCCGGGTTGTGAAACATGCCAGAAGGCAAAACCGGATCGGCAGGCGTGCGCGGCACCTCTCAGACCAAATGAGGTTCCAACAGAACCATGGGAGGTCATCTCAGTTGACTTCATGGGACCCTTACCCATGTCAAAAGGAAACGACACAATAATGGTAGTAGTGGATCGATTCACTAAGAAGTCGTACTTCTTACCCACTACAAAAGAGATCACATCACAAGGAACAGCAGAGCTGTTCAGGGACAATATATTCCGGGAGCATGGTATCCCAAGAAAAGTAATCAGTGATAGAGGCCCTCAGTTTGCCTCGAAATTCATGACGGATCTATACAGAATGTTGGGAATTCAGGCCAATCGATCAACGGCCTATCACCCTCAAACAGATGGTCAAATGGAACGAGTAAATCAAGAAGTAAAAGAATTCTTGACCATGTTTGTTAATAATCGCCAGGACAACTGGAGCGATTGGTTGTCAGTGGCACAGTTCTGCCACAATGACCGGGTACACTCAGCAACGGGCTTCACACCTTTCTTCATGAACTATGGACAACATCCAAATAAAGGTCTGGATCCCACCTACACGCCGAAAGTGGTGGCTGTAGAACAGCTGGCAAAAGAAATAGAGGATGTACACAAAAAAGCAAAAAAGGCATTAGAAAGAGCCACTCAAATTATGAAAGAGTGGTACGATAGTCATCGACAAGAGGCACGGGAGTATAAACCTGGTGACAAGGTTTATCTCAGTACAGAGAACCTCCCAATCATCTGAGCAACAAAGAAGCTTGATGGAAAATTTGTCGGTCCACTCAAAGTCCTCGCCAAAGTTGGCGAGTTGTCATATAAACTTAAAATCCCAGCAGCTTGGTGGGTATATAACATTTTCAATGAAGTCTTATTGAAACCGTACAGGGAACCGGAGTTCCCGAAACAGAAAGCAAAAGCAGTGACGCGCAAGGACGCGCAAATGGTAGAGGAGTCCCAGGAGGACGAATATGAAGTTGAAGAAATAATGGAAAGCCACATTAGCGGACGAGGAGGAGTGAGGTTGGAATACCTCGTTAAATGGAAAAACTATCCAGTGGAGGAATCCACCTGGGAACCAGCCAGAAACATAGCCAATGCACTGGCTAAAGTCAAAAAGTTCCACAAAGAAAACCCAAAGGCTCCTAAGCTCATTAGGAACCTGAAGAATGGAAAGGTGTACATTCAGTACACCGAAACAATCCCTCGACAAACCCCTAGTGCGCCTAAGCACAAACAAAGTCAAGGAACCCATTGGAAGGATAAGCGACTTTTTGGATGGGATGATGGCCGTTTCGGACCAAAATACTTAGAAAACATGGAGCGCAGATGGCGCAATTGGAAAGGAGACAGAAGGGCAATTATGGAATTGCCAGACGACACTGATGGGACGTTCTCCAGAGACCTGGAGCGTGGCGGGTGGTCACCTGTGCTTAATTTCCCGCAGAGGGGAGAAAAGGAGGAATTGGATGAGGAGCGCAGAGCGCACGAAAGAGACACTGAGTGTCTTAAAAAGAAAATTCTAAAGAGGGCAGGAAAACCAGAAGCTGCAAAGGAAAGCAGCAAGTCGGAAGAGGACTGACAAAAAGGATCAAGGGTGTTACATGCCCTGTACAGAAAAAATGGAAAACCACCATCGAGGAGGTGGAGGATATCGATTCAGAACGGACAGGCTTGACGCCTGACGAACAGACGGAGCAGTTGGCCTGCTTTTATGAATGAATGAAAAGAGATCCACACTATGTGGACTCAGCCGAATCAGCCTCTCGGGATGCAAGACCTTAAGGGGGGGGTGATGTTATGAGCATACCTCATCCCGCTCAATTTTCACAGTAATGACACTAATGACAACTATGCAGATATGATCTGGGGGAGTTGGACTATATTTTTCTTTTCATTTTATCTCTTTCATTCCACTCAAACGTTTAGATACAGGACTCAGACAATACCTTGGTTGCGGGATGGACTATACTAGGACTGCGACCCTTATATGGAAGGTGGTTAGGTCAGCATCAGTTATGGACATACCAAGTGCCAATAGGAACAGCGGCCCAATGATGGGCCTATGCCATGAAAGGATACATGAGTGGCACAGCACCTGAGGGGCGACATGGGAATGCCGAGATGTACTGACGACTAGGTACTGGCATAGATGGGAATTGGCCAAGACACATGACAATAGGCATGGCCGTATAGGGAAGGACAGAGTGTTGGTGTGAGAGGAAGTCTCCAAGTAAGGTCATATGGGCGCAGACTCAGCTGCTGCGCATCGTCTCTATTGTGAGGGACTTTAGCTGTGCGCTGACTGCGCACAGACCAGGAGAGAGGTTTATAAGGGTTGTAGTCTTAGGTAGTGAGTCCCTAAGACTCTAGATAGTTTGTGTCCTAGACACTTCTACTTGAGCAACAGGATAGTCTTAGTTGGATTGTCTTGTCTGTCTTGTCTTCGGCTGAACAAGCCACACTTTGAGTCTTTTAGGTTGTGTTTAGGTCGTCCCTAACACTCCTCCCCATCCGCTAATGCAGCTTTCCATAATTTCTTCCACCTCGTATTCGTCCTCCTGGGACTCCTCCACCATTTGCACTTCCTTGCATGCTGCTGCCTTTGCTTTTTGTTTGGGGAACTCTGGTTCCCTGTACAGCTTTAACAAGACTTCATTAAAGACATTATAGATTTTCCATGCTGCTGGTATTTTTAATTTATAAGAGGATTCGCCGACTTTGGCAAGGACTTCAAGTGGACCGACAAATTTTCCATCAAGCTTCTTGGTTGCTCATATGACTGGGAGGTTCTCTGTGCTGAGGTACACCTTGTCGCCTGGTTTGTACTCCCGTGCTGCTTGGCGGTGGCTATCATACTGCTCTTTCATGATTTGAGTGGCTTTTTCCAAAGCCTTTTTTGCCTTTGCGTGCACATCTTCTAATTCCTTTGCCAATTGTTCCACAGCTACCACCTTCGGTGCGTAGGTGGGGTCCAGACCCTTGTTCGGGTGTCGTCCATAGTTCATGAAGAAGGGCGTGAAGCCTGTTGCTGAGTGTACTCGGTCATTGTGGCAAAATTGTGCCACTGACAGCCAATCACTCCAATTATCTTGGCGATTGTTGACAAACATTGTCAGGAATTCCTTTACTTCCTGATTCACCTGCTCTGTTTGTCCATCAGTCTGGGGATGGTAAGCCATCGATCTGTTGGCTTGGATTCCCAACATTCTGTATAGGTCATTCATAAACTTTGAAGCAAACTGAGGTCCTCTGTCGCTTATAACTTTTCTTGGGATGCCGTGCTCCCTAAAAACATTGTCCCTGAACAGCGCTGCTGTTCCTTGTGCTGTGATTTCTTTGGTGGTGGGTAAGAAGTACAACTTCTTAGTGAACCGATCCACCACTACCATTATCGTATCATTTCCTTTTGATGTGGGTAAGGGTCCCATGAAGTCAACCAAAACGACTTCCCATGGTTCTGTTGGGACTTCATTTGGTCTAAGTGGTGCCACGCGCACTTGTCAATCTGGTTTCACTTTCTGACAGGTTTCGCAACCCGGGATGTAGTGTTCTATGTCCTTGCACATATTTGGCCACCAGAAATTCCTTGTCAAAGACTCCAATGTCTTTGCAACCCCTGAGTGTCCCCATGAATGATGTATTGTGATGATGTCCTCTCGCAATGCTACAACCACTGGTACGCATACTTGCCCCTTCCAGGTGACAAGTCCTCCTTCCATTTTATATTCTCCATCGGCCTTTTCAAGGCCTTTGACAACCTGTGTCTCCCATTGCTGCTTGGGCACATCTTTAATATCTTTCATGATGTCGTTGATTGCACAATCATCATCAAAAACTCGTACAAAGAGGTGTTCTTTTAGTAGAACCACCCCTTTGTTGTCATTTTCTCCGTGGGTATGTCCTGCCCACTGGGATAGTAAGTCCGCTTTTGTGTTGGACTTTCCACTCCTATGTTTTATGATGAAATTGTATTCCTGCAAGTCCATCACCCATCACACCTGTCGTCAATTTAAGTTTTGCACTTTTCTGAAATAGGTCAAGTTCTGGTGGTCCATCAGAACTTCCACTGTGTGTTTGGCCCCTTTGAGATAGTGGGACCATTCATAGAAAGCGTGCATAACTGTGAGCATCTCTTTGTCGTAGATCTCGTAGTTTCGCTCAGCGCCGTTAAGGGATTTTGAAATGAAAGCCACCGGCTTCCATACATCGTTTTCTATCTGCTGCAATAAAATTCCTCCTATGACGAAGTCTGAGGTGTCCACCTCTACCCTGAACTGGCCATCTTCGTTTGGAATATGCAGTACTACTTCCTGTGTGATTGTACTTTTTAGCGTATCAAACGCTTTGTCCTGAAGTTCCGTCCACTTCCACTCATCTTTCCCTGTGAGACAAGTCAAGGGTTTTGCTGCTTTTGTGAAATCTTTTACAAAATGCCTATAGAAATTGACGAAGCCCAAGAATTGCTGGACCTCCTTCTTACATGTAGGCATTGGCCACTTGGTTACCGCTTTTACTTTAGTGGATTCCATCCGGACCGAGTTTTTGCTGATAACGACTCCAAGGAAATCCATTTCCTTTTTGTTGAAGAAGCATTTTTCTGGTTTCAGTGACAGCTTATGTTCCTCCAGTTTTGCCAATATACGGTTGACCTGTACTGTATGTTCCTCTTGGTTTTTTGAGAATATGAGGATGTCGTCCATATAAATGACAACCCATCCCTCTGCTATTTCAACTCTAAAGATACCGTTCATCATGGTTTGGAAGGTGGCGGGCAAATTTGTGAGCCCAAAGAACATGACCAAGGGCTCGAAGAGCCCTCTATTGGTTCGAAATGCCGCCTTCCATTCGTCTCCTTCCTTGATACGTACGTTGTTGTATCCCCAACATATGTCCATCTTTGAGAAGATTTTTGCCTGTGATAGTTTATCCACCAATTCTCCTATCAACAGTAGTGGATATTGGTTCTTGACCATCATTTCATTGAGTTGCCAGTAGTCCTGTACCAGTTGTAACTTTCCGTCTTTCTTCTTTACAAAGAAGAAAGGTGATGCCATGGGCGATTTGCTTGACTGGATTTGCCCTGAATCCAGGTTCTCCTTTAAGAATTCGTCCAGTTGCTGCTGTTCATCCCGGTTTAGTGGGTAGATTTTACAGTCCACTGGGTTAGACCCAGGGATCAACTCAATAGCGTGATCCCATCGCCGCCGTGGTGGTAACTCATCGAAAGTCTCTTTTTCGAAGACTTTTCGAAGTTTCAAGTAGTGTCTGGGGACTGCCTCCTCCAGAGTTCTTTTCTTTATTTTCTCTGCTTCTTCTGCAGCTATTTTCGTGGCCGTTGATGCGTAGGCCCTAACGTTAAGTTCTGGTTCACCGATATGAACCGCTAACAGTCTATCCTCTGCCTCGAGATCCTCTTCCACATCCATCTCATCTTCAGGTTCCTGGACTGAGGAACCTTTCCAACAAGTGCCCAGACATCTATTAAACTCTAATGTTTGCTTTTTCCAGTTAATGGTCGGATTGTGCTTTCTCAACCAATTGAATCCTAGAAAGATACTAGTTTTTGAGAGATGCATTACTGCACATTTGATGACCTCTTCATGTTCACCGATGCATAGTTTTATCTTTGCCATGTATTCTAAGGCACCTCTAGAGTTTTTTGTCCCATCCGCATTGTATATGGGCATTGGTCGTACTAAACATCACTTCTTTATCTGATGTTTTTCTATGAAGTCTGTGCTAATACAGGTTCCGGTTGCACCAGAATCCAGCAACATTTTGATGCAGATGCTTTTTGATCCATCCATCTTTGTTATGACCCCTGTCAGGTCGATTTCATTGTAACCGGTCCCTTGCACTGTTTTTTTCCCGCAAGTGCACCAGGTTCCACATAGCATTGGCTTCTGTCATAGCGTTTAAGTCATCCACCAAGTGTCCATCCACCTCCTGTACTCTTTTATGGTCTACCCATTGTTGTAGACATTCCACCGCTGTTTGTTTGGGCTGTTCCCAAATTCTCCTTAGCATCCATTGCGGTGTCCAAGCTTTCAACCATTGTCCTTGTTTTGCACTCACTCTTAGGTTCCTTAAGTGATGTACCTTCCCACTGCATTCGTAAAGTAAATCATGCAATTTAATTTGGGAATCTACTATTGGTACATCACTACTAGAACACTGAGTAGCAGCCAGCAGTGCTGAGCGCTTGCCTACTGGCTTTCCGCAAAATCCGACACTTCCTCTATATGCCCGACTGGGGTCGTTTCCCTATTGTCGACATATCTAACCACCTGCTTCCCCTTATCTCCGGCTGTGACTGTTTTTGGTTTCCTACAGGTCCATGCCACATGACCTTTCTCGCTACACTTGGGACAAGTTAATTCCGCATGTCGCTTTTTTGCCCAGCACTCTTTTACTAGGTGTCCTTTCTTCCGACAGTAGGAACAGATTTTTGCGTTTCCACCATCTACATCCATTGCATTGGGATCAGTCCAACTACTTGATGTGACCAGCGGTGGCGCTCTGAATTGCCACTGAGGGCGACCATTTGGAGCTGGAGCTTGCTCTTTGTACTCCTGCCTTTTTGCAGGGAATCCATAAGCTTCGTTGGCCTTTCAATAAGCTCTTGCGAGCGCCGTTACTCATGTCTGGATTTGGTGTAATGTGGCATTGTCCGCCAATCCCCCATATCGGATCAGTTCTTGACCAAGTACAGGGTTGAGATGGTTTGTAAACTGGGAGATCAGGGCCTGATCATTCCAGTCTGTCAACGAGGTGAGAGAGTTGAACTTGATGATGTAGTCTTCTACGATCATCGTCCCCTGCTGTAGTTTTAATAGCACCTCAATGGCTTTCTCCTTAGTCTCAGTAGACATGAAGAAGTCATGCATCTGTTGTTTGAAGTCTGCCCAGTCTATGAAAGGGAATTGGTTTTCTAGTGGTCGTCTGATCCATGCGCTATTGTCGTCTGTACTTTCTCCTGCATTAAGCTGGGCCCAATCCAATTCCATACTCCAGCCGTTATTGTTGATTTTGTCCTGAAACTCCTGTTGTGCCTCCTGGAAGGCTTTGAGTTTCACCCCGCTCCAATCAGCCGCTCTGTCTCCTTTTCCGCCTTTGATCCTGTATAGGCAGATTGACACTTTTCGCCTAGGATCCTTTTCGTTTGCCAGCATGAAGTAAGTCTCCATCTGATGTAACCATCCATCTACTGTATGAGGATCTCCTTCATAGAAGGCAGGCATTTCAGCTTTTGTAAGAGGTCCAGGCTCTCGACGATTAGATCTTTGATACTCGTTGATCATTGCTGCTAGTGCCTGACCAGCACTGGTGATAGCCCGTTGTCTTTCCTCCACTTGTCAATGGATCTCATTTTCACAGGCTGCCACTGCTGCTGCTGGTTGTGTATCAGCTAGTGGTTCTAATGTTTCCGTGTCCTGCCAGTGTGTTCGCCATCCCATTACCGCATGGTAAGCATGTGTGATCATATCGACCGTGAGCCTGAAAGGAGTGGCACCTAATTTATAGTGACTCATTCCTTCTCTGTTGAGACACTCGACGTGGAACCACCCTCTACAATTACTATTGTACTTTTCGATGTGCAAGGTGGTTTCCTTGTCGTAGGCTTTCCGGATGATAGTAGTCACCTCTGTTTCTCGCAAATTGTGATCCCAAGAGCAGATTTCCTGGATCTGAGGATAGGCTGGCCATAGAAATTCGTCCCAGTACTGTTTTCTGATTAGAACCAGGTAACAGTAACCTGGTATGTCCGGGTTGAATCCACTGTTGGCCCAGGACATTTTTGGGTAAGGGTAGGGCAACCATGCCTCCCTTTCGACGATCCTTCACCACTGCTCAATTTCCCTTTTCTTATGAGCATTGTTTGCTCCCTGTGGGTACTCTTCGTTTGAGAGCCAGTCCACTGTAGTGGGTACACCACCATGCCAATGTGCTGTGTCACCTCCTTGAGTGACGACTCATGCCTTGTTTTCCTTTGTACCCTGTGCTGCCGCTGCATATGACCACACTGGTTGCACAATGGGTTTAGGTTCTATTACTGCTGGGTATGCTTGTCCAGCCACCTCTGCATAGGCCTGCTCAACCATGACTGTAGTCCTGAGGTTGACTCGTTTGATAGGAGTTTGGGTGAGCTTTTGCTGTGCTGCCCTTCATTTGGACTTTGACTGTCCACTGAACTGTATTGTCCATGTATAGTGGGAGACCTTGTGTAGGTCCACCAACTCATCCCAAGTGTACTCGATGTCATCCCGGCGTATAGCCAACTCTTCAATAATGTGACATCAACCAGGTCGAATACTGTCCTGGATAGCAAAAACCACTGTGTCATCCCGAAGTTCTGGTTCCCAGTTGACAATGTCATAGAGGGTAGGCCAAGCTGGCCAATTGTACTTGTCATAGTACTCCTCTTTGAACAGGTACATGTAGCAGTACCCATTTTCCCTCCACTGGTTTGGCGCTATAGGACTCCTGGCCCTTGGTCCGGGAAGATGTGCCTTGACACTGGCGCACCATCCCAACAACCTGGCTTTATGGTCGTTCCATGAGTCCTCCCCAATATCTCTGAGAAAGTGTCCTAGTCTGATAGAATGAAGATGGGGTCGAGGTTCGGTGACGAGCCATTCTGGTGTCCTGGCAATGATAGCCCCAGGTGGCTTGGTGATTAAGAGGGGATCGAATCGAATCCCCTTGTGGCGCTCTTCCTCCTCCTGCTCACATTTCCATTTAGTGTACCATCATCGGGCTGTTGTTCCTGTCAGCACTCGGTCTATGTCTATAGCCGATGCTGACCTAACCTCCTTCCATATAAGGGTCACAGTCTTTAATGTAGTCTGTCCCTGCGACCAAGGTATCATCTGAGTCCTGTATCTAAACATTTGAGTGAAATGAAATAGGTAAAATGAAGAGAAAAATATAGTCCGACTCCCCCAGACCGTATCTGCATAGTTGTCATTAGTGTCATTACTGTGAAAATTGAACGGGATGAGGTATGCTCATAACAATTAGTAGCAGGCACCTCAGTCCAGATCTCTGCACCAGCCTTCACATATGTACACTATATACCTTACACTAGTTGCATAGTACCATGTATAACCTTAATTGACACTGTAGGGATCATGCTTTTCTCAAATCAAGTGGGACGAGATTTGTGACACCATCACTCCTTGAACCTGAACCCCCACCTTCCTGTTTTGGTTGTGCTGCCATGGCCCTGTCAAGGTGCGGTCATGGTCAAGGACGAGGCTCTGCTTTGCCCTCTCCAGCTCCTCCTCTCCCCCTGCCGGTTCAGGAATTAGAAGATTCATCTTTGGAGCTCTCTGATGCTTACATTGACCCATCACTTCACCCAGACTCCACCCTTGGGGCAACTTCCCAACAGAGCCAGGCCTTTGAGGGGGCATCCTCTGCTTACCATGACTATGAGATAGACCCTGATGAACAGACAACAAACTGCTACATGGCTCTGGAGTATGCTGGATATGCCCTATCTAGGTTTGATTGTGTCCCCTTAGTGGGACAAGCTCAACTGCAAACGTTGTACACACTGTTACAACAGCACTTTGGCTCTTGCACATTCTCAATCAATGGGTACCCAGTGTGGTATTATCACTGTCCACACTGCTACAGCAGATGACTACGGGGGATTTCACCCCCCCTGCCACTGCCATTCTGATGACTCCAGGCAGTCTCATGGTCCCCCCCCCAGTCACCCCTTCCCAAGTTGGCTCACTGTCTCTACCACATTTCCACCCAGCTACCCCTGTCCATGTGGGTGAACCTTTATGTACAACACACATGCCCCTCCAACCTGGGGGAACCAGACCCCCAGGCCAATCCTATGCAGCTGTTGCTGCATGGCCCACTACTGCCACCCAGGCTGCCCCACCTGGGATTCCTCTCCACACAAAACCCATGATTTCCACCACTACAAAACAGGTGAAGTCCTGCCTTAGTCAAGGTGTGAAATCCAACCAGGTAGTGTTATGTCCTACAGGGGATGGCACCACCCCACATCCACCAGCCCCAACAGTACTGGCCACCACCACCCTTGAGACCAACCAGATGGTCTCCACCTCCTGGACCTTACATGGGGACTTTGAAGTTATCCTCAAAAACCCACCCTCTACGTTGGATGTTGACTGCTTGACTGTTGCTTTATGCACAGCCACTTCTGGGGAAGTCTCAAGACTGGGCCACCCCACAACTTCATCAATCAAGTTCCTCCATGTCCCTACCTCTCACCCAGATGGGACCAGCTTCACCAATACAGACACACTCACCTGCATCACCACCCACCCAAAATGGGCTGATGTCATCTTTTTCAAGGCACCAACCTTTGTTTTCCCCAAGAAGATGGGATGTGTCATCCCCCTCTCTGGTACCATCAAATGTGAAATCTTTGACAACCACATGGGTTCCAGAGCCTGACAATTGCTACAAACCAATGTATCCTTCATTGGGACCCCACATCACGCTCAACCATGGACAATGGAAAAACCCACTACACAATGCAGAGTATGCCTTCGATGGGGACACACCTCTCACCAGTGTGTCTCTCAGGTTCCATGGTGTGCCTTTTGTGCCTAGTAACCACCCTTCCGCAGCCCATGATGCCACAGCCATGGAAAGCAAATCCCCTCTCATACTGAAATGCCTCAACTGTGATGGTGGCCACTCTGCCATTTCAAGATCCTGCCCATTCTATAGGGCCCACTTTACCCCTAAACCACTGGCTGCCTTGGAAGCCCAGTGACTGGACTGCATCTGCACACATCAACTTGTTAGATCTCGCTGCATGCCAATGCACACCAAACTCGTTGCTTGCCTGATTCCGCAGGAACCTCTTAAAGTTCCACACTAGTTGTCCGTATCATGTGCACAGGGATAGAGCCTGCCATTTTACATATAAGTACTCCGGCTACCCACTGGCTTCGCCTTTCACGTACGGGGTAGTTACATTTATCCTATCCTTCCCGCTTTTACTGGGTATGCTACATACACAGGTCGGCTCGACCAATATATATCTATTCAGAGAGATTTGTGACACATTCGGTTACAATAGTGACGTCACGCTCCCGAAGCGCGAAGGGTCGTGACTCTGACTCTGACACTCGATTTATTATGGCGAAACGACCTCTCTCATCCATAGCGCTGCCTTCCGGCATGCTTGCAACTCTCACGAGGTTAGGATACGACACCGTTCAGGACGTGGTGGATGTCCCCGCGAGGATATTATCAAAAGGTTCACAAATTTTAGTGATGCTCATACAATCCCGATTTGAATGGTGTTATTACGTGCAGAAATGAATATACCTTTGGGCGCAGCTGAAAATCTACTTTCTTCCGTCCAATGGTACTCTAAACAGCATACTGTTGCATCGTCGCAGCCACCTACGCAGGCAGCATCATCCCTTGTTAAGTTGCCACAGAAAGTACCGATCAATTATCCCCCCATTGATAGATTACTTGATGGGGGCATGAGCCGAGGACAGTTGCTTGAACTATCTGGTCCCCCAGGATGCCCAAAGGAAGCACTCCTTCTCAAAGTGGTCCTTGCGTTCGTCGAACTTGGACAAGAAGTTATTTTTTTAGGTAAACTTGTAGATGGTCAAGCGTAGGTTCGTGTTGACTGCAAGGCATTTGTGAAGAGACGCAAAATATAATATCTCCAGCCACGATCCACAAGACTTTGAGACGTCAGTATTGTAAATTCGTATCAATTGTTGATGAAACGGGGCCCGCAGATCTACCACCTGATCGTTTGCGATTAGTCCGTTTCTTCAGGATGCTTTCCTTGGCAGATTTCATGATCTTCATTCATGGCCTAGTTCCATTTCTGGAGGCCCACCCTGCGGTAGGTATTTTCAAATGCGGGTTCGATCACCGGTTTACATCCTGTGCAGACAAGCCTGTTAGTTGTAAACTCTATCTCTTACCTGTTTCAGTCCAATGCGACAATGACTGCTTTTACCAAGAACATGCTTCTGAGCCAAGTGAAAGAAGCGTTTACCAAAGCATGTATTCTACGGCAACTCACGGTTAGTCCCTTTCCTTCATCATCATTTTTGCCATGAGACAACGCTGATAGATAGCAACTACGAGCCAAATGGCTACAAAGATGTTAAAGCCAGATGGCTCTCCCGGAGCATTTGATGACGGCAGCAGAGGAGTT
This sequence comes from Amanita molliuscula, assembly GCA_023014405.1. Taxonomy (NCBI): domain Eukaryota; kingdom Fungi; phylum Basidiomycota; class Agaricomycetes; order Agaricales; family Amanitaceae; genus Amanita; species Amanita molliuscula. Next base: position 1,041,510 of record JAEBUP010000012.1, read on the forward strand.
ATGCAGCCCGCGCTAGGTGCCGACGGCAATCCGAGCTGCTTCACGGTGGCTGACGACTAGGGCAGGGAATTCATATGTTCCATCCACCAAGTCAGACAGGGTAGTTGTGATTCCTGGGGGGCGTACAAACGGGTTTGTGGTATTGCGTGAAGTTGTCATGATCGTCTAAGATGGAACAGGACATTGAAACTAATTGCAACTACGACCAACGCGCAGCCATACAGATGGATACGTTACGACGTGAGAGTAGCGAAGAATAGTGGATAACACGCAGCGCAAAAGAGCTTACATGACTGGCATATGATCGGTGAATTGAGGCCAGGAACCTGTGATGTGGCAGCGGTGCTAGGCGTGCCGCGCGCTGTTACGGATGATGGAATAAATTAATAAGACGTCGAGATTCGCGGAGATGGAAAACAGTGCCGATGATCTGACCCGAGCCGTTGGAGCGCATCCTCGTGCTTCCCACGCATACAATGCTGTATATTCAGTGATATACTGACCACTATGTGACGTCACACTGGCGTATCTTCCCATATGCCCTCTCCATTATAAACGCCCTCTCTTTATTGCTCTCGTGTTTGTCCCGTGGGCTCTCTCCCTACGTTGCAGCTGCTCTCGACTGATTTTTCCTGTGCCGATTCTTGCCGTTTTCCCCTCTCACTCTTGGAAAAAATCTTGCTCGCAAATACGGATCGTCTTGTGTCAACGATACAAGGCCCACCTGTGAAATTGCTCCCTTGTTACCATCACTCTGGTAAGCATTGATGTCTACGCAAAAGCCCAGCATCTGGCGTGCCTGATATCCACTATCACATAGCATTGCTGCTCATGGAGTCAGATGACCGATCATACCGCGCTGAGGACATGTCTCCACATCCATATACTTATCCAACGCCTGCAATCCAGACCCGCCATGCCATCCGGGACACTCCTTACTATGAATTGGCGCCTCTGGCGGGTACGGATCATTCGTTATCTCCATACCCTTCGGAGTCACCTCAACGCAGCGTCGTGCACTCAGCATCCTATACCCCCGTTTACGACTCCTCCGCCTTTCGTGGTCAGGCCTATGGCTTCTCGCACCAAATGAGCCCAGACGGCCATTTCGACAGTGGTCATTTTCACAGCGCACCTGTTGACCACGCACCCTCTTTTAGCTTGGATCATTTCCCTATTCCTTCTATACAGACTGATTCCGGCGTTCTCCGTGCCGAGGCAGAACTTTACGGTTCTTCCCCATGCAGCAGGGAGGTTAGCCATACGTACGTGACTGATGCCTCCTCATTCACAGCCCGGCACACTCCTTCATCTGAACACTTCACCTTTTCATCCCCGCGTAATAATGCCTACCTACGGGCTACTCCCGGCACGGCAGGTTCTGTCGTCGAGGAGACATCTAGGCACATATTAAAACGCAACCAAATATTGCACGCTCAATACATGAGTCATCCAGTATCGGAATTTCCGCCTCAACCACATTTCAACCAGGAGCACAGCAAGGCTGAGGTGAATAAGATTTCTATGCTGGATCCACCAATCAAACTGGACCCTCAGCCATCTCATTCCTTACCTCATCACTCTCTCAATTTGAATGTCGATACAAGCACCTCGCTACCCGAAGAGTCGGGTCGCCCCCCAGTGGCTGTGACGAAAAAGAAGAAGTCCAAAATGCATGACTGTGAAATATGTGGTAAGAAATTTCCTAGGTAAGCTTTTCCCACGCACGTCAAGAAAGATTCATTTGACGCAGTGGAATAGGCCAAGCGGACTTAGAACGCATATGAATATCCACAATAATGTTAGACGTTAGTTATATAAACACTTGCTTCCTTCGTTATCCCATGTTGATTTGCTTCTAGCATACCCTTGTACACATCCGGGCTGCACTCGCAGGTTTGCCGTACGGTCTAATGCGAAAAGACATCTACGAACCCATGGGATAATACCAGCGCCAGCCTCTTCCTCCCCAGGCGCATCTTCGAGTGCATCATACGCAGTAGGATTCAACCCTCCTTTAATCGTGCCGCCGCCAGAAGGAGAAATGCATCAGGAGAGGCGTGCCCCTATCACACTCAGATGGATGCCTCCTAGCCTGCACAAGGTGTCTAACGCTAGGAGGCTCAAGTCAATTTCAGACGTAGAAGAGTCTGATCTGGATGGCGACGACGACGAATATGACAATTTATTAACGCCTTTGACTTCAAACACGAGGGATGAGGAAGGAGGACCTTACAATATCGCAAGCAGAGATCCACACCGAAGCGGAAGGTTAGCGTTGTCTATTCCGTTACGCCCCGTCGTGCCAACTCCGCCCTCACTTCCGCTACTCACTTCACGCTGCGCACCTCTACACCTTGCCATCACTCCGTGTGTCAATGGTGGTGGTGGTGCTGATTCCGAATGTTATGCCCGGTATGAAGAACGTAATTCATTCAAGGAGGCGGGCTCTTTCCCGTACCATCCATCCCAGGTATGTAGGCACACACCTTTTCTTAATGCATTCGCTCCAAAGCTATGAACTTGACACTCGATCTCTAGTTCCGTGTTCTTCCGGGCCCAGCAGTCTCGCGCTCTTCACTCGTGGTATGATTTCCTGGCTATGACGAAGCATATATGATTATATACCACTGAACTTTATACCATTTGCATACTCTATTTGCATAGATGGGACACTCGCAATTATTATCGCACCATCTCTGTAGCCATATATTTTTCTGCTTGGGTTTATGCTGTTTTGGATCTTGTACTGGGTTCTTACGTTGTACGGTTAGAATATCTCCTGCGTCAGGAGTGGTTATTGGTCATATACACGCGACCAATGACACTCGATTCACTCGTTGTACATGTTTATATAAGACTTAATGGGTTAGGAACTGCCAAGCTTAACGATGATAATCATTACTATAAGATGATTTGCCGAAGAGTGTGACCCTACCAAAAAAAGTTTAACGCCAAATTTGCCGTCTTGGCCGCCTTATCGCTTTCCTTTGTCCGATCTATACAAGTTGCGTCGACCCTTTTGCCGAAAGGGCGATCCGCTGTCCCTGGCTGAAGCCGACTGCCATTTAACGAGTGCCTCCCGGACGGTGTGACGTTAGTCTCACTGCGTTTCAGGCGTGGAACAAATGAGCGCTGCCCGCGCGTCGATTTCAGTGCTGTCTCCGAGAATTTGGTCGATCGCGTTTGAGGGTGCTGAGGCCTTGCCCACCGAGCCTTCCACCCGTCTATAACCGCTCTAACCCCTGCTTCACCTATGGAATCTGGCTCATCGTCGTCGACATTTATGATCAGTGGTATATTACCCGATCCCTCGGTCGCAGGCGTTTTGGGCGATGGCGAGGGAGTTGAAGAGCCTGTATCACAATTTTGGTCCCCAACGTGCCTTGTCATCGTGTCATGTGTAACGTGTTCAGAGAACAAGCCGAATTTTGAAGAAGCCGCGATTTGTTCCCGATTTGGTCTATCTTCACATTCGTCATGCTTAGTAAAGCATGTAGTACTAGACGCTTCCACACTTTCTTCATCCTTCCTGTTTGTGCTTGACACAACGACAGCATTCGCACGCTGCACAGACGAAAGTGGGAATGAGTGTCGCCTCTCAACGCCTGCAGCCGTCCCATCTTTTTTCTTATCATAGCGATATTCCCATTTTTCGAATAAATTATCCAGGATCAGTGCCTTTGCTGTGGGCGGAGGGCTGGAGAGTGTCTCCGCACCAAAGTCGTCTTCTAGATCATTCTCGTCACCTTCTTGCACGTTTGTCTGCTTCGCACGGTTGTCTGCACGAGGAGAGCCCTTTCTTCTCTTTGATGGCCGCACAGGCGAAGACAATTCAGGTGCGGAGATTTCAGTATCGTCTATTTCGAGGGGAGAGATATAGCCATCCTCCTGTTTCACGATCTCTCCGTCGTTGAGATCTATTAATTCGCCACCGTCATCTCCACAATGTGATGCTTCTGAAAGTAATCCGTCGTTGTCATCAAGCTCATCACAATGAGACCTTTTTAGGTCTGGAGTAGAACCCGGGGCCCGAAAAACGTTTTCCTTTTCTTCGACGGGAAATAATTCAATTGCCAATGACGCCCTATGTTTGAATTCTCCATTTCTGTCCGTGAAAAATTTGGACTGTGTTAGGACCCCGTGCTGACGTCGGCTAGAGGTAGGGGAACACGAAGTTAATTTGTACTTTTGGTTCCGAATGGCGATATCTTGCTCCAGTACCTCCGCTAGCGTTCGCTTACCACTTCGGAGACTAGCCGCTCGTGGGACTGTCCCAGGGACAGATAATTCGGATCTCATGCCAACGCATGAAGTTGCGATGCCGCTGGACCCGAAGAAGTCAAGGATACAACCATCTTTTGGGGCGATTACGTCCGCTGATCGTATCTTTCGCTTCGTGTTATGCAACTGAAGGCGTGTCGCACGCGCCGCAGCCTTTGGTACGTAGTCAGGATTGATATCATTCATGGGAAGAAGGGTGACAGGGTCTATGTCGCCTACAGCAAGCTTCTTTGCCAGACGCGGATCAATTAAACTGGAAAAAAGATATCAGCAACCTCACATGAAGATCACGGGAACGCACCCCCCAACATAGGCATCATACTCGTCACACCAGTTCATCTCATCAACGTCTGTCAAGTGTACAAGCTTTTCGATTAAAGGACAGTAAACTCTTTGATGGAGAAAGCATTTCTCCGCTTTTTCATATTGTTGCAGATAGTGCTTTGGGACAGATTTCTTGCCCTCCAGCATGAGAGTTTTTATAACCTGCTCCACGGTCTTCCACTTTCTCAACAGCGAACAAGCAGTTTTGAGTCCGATGCCATGAATGCTTGGCAAATAATCACATCCACTTAAGATAGCCATGGCCCTGAACTGCACGTCCGACCAGCCAACGAGGGATATATCAGACGAAGAAAGTGTGACTGATGCAAAATCCTCGCGGGAGATGGACACAACTGTGGCCGCAACTGGATCCAATTTGAACAGAACCGTTTTGCAGCCATAGACAAGCAGATCTGAATCCTCAGTCAGTATTCCATCGGCCAACCCGATACGCTCTAAGTATGCTAGCTGAGCATCTGCCTCATAAGGAGCCACGATGTATGCCACGTTCTCTGCGCGTAAAGCCTGTGTGTGATGATTGTTACCTAGTTCTCGAGACCGCCAAAGCGGAGAATACCTTGATAAACTGGTACGCCATTTGTGGCGTCACATCTACACATTTGACGTAGAATTCGCGTGCTTGTGCATGTTTACCTTGGGAAGTAAGCGCTTTACCGCGGGCGAGATATTCGTCGCGTCGTTGTTTCCGGGTAGATTCGGTCCCTTGTTTGGCAGGAAGAGGCCCGCCATCAAAAACAATATAAGGTTCAATCTTGTGGTGGCGCAAGAGGCGAACGCGATGCATGGCATAGTCGACGTACTTGTGGGTGAGTTTTCCCGTGGCCAGCTCTGTCGCACACGAATAGATGCCTTTATGTAGCCAGACATAGGCGTCGACGGCGATTGTGTGGCCTGCAAGCTCTGACAAGTGCCGGTTTACCTGTATGGGCTTCAAGGCGGGCAGGAGTCCAGCAATGCCCATTGAAAGGACTCTACGTAATTGGTCACAACATTTTCAGCAACATACACGAAATGCAAACGGTTACAAACAACGCGAACGCGATCGGTCACGTAACGGTGACGTCACGTCGAGCTATCCAAAAGCGGCAATTGCGTTTGCGCAAGGTGAGCCCATGGACGTCCAGACCGCCGATATTCAAACTACCCTGCCAATCGCTCTCATCACGCTCCTCTTCAATCACCAATCCATTCCCACGCGCCATGTCCACAAATTGGGAACATACGTTGTCCGCCGTATACTTTCCCGCCTAATGTCGCTCGTAAGGTCCGTTATATTCGGGAGATATCCACGCACCGATATATACACCCTGGCGTCTGGGCCTTTGGATAGCAGCATGCTGATCGATTCAACAAGCGCCACATGACAATCATGGAAGTGGAGCAGATCTGAAAGAATGACAACATCAAATCTGGCCATCGGATCCGGTAAAAGTTGCCTGACGTCCTGCGTTAGTGGCCCTCTCGGAAGCAAATCATTCATTTACAGGAGATCGGGGACTTCCTTGCCCCATTCGTACCCCTGGACATAGACTTTACATCCCGGCGTGACGTGCCCCTTGTTCCTTTCCACATTACGCCTCAAATTGCCGATGATGATCTCGTCAGGATAATCTGTAACCACAACCAATGCCGGCGGTTCAGAAAGCGTGGTCGCGAACAAGGAAGGCAGGGCCCCACCGGCGCCGAGTTCGATAACTGCCAGTTTCAGCACGGCGTTAACGCAGACCCCCTTAACCCACCTGCACGGTGGTGTAGGGGAATTAAGCCCCGCTCAATTCGCTCTGTAATGAAGAGGGAGGGTGAGAATAGCTGATCCGCGAGGAGTGTGTTTGCCTAAACCCTTTAGTCACCCGCTTCTGCATTGCAGCAAGGTGGCTAACCTTGCCTTCCTGCACTACTGATGAATATTAGCTGTAGGACGGAGACAAACATGCCTTTGGAGCAGTAGTCAATATCAATGGTCCATATTTAATTTCTTCGTCGTGGACAGTCAAGTCCTCCCCAAATAAGACACCTGCATCCACTAAGAAGTCGACTTCTGGTTCATTATTACGAGAACACATGATGGCAATCTTCGAATATGAATTGTAGAATGGTCTGGACTCTTGGACATACCGTGGATTTGGATCAGTCGGGGCCTAGGCCAAGCCACTCAGCCGATCTATCGGATTCTTTGCCCATACTAAGACGATGGTCTGATGTTTGCCAAACATAGCAAAGCACGTGTCCACTCTATATATATTTACAGAACCAACGCCAACGCGACGCGTCCAAGCACCACTGACCCCAAGATGCCAGCTGAGTAGCAAAGCTTCTCATGACACTCTGAAGCAGAAAAGCCTGATGTCATGGTTCTCCAAAGACTCGGGTAAGGCGGATGCGAAAGCTCAGTCGAACAGCAAAAGTTTCCGCTCAACCAATTCCACATCATATAATGAATCGATACCACCAAGTTCTCCCATATCCGTTAATTCACCCGCCACGGACCCTGATGAGGATGCCACACCTTGCAATTTGATACCCAAACATGCTGGAGGCACGTCTTCTCGTGAAGGCAGCACTCCACCTACCAGTGACTTAATTGACATTGATATGCTTCAAACTGATGATGATGAAGATCAAGACGAGACGGATATTCCTATATCCAGGGTATATCGTCTACAAATAGTTATCTTACTCCAGACTGACTGCTCTTGTGTTCCAGGGAAAAAGAAAACTTGTTATTGATTCCGACGAAGACAAAAATGCTGTTACTACGTCCAGAAAGGCAAAGGAGAATCGCAAGACCCCCGGCGAAGCAGGTAAGATCTGCATATTGGTGGATGAATATTTACAGAATTGGATTCCGGTCAGGTCGAGCAAAGAAGCCGCGCGTTGAAGTCCTTCCCGAATCTGAAGGAGAAGACGATATCAATGCGTCCTTTTCAAGCAGGCTCAGTCAGTTTAAAAGATCAAAGAAAGGTACATGCATTCTTGTTCCATATAGAAATAAGACTTAACAAGTTGACCTAGACAAACGTCGCTCTGCGTCCTATTCCGATAATAATGATTTCATTCTATCCTCGGAAAACGAACGAGATGAGGATGATGATAAGTCTGTCAGATCGTATCGTTCCTCTTCACATCGTTCGGCGGCCTCCTCGTCAGATACTGAGGGTAATTTCATAGTGGATGAGGAGGATGAGGAAAGTCAACCGAAGTCCAAAGCCAAGTCATCAGTGAAGGTGGGAAAGAAAGGCAGGGGAAAAGTCATAGCTACGGGTGAAGCGGGTAGTACCGAGCCTTCGGGTTCGTTTACTTTTCTCACCGCGGCAGAGCGGCGTGAACAGGGGAAGAAGACTGAAAAGAAGGCAGCTGAAGAGTCTTTTGCTTTTTTGCAAGATGTTCGAGATGTGAGGATACCAATGAATCTGATTGTTTGGTTGACTTTGCCCTAGAAAGATGGTAGGAGACCTGGGGATCCTAAATACGACGCTAGAACACTTTACATACCTCCTAAGGCATGGAAAGAGTTCACGCCATTCGAAAAGCAGGTATGCGGTACAGTCCAGCATTTCTTCTGATCATGACGGTTCTACTAGTTTTGGGAGGTGCGCTTGTTTTTTTCCCTTTCTAGGAGTTCCCTTAAATAGCTTGTAGATCAAACAAAATCACTACGACACTGTACGTTAAAATGGGTTGCGATATTATTTTATGCTGATTTATTGGACAGGTGTTGTTTTTTCAGAAAGGGTGAGTTATTGCCTTGTACTTGATGCCTTTACGAAATCTATTGCGACTCAGGAAATTCTTCGAGGTAACTCCATACTATGAACTAATAACATGATCTTAAAGCTGACGTTCTATCGTAGTTGTATGAGGATGACGCTCGTATTGGCCATCAAGAATTCGACCTTAAACTTACTAGCAGGGTGAAGATGTCCATGGTATTCGATCTCGTCTCTTCCACATATTGTACTTAAAGTCGTAAGGTTGGGGTACCCGAATATGCATTTGAATTCTGGGCTGCGTGAGTCAGTGCGATATTAATTTGCCTACCTACTAAGAACATCGTCTAGGAAGTTCCTTGGAAAAGGTTGTCAAATTTCTTTTTGAACGATTCGATTTTCTTACATTGCAATCAGGATATAAAGTCGGGCGCGTTGAGCAAGCAGAGACAGCACTTGGTGCAGAGATGCGACTGGCGGCCACGAAGTCCAAGGGCAAGGGCAAGACCAAAGATGATCAAGGAAAGGAAAAAATCGTCAGACGGTTCGTGATTCCTGTCTCGTGAAGAACAGATATTGATCGAATTTAGTGAACTCAACAAAGTATACACGAATGGAACTCTAGTCGATCCCCGGTTGCTCACCGATGATGAAGCTAGGTCACTGCATCGCGGTGTGTGAAGACGAACAAGAGCTACCTGAATGGGGGTAAGCTGTTCGGCGTTTGTGTACTGGACTGTGCGACATCTCAGTTCAATCTGAGCGCATTGGAGGACGACGTATGTCGAACCAAACTTGAGACATTGATGAGGCAGGTACGACCGAAAGAAATCCTTTTCACCAAGGTATGACACATAGTTGCATCTTCCATCTTGAAATTCATAAATCTTTAGGGAGGCCTGTCTGTGTCAACTACAAGGCTTCTGAAGGGCGTTTTACCTCCAAGCTGTCTTTGGACAGGTTTGCGAACTGTTGAAGGTTTCGACTACGAGCAGACGATTGAGGAGCTCAAGAAGCTTTACCCTTCGTCGGACGAAGATCATCCAGTAGAAGACGGTGATGATGATTGCGTGCTCCCATTATCAGTTCCGAAACCTATTAGAGAGATGTCTTCATTGAAATTTACAGTTCAAGCATTGGGAACCATGATTTGGTGCGTTGATCAGTCATCCATAGCTCCTGTATGCCAAACGGAAAATTAGGTATCTGCGTCAACTGAACATCGATAAAGACATTCTTAGCATGAAGAATTTTAATATCTACGATCCTATGAAGAAAGGAGAAGGGCTTACACTCGATGGACAGACCTTGGCCCATTTGGAGGTCCGTTCAACCTCAGCTCGAATGGAACATGGGCTTAATTGACGTTGACAGATATTGCTGAATAACGAGGGTACAGAGAGTGGTACGCTTCTGAAACTCTTGAACAGATGCATCACGCCCTCTGGTAAGTGCGTCAGGCGTTGTCTACATCGCTTCGGTTCCTCATCTTTGCGCAGGCAAAAGATTATTCCGCATCTGGCTCTGCATGCCACTGCGTGGCATACCAGCGATTAATGCAAGGTAGTACTTTACATTTTTCTTGCTGTTCTAAAAATGCCTAATGGCTTTTCAAACTTGAATATTAGGCTTGACGCTGTACAGGACTATTATAAACCATCCTACTTTTGAAGCCAGCTTCACTGAGATTGCAAAAGGGTTACCCGATCTCGAGCGCATTGTTTCCCGTATTCATGCCAAGAACTGCAAAGTGAAGGATTTCTTGAAAGTCCTCGCGGTATGTTACAAGAGTGCTTACGATATATACATGAATTTGGGTCCTTTCAGGCGTTTAAGAAACTCAGCCATGGTTTCGCTAAGCTTGCCGATGAATCAGAGTCATTCCGGTCACAAACGATTCTTGGGCATCTACGAAATGCACCTGACCTCCTATATAATGTCAAGAATGTCAAAGGCATGTTTGTGGAAGAAGCAGGTGAGTATGCATTGGAATGTGAATAAGCTGTTACATAATCTGCAACAGGTAGTGACGAATTAATACCACAGCCTGGAAAAGACAAAGACTGTGATGACATTATGGCTGAGATAACGGGAATCGAGAAGGAGCTGGACGACGACCTGGAAGCTATGCGGAAGAAATTGGGGTTAGTCTCGCTGTGATATACCTATTCTTACTACTGAAATCTAATTATGTAGGATTCCGCTCTCCTACTGGCATAGTTCAATCGGAAACAAGGTATAGAGTACAATAGCAACCTCGGACCATCTTTCTGATACATGAAAGGAAATATACCTCGTGGAAACATCAGCAGGTGCGAAGAACATACCGAAGGATTGGATAAAATCCAGTGGCACGAAGGTTAGTCCTAATCACTGTATACAACTACATATGACTTCATGGTTATCTATAGGCTTAAAAGCCGTTGGGTTGTGAGCCCTTTGCAGAAGAAAATCCGAGAACTCAAAGAGGCCCGCGAGAACCGTAGCACGGCCATCAAGGCATTTAAGCATCGTGTTTTCTCCGAATTTGACACCGACAGAGCCATATGGTTGCGCGCCATTCGTATCTTCTCTGAGCTCGATTGTTTGTTTAGTCTCGCGAAAGCGTCTATTGCCATCGGAGAACCTGCATGTCGTCCCGAATTTATTGACGGCAATTCTGCCTGGATTGATTTCCAAGAACTCAGACATCCGACGTTGTGTCTGAGCACATCACTGAAGGCGTTCATTCCGAACGATGTTAAGCTAGGACGAGATGGGGCTAAAATCGCCTTGCTTACAGGTACGTAGAATGTGCAGTTTAAGTTGAAACTGATGAAGCCTTCCAGGTCCTAACATGGCGTGAGTTCCAAGTCATTGTCCTGACGCTAGTTAACTTTGTCTATTAACTGCAGCGGAAAATCTACGGTAAGATGGTCTATTTTCGTTTGATCTACTGGTGACGTGGTTTTCAGGTTATGAGGATGACTGCGACGGGTGTCGTACGTTGTTATCCTTTCCTTCACTCCGCTAATTCTAACTCATGACGGATAGATTATGGCGCAACTAGGGATGCTAGTACCCGCGACTCGCGCAAGGTCCATGAATTCTTTTTTGGTCCATTCTTTCCAAACTTATTCGAATTACCAAGGTTGTGTCCTATCGATGCTATTATCACTCGCATGGGCGCCTACGATAACATGTTCAGTCATGCGAGCACGTTCAAAGTAGAACTGGACGAATGGTAAGCTCAATATTATGTGCGCGATGACCCCTCTGACGATTGACAGCTACAAGATCTTGCGTGAAGCCACACCAAGGTCCTTAGTTATACTAGACGGTAACTTGCTCGAACACAATTTGGTGTATCAATTTTAGTCTGACACATCCATCCCAGAACTTGGACGGGGTACATCAACATTCGTACGTCTCTGTCATCATATACTTCTTGACGCCATTGAAACACAATCCTAGGACGGAATGGCTATTGCAGCGGTAGGTGTTGCGTAGTTCTATCACCCCTTCTTCTAAGCGTCATCCCAGGCTGTTTTGCACCAATTGGCAACGCACACACTACCTCTTGCATTCTTTGCCACCCATTATAGTGCTCTCACTGACGATTACACTTACCATCCGAACATCCGCGACATGTACATGTCTACGATCGTCGATGAAGAAAAGCGCGATGTGCGAGACCATTGATGGGCCCAATATACTGAATTCTCATTTCATTCACAGGTAGTTTTTCTCTACAAGCTTGCTGAAGGTGTTGCCACGTCATCGTTTGGCACGCACGTTGCAAATCTCGCAGGTGTACCACTGCCTGTTATCGAGCGAGCCGAAGTCGTCTCGAAAAGCTTCGCCCAGCAATTCAAAGCGAGGCTAATGGCCAGGAAGCGGCACGAGGGCTCGTCTCGGTTACCCCTTCCTTTGCAGGCAGATTTTGCATATTTATACAAATTAGCGACCTGCCAACTGAAACTTCCTGAAGATCAAGTTCGGCACGGGGAGGTATTGGCACGCATGAAGGACACGATTCGAAAGTATACGACGATGGCTAAAACCCAAGGGTAATTGCGCATTTAAATATCGACTGACGTTACGCACGTTTGAACTGATACCATACATGCTACATATACACGGTTACCTAACAAATACTACTATCAACCTGAGCCAAAGAGCTGGAATTCCTGAGGCATTTGTCTGACGGAACCGCTCTCTGTAAACCATATCCTGCGGAGGCGGCATGTTGCGTACACGCGGACATAGGATAAATGGGAATACGATCCAGCCGGCACACATGTTGCAATTGAGGTCACATCACCCTCTTCGGAATGATGCTGGATAGAACCGAATTGTTGGAGATAAGCAGGTAGGTGAAGAGACAAGGTAGCCCATGCTGTCAGTGGCCGTGATGAGGCATGGGGAAACGTCAGCGGCAAGTGTAATAAAGGGATGCGGTTGCGCAACAGCAGCTTTGGCTGCTTCTAAAACGCCAATCAGTCAACGATGCACATTGGAGCTTAAAAATAAACAATTGGGCTTATGTGGACGCGAAGTTGAAGAAAGTGGAATTTACCTGGAACGTAGAAAACCTGAGAATGCCACTTCGCCCGGTTTGGTCTGCTACGCCTACTTCAAGTGACCATTCCCGTCCCATGTTACGAACTTGAACATGCAGCCAAGGATGCTTTACCCGAAGCCCATCGCTTGATTGCCGATGGGCCTCTAGAGGGCCAGGAGGCTGTTGGACGGGAGGTGAATGTATATAAGTCGTAGGCAAGGTAGGGGACTGGATGTGGAGTACTGTTTGATTGAGGGTATAATCGGGAGATTCAGTTTCACCAACGATCGCAGGAGACGGAATGAGGTTTGCAGGAGGTGTAGGTGGGGGGAAAGATGTCTCATCGTGAAGCAGGTGAATGAAGGAGTCCGCGGGCAAGGAATTGTCCTTGTGCAAGCTGAAGAGCCTCAGGGGCTCACTGCTTGTTGACGAGAACAGAGAGAGCACAGGGGACTGGACAGCCCCAGAAAACATGTTGGCGTCTGCGGTCACTGTTAACGTTAAGCTCTAAGCCAAGCCATCTATGAACCGGATCGGTCAGTTTCACATTTCCGAGCAACGCAAACAGTCTCTCGGTGGCAAACATGTCGAAATCTGGCTCTCTCCCACAATTCAGTAAAAATTGTTTACGGTATCGGGTTGACATGCTCGTATAAATGCACAACCTTGACTAAACAGGAACCTGCGAGTAGCTCTATCGAGAATGCACCTGCTTCCAAAGAGATGCCGATGTAAGATGTTCCAGATAGAACGTTGGCCGTGTGTAAGGTTGGTATGGTTCCTGGCTGGGTCATGTCGGTTGTTCGAATGTTCAGCGTTCAAATCGCCTTTGACTTGTCCCCCCAATAACATGCATATCACCGCAGCTTCCCAAATTTTCTCCGTCAAGCTCATGTTATCATACATGAGAGTTTCGGCATGTTTCCGTCACATAGCTCGGTCGATTGTGCAGGATGCCCGAAGGCAACCAAGAATCGCAGCATTATCAAATCCGGACCTTTTCCTCAGTTGCCGGCCGGTGTCCAGAACTTATGTTTCAAGCTTTTGACGTAACGAAAACTACCGAAGCTGCATTTCCTAGCCTCAAGGACTAGACGGCTTCTCGAACAAACAATTGTCCGTAACATTTCAAATCTGATAACCGCCGACAGACCCCTATAGTCATTGTTCCGCTGTCTTTCAACAACGACCAACGGTTGCCGCCAGTGTAAAGGATAATAACTGCAGCCCCAGATTAGTCTAGAAGAAATGCCACCGCCGGTTAGAAAGAAACCGTATTGCCGCGGAGATGAAAAAACGATCGGCTTGAAAACCGGAATCGTTCTTCGCTACTTCCTTTGCGAAATTTGCGATGGGCGAGGATGACCTGCTATGGTGCCAGCGATGACTTTCCCCATCATACTTTGTGGCATTCAGGAGTAACTAGTAAACAATAATACCCCTTGGCGTCGAGCATTGCGCTCGGTTTCGTCACAGATGCATAGTTCATCCGGTCGTGCTTCTTGATAGAAGGGGGTCCTCTTTCCAGCCACTTTATGCGCTATGCGCTTGGATCACAATCTTCCAACGTTATGTAGACTAATATCTCAGGCTTGGTCGGAAATGCCGGCTTCGGTCACTAGAATTTGCTGTTCCTTGCCGCCTTTTCCGGAAGTCTAGCCTAGTGCTGAAAGATTAGCTTGCTAGCTATCAAACTCAGTGAACTCTGTACGTGAATACCTTAATCGTCGCTAATGAATCGAGGGTAGTATGCATTGCATATGCACCATGAGTCCTTAGCTGGAAAATCTTTTCACGTCCGCTGTCGTCGAAATAAGACGGAGATCAATCTACACTCTTTCACGTATGTTATTCCTACAGCCAATGGCCCTCGGTGAAGTAAATCGTGCGTTTCCGTGAAAAAAAAAAAAGTTAATAAGTGTGTTGTACAGAGGAGACCCTCCTCACTCAGGTGCAGTTTGGGCTCATGCTTATTGGCTTCGGTTACGAAAGTCCACGGTTGTTGTCAATTATCCAAAGCAACAGCCGACGTCTTCCACGTCGGACGATTGATAATTTTATGGTTCCCCGACCGTTACGCGTCAAGGCCAATGGTCTATGTGAGTCCAGGCCGTTAATAAAGAATCTGATACTATGACTGATTTTTGGATGACTCGCAAAATGTTTAAACGTCGATTATTGTATCTTTGGATAGAAAGCCGTTAAAGCCATATCAAGCAGGCACGATCGGATGGAGCTGGACTCTCAGAGCCAAATGATGCAGGATCACATCGTTTACTAAGTTCCGTTACGAACAACCATCGGTGTCACGAAGTTGAATTCGTCACACTCGTCACGCATCAGGCAACGTAAACCCAGTTGTTGAGCTTAATTCGTTTATTGACCGTCGGTATTTTGAAGACAGTGTTGATAATTTTAAAGTCGATTGAATCTCGCTTGTGGCGTTTGCTGTCGCCAAATGATAGCGTCGAAAAAAGATATATGCAAGAATGGCCAGGTACTGATAATGTCGAAGTCAGCGTCTAGCGAAAATCAGGTGGCAGTCCCCTCTTTCTAGTATCCAGTGGTCTCATTTTTTCGCAGAGCTAAGTCAGCGATGCATGGGTTGCATGGACGTTCCGTCAGGCATGGGGACCAGCATCACGGACACGCAACGGCAGTGAAGTGGCGTGCGGATCCAGCGGAGAAGACTTCCAGAAAGAGGCACCTTCAGGCAGGCTCCCCTCAAGGCGCGCCGTGTCACTTATCTTGGAGGTCAGGTCAAGAGAAGCGATCTGGATCTGTGATCCTCGGTCAGGCGGCTCGTCTGCCATCAATGCTCGTTATTCTATGCCGTTTCATCTCTTCATGACCGCCTGGATTACATCAGGTTATGCCGCTGTCTGGGCACGCGTTTCCCTCTCCAAAAACCTAATCTTTAATTGAGAATTTTCACCCTTCACTTATTATCCCGCTTTAGTTTTCCTCTCTCGCCTATAAGTCTGTCCCACTGGCTGGCATTTACTGATACCGATTCGTCTTCCCTGCAACGTCCAAGAGCCCTTGATGCCTGAAACCATCCCTATGTTTCAGCATCCATCAATCGTGCAGGATAAACGGAAATATTCTGCCCTCGCAAACCTGGATAGATCTTATTGCCACCCGACATCTAGACATCAAGCCGTTGCAACGCACACTGGCTCCTACTGGCAGCAGCTGCCGCCACGAATGCCCTATTCTTTGCCTGACCATCTGGCACAACCGGCACAATTCTCCCCCTTGTTCAGCTCTTTTCCGACCCAAGAAAACGAATGGTCGATGGACCCTGCCATATCGGCGACATATGTATCCACTTTACAGACTCATACATCACAGCCCCTCGCCTACTCGACTGAAATAGACTATCCTGAATCCTCGCAACGTACAAATCTGTCTTCGTCGCCGGTAAACTCCTCAACAGACTATGGCTTTCAAAGTGATGTCCCAAAGTCCCCTTCAAAGTCCCCTGACTTCAGCGATGACGGGCATCGCTTGTATACCATGGATGATTTAGATACTTCAGCATCATGTCGGTCGTCTTCCCTCCCTCCTATCAAAATGGAACAACCAGACGTCGATGGGTGCTTTGTCATGGAGTTATCGCCGGCACAAGCCAGGGCTATCAGCTTGAGCCAATCAATGGCACCCCCAACCGAACTCACTCCTCGAGCGACTCATGCTTCAGAGGAGATGCGAAAAATGATGGGCCGCTTTCGAATCGATCCATTTGCAATCCACAGCGGCGAGAATCGCAGTGTGGTTGCATCTTGGTGCGGTGAAGCCTGCCCCCTTGAAGAGGAGCCGCTGATCTTTGAGTTCCAACTGGATCTCAACGCAAGCGTCGAGAGAGAAGCTTCCAAAGACCTTCAAACCGACTTGGAAGTGCAGACAGGTGACAGCGATGTCGCAACCGATGAATATTGTCATAATGAATCGATTTTACCATCGAATTGCACATCAGAATGGAACGAAGAACAATCGCCGTCTGAGCTGGCAACTAGATATTATCAACTCCGAGAATTGCAAGAATGTAAGATTCTCCATTGCTTAGACATATTCTGTGACTTACGATGCTAGCATACCTTCGTAAATGTGCAGAAAGCGGCGCACAAGACGGATCCACTTATGTCGCTGCAATAAGTTCCACTCAAGTAGCGCATCATATTGGACAGAGAGCCGAATTCTGGTCTCGCAATGGGCCGTTTAATGCGTCAGCGCGCCGCAGCGCCACATACGGCGCTGATTCACCCCGGTGTGATGTAAGCAACCTATTTTTATGTTTCACTGTCATCTTACATCGTGAAATCAGAATGTCGTTCTGCCGTCTATAAGCGCTACCGTCAGTAGACGCTGGTCCGTCCCGGACCCACACATGGCGAACGAGGTACAATTTTTAATGCATTAAGGGGATAGGCAAATAGGCAGCTCATCCTTTTTTGTGCCCGCGTTATTGAAGCTTGAAGGTGAACCGGTTGGCCAGTTCCGCTGACATTGGCAACAATTTCTTGATTCAGGTACAGAACCACTTGTGTGTGTGAAATGTTATGTATGATTGTTGTTATGTTTTTAACTTACTATTTTACCATTTAGAATATTCGTTTGGGGGTTTGGACTAGTACTGTATTTCATTTATGTCGCATGTTAGATAGACAAAGTCGAATCATGTAGTGTTCACAGTGTCCGAATCGTCAGCATTGCCGCGCCAATGGGGCCACCAGTGGTTGCAGGCTACGGTATCAGGATCGAAGCATTAGTACATGGCACCGGTATTCGGGTTGAGGCCCGCGACAACGATCGTCACTGTGCTTCGCAGAGCGATCTGCGTGAAGTTTGAAATTTTACAACGTTGATGTCAGTTGCATGGATATGGTCCGAGATACGAATAGCAGGTTAACCAGTGTAGTTGGGTCCTGATCTACGCAATCATTCACATGCCTTTTGATAGACAAAGCGCGATGCGCTACCATCGGATGAGCAAACTGGGATGCTCGGTCCGCCGCATATCACAAACCATGCGCTTTAGATATGACAGCCGGAATATAGGGACGCAGTCAACCTAGCTTGGGGCCCACACATCACTTTGTCCCTTATGAACAAACACCGACAGTGTACTCCGCATGGCAATACCGTAATGGACAGGACCCCATAAAATCATGGCATGGGTTATTAAATTAGGAGAATTGCAGCGTCACTTTGCCGGAGTGGTTAACGGGATCGCCTGCTATCTTTAGCTGTCAGCGGTTGGGCTTTGCCCGCGAGTGTTCGAATCGCTCAGGTGACGACATTTTTTGGTGAGACACTGGTCGCCGGCTCGCGTGGGTGTATGCCCCGGGGTCCTGACGAGGTGATCGATACAAAGCCACGCGGCTGCCACGAGAGAACTCAACTTTCACCACGCGACCGAGTGCTAATTCAGCTCCAGGCACCATACCTCATTTTTATAGCCTTGTATTCTTCTCTTTCTCTCTTACTTTGCCGTCTTTTGCTCTGTCGTCCTTGCTCTGTACTCTCCTCCATGTCGTTCAATGACTCAAAACTACATCCATCACATTCTGCCGATAACGACGTCTTTTCAAGACACTGGCGAAGGCGGAGCGCAGATGTCGGTGGCTTGAACCTTGCTACGGGAAATAACGACCATGGTCAAGGTTGGATGGGTCACACTGAGGAACTCGAGTATGTCACAAGTCTAGTCCGTTAGTCCAGCACATTGATTCTGCCCAGAACGGGTTTTGCGGAACTATTGGGTGATATGTACAGGCAGACCTATCCATGCGGTTAACGAGCAACATGTAGAGACGTATGTTGTCTGAACAGGTGAATCCGACGTTTGGTCACTAATCACATTATCAGGGTCCCTTCAAACTTATCACCCGAGACCCGATCACGCCTCATTCGAAAGCTAGATCGTTGGGATTTTGAACCTCATGACCTTCCCGAAGATGAATGTATATCCTGTACTCTTTTGCTCTTTGAGCTCCTGTTTCGAATTGAAGGCATGGTGGACGTCATTCCCATCTCAATGCGTAAGTTTAGAAACGAGCAAACCAGCTAGGTCACTCATTGCCACTAAGAACAAATTTCTGCATTTGTGCATCATCTGCGTCGAATATATCGCCTGGAAAATTCGTATCATAACTTTGAACATGCCCTGGATGTACTTCAAGCTACCTATTCATATCTCCGGGAAGCAGGCATAGTGCCGTCTGTGAAAATACTGTCCATTGCCGGGCGGACATGGACGTCAAACAAGGTGTTCGACGATGGATCACTCGTGACGACTCTTCGACTGGAGGGGATTTTCATCCTCTTCATTGCCGCCATAGGTCATGACGTAGGCCATCCTGGATTTACAAATTACTTCATGGTAAGCGAGATCCAGCTTAAGTAGATGCACCATTGAAACCTGATCATGACGTGTGCAGAAAATAGCCGATGCACCATTGTCCAGAGTGTATGACGGGCGTTCGCCATTGGAGCACATGCACTATCAGTTATTGCTTCGCGTCATGCATCACCATGGATTGACGGTGCTTTTTAATGATCATACCAAGGGGAACTACCTGCGGAGGCTGCTTTTGACTTCAGTCCTTGCCACCGACATGAGTGTGCATGACGACGTCATGGAAAGACTGCAGCATTACCTTGATCATGAGCAAAGTACACTTTCCTCGCGTCAGATGCTCCTCAGCCAAGTACTTCTGAAATGTGCCGATATCAGTAACCCGGTGCGTGTTTCTGGTAATAACCGGTAAATGACTTATGTTGGTTTTAGAGTCGTCCATACGCCGTCTCGCAATACTGGGCGACAGCACTAATGCAAGAATGGGCGAAGCAGGCTATGTACGAAAAGTCGTTGGCATTTAAGCCCACCGTCCAGGAGTGCACGACACCCTTGAAGGAGGCCAGATCTCAGGTATTCTTCATTGAGAAGTTTGCTCGACCGTTACTACAGCTGACGACGTGGGCAATTCCGGGTGAGTTGATTTTTAACATGGAAATGCTATTTTGTTTTTCATTGTAAAGCAAGAGATGGACAAGTACCTTAGAGAATGCGTAAAAAACAAAGAACGTTGGGTAACGCGAGTGCAAGAACTTGAAGCAAGACCCTCTTCCGAGGATGATGATAATGTTCCAGCACAAGGAGCAGATGATTATATTAACGTTTTCCCTCTTACGTTACCGCATTCTCGGAAAACTAGCACGGGCGACATGTATCCAACACCATCCGACTCTGCCATCGTTTCTTCATCAGACACGCCGTATGTTTCGATTGATCCTCACTATAGGCTTCTGCCTAACTTAAAAAGCAGTTGCAGCTCCACCAATCTCCTCATGTTGGAAGATCGTGCAGCAATTCGTGCAGCCGCGAAACTGGGAAAGAGGCAAACAAAAAGTCTCAATCGTAACTCTTGGTCCGCTTCTCCAGGCCGCCTCCCCGAAACGCCACCATCCATCTCTTCACCTCTAATACATGTACAGGAGTCAAGTCACTCAATATCGTCAGATGTCTCCTAAAGCTTTGCTACCCTTGGCAATGCTTCGACACTTGTTAATCATCAAACTTGATTTTCTCTCCCGTCCACTAGATCGTGATGACTTTTATTTTTTTTGACTTGATTTTTTTATATGTCTGTTCCAGTCGCTGTTTTATGACGATATGGAGTGTATCCTACTCGTTGTGTACTTTGGTTCTGTATCGTTACCTTCGCAAATAACTAGTTGGTGGATGCAACAAACAAGGGGCAAACATGCGAGCGCAACGTGACACCAGTTGAGATGTATGCTCATCCAATTCCTCAACCACCACATTCTGCAGGAGTGAGCCTGCCAGGTATGACTACACAACTCGCGTTTCATTTGCCAACATTGTATCAGGCTTGAGGACACATATCAATGCTAACCAAATACCTTCGCCAATTGAGACCATTGAACTGGACCGACACAAGTGGACAGATAAAGCATACACGACACTCCCAGGGACACATGTTCCCCTTAGCACTAGTGATTTTGCAGCCGTCGATCAAGGTTTCGTACTTGGCAGGTCTTCGGTTACTTACCACTCACCTTAAGTACCACTAGGAAATGCATCGCCAAAGTTCATACGTGTCTCAACATGGAACATACCCAGTACATCTCGATTGGCTTCCGAATGTGCTATCCCCCTTGCAGCTGTGATTCACCCGTTTGCGGAACTGGACCCAGACGAGGAACAAATACCGCTTGTTGACATTGAGGGAGGTCTTCCGCGATGCGAAAAGTGTAGGGGATATATAAATCCGTGGTGCACGTGGGTTGCCGGCGGTAACAGATGGAAATGTAACTTGTGTTCTTTTGAAACGGACGGTTTGTATTGACAATTTGGCGGAAATGATTGACTCACTAGCCGCATCTTTCAGTCACACCGCTGTACTTTTGCAATTTGGGTGCAAATCTCATGAGGCTCGATCACATGGAACGGCCTGAATTAAACAAGGGCACCGTTGACTTCATTGTCAACGAGGAATATTGGGCACAAAATCCTCAAGGAGGGCTATCTACGTATTATGTACCCTCGGAGCCGCCTGCTGCCGGCTCGAGACGACCAGCGCCCCTGGATTATGTCTTCGCCATCGACGTATCCCATGAAGCTGTCACGACAGGGTTTTTGAGAAGCGCATGTAACGCTATCCATCGAATCCTATTTGGAGATGCGGATGTAGCACTTGAACCTTGCTTTCCCTCAACAAGCCGATTGGCCATAATCACATTCGATCACTCTGTCCATTTTTATGCATTCTCTGTGAGCTTAGCGGTCGTCGTGTTCGTGAACCATTGTTTACCGCTCATCAGCCAGGTCTCACTTCCATGCTTGTCGTGTCAGATATAGATGAAATTTTTGCGCCCACGCATGATGGGCTATTCATTAATCCTATAGAGAGTCGGTAAATGAGCAGTTGTCCCACTTCCTGACTTACCTGATTGAAGACGTGTAGTTTAGCTGTGGAGTCTCTCCTCATCAACCTACCTGAAAGATTTCAGGCAACAATGATTCAAGATACCGCTCTGAGTGCTGCCATAAGAGGT
Organism: Amanita molliuscula; assembly: GCA_023014405.1. Taxonomy (NCBI): domain Eukaryota; kingdom Fungi; phylum Basidiomycota; class Agaricomycetes; order Agaricales; family Amanitaceae; genus Amanita; species Amanita molliuscula. Next base: position 1,063,473 of record JAEBUP010000012.1, read on the forward strand.
TCTTTGTCTTTGTTGGTGCGCTTGCATCCGTGCAATAGTTTCATGCTAAGATTCATATCCCAATCAGTCTGGACGAGGCGGTCAGATCGTTTTGTTTCAGAGCAAAATGCCATCTCTTGGTCCAGGAGCATTGCACGGTCAACCACCAGAATCCGATTTCTTCAGTACCGACAAAGAAAAAAAATTGTATCGACCACGCGATATAACGTGGAGTACTATCGGCGAAGAATGCGTTGACGAAGGCGTCGGCGTACATTTGTTTCTCTCGCCCAGCAAATTCATGGATATTGGCTCAATTGGCACGTTACATATCGTTCAAAGGCCCGCAACCATGAACTGACCATAATTCAGGTGCCGTTGCCACGATATCTGGTGGCGATATCTACTATTATCCACGTTTTGACTTCGTGAAAGATGCTCTTAGTCTTGACTCACATCTGCAAAGGTTATTTCGGCGTCATCAGGTTTTCAATTGTGCTATGAAAGTGCGATGCTCAACAGGTAGAGTGTAAGCTTAGTTGGATCATTCCACTTCATAGGTCTTGCAGGCTTGCGCGTTTCTGCATATCATGGAAATTTTCTGCAACGATCTCCCACCGATATCGAATTTGGGGCACTGGATGCGGATAAATGCATTACGGTTGGCCTAGAACACACTGACCGCCTTAATCCAAGGAATTTTGCGCATATACAAGCGGCTGTTCTTTACACCACTATCTCCGGTCAGAGACGAGTTCGTGTATGCAATCAAGCTATGCACGTTGTTGAACTGGCTGGCAATGTATTTCAATATGCCGACATGGATGTTACTATTGCATACATGTTCCGTCAAGGTCTATTGTCTCTCTTATGTGTTTCCTCGCTTACGCATACATAGCTGTTTCATCCATGACTAACAAAAAGATGTCGACAATTCGTGAGGAATTGACGGAACAATGCTCGTCCTGTCTTCTCGGTTATCGTATTCAGTGTGTCTCGGGAACGCGTACCTCTCAGGTAGGTTTCGGCGTCTTACTTAACGACACCCAAACTCAACCCCGCAGTTGATCATACCAGAAGCATTTCGAGCACTTCCGGCTTTTACGTTGGCTGCATTGAAAACAAAGCCTTTGAAAGGTTTGGATTTGAAATTTATTGAACCCTAAACCTTATTTAGATGAACAGCTCGCTCGGTGTCTTCTGATGTGCGAAATTATCATGTGCACCGTACACTGTCGATGAAGTTACGTAGCTTGATCTACTATTTATATCCATGTGTCATCGCTCTTCACGACCTCAGCGATGACATTGCCCTCCCTGATCCTGTTACAGGCAGGGTTGAAATCCCTTCGGCAATGCGGGCAAGTCATTTGTACATGCAAAGCCATGGACTATATCTTATGGGTATATTTTTCTCTTACTGCGGAGGTTTTTACTGACATATTGTTGGTTTAGATAATGAGGAGTTGCTAATAATTTGGATTGGTGCCAGTGCCTCACCGAAGCTCCTTGATGATTTGTTCGGCATCGATGACTTTACGAAGCTAGATCCATATCTAGTAAGTTCTCGAATAAACTCTAACTTGAAATATGCATATAACATCTATACTTAATTAGCATCAGCTACCTATATTAGAAACGCGTCTCTCCGTCCAGGTTAGAAATATTATTGCATACCGAGAAGCCCGACGTCGTCGGCACGCAAAGTTGTTAATTGCACGTCAAAACCTGGATGCCGCTGAGATTGAATTCAGCGATATGCTTGTCGAAGATCAGAATAATGGGGCTAATTCATTCCTAGACTGTGTGTGGAATGACTTTATTTGATCAAGCTTTATCTCATCTCCGTTTTACTCAGATCTCACTGTTATACACCGTCAGATCACCAGTTCCGTAAGTATCGTATGTGTAATTCCATTGCCGTGGTGCTTACCGCACCCAGCTAGATTCAGGAAACCATATAAGTGGAACGCCTAGCCTTCGCAGTTCACCGTGGTAGTTGTTACTATTTGGTTCATGTGCTTCAAGGCAATATAATTGAGACGATATCAGTTCAAGTGAGAGCGGGTATTCAAAGAGTGTTTCTGTTTGGCACAAATTGACAGAAATAGCACAAAAATTATAAAGGAGGGTGATGCAGTAGGAGTGTCAATTATGAGGGGGTCATAATGTGAGCAGTAAAGAGAGGGACGGTATGGCAACAGGGAGAGAAAATATGTATCAAAGAAGAAGATCGGCAGGGTTCAAGAGTGCTCTATTTAGTCATGTGTGGTCAACAGAGGTTTTCGCGGATCGACGAGAACCGAAACGGAGAGAAAATAGACCACTACCACCTTCATGAGAATGTGTGCTTCCAGTGCGAGAGCGGAAAGACCACGCAGAGGGTGATGCAGGACGCGCGACTTCATGATGGGGGTCTAACAGATGGTGATCTTTGCTCTTGCGGCGGTCAACCATCGTAGGGGGTTGCTGGTTTTGATAATGATTGTGGTTGTGGTGGCTGTGGTGGTGATGGTGCTTGGAGTGGCCCACAGTATGCCTGCCATCGCAACAAGCCCGGACATTCTCCAATCCCTCAAAGCCCTCGTCAGAAATCGAGTCTCCATGTAACTCAAAATCCAAGTCTTCATCATCCTGTCCTCCCGGCACGTCTATCAACGACTTAGTTGGGCTATAAGGACTTTCGGGGCGGTTCCACCGTAGATACTCCAACGCTGGTGTGCCCGACCGTTTCCCGATAGAACCACCGATAGAGAGCTGTGATCGACTTCGCTGACCACGCGGTGTGCTACTCCACATATCGCTTTTCTGTACGCTACGTGTGCTTCTTTGACTCTGTGGGGAGGCTTGCAAAGCTTGGCGATCGTCGTCCGTGACGTAATCGTTGAAAGACGCTGGGCTCCCTTGCACGTTTGGGGTAGCAGTGGCAGGATTAGGTCGAGACAGGAGATATTTGAGTGCCTACAGGTATTATTTAATCCTGTTGCTTGCTTCATTGCAATACAGAACTTACGTTAAACCAGATGTCGTGGCGTTCCTTCGTGGGACAAGTAATCTTCATCTCCCTCTGTGGCGTAGACACTATTACACTGTATTGATACAGACCAGGCGGCATGGGATTGGGGTCCAAGACCGATCGAACACCCTCGATGTATGCTTTGGAACATTGTTAATTATTAAATCAACTTTCATGTCACGACGTACCGCTCTTTGCACTTGACTCTGACGCATTTGAAGAGCCAGGATCGGCAGAACTCCAATATAAAGTCTTTGTGTAAGGGTGTACCCAGAAGAATCTGCGGTGCCTGCGTTCTCCGTGGCCTTTGCCAATAGCACGACGGGTATACTTGTACAGAAACTCGCCGATCATCGTCTGAGTAATGGCATGGATGACCACAGGATCCGTAGTCTGTCTACTATCTGTATTCTGTGGTTGGTGCGTACGTGGTGTCACATCTGCCGACTTGACAGGAGTCGACGGCGCTTCGGAGGCACGAGGCAGCCGTTGCTGTTCAAACAGAGCGAGGTCACGTTCAGAAGACACGCTAGATCTGGGAGATGCAACAGAGGACGTGTTCGAGAGTTCGCGCACGCTATGTGAGGACAGACCATTGCTATATTGAGCATGCCCGGAAGAACGGAAGCTGCTCGTAGAAGGCGGCTGCTTGAGACCGGTCTGTGAAGGACCATGGGAACGCAATGCAAGGGTGCCCTTGGGTCCATACACACCACCAATCGGAGTTGCGGCGCGTAGGAGTTCGGGCGGAGGTGGCGATGATGGACGTGGAGGGGGTACCTCGCGACCAGAAATGGATCTTCTTTCTGGTATAAATGCTGGTGGGGGCATACTGTTCGGCGGAGGGGGGCCACGAGGAGGAGGAGGCAGAAGCATGGTCGGTGGTTTGGACCTGTCAACAACTGTTAAAGGAGCACCTGTAGACTTGACACGAGCACGCGCTTCTTCTTTGTTGAGAGCACTAGAGACAGCATTGATAGAGGATATTGCGGATTCAATGGATTGTCTTCGATCAGCAGGAGAAGAACGGGTACGTGCAAGCGAGACTGGTGAAGGAGTAGGTAATTGTGAAGCCTGGCCATGAAGTGAGGGCATCGAAGGTGGCGGTGGTATAAATTGGAATTGATGTGCAGTCGAAGACCCGACGCGATATAACACTGGCGACGGCTTCGCGGGAGAAGCAGGGGCGGTAGGTGAAGGAGCAGGCAGAGGTGGGGACCATTCGTCCGTCTGGATAGATATCTCTTTTACTTCTGGTTTTGGAGGGATGATGTACACCTTTTCGGGCTCTTTCTCGACATACAAATCAGCAGAAACGCTGACTGTACTATATTCCTTGAGTGTCTCTTCTGCCATGACGATAGCATCACTAAAAGACTTTTGTTCTGGAATCGACAATGCAGCGGAGGCCAAGAGATTAGCAGTGCTGTTAAGCTGTGATGCTTTAATACTCTCTCCATCATCTTCATCATCTGATTCTTCATCAGATAGCTCATTGTCTGTCATGGTCATGACTGAATGGAAGTCATCCCGACTTTCGCCCGAAGGTGTTGACATCATGATGCTTTGGCGTGCATCGTAATAATTGTCGGTTTCCGCACCCGTCTCTGTTTCTTCGCCTTCATCCAATTCATCCTCGAACGTACCTGCACCCGGTGCGGCAAGGAACTGTCTTGTGACAGTAACGTCGGAAGAGGAAGAACTGCCACCAGACGAAGAGGATTGCGTCCTCTCAAGTCCCACGTACAAGGCCACATCAGGCTCAGAAGTCTGAGTTTCAGCCTGAACCTTGATGGGTTCGACAATTGTCTCAGTTTCAATGGACACATCCACCAACACAGGTTTGGGAGGCGGAGGCTCGACAAACGTGTATTGGGCACCAAAGTCACTGCGCTCTATTACAGGGGGCACAGGTTCAGGCTCCGTCTGCGTCGACATCTCGGTCTTGGGTGGTTCAGGGACTGGTTCGGTCTCGACCTGAATGCCCAATTCGACAGCGATAGACTTTGGCTCGGGAGTCGCTTGTTCAGTCTGGCAACCAAACTCAACCAGTTCTTTGCGGAGCTCCTTAAACTCATCCTCTTCCGGTATGTTGACACTCTTCAAAGGGGAGCTATTCATACCCATAAAACCGCTGAGCTCCGTAGCAAGGATGTCCGGCTGGTCCACCAGAGAAGGTGGACGGGCTGCATCCTTGAATGGAACACCGCCCCGTGATCGTTTGATGCTGCCATTAGCACCTCTTCCTCGTGCAGATCGAGTGAGGACAGATTGACGGAGAGGACTCCCATAGGAAGGACCACTGGACGGCACACGTTTGAGTACGTTCGCGAACTGAGGATCCATGCCCTCGATAGAAGCAATGCTTGCACGATTTGACTGCGGTTGTTCAAGTTCCTTAGACTGGGGTTCTTCGTCGGGGTGCGCAATTCTACTTTGCTTCGAGCCAAAGAATTCTGCAACTTCGTCATCTTCGTCCTGTCGGTGGATTATAGGAGGTACAGGAGGAACGGGACCAATCTCATCGCCGTTGATATCCTCATCGCCGTAGTCCGCATATGGAGTAACGGGGCTGCTGGTAGCCATTCCCAATCTCTGCATCAGCGTCATGCCTCTATTGCCAGAGCTGTAACCTCGCCCACGGCCACCGACTCTGAATGGCGTCAAACGTCTGTTCGCAGCTTGCTCGTTGGTTTCCTCGTCATCGTCCGAGCGTACGTTGTGGGAAGCGTCAAGCTTATTGCGCAACTCGAGACGCATCTGTTTCTCTTTCGTCAATGTACCCTTGAGTGTATTGATCTGTCTTTGTGCATGGGCCAGACGCTTTTGCAACGCTTCAATCTCATTGCTAGGTTGATTGGATGCAGGGAAAATGCCCTTGATAGGAGACGGCTCTGGCGACTCGTCTCTATCCAGCAATTCCCCAAAGTCATCGATAGCAAAGACGCCAGAGGCATCCAACTTGTTCCGACGTCTGGTAGATGCGCCACCGGTAAAGATGTCACTATGCTCTATGTCATGAACCGGTGTGACAAACATATCTCCAGGTTCAGGACCGTTTGGCGTGAGAGGTGATCTCCCCCCAAATCGCCGTGTGGCGCGAGTTAGATCCGCCTTTAAAGTATCGACGGTCTGCTGCAGGTCGTTCTTTTCTCTTGTATGGGCCGCCGCATTCTTTCTGGCGAGGGCCATGTCATTTTCGTGCTTGAGCTTCAACTCCTCGTATAGTTTTCCAAGCCGTTCTGACTCGTTTTGATGCGTATCAGCAGCATCACGAGAGGCAGCAAGAAGTTTGTTGACACGCTTGTGGTCGGACTCTAGGCGAGCATTCGTGGTAATGGAATCCGTGAGTTGAGTCCGGAGTTCTTGTATTACGACCTCCAGATTCCAGTTCTCCTCTTTGAATTTATCTAACAAGTCGATCAGGTAAACTGGCGTCATCTAAAGCTTTGACACTAAACGCACCGGCGGACTGCTCTTGCTGACGGAGGGCGGTTCTGATACTTTCCACTGTTTTTTCAAGATCGTCTTTTTCTTCCTTAATATCCTGGATGGCCTTATCGCGTTCTCCTAAAAGACTCTGGAGACGACGGACTTCTGTAAGCAGACCGCTGCCAATCTCGAAAGCAAACTCTGTGATGTTACATGTCCATCAGTCTGATGCTCAGGCATGTCGATCAGGGACATGTGACATACCGACGTCGTCAGCACGATGTGCGGCATTTTTGGCACGACGTGATTGGGCAGCAGCTGACGTACTAGTTGCAGAAGAACCTTTTGTAGACCGATCTAGCTCCACGGAAGTCACTAGATTTTCATGAGGTAGGTCGGCAAACTTGAAGGAGGGCGAAGATTTTTCTGCGGCAGCGCGCTGGATTTGAAGACGTGATTAATGAAAGGATAGCAAACGTGGCGACCACGCACCTTCAGGCTGGCACCAAAAGCGCTTGAAAGTTGCGCATTCTCGGCATCCCAAGCCATAATAGTATCTGCCAGTTCACGGTATCGCTCCCTTACGTCCGGATCAATGTCGTCGTCATCCAGCTTGTCAGCCTCGAATTCCTGGAGCTGTCTTATACGCTCCTCAAGTTCCATCTGCTGGGCCAGGACCCGCTGACCCAAAGTACCGGCCTGTTGAAGCTGCTTCTCCTTGCTGTCGAGGAGGTTTTGGAGGTAAAAGCGCATGTCTCCGGCAGACGATACTGCATTTGAAGAAAAGTCGGGCGGGTTATGGAGCCCGTCTGATGAGGAGGCCATGGCTGGCTGCCGTGGATGCCTCCCTTCGCACTGCTAAGCCTCTGCACTCGAGTCGCCGCCGTTCAACTACCGATCCTGTTCACACGGTCACGTGTTCAGATGCCGAGGCCCTGCCGTCATCCATCCTCTACCCGCCTGAGCTTGAATCTTGTGCTCTATTAGCTCAACGGCGTCCGGTTGAGCGAGCTAATGCAGCGTATATCAACCGCAGATGCTCTGTCAAAGCCAGCGCGCGTCCGCTGTCACACCAATCGTTTTTGGATAACAATAATAGTATGACTTACGTCAGCAGTCCACCAATTGACCCACACCCCCGAACCGCATCCCACAAGTGGTTGTTGACAGCGTCTGTGAAGACATTACGAGCATCATTCACCATATTTTGACGATGATCGTATCAGACGATGCCTGGATATTGTCAGGGCCGCTGTCAATCATGCTCTAAATCATGCTCTAAAAGAAACTAGCGACCTTAGCAAACAGTTTGCAATGGGCAATTCTGCATATGCAGTGGACACTTCGCCCCTGCCCAACCACTGCCTCCTCTTCTTCCTACCCCTATGGCTATAGGGTTTCCTAACATGGTCCTACCACCTTCCATGCCATTTCAACAGGTGGGGACATGGGATTTCTTTCCCCAGACCTCAACTGCTCCTCCATTGACCCCAGGAGGTCTCACAGTCCCTCCCCCAGTCACCCCTTCTCAAGTGGGTTCCCCCAGTCTCCCTTGCTTCCACCTGGCCACCCTGGCACCCATGGCTGGCACCCTGCATCCCATGTGCATACCTTTTTGTCCAGGACTGACTAGGGTCCCTCCCCCCAAGAAGCCTTGGGCTTCTCCCCCTGGTACTCACCCAACTCAATGCAAAACAGTCTTGAATACAACAAAATGTGTCAAGTCCTGCCTGAATCAAGGCATGAAAATGAACAAGGTGGTGCTATGCCCCACAGGCAATGGCTCCAACCCATGTCCCCCAGCCCCTATGGTTTTAGCTGCCACCTCCCTTGAAACCAACTTGATGGTTTCAGCCTCCAGGACCTTACATGGAGATTTTGAGGTAATACTCAAGAACCCCCTGTTGATCTCTGACATAGATTGCATAACTGTTGCCCTATGCACAGCCACCTCTGGTGAAGTCACATGTCTAGGCTGCCCCATCACATCCTCCATCAAGTTCCTCCATGTACCCACTTCATGTCCAGATGGAACCAGTTTTACAAATTTGGATGTACAAGCATGCATTGCTGCCCACCCAAAATGGGCCAACATTGTTTTCTTCAAGGCTCCTGCCTTCATTTTCCCCAAGAGCACCAGGGCTGTCCCCCCTCTCTCAGGCACTGTAAAGTGCAAAATCTATGGTGACTGTGCAGGCTCCAGAGCCTGCCAACTTCTACAAATGGATGTGTCCTTCATCAGGACCCCCTGCCATGCCCAGCCCTGGACTATGGATAGGGCTACCCCACAATGTGGCATATGCTTATGATGGGGACACACCACTCACTGGTGCATCTCCCACCTCCCCTGGTGCACTTATTGCACCAGCAACCACCCCTTGTTACAACTTCTTTTCATACTGCTTACTTATTACAATAACCTTTCTGCACTTCGTTGCTACACTTTGATACTTGTTTTATCTGTCTAGACTACCCCTCGTTTTACTTCCTTTTATACTTCTTCATTGTCCTCTAGGCAGTATATAAACCCCCGCCTGTACAGTAGTTCCTTAGTTCCAACTTGTGTTAGGATCGATGCCCTTGGTTCGTTATCGAGTCAACAATGACGACTAGAGTCTTGGTCTAATCCCAGTCACTGGACAAGAATGCTGTTCGACATCGTGCTAGGCAGCAACAAAGGTAGCTCGAGCGATAGAGAGGACGAGAGCAAGAGAGTTTGTTCAGTAAAGGACAATACTTGATTAAGTTGGAACTAAGGAACTACTGTACAGGTGGGGGTTTATATACTGCCTAGAGGACAATGAAGAAGTATAAAAGGAAGTAAAACAAGGGGTAGTCTAGACAGATAAAACAAGTATCAAAGTGTAGCAACGAAGTGCAGAAAGGTTATTGTAATAAGTAAGCGTATGAAAAGAAGTTGTAACAAACTTAGTGGATCAGGATCCTAGTGGACAAGTAAACCCATTGGCCAATGACCAGCTATGGTATAGACCAGTAACCATTGGTCAGGTCCATGGAAAATAGAGAACAGGGATGCATTGAGCCAGATGAACCCCAGAGTTGCCAGCAATGGTGATTGGTAACATCTATTTCCATCTTACAATTCTATTGGCATCCTACATCAGGTCACAGTATTGGTTCCCACTGCAGCACTCCTATTCCACCATCATGTCCCTCAGCTAGCCTCATTGTGCAAAAACTTTCAAGATGGATTTGGATATACAGTTGCAAGGTACAATTTTACAAGAAATACTTTGTTATTAGTAGAATAGAAAATGTATATAAGCTCCTGTACAACAGATATAAAAATCAATCAATAATACAGTACACCCCAGTTTCCTTGAGTCTCAGTTTCTAGTCACATTCTCCTTGTCTTGTTTGCATTCTCAAGTCTTGCTTTACTCTGCATCCTGTGTTCTCTGCTGCTATGCACTTGCATGCTGCATAGGCATTATTATCTGTGAACTCCACTAGTTCCACATCTAGTAGCATTGTCATTGAGCATGCCAGAGTTGATGGGACCTCTTTCACAGCCTCACCCCTTCCTCTCCTCCCTATTTCCAATAGCAGAGTGAGCATATCACTGCATCCAGGAAAATTGCATTGCCAAAACTCATGAGCATGCCAATGCATGTCTTACCTGTTGTATTCTGAGAGCAGGTATAGACCCTGCTGTTGTTAATGTAACTCCCTCTTAGGCTTGGGTGCTGTTTTTTTTCTGTACAAAGTAGTTATATTTTGTCCCTCCCCACAGGAGATTTGCCTACCATAGTTTGCCAAAAACAATACATTTCTAAAAATAAAAATAAAAATAAAAATTCTGCATATGTGTGGCCACATGTGTGTGTGACACACAGAATCATTGACCCAGTGGCCTCACACTCTACACAACACTCTGCTAGCTTATATTTGGGTACAAATGAGATAACATGTAATGTACCAATAGCCCCATGCCAGTGATGATGGACCAAATCCTCTCAAGGTGTGTCAATGAGCATATTGCCTGCCAAATTCAGGATGTAAACTTGCAAGGAATAGATCCTTTTTCTTGTGCTCACACCACACTGGATCAACTTGGTGTAAGGGGAGAAGTTGGCCCATTTTGTATGCTCTACAACATATCATTTCTATGTGGAAAATAAAATAAATATGTCACACATGTCACAACATGAGGTTCCTGTTGAATAAATAATGATCTGGAGCTTTGAGTATCAAACTCATAGCTTGATATATTATATCGTTATTTATGAATGCTCACCAAATCACAAATATAATCTGATATTTGTACACTGTTGATACTTTTATAGAGTTTGACAGATATTATAGAGTTTCATCCCAGGAACAGTATGAAATGACAGCATGTGAGACACAATGCATGAAACATGCTTCACATGTCAAGTATTGACAGATTGCTGTAAAATGCGCAGCAATATGACACCATGCGCAGCAGGAAGCTGTGCATTACTAGATATAGGTATATTAGATGTAGTTACATGTGATTTCTGTAACTGTATATAAGCAGCGCTCTTTGCACTGCTGAAATCTATCTCCTGATCTATTGCATAGTTGAGCCCTAGTTCCTAAGCGTTCTTACACAGTACTCAGTAAGTCCCCTCGCTTACTAAGCCTCGCTCTGCACTGCTGTTGCTCGTTTCAACAGGTTATGGGCCCCACATGAATGAAAACCTTGTGCTGTGCATATTACATGTGTCAGCACCCTTTTGTCATAACAAAGGTAAACAAGGGAAGTAATGGATGCGCCCATAGTACTGTAATTAAAGTAGTATACATCTGATTATGTCGCTAATGTGCTATCTCTTGAAGCATGACAGGAATGCTTCTTGCTCATCCTAACAAGCCTCTAATGCTTGGGATTTGAGCGACCACCTTGGATGGCATGACAATAATCACTAGTGTGACACACTTCACCAGTCCCTGGTTCTGCAATATCCAGGTTAATATAAAAAATGTAGTCTTGATTGGTAAATCAATAAATTACCTGGTCTGGTGAACCATTCAAATCACTCAGGTTTAGGGCTGTCCCATGACAGATAAAGGGTCTAGGTTTAATTGCTTAGATCTGGAAAGGTTTCGCACCCCCCTATTGGCCGTGAATAATTAAGTGCTTATGTAGGCCATTTTTGTCAGCATAAAATCATTCTCCAAAATTAAAAATAGTAGTAATTCTGTATAAGGGTTGTGCTGCATGGGACATTGTTCCCTGGTACACACAGACCAGCGATGGGCACTGATTAGCATCCCATTTACATTAGGACACTCCTTAGTGTCATATCAATAGTTTATTACTATATCTATAAATAATGGAGGATATTTTATTGCTGTGGGGAACTTGATGGAGCCCCCAAGCACTCCTGAAGGGCTGGATCCCCTTCTGGTGATGAATTATAGCACATTATGACAAAAGCAAACTACCATGTTTATGCACATGCTCAAGCATTTATCGTGGGAGGATAAAATCGAAAACTCGATGTCCATACCTTTGTTCTGAGCAACGAAAGTCTTTTCAGACTGTTGCTTACCTCCTTTCTTACAGAACAAATCAAACAAATCAACCAACACCTTTATATCTAAATGTCTTTCACCAACAACACCACCACTTCCTCCTCTGCTTCTGCTAGTTCTTCCAGCAACAAATATATCACAGCTGGTACCCCTGGCTCCAAATCAGACTCTTCTCAACAAAAAGTCGCAAAAGCTGGTTTTACCAGCTCCATTTTTATCAAGACCTTGCAATCTACTAGCAAGGGTCCCACTGCCCCCATTGGGACATTTACCAAACAGTCTCCTTGGTACAAGGAGGTCCAGGCAGATCTGGAAAATCATAGGAAGCGTATTGCTGATGCACAACTCTCCATTTGGAAGCATCATCAAGAATTAGAAGATGAAGCTGCCAAATTAGCCAGTGAGGACTCTTTGGTGGATGAAATTTTTGATGACATTCAAAAATTCCAAGCAGGTCACCTTCAACAGGTGGATTATGGGAAGAAAGTATATAATATTGCGACTGGAGAAATAAAATTGGCCCAAAAAGCTGATAATGATAAGGGGAAAGGAAAGGAAAAATTGGTATCATATGCTGATATGGCAAAAGCAGGTCTGTCTGCTAAAAACAAGGCAGGCGCTACCTTCACTTTGTGTCCCAAAAACCAACTAAATTGGCCAACTTCTGAAGAAGTTAGGACTTGGTTCTTCAACCTTGGTGGAAAGGCAGAGGACTGGATGCAGGAACAAGTGGAGATACCAGCTGCTCCAAAGAGAGATAGCGGGTCTGGGAGTGGAGTCTGGGACCATGCTAAGGAGTGGTTGAAAATTGGGAAAGTAAAAATACTACCCAATAAATATCACAGCGATTCTGTTTTAGAGGAAAGCAGAACCACTAATATTAATAAATACATTTCCACAATGCACCAAGCTATCTGCCAGGAAATGGAGGATAAAAAATGGGTTGAGGATCTAATAGAAAGTATCCAAGAAACCATTAAAAACTTAAATAAAGAAAAAAGAGAAGTTTGGGATGACTATTGCGACAACGATGACAAGGCATTGGGATTAATGACCATGAAAATCTCACTGTCTTTAAGACACCTTATTCAACCATGGTCAAACTCTACCTTCAACACATTGAAGGAAGCCTTTGGCAAGCCAGGAGCAGCTGGCATTTTTGTTGATTTTTCAAAAGTAATACATTGGAAGATCAACACCAATAAATTGACAGAGTCAGTCAATGAGCTATTGACAACAGCTAATTGACTTTCTGTCAATGGCTTTACCTTCCCAGACAACATGCTAGCAATGGTAGTGTTAGCATCCTTACCACATGGATGGGATGGTGTCTCATCTAGTGTATTATTAACAACAAAAGCAAGTGATTTGAAACTTGCTGATATTCTTCCAAAAATAGAGGAAGAATCTCAAAGGCAGAGAACATCTTCTGGGGGGGTTGTTCACACTGCTCGAGTGAAGCTTCCCAAAGGCCCTAACAGGCCTAATTGGAATCAACAACAAAATTCTGGTCCTAGTAACCAGAATAACTACAAACCTGGTTTTAATAACCAGAATTCATATTCTTTGAATCAAAACAAAGGGAAATGGATGGCACCAGGACCATCCTCCAGACCTTTTAACACTGGCAAACCTCAGTTCTTGTCTAATCAAGAAAGGAATAAAATTACCTGTGACAATAAAAAGAAAAAGAAGGCCTTTCTATTAGAACAGCAACAAAAGAACAATGCTGGGGAAACCAGGAAAGTGAATGCACCTAAATTCACTCACTTAGTAGACAGGATAGATCCTGCTCTACCTTTGATTCAAAGAATGGCACCATTAGCGCCAAATCTACAGCAACTGAAGGCTCAAGGATATTCAGTCATGGATAATGTAGAAATGCAAATGGTGGTTGATCCAATTGCTGAAAACCATTTCAAAGTCCTAGATGAAAGGGCTGACATTGAAATGGACAATATGTCAGATACAGTCTCCTTAGGGGAAGACTTTTATGACACAGCTGAAGGGGAATATCAGTATGTAAATCTTTCCACTCAAAAGTTCTTCTCTGATAAAAAGTCAGTGAGGACTATCAAGACGAGCCCAATTATGAGGCATCTTGATTTTAAAGGTAACAATGTAGATAGTAGTGATTGTACTACTGTAAATAGTGATGAATATATTGCTTTAGTTGCCTCCATTCCAAAAATGAGTAGTAAGATAAAAGTGTGTGGTTGTGACAAGTGTAAGGAATTTGAATCCAAAGGAACTCCATGGATGATTGATTCAGGAGCATCTATTCACATAACTCCTGAAATCAAAGATTTCTCTGAATATCATCCTTTTAAAGTTTCACAGCCTGTATTTACAGCTGATAAACGATCTCAAGTAGCAATACTTGGAGAAGGAACTGTGTTCCTACAGGTAGAAACCACGCATAAACATAAACATGTCATTAAACTTGAAAAAGTTTGCTATATGCCTGCAGCTAGTGTCAGACTCATATCGTCTGGACAACTAAAGCTACAAGGCTTTCATGAAAAATTGGACAAGTATAATACTATATTTTCACTAAAAACTGGGCAACCATTTATAATGGCATATCCTAGACATATAGGAGATCCCATTCATTGTATTTTGACTGAAATAGTCCATCCAAGTGTCAGGACTGCCCTAGACACAACCTAACGACTCAGAGTGGGGACTTGTTCAGTCCAAAGATGAAACGAGTTGCTCAGAAGCTATGTCTAGTGACAATAGACTATCTAGAGACTTAAGAGTCTCCTACTCTAAACTACGGCCCTTATATACCGCTCTCCTGGTCTGTGCGCAGACAGCGCACAGCTAAAGTCCCTCACAATAGAGACAATGCGCAGCGACTCATTCTGCGCCCATCTATCCATTCATGGAGAGATCCTTCCACACCCAACTCCTGGGTTGTCCGCATGCGGCCTTCCTATTGTTCAGGACTTCGGCCGATTCTCATGCATGCTGTACCGTTGACTCGGTACTCCTCGGCGTTCCCATGTCGCCCCTCAGGCGCCGTGCCGCTCATGATTCCCTTCATGGCGTAGGCCCATCATTGGGCTGCAACTCCTGTCGGCACTCGGTCTATCTCCATAGCCGATGCTGACCTAACCACCTTCCTAATAGGGACCGCAGTTCACGTAGGTCATCCTCCTAGAGTCCCATTGCGTAGTCTTTGCTCATAGACGTTTGAGCTTGATAGAATAGATAAAAAGAAATGAAAAATGTAGCCCAACTCTCCAAGTCCATATCTTCTGATCTTCTATTGACAGTGTTGTCTCTAAGTGCGTATCTGCATAGTCGTTACTGTAATGTTTTTGAAAATAAGAGGTGTGCTCATAACATCACCCCCCCCTCAAGGCCTCGCGTCCCGAGAGGCTGACGTGGTGGAGTCCACATATCTTGGATCCTCCCGCATTCTTGCATGAAACGCGGCCAAGCGCGCTTGTTTTTCATTGGGCGACAGCCCGAAATGCTCTGAGTCGACGTCTTCGACATCTTCAATGGTGGTCTTATTACTGACCAATGGTTTTTTCTGGCGACTTGCGCCCTTGATCCTCCTCTGTCGGTCTTCTTCCGACTCGCTGCTTTCCTTAGCAGCCGCTACCGTCCCCTTCTTTAGTTTTTTCTTGGCAAGTACTGCCATGTCTTTCTCCTGAGCTCTTTTCTCCTCCGCTAGCTCCTCCTCATCCGTCTTCTGGGGGAAATTAAGCACGGGTTTAGACCGCCCGCCATGCTCCAGGTCTCTGGAGAACGTCCCATCGGTGTCGTCTGGCAGCTCCATGATTGCTGCCCTGTCTCCTTTCCAGTTGCGCCATCGGCGCTCCATATTTTCCAAGTATCGTGGTCCAAAACGGCCATCCTCCCATCTGAATAGTCTTTGTCGGTCTTTCCAATGAGTTCCCCTTGTTCGTGATGCATTAATGGACTTTTTCGGGGTGGTCGGGTTTTGTTTTTGCTCCATGACCGTATATTGGATATATCGGACCCCATCTCGGATGTTTCTAACAAGTTTAGGGGCGTCCGGGTTGGCTTTATGGAATTTCTTCACAATTGCTGGGGCATTGACAACGTTTTTTACTGGCTCCCATGTGGCTTCCTCCACTGGGTAATTTTTCCACTTAACGAGGTATTCCAGCCTCGCTCCTCCTCTACCGCTTACTCGGCTTTCCAGGATTTCTTCAACTTCATATTCTCCTTCCTGGGAGTCCTCCACCATCTGTGCGTCCTTGCGCGCCGCTGCCTTGGCTTGTTGTTTCGGGAAGATCGGTTCCCGGTATGGCTTCAAGAGGACTTCGTTGAAGACGTTGTAGACCTTCCATGAGGCTGGGATTTTTAGTTTGTAGGAGGACTCTCCTACTTTTGCGAGTACCTCCAATGGTCCGACAAATTTCCCGTCTAATTTTTTAGTGGCTCGGATAACGGGAAGGTTTTCCGTGCTGAGGTAAACCTTGTCTCCGGGCTTGTATTCCCTGGCCTCCTGACGATGGGTGTCGTATCGTTTCTTCATTATTTGCGCTGCTTTTTCTAGCGCTATTTTTGCTTTAGTGTGGACGTCTTCTAATTCCTTTGCTAATTGCTCGACTGCTACTGCCTTAGGTGCATAGGTAGGGTCGAGGCCTTTGTTCGGGTGTCGTCCGTAATTCATGTAGAAGGGTGTAAAACCGGTAGCTGAGTGTACCCGGTCGTTGTGACAGAATTGTGCTACGGACAGCCAATCCGACCAGTTATCCTGTCGGTTATTAACAAAGATGGTCAGGAATTCCTTTAGTTCCTGATTCACTCTTTCCGTTTGTCCATCTGTTTGTGGGTGATAAGCTGTAGATCGATTGGCCTTAATCCCCAACATTCCGTACAAGTCCGTCATGAATTTCGAGGCGAATTGAGGGCCTCGGTCGCTAATAACTTTTCTGGGGAGTCCATGCTCCCTGAATACATTGTCTCGGAACAGCACTGCTGTTCCCTGTGAAGTAATTTCTGACGTAGTTGGTATGAAATATGACTTTTTCGTGAAGCAGTCTACCACAACCAAGACCATGTTGTTTCCTTTTGACTCTGGTAACGGTCCAACGAAGTCGACTGAGATGATTTCCCATGGTTCCGTAGGGATTTCATTGGGTTGTAAGGGTGCTGCTCGGGCAGTCCTGTCTGGCTTTGCTTTTTGGCACGTCTTGCAGCCCGGAATATACTGTTCGATATTTTTACGCATGTTGGGCCACCAGAAGTTCCTGGTGAGCGATTCCAATGTTTTAGCCACCCCGGAATGTCCCCATGAGTGGTGGATAGCGATAATATCTTCTCGCAATGCTGGTACTGCTGGTACATATATGCGTCCTTGCCAAGTTACCAATCCTTTTTCCAACTTATATTCGCCTCCTGCGATTTCCAATCCTTTTAGTACCTGGGTCTCCCATTGCCGGCGCAGGACCTCCCTAATGTCTTTTACGATGGCGTCTATTGCTCGGTCATCGTCAAATACCCGGACGAAGAGATGCTCTTTAAGTAGGATGATGCCTTCATTGTCGCTTTCTCCTTTAGCGTGCCCTGCTCGTCGGGACAGTAGGTCTGCCTTGGTATTGGACTTGCCACTTCTATGCTTGATTACAAAGTTGTAATCTTGTAAGTCTGTTACCCATCTCGCCTGTTGTCGATTAAGATTTTGAGCTTTTCGGAAATATGTTAAGTTCTGATGATCTGTCAGAACTTCAATGGTCTGTTTTGCTCCTTTGAGGTAGTGCGCCCATTCGTAGAAGGCGTGCATTACCGCAAGCATCTCCTTGTCGTATATCTCATAGTTCCGTTCTGCATCATTTAGAGATTTTGAAATAAAGGCTACTGGTTTCCATAAGCCGTCTTCTCGTTGCTGTGACAATATTCCCCCAATAGCGAAATCCGAGGCGTTGACCTCTACCCGGAACTGACCTTCCTCGTTGGGGATCCGAAGTACAACTTCCTCCGCTATCGTTGTTTTAAGCCTGTCAAAGGCTTCATCCTGCAGCTGTGTCCACAGCCATTCTTCCTTTCCTGTGAGCCGTGTCAACGGCTTGGCTAATTTTGCGAAGTCCCACACGAATCGCCTATAAAAGTTTACAAAGCCCAGAAACTGCTGGACCTCTTTTTTGCATTTGGGCGTCGGCCACTCCGATACCGCTTTTACTTTTGCCGGATCCATCCGAACAGTGTCTTTTCCAATGATGACTCCGAGGAAATCGATTTCACTTTTATCAAAGAAGCATTTCTCCGGTTTGAGCGAGAGTTTGTGTTTCTCTAATTTCTCCAGTATTCTATTCACATGCCGAGTGTGCTCTTCTTGGTTTTTTGAGAACACCAAGATATCGTCCATGTAAATAACCACCCATCCTTCGGCTATCTCAATACGAAAGATGTCGTTCATCATGGTTTGGAAAGTTGCAGGGGAGTTCGTTAGACCGAAAAACATCACGAGCGGCTCGAACAGCCCTCAGTTTGTTCTGAACGCAGCCTTCCATTCATCTCCTTCCTTTATTCGAACATTATTGTATCCCCAGCGTATATCCATTTTTGAAAAGACCTTAGCTTGGGATAATTGGTCTACCAGTTCTCCTATCAAAGGTAGGGGGTAACGGTTTTTGACCGTCATTTCGTTTAGTTTCCTGTAGTCCTGTACAGGCCTGAGCTTTCCATCCTTTTTCTTTACAAAGAAGAAAGGAGACGCCATTGGCGATTTACTAGCTTGGATTCGTCCGCTTTCCAAGTTTTCCTTTAGGAACTCGTCCAGTTGCTGCTGTTCATCTCGATTTAGGGGATAGATTTTGCAGTCGACTGGAGTTGAACCTGGTATGAGTTCTATCGCATGATCCCACCGTCGTCTTGGTGGAAGTTCATCAAAGGTTTCTTTTTCGAAAACCTTTCTGTGCTTTAGATAGTGATGGGGTACTGCCTCCTCAAGTGTACGCTTTTTTTCTGTTTTTGCCTGTTCCGCCGCTATCTGTGTGGCGGTTGAGGCGAAAGCGTGTACTTGCAACTCAGACTTCCCAACATGGATGGCCAAAAGGCGTTCTCCTTCTTGTAAGTGATAGGACTCGTCAATTTCGTCTTCTGGTTCCCATACTGAGGATGGTTTCCAGCAAGTACCCGGACATCTGTTAAAATCCAAAGACTTCTTTTTCCAATTAATGGTTGGATTGTGATGTTCCAACCAATCGTGTCCTAGGAATAGATCGGTTTTACTAAGCGCGGCCACAGCACAATCCATGATCTCCTCATGGGACCCTATGCGTAGTTTGAACTGAACAAAGTACTCGACGCTCCCCGACCCGTTTCGTGTTCCGTCTGCGTTGTAGACAGGGATTGGTCGTAGGAGTTTTTTCTTGTTCATTCTGTTTTTGGCAACGAATTCTTCGCTTATACAGGAAGCGGTACATCCAGAATCCAACAGCATAGTTACGTCGGTGGATTGAAGTGTGTCCATAGTTGTCAGTACTCCTTTTAAATCTAGTTCTTGTTTTCCTATCCCTTGTACCACTTTTTCTCTTAAGTGGACCAGGTTCCAAAGGGCGTCAGCTTCGGACAGTGCGTTTAACTGTTTAACAAGCTTTCCGTTTACTTCTTTTATTCGCTTCGGTTCTACCCATTGCCTCAGGCATTCGATTGCCGTTTGCTCTGGTTGTTGCCAGATGCGTCTTAGTACCCAAGGGGTAGTCCAGACTTTTAATCTTTTTTCTGGTTTTACGCTCGTTTTTAAGTTTCTTATACAGTGTATGTTCCCACTGCATTCATAGAGTAAGTCATGCATATCTATTGCAGAGTCTACTGGTACTAATACACCGTTACAAGAATTTGAACTAGAGGCCAAGTGAACAGAGCGTTCGTTCATTGGCTGTCTCCAAAATCCGAGACCTCCTCGATTTTGGCACATCCTTCCAGGGTCGTTTCCCTGTTATCTATCATTCGTACCACCCTCTTTCCTTTATCTTTGGCGGCTTCCTTCTTCCAACACCTTTCCACGGTGTGTCCCTTCCTTCCACAGTTACTGCATTCTGGTATGGGTTTCCTCCCTCGTGGTAGTGGGCATCGACGACTATAGTGTCCCTCCTTTTCACAGTTGTAACACCATGGCTTAACGTCTCGTTTCTTGTCCACGTCCATGGCGTTTGGGTCTCGACTTCCCGACACGAATGGGGCTGGCGCTTTGTACTGGTATTGCGGACGGGGGTTACTGCTTGGAGTTTGCTCTCTGTACTCCTGCCGACTTTTTGGGAAGCCGTATGCCTCATTTGCTTTCCTGTAAGCTCTGGCAAGTGCAGTTACTCTTGTTTGTATTTGGACAAGAGTAGCGTTATCTGGTAGTCCTCCGTAACGAATCAGGTCCCTTCCCAGGGCTGGATTGAGGTTGCTCTGGAACTGAGAGATCAATGCCTGATCGTTCCAGTCAGTGAGCGAGGTGAGGGAGTTGAATTTTACGATGTAGTCTTCGACCAACACCGTTCCTTGTCGCAGTTTTAATAAGGCTTCTATTGCCTTCTCCTTTGTTTCTGTCGACATGAAGAATTCGTGCATTTGGTTTTTAAAATCAGTCCAATCCGTAAATGGGAATTGGTTGGTTAATGGTCTTCGTACCCATGCTCGATTATCTTCAGTCGATTCTCCCTCATTCAATTGTTGCCAATTGAGTTGCGAATCCCATCCGCTGTTGTCTATTTTGTCCTGGAACTCCTGTAACGCTTCCTGGAGCGCTTTGAGCTTGACGCCGCTCCAATCTGCTGCCCTATCTCCTTTCCCGCCTTTCATCCAGTATAGACATATGGAAATCATTCGTTTCGGATCCACTTCTCTCGATAACATGAAGTAGGTTCCCATTTGTCGTAACCAGGCGTCGACCGTTCGTGGATCCCCCTGATAATAATCGGGCATTTCTGCCTTTGTGAGGGGTCCCGGCTCTGGTCGAGAACTCCGTTGGTACTCGTTTATGATGGCTACTAGGGCTTGGCCAGCGCTAGTGATTGCACGCTGCCTATCTTCCTCCTGCCGATGGATTTCATTCTCTCGGGCTGCTACTGCTGCAGCGGGTTGAGTGTCTGGCAGAGATTCCAGCGTGTCGGTGTCCATCCAGTAGTTTCTCCATCCCAGTACAGCGTGATAGGCTTGGGTGACCATTTCCACTGTTAGTCGGAAAGGACCTGCTCCGAGCTTGTAATGCCCCATGCCTTCTCGATTTAGGCATTCAACATGGAACCACCCCCTCGTGTTACTGTTATATTTTTCAATATGTAGTATGGTTGATTGGGTATAGCTCCTTCGGATGATGGTGGTGACATTTTCTTCTCGGAGGTTTTTGTCCCAATTGCAGATTTCTTGCAACTGCGGGTAAGCTGGCCACATGAATTCATCCCAGTAATCCTTTTTGATTAATACCAGGTAACAATACCCTGGTATGTCTGGGTTGAATCCGCTGTTGGCCCAGGACATTTTTGGATAGGGATAGGGAAGCCAAGATTCTTTCTCAACATTCCTTCTCCATTGGTCGATTTGTCTTTTCTTATGGGCGTTGTTTGCCCCTTGAGGGTATTCCTTGGTTGATAACCAGTCCGCTGCCGTAGGGACTCCGCCATTCCAGTGCGCTGCGTCTCCTCCAGCGTTTATGACCTTGGCTGTACTTTCCCCGCCAGCTAGTGCTGCCGCTGCGTATGATCGCGCTGGTTGCACTACTGTCTTGGGTTCCATAATTGCTGGGTATGTTCGTCCGGCTGCCTGGTTTACTGTTTCTTGCACAGTAACTGTTGATCGTAAATCCACCCGTTTGATAGACGTGGTGGCGAGGGGTCGATTTTTCAATCATCGTTTGGATTTGGACTGTCCTCCAAAACGTACTGTCCAGGTGTAGTGAGAGACCTTGTGAAGATCTACAAGTTCGTCCCATGTGTATTCGATGTCATCTTGCCGTACGGCGGATTCTTCAATGATGTGACATCGTCCTGGTCGGATACTGTCTTGGATGGCAAAGACTACGGTATCATCCCTAAGCTCTGGCTCCCAATTTATAATATCATAGAGAGTGGGCCAGGCGGGCCAATTGAATTTGTCGTAGTATTCTGCCTTGAATAGGTACATGTAACAGTACCCATTCTGTCTCCATTGATCAGGAGCGATCGGACTCTTGGCTGCTGGTCCTGGTAGGTACGCCTTGACGCGAGCCCGCCATCCTAGTAACCTGGCTTTGTGATCATTCCAGGTGTCCTCTCCTATCTCGGATAGGAAGTGATCTAAGCCGATTGGGAGTTTTAATAATGGCTCCATGAGGAGGCGTTCTGGTGTGGTAGGAAGAATTCGCCCTGGTGGTTTTGTGACGAGCAAAGGATCATAACGAATCCCCTGACAACGTTCCTCCTCCTCTCGCTCCCGTTTCCATTTGGCGTATCGAGTGGCCCGTATGTTGCCATTCATGGCATGCATCCATGCGTTCCAATCCTCGTGGCTCATTGTCATTCCTTCGTGAGCATAGAGTTCTTCCACATGGTGAGCGCACTGAAGTCGCTCCACCGCTACTCGGTACCGCCTTATGGCCTTGTCCCCGTTGTTGATTAACATCAACCATTGATTGTATTTGGAGGACACAAGCGCCAGCCAGATTGGGTTAGAGGTATTGCCCTTGTACTGGTCCTCCAAGAGTTGTATGAGAGTCTGGTACTCTCGTTCGGCCTTGCGCATAGCGCGCTCTGCTCGTAATATGGCTTTGGTCGCCGCGCATTCCATTAGAAGGGCCTCCCATGCCTCTTTCTGTTCGAGCTCTTGTTGGAGCTCTTTCTCTCGTAATAATTGTTGCGCCGCGGCGCGTTCCCTCTTCCGCTCATCTTTGCGGTATCGCCAGTACAGTCTGACGTGGTTGTCGTAGCGGCGCACGATGGTGTCGCCGATGAAGGTGGGTGTCCTTGTAAGGACAAATTCGGTAGTGCTGGCCCAGTCCGCCTCAAAGATTTGACCAATCTCTGAGAGTGTCGCCTGGGCGTATGGTAGTACGTATTGGAAATGGCAATTCATTGTTCGTGATGAGGGAAGGTAGATTGTTTCCTGTAAAAAAGATCTTCAACCAAGTTCAGGCCCTCCACTGACACTTGATCCGTTCGTTCGGCAGTCGAAATCCGTGCCTGTCGATGATGTCCCTTGGGAAACAAGGGAGTTACTGTCTGCTGTGTCGTGGGTCCGCAGGCTACTCAGTTAGGTGCACCCGGCAATTCGCCTCAATGTCCTTGTGCTCAGTTATCAGCCCGAAATCAGGTAGGGCTGCTGATACAGAGGGTATGAGAGGACTTTATGTCAGCCTTGATATGCACGATAACTGGTTTATTTCGCTCGTTCCTGAGTTTTTCCGCAATCACAGTATACGTTACCCCAAGCGCGTCTGTGGTCTCCTGCCTACGCTACTCTCGGGCGATCTCATATTCTCGTCTGTGACTGTTTGGTAGACAGGCCCAACGGGCGAATTGAAGATCTCTCGTTCGAGACCTGGTGACAGTAAAAGTGTCGTTGTCGATGTCGCCAACGGTCCCGGGATAATCGGGTTACAACCGTCTAAGTGAAACTAGGCCTCTGGTGTCTGGAGCAACTACGAGCGACGTGCTCGGTGCTTGGACAATGCAGAGGGGTAGAGATAGAAAGTCTCTAGATTATGTCAGGACTGCCCTAGACACAACCTAACGACTCAGAGTGGGGACTTGTTCAGTCCAAAGATGAAACGAGTTGCTCAGAAGCTATGTCTAGTGACAATAGACTATCTAGAGACTTAAGAGTCTCCTACTCTAAACTACGGCCCTTATATACCGCTCTCCTGGTCTGTGCGCAGACAGCGCACAGCTAAAGTCCCTCACAATAGAGACAATGCGCAGCGACTCATTCTGCGCCCATCTATCCATTCATGGAGAGATCCTTCCACACCCAACTCCTGGGTTGTCCGCATGCGGCCTTCCTATTGTTCAGGACTTCGGCCGATTCTCATGCACGCTGTACTGTTGACTCGGTACTCCTCGGCGTTCCCATGTCGCCCCTCAGGCGCCATGCCGCTCATGATTCCCTTCATGGCGTAGGCCCATCATTGGGCCGCAACTCCTGTCGGCACTCGGTCTATCTCCATAGCCGATGCTGACCTAACCACCTTCCTAATAGGGACCGCAGTTCACGTAGGTCATCCTCCTAGAGTCCCATTGCGTAGTCTTTGCTCATAGACATTTGAGCTTGATAGAATAGATAAAAAGAAATGAAAAATGTAGCCCAACTCTCCAAGTCCGTATCTTCTGATCTTCTATTGACAGTGTTGTCTCTAAGTGCGTATCTGCATAGTCGTTACTGTAATGTTTTTGAAAATAAGAGGTGTGCTCATAACACCAAGAGTAAAAATGGCTGAACCTTCAGTTCATATAGTGGATTATAACACTTGGCATTGAAGATTGGGTCACCCATCTAAAAATGTATTAAAACATGTCTTTGATCATACAAAAGGGTTTGACAAATTATCTATACCATCAACAGATACAATTTGTCCTGGATGTGCACAAGGAAAGATGCATAATAAATCTTTTCCTACATCAATCAAGCAAGCTTCTAAGCCACTTGAATTGATTCATGCAGACTTACTAGAATTGCCTATGGAATCTTATCATCAAAAGAAATGGTGTCTTATGATACTAGATGATTATTCTTCCTATGCTTATATGGCACTTCTTCAAACTATATCAGAAACATTCACTGCTTTCAAGAGTTATGTCGAACTCATGGAAAATCAATATAGCAGTAGAGTTAGACATTTCAGATCAGATCAAGGGGGGGAATTCAAGTTGCATGAATTTAGCAAGTTTCTTGCTTCAAAAGGAATCTTTAGAGAACAAAGTGCACCTCACATACATCAACAAAATGGTTGTGCTGAACGATTAAATGATACTATACTTGAAAAAGCAGAAAGTATGAGATTAGAATCTTCCTGCCCAAAATCATGGTGGGAATTTGCTTTTGAAACTGCTATTCATGTATACAATCGCACACCATTATGAAGGACAAATTGGTCTACACCCTATGAAAACATGACAGGTGAAAAACCTGATGTTCATTACCTTGAAGTGTTTGGTTGTCTAGCTTGGGTTTACATACCTCAAGAAATTTGTAAAGATAAGCTGTCACCAAGATCTGAACCAATGACCTTTATTGGTTATGACATAGGATCTAAAGCTTATAAATTTATGAAGAAAGATAACACTATATTCATTGGTGTTAAAGCACTATTTAATGAATCAGTACCCCCATGAAAAAGTGAAAATTACAATAAAGATAGACTATTTGAAAGTCCACCAGGTATTAACCAAAGGGATCAAAATGGACATGAATCTGACTCCAATTCCCAAAACAACAATCATCTCGATAGTGACAACAATGATCCCAAACCATATAAACCATCATTCAATCATGATCTTACACCAGATGAAGAGCAGAATTCATCTCATGAGAACGATGATATAGAGCCTAATAATAATGGTGGAGAACAGGATTTACCTGTCAGACCTGATGTTTGAGGATCGAGTGAAAACAGATCCAAAGAGAATTCCAGTAGACGGCCTGGGACACAACATCATGCACCACCAGATATCAAAAAAACATGAAAAGAGAGAAAGGTTACAGAAAGACAATCCCAAAAACAACCTGAACCTATTCCCTTCCCACTTTGCTGAAGTACTAGAGAAAGGAAACCAGTTTATAAGGAGGGTAATATTTATGGAAAGAAAACTCCTCTTGAAATTGAAAAACAACTGGAAAAGAATCCTTTCAATGAGTCTGAAGACTCTGATAGTCAAAAAGACACTTCAAGCGAAATATCAGATGAATCTGATCCTGGTATTATTCAGGATAAAGGAATTTCAGATATAGATATGCTGCTTGATCAGTTACAAAAAGAGGGAGGAGGGAAATTTATCAATTTCCTACTCTCAAAAGCAGTATTACCTAAATCTGATATCCCTGTTCATTTTAGGGATGTGTTAAAAATTAAAGAATCTGATCCTAAAGCTTTTCAAGAATGGATTAAAGCTATGGAGGATGAGATTGAAGCTCTATTCCAACAAGATGTTTGGGAGTTAGTTGATGGTCCAAGAGATCGTAAACCTGTGAAGTGTAGATGGGTTTACAATATTAAAAGTGATGGTCAAAAACGTGCTCAACTTGTTGCTAAAGGATTTTCACAAATACCTGGCATAGATTATGATGACACTTTTTCTCCTGTTGCATGATTTGAAACAGTGAGATTACTTCTGGCTTCAGCTGCACTCAAAAATTGGGAAATCGAGGTGCTAGATGTTAAAACAGCTTTCCTATATGGAAATCTTGATGAAGAGATTTACATGGAACAGCCAGAAGGTTTTGTCACAAAGGGACAAGAGGGAAAAGTCTATAGATTAAAAAAGGCCCTATATGGTCTTAAACAAGCATCATATGCTTGGAATAAACAAGCTGATAAAAGCTTGAAATCCTTAGGATTCAATAGATGTCTTTTGGATACAGGAGTTTATATCCTTAAAAAACAAGGATCAATAATAGTTGTCATACTATATGTTGATGACGTACTATTTCTGGGAAATGACAAAAGACTCTTATTAGACAAAAAGAGCAAGTTCATGAAAATATGGGAATGTAGAGACTTAGGACAAGTTTCTGAATATCTAGGGATGAAGATATCTCAAGATAGACAAAATCAATTACTAATAATTGATCAAATAGACTATGCTAAGAAAGTTGTTAAGTGTTTTGGTCAAGAAAATGCTAAACCTGCTAGAACACCATTACCAGCAGGGTATGTTCCTAAACCAAATGAAGGAACAGCAACTTCTGAGCAAAAAAGCTATTATCAATCCATAATTGGATCATTATTATATTTAACCCTTGGAACTCGTCCAGATATTGCATTTGCAGTAATAATGATGTTGCAATTTATGGTTAATCCTTCTGAAGAACATATCCAGAAGGCATTATACATTATCAAATATGTTGCCACTAACATTAATGGCAAAATAGTGTATAATGGAAAGAACCATGAAGGTTTCATTGCATATTGTGATGCAGACTGGGCAGGTGACCAGATCAATAGAAGATCAGTCACTGGATACATAGTAAAACTAGCTGGAGGACCAGTTAGTTGGGTTTCAAGGAAACAAAAGACAGTTGCTCTGTCATTGACAGAAGCAGAATATATGAGTCTGTCTGATACATCAAGACAGATAGTCTGGATAGAATCTTTATTCCATGAAATTGGAAAGACTATAAAAATGATTCAATTAGGAGTGGATAATCAAGGAGCAATCTTTTTAGCTTCTAATCCTGCTCAAGAGCATAGATCTAAGCACATAGATATTCACTACCACTATGTTAGAGAATGCATAGAGGAAGGAAAAGTGGAACTTGTGTATATTCCCACAAATCAGCAACTTGCTGATATCTTGACTAAAAATTTGTCTTCTGATAAATTCACAAAGTTAAGATCTGAAATTGGATTAGTGATTTCTCAGCATGGGGGAGTGTTGAATAAATAATGATCTGGAGCTTTGAGTATTGAACTCATAGCTTGATATATTATATCATTATTTATGAATGCTCACCAAATCACAAATATAATCTGATATTTGTACACTGTTGATACTTTTATAGAGTTTGACAGATATTATAGAGTTTCATCCCAGGAACAGTATGAAACAACAGTGTGTGAGACACAATGCATGAAACATGCTTCACACGTCAAGTATTGACAGATTGCTGTAAAATGCGCAGCACTATGACACCATGCACAGCAGGTACAGTGACTCAAAAAAGTGACTCAATGTTTGGTGCTTTTTGACTGTTTATGGCATAACTGAAAAACAAAGGCAAATAAGGGTAAATAGTGTAAGAGAGAATGGAGGTATTACATCAGGGTTACGCACTGATGAAAGAATTATGTAATTAGGCACAGTATCCATGGAGATATAGGCAATATAATTTGATGATTCATTGAATCACTTTTTTGAGTGTGCATCAGAAATATCAGAAACTGATATTGATGGGCTGCTATGACATGAAACTGATGATGGATGGTTATCATAATGATGGTACCTTAGCACCAATGCTATTTAAGCAGTGCTAAATGCTCATGGCTCCCCACTTCTGATATGTGCCCCATTTCTTCTTCCCACAAGGAAAACATCCTTTCCCTTGCCTCCCATGGTTACTCCACTTGCCATATTGCCTCTAAAACTGGTATTAGTCAGGCCACTGTCTCCAGAGTACTCCAGAATCTCCTTCCTAATCAACAAACCCCTCAGCTTGGTTGCCCTTCCAAGCTTTCTGCCACTGCCACACACTCCATCCTCACACAGATCACCACTGGAAAGGCTGCCAATGCTGTCCAGGCTACCAGGCACATCAACACCATCATCCTCAACCCAGTCTCCACCCAGACAGTCAGAAACATTCTGAAGAAACACTCATTCAAAGCTGTAACAAAGGAGAAGAAGCCACTGCTCAGCACAGTGCACAGAAAGAAGCAGTTGGCCTTTACTTTGAAACACAGGGAATGGACTGTGGAGGACTGGAAGAGAGTAATTTGGTCAGATGAGACCAAAATCAATAGGATTGGATCAGATGGGGGGCAGTGGGTATGGAAACAGGTGGAGGAGGGGTTGATTGAAAGGGAGGACAAGGAACAGTGAAATTTGGAGGTGGAAATATCATGGTATGGGGCTGTATAGGCTGGAATGGTGTGGGGGAGCTTGCAGAGGTTGAGGCCAGGATGGATGCTAACCAGTATGTGGACATTTTGGATGATCCCCTACTGCCAAGCTTGGAAGAATCTGGGATTGCTAAAGGAGAATGCATTTTTCAGCAAGACAATGACCCAAAGCACACCTCCAAAAAAGCCTGAGACTGGATGAAAGAGAACAATATCACTCTTCTGGACTGGTCTCCACAGTCTCCAGACCTGAATCCCATTGAACACCTCTGATGCAGCTGGGCAAGCATGAAACACCAGCAAAAGGAGTTTGGCAGATATGGGAGAGAGTGGCAGAGGTGTGGAATAATATAGAGCCAGAGGTGTGTCAGAACTTGATTGAAAGCATGCCTAGAAGAATGGAAGCAGTGATAAAAGCCAAGTGAGGCCATACAAAGTACTAGAATGACCAGTTTCTATATTTCTTATACACACTCAAAAAAGTGATTCAATGAATGACCAAATTAAATTGTCTATATCTCCATGGATACTGAGCCTAATTACATAATTCTTTTATCAGTGTGTAGCCCAGATGTGATACTGTTATTCTCTCTCTCACTATTTACCTTTATTTGTCTTTGTTTCTCAGTTATTTTATAAACAGTCAAAAAGCACCAAACATTGAATCACTTTTTTGAGTCACTGTATGGTGCAATGCACAGCAGGAAGCTGCACATTACTAGATATAGGTATATTAGATGTAGTTACATGTGATTTCTGTAACTGTATATAAGCAGCACTCTTTGCACTGCTGAAATCTATCTCCTGATCTATTGCATAGTTGAGCCCTAGCTCCTAAGCGTTCTTACACAGTACTCAGTAAGTCCCCTCGCTTACTAAGCCTCGCTCTGCACTGCCATTGCTCGTTTCAACAGTTCCAGCATTCTGAACTGACTCTTCTTGCTACAACCACCATCCCCACAGTCTCTATATTGGTAAGAGCCCTTCCAGTGCATAATACTAGTGTATAACCATTGGAATATGGCAGAAACTCATCAGAGAACACTATGCCCCCTAAATCAGTAAAATCAGCAAAGCAGGCTAATGTCAGGTCAATGGCATTGAATGTCAAGGATAAGAACAGTTTGGAAGCAGCTTTGAATGACCTGAGAGGATGCCATAGGGAGGCATTGCAAAAGATAGAGCAATTGAACAGTCTGCTCACTGATAAGAGAAGTAGGGCTGATGCCCTTGATATTGCCTTGAAAAGCAAAGCAAAAAGCTGCTAGGCTATTGGGTAGTTTAAAGGAAGAGAAAATGAACTGTCAAGGGCTTTATGCAGAGCTTTGTGTTACCAGGTGATCTGTGCAGTGTGGCAAAGAGAAGAAAGAGTCCTTGCAGGAGCAGATTAATATCCTGAGATCAGCAGCTTTGGTGGACTCCAGGAAGCACAAAGATGACTTATCAAGTGCAAATTCTGCCATAGAGTCCTTAATCAAGACAGAGAAGAAACATGCAGGTTTGGGGAGTGACCTTTCTGTTGGAACACCCAAGCATGCTGCTCAGGGATCTCTCAAGTATTGCCTGAAGTGTAGAGAGGAGGCTGTCAAGTCTTAGGCATTGATGAGCATCCTGAACATCTGGCCTGGTATGGAATGGATTCTGGTGAAGAGTGAGTTCTGCCAGAGACCTGAATGAGTATGTGTGATATCATATTTACAAGGCTAAATGTTTAGCTGCAGTCTGGATTGGAAGATAGCATGGGCCAGCTATGGTATGTAACAGAGCTATGGACTACCCATGTTCTGCCCAGCTACAGAGCAGTTTTTGAGCAAGATGCCTACACATGGATTTGATGACCAAACAAGTGCAACTGAGGCATGTTCTCTAGTGGATGGGCTTTCCTCCCTAGTTCCTGATCTTGTTGACATGGATAGTGATATGCCAGCAGAAGAATTGATAGCTGAGTACCCTTGTTATGTGGATGATAGAGTACTTCCACAGTCAGAGTTCACATTGGCAGAAGTGTTACAAGTATTGCATCACCAAGGACTGATTATTCCCAGGGAACTTCACTTCTCATATGTTACCTGCAGTCAACTGGATGCATCTTTATTTGGCATTGGGCTGTCATGCCATTTAATGAATGTTAGGCAGAGTCCTTGCATAGAGTTGAGTGAACATCTCATATACCCTTGTATAGGATGTGTTGCCTCAGAGGTCAAGATCAGTGTCAGACAGCTAGTCTGGAAAGTCACCTACATCACTAATGTGTTGGGTTGGACCTTGGTTTTACAAGATAGTGAACCCTATCTGGTTGTCACATGTGGATTTGATCATTATATCTTATTGGATAGTAGAGGCCTCTTGCATCCTACTATGGTCCCAGCTTGTCAGCTGTTCCCTTGTTTATTGATGTGGCATGCTATTGAGTTTTCCCAGGATATTGCAGATCATCCTGACATTCAGGATCTCAGACAAAGTTTCTGTTGAGGATAACTGAGTCTTGCCTAGTCTTGCTGCCCCTCATCTAGTGATCAAGTCAATGTTGTGGTCACTTCTAGTGCTTGCTCCAGTTTTGTCCCTCTTTTGCAGGTTCCCTTATATTGTGAAGTTGTCTTAGGTTTGGCTATGGACCTGACCTCACCCTCAAACATGTAGTGGGGTTGGTTGGTTGTTGGTTTCACCTTTTATTTCAAATTCTTACAATATGATACTATTATTTATCTTCCTAATGGAGGTATAGCAGTGCTTGGACTCCAGGAACAATTCTCCAGTTGTCTTACCTGAGTTTTTGACTGTTTGAAACCCCCCTTCTTATTTATTTAGCTGTAGTTTGGGAGAATAGATTCAGATTCCCCCTGGCATCTCACCCTCAGTTGGAATTTCATTGTCCAGTTGTGTCCTGCATTTTCAAGTTTGAGAGAAGCATTTCCTCTCAGATACTGTGGTTTTAGCCTTCCAGCCATAGTTCCTACAGAACAGTCACTCAGATATAGCCTATCCTTGTGGTTCAGAGAGAGAACCATAACTCATTCAATATTGCACCCTCACTTGCCCTCAGTTGCTCACAGTAAGTCTTGTTTTAGCCCTTGCCTACACTAAGAAGGTGCTTCACACAGTTTGTGTTACAGACTTTCATCATTATGCTTACATTATTATCTCCATACTTCTTTTCCTGGATCATTAACATTTCACTTCCTATGTTAAGGTTGATGCCCTTGGTTTTGTTCTAAGTCAGTATGATGAATAGAGTCTCAGTCTACTCCCAGTCAATGGACAAAGACAACCCTTGGCATTGTACTGGACAATGACAAAGGGTGGTTGCTCAGTGAGGAAGATGAGGAGAGAGTCTTTAGATCATTTGAGTGAGGACAATACTTGACTAAGTTGGAACTAAAGAACTATGGTACATGGGTGGGTCTTATACAGTGGGTTCCAAAATGTTTCCAATGTTTGGGGATTTTGTGTTGAGTGGCTTATAGCATGGGAAATAAAATATATAAAAATGTGGGAAAATCAGGATACATAGTCTAATATGTATAAAATTATGGAATAGAACTTCATTATGTAAGCAGCGCTTTTGGGAAAGATAAAAAATATTTAAGACAGCTTGGTCATTGGAAACCTTTTGTTGCCAACAGCTTTTGGTGCATGAATGGCTCCAATCACATGACATTGTTGACTACATTCACACATTCATGTGACTATGTTGATTTTGAGTCACTTTCAACATTCCTATCAACTTACATTGCCACCATTACCATCATGCACTCTCTGACTCCTACTCAGCAGCAGCACATCATCTCCCTCCTCAATGATGGTCACTTTGCCAAAGCACATTACATCCATTACTGGTTTTGGCATTGCAACCATCTCTAGGCTTCATCCTAAGCATTGTAATAACCTTCCAAGATCCTCTGGAGGCCATCCAAAGAAGCTTTCCTGCAAACATCCATCATGCCACCCACCTCATCACCTCCAGGAAGGCTGAGACTGCAATGGATGTGGTCAAGGACCTTCAGAATATCACCAACAAACCTCTTTCAGTACAGACAGTTTGCAGATGCCTGAAAGAGGGGGGTATGAAGGCAGTGGTGAAGAAGAAGAAACCTCTTTTATCAGCAAGGCACAGGAAGGAGCACCTTGACTTTGCCCTGGCTCACCAATACTGGACTATGGATGATTGGAGGAGGGTGGTATGGTCTGATGAATCCAAAATAAATTGCCTTGGGTCAGATGGAAGGAAATGGGCTTGGAAGAAGGCAGGGGAGAGCTTGAATGACAGGCTGGTTCAGGGGACAGTGAAATTTGGGGGAGGATCTGTGATGATATGGGGTTGCATGATGTGGGATGGGGTTGGATATGCCACCAGAATTGAAGGAAAGATGGATGGGGACCTCTACAGGAGCATTTTGGAAGAGGAACTGCAGAACAGCATCAGGTATTATGGGTTGTTGCCTGATCACATCATCTTTCAGCAGGACAATGATCCCAAACATACTTGCAAGAAGGCCAAGGAGTGGTTTGAAGAACATGATATGAATGTCCTCAAGTGGCCTGCACAGTCTCCAGACCTCAATCATATTGAGCACCTATGGGACTACCTGAAGAGAAAGCTTGGGGAGTATGATACTGCACCAAGAGGGATTCTGGAGTTGTGGGAGAGGATTGAGAAGGAGTGGGAGGCCATACCAGCTGCTGAGTGTCAGAGGTTGATTGAAAGCATGCCTAGAAGAGTTCAAGCTCTGATAAGAGCAAAAGGAGGGTATACAAAGTACTAGGTGTGGGGTATCTGGCATTGGCAACAAAAGGTTTTCAATGACCAAGCCTTAAGCATTTTTTATCTTTCCCAAAAGCGCTGCTTATATAATGAAGTTCTAGTATATAATTCTACACATATTAGACTATGTATCCTGATTTTCCCACGTTTTTATATATTTTATTTCCCATGCTATAAGCCACTCTGTTAGGACTGGCCTAAACAAAACCACAAGACTTAGAGTGAGACTTGGTTAGAGTCAAAGACAATTCTAGATTGACCAGGGTAGATGTCTAGGACAACAAACTGTTGAAACGAGCAACGGCAGTGCAGAGCGAGGCTTAGTAAGCAAGGGGACTTACTGAGTACTGTTTAGAATGCTTAGGAGCTAGGGCTCAACTATGCAATAGATCAGGAGATGTATTCTAGCAGTGCAGAGAGTGCTGCTTATATACAGTTACAGGAATCACATGTAACTACATCTAATCTACCTATATCTAGTAATGCGCAGCTTCCTACTGCACATTGCACCATACCTGCTGCGCATGGTGTCATATTGCTGCGCATTCTACAGCAATCTGTCAATACTTGACGTGTGAAGCATGTTTCATGCATCATGTTCTCACATGCTGTCGTTTCATACTGTTCCTGGGATGAAACTCTATAATATCTGTCAAACACTATAAAAGTGTCAACAGTATACAAATATCAGATTATATTTGTGATTTAGTGAGCATTCATAAATAACGATATAATATATGAAGCTATGAGTTTGATACTCAATGCTCCAGATCATTATTTATTCAACACTCCCCCATGCTGAGAAATCACTAATCCAATTTCAGATCTTAACTTTGTGAATTTATCAAAAGACAAATTTTTAGTCAAGATATCAGCAAGTTGCTGATTTGTGGGAATATACACAAGTTCCACTTTTCTTTCCTCTATGCATTCTCTAACATAGTGGTAGCAGATGTCTATGTGTTTAGATCTATGCTCTTGAGCAGGATTAGAAGCTAGGAAGATTGCTCCTTGATTATCCACTCCTAATTGAATCATTTTTATAGTCTTTCCAATTTCATGGAATAAAGACTCTATCCAGACTATCTGTCTTGATGTATCAGACAGACTCATGTATTCTGCTTCTGTTATGATTCCTTTTTCTTTTCCTTTACTTGTTACAATAGCCTTTCTTCACTTCGTCGCTATGCTCTGACACTTGTTTCATCTGTCTGGACTCCCCCTTGTTTCGCTTCCTTTTATACTTCTTTATTGTTCCCTAAACAGTATATAAACCCTGTGCATGTACCGTAGTACTTCAGTTCCAACTTAATCGAGTATTGTCCTTTACTGAACAACCCTCTCGCTCTCGTCCTCTCTAACGCTCGAGCTACCTTCGTCGTTGCCCAGCACGACGTCGAACAGCATTCTTGTCCAGTGATTGGGATTAGACCGAGACTCTAGTCATCGCCGTTGACCCGATAACGAACCAAGGGCATCGATCCTAACACAAGTTGGAACTCACTGAACCACTTAGTGCATTGTCACTAGCTAGACAACATAGATCCGAAACGACCCGAAACCAGACTCTCTAACCAGAGACCACCGAACGATTCCTTTCTCTTCAAAGGAACATATTATCTAGAAAGACAGGAGCTCTTTTTCTCAACACTAAATAAACGTTGGGAATTTCGAGGAGTAGGAAAGAACAAGAACACCCCAGTATCTGACGAATACTTTGAAGGGGATTACATCGAAGGAGACGAGCACTCATTACCTGGAAAGCTTTGGGTTGAGTGGAGAAACGAACAAAAAGAACCAGAAGAAGAACCAGAACTATATTTCGAAAGACCCAAAGAAACCCTTTGGTGGGAAGAGTACTGCGACGCGGAATTCGAGTTCGACGGCACTGATCCATACTACTCTCTCTCTGAAACATCCATAACAGGGTGGAACACCTTTTTGGAACAAAAACAAATTGAATACGAACTAGAAAACCCGAGACCTGAAACAGACGCCGAAACCGACACAAAACAAATGGCAACTAACACTGAAACCACCGATGCCCCTAGGGGAGACATCAAACCAGTCTCAGCACGAATTTTTACAGGAGATCAGACCGAAGCTAAATCATTCATCAACTGGTTTAGCGATTTCTTTGCAATAAATGCCCATAACTATGAAGGGAAACATGAAAAGAAAATCAGATACGTCCTCCAATGCCTAGGAAAGGAACTAGACGACTGGAAAGAAATAATCCGCGACCAACTGGATGAAAAAGACGGACTGACTTGGGAAAACTATGACACCTTCGTCAAACGGTTCCTTGACGACTGGGGAGAAGTCAACACCGCAGTCAGGGCACTGAATGAGCTCACTAAATTACGAGTTGGAGGAGAGATCACTGTCCCGATCTACGTCCGAAAATTTAGAATGCTCATAGGATCCTCCGGACTAACCGGAATTACCGCCCAACTTCAGGCATTCGTCCAAGGCCTACCAACCACCATTGCTGCCAAAATCCTCGAAGGACAAAGCGACTTTAAAACTATCACCGATGCCTACAAAAAAGCGGAACAACTCAACACAGCATGGGAAACGATGAAAGCATTAGGGAAAACTGATACAGGGCGTCGATTCAATAAAACAGGGGGATCTAAAACAATCCATACCATACAGACCAGACGCCTTACTGATGGGCAACGAGAAGAATATATGCGTTCTGGGAAATGTTTCAGATGCGGAACCATCAGTCACTTATCCCAAAACTGCCCAAAGAAAGATACTACCAGGAACCCGCCCCCTTCAGGACGATTCACCAGAACAATAACTGAGGATAACGATGCTAAGAAAATTCGCACTATGATTGTGGTGCTCAGCACAGAAGAACGAGAAACTCTCCTCACTGACCTGGAAACCGAGGGTTTTTAAAGCAGAGGAACCAGAAAGTGGTTGGAACCTCCAAGAACGATTATGGACAGTTAGCACTCGATTCTGTAATAGTAAGATCGAATAATAATCAACGACTCTCAATAACTGTCCAATCACCCGAACTACCCGCTGAGATATCTGCCCTTGTTGACTGCGGAGCAGAAGGAAACTTCATTGACGAAACTATAACAAAAAACATGAACAAGAAACCACTAATTCAACCAATACGAGTTAAAAACGCCAATGGAACAGTAAACTTAAACGGAATGATCACACATAAAGTCAAAATTCCCTACCACATCGGAAAACTACTAATCGAAACAAGCTTCCTAATCACTAAACTAGGGGATCAAAAACTTATACTTGGACTCCCCTGGTTAGAAAAGCATAACCCAGCAATAAACTGGAAGGAACGGACCCTCGAGCTCGATCACCAACCCCTACACAAACCGACAGAGCAGATAGAAAGAAACCTGGATCAGGAAATCAACGAATACTGGATCAGGGTTAAAACCTCGGCATCACAAGCACTAGAGCACACACTACGCAAAGATACCATAACAACGCTACCAGACGAGTACCAAGAATGGAAATCTACCTTCGAAAAAGCACCTTCAGAACGATTCCCAGTCAGACGCACATGGGATCATGCAATCGATCTCAGAACCGGATTTACCCCAAAAGTCAGCAAAATCTATCCACTATCAATAAAAGAGCAATCATCCCTCGACAAATGGATCACAGAACAGCTAGCTAAAGGATACATTAGACCATCCAAATCCCCACAAGCCTCGCCATTCTTCTTCGTCGCAAAAAAGGAAAGCGGAGCGCTCCGACCATGTCAAGACTACCGATACCTGAATGAATGGACAATAAAGAATGCATACCCATTACCATTGATCTCTGATCTAATGACCAAACTATCTGGCGCTCAATATTTCACAAAACTAGATCTCCGATGGGGATACAACAACGTTCGGATAAAAGAAGGAGATGAATGGAAAGCAGCCTTCATAACGAACAAAGGACTATACGAACCAACAGTCATGTTCTTTGGCCTATGCAATTCCCCATCTACATTCCAGACAATGATGAACGAATACTTCCAAGACATGATCAACGAAGGATGGTTAATCATTTACATGGACGACATTTTGATATGTGGAACAACACCCAAAGACTTAGAAACTCGGACAAAACGCGTCCTAGAACGACTGAAAGAAAACGACTTATTTCTCAAACTCGAAAAATGCAAGTTCTGCACTCAGGAAATCGAATTCCTCGGAATGATCATTAGACTGGGGGAGATAACAATGGACCCGATCAAACTGGCAGGAATAGCAGATTGGCCGACACCAACAACGGTCAAGCAAGTACGATCCTTCCTAGGATTTGGGAATTTCTACCGACGATTCATTGGGAACTTCGCAACCCTCGCTCGACCGCTTATTGATCTCACAAGAAAAAATGAAGTGTTCCTCTGGACACCAGAACGACAGATGGCATTCAGCAACCTAAAAAAACGCTTTACAACAGCCCCCGTACTCCGAATGCCAGATGTCACCCGACCATTCATCCTGCAAACCGACGCCTCGAATAAAGCAACAGGAGCAGTACTGAAACAAGCCGACGAAGCAGGACTCCTACACCCTTGCGGCTTCATCTCACACGCCTTAACCACGACAGAGCAAAACTATCAGATTTACGATAGGGAACTACTGGCAATCATCAAAGGACTTGCAGCATGGCGACACCTTCTTCATGGATCACCTCATACCACTATCGTCCATTGCGATCACAAGAATTTATCCTTTTATCGAACCCCACAACGCCTTACCCCCAGACAAGCCAGATGGTCCTCCTTCTTAAGCGAATTTGACCTTCGAATAGAGCACGTCCCTGGAACTAAGATGTTTGAAGCAGACGCCCTATCTCGACGACCAGACCACATTGGAATGGATGACACCCCGGAAGAAACCACAGTGTTACCACCCGAACGATTCATCAGGCTTATAGCAGACGACCTAGCAGAGAAGTTGCGCAAAGGCATGACTAAAGACGACTTTGGACAAATACTAGTTGAAGTAATCCAAAATCATCGAGCACCACCAATAAAATCAAAGCTGCAAGACTGGACATATGTCGACCACATCGTACATTACCAAGGAAAAACCTATGTACCCGATCAAGATGGATTACGCACTCAACTCATTAAACTGACGCATGAATCACCTACATCTGGGCACCCCGGACGATTTAAAACTCTAGAATTACTCAAACGAAACTACTGGTGGCCCGGAATGAACAAGCATACCAGAGAATGGATCGAAGGATGTGCGCTCTGCCAGCAAATGAAAGTAAACACTCACCCCAACACCCCTGCCCTACAACCGATCAAATCTAATGCCACCCGACCCTTCCAACAAGTCACAATTGACTTCATCACAGACCTACCAATCGCTGACGGCTTCGACTCAATCATGGTCACGGTGGACCATGGACTTACAAAGGGGGTAACCTTTTCCCCTTGTCACAAAACGATCGACGCACTAGGAACCGCGGATCTATACATAAACGAAAACTTCAAACGATTCGGTTTACCGGATATCCTCATATCTGACAGAGGACCACAGTTCGCATCTAAAGTATTCCGAGAAATAGGAAAAGCGCTGGGAATAAACCATAGAATGAGCACAGCCTACCACCCCCAGACAGATGGCGAGACAGAACGAGTCAATCAAGAACTAGAAGTCTACCTCCGAATGTTCTGCACAAACGAACCGTACAGATGGAAATCACTACTGCCAATTGCAGAATTCGCTCACAATAACCGACACCATGATACCATCAAAGCATCACCATTTCAGCTAATGTACGGAATAGACCCCGTCGCTATTCCCACAGCTGCACCCCCCATGACGACCCCAGCAGCTGAGAACCGACTACGAATGCTACAAAAGGCTAGAGAAGAAGCACTTGCTGCACACGAACTCGCCAGACAAATGGTAGCGCTCAGAACAAAAGACAAAGGTATCAGGTTCGAGAAAGGAGACAAAGTCTGGCTCGAAAATCGAAACCTCCGAATACCCTATGAGTCAAGGAAGCTAGCGCCCAAAAGAGAAGGACCCTTCACGATTGAGCAAGTACTAGGACCTGTCACCTACAAACTGAAACTCCCCAAACAATGGCGCATCCACCCCGTGTTTCATACTACGTTGTTAACTCCATATAAAGAAACAATGGTGCACGGACCGAACTTCATGAAACCACCCCCTGATCTCATCAACGGACAAGAGGAGTTTGAAATAGAAGCAATCATCACACACAGAAAACGAGGAACCGGCTATCAATACCTAGTCAAATGGAAAGGGTATGGACCGAACGAAAACTCATGGGAACCTGAAACAAATCTGAAAAACGCTGCGGACATCCTTAGAGCATATAAGAACCGCCGAAACCTGCTATGAGGACCATGGCCCAGTATCGCAACAAACAGATCCTCAGACAGAACGCTAGACACACCAAAAACATCGCCTCCCCCTACTCCTGATTCTCTCCCAGACAATCTATCCCAAAACTTAGACATCTAATCATCCAACTCCCTAATCGAACCCATCCTCACCAAGGACGGCGCGCAATAGGAACAGCCTTCATTGAAATACGCAAAATCCTGCTCTATCGAACAAAAGTACCGTCACTACACCCAGTATATAAGACACAGATCAGCCCCAACTTCCAGACACCAACCAACGCCCTCAGCAGAGACCACCATGTCAGACAAGCGTGAAGAGCACTGGCCTTATGGATCACTGACCGAACAAGAGACCTGGAAGCGGCGGGAGTGACCTGCCTACACCGGACAGAGGCACTATTCCCAGATAAAATCAATTTCCCATCCAGCGGACTGCTGAACTTTAACCTACCCCCACACTACCTATACATCCCACACGGAGGAATACCACCTCCATACCCGAATCCGCTGCTACCACCCCACTACTGCGATTTCGAATGGGAACCTGGATACCCAATGATCACGGGCATCATTCATCACACAAATCAAGGAACAATTACGCATCGAATCCCGCCTAGACCACTGCACGAACCATATTTGGCCGAAAGTCCTCCCACACGACCTAATACTCCCAGACCAGAAGCATTGGCCGATCAACTCTTACAAAACATCCTCTCTATTGACGCAAATGATTCATTCTGGGACGTGGAATACTTCGACGAAGTCAACCTATAAAAGAACAAGACTCCCACTTCCTAGCCTTCCAACCAACGTCGCAAATACAAAGATGTTCTCGCTCATCGCCATCCTCGTCGCCCTCGTCTCTACTCTCTTCCCCTCAATCCTCATCAGAGGACTAGTTCTCGCCACCCTCCTCGTTACCCTCGCCCTCGCCTACTCCTTCCCCAAAAAACTCCCCGAGCTCGACGTCTTCACGCCACCCCTCGAAATCTTCATCGAAACCGAAACAATAACCTACGCCGACGACGACCTACACATTCACCCACCTGAACTCGCCGAAGAACCACCTATCGCAGAAGAAGTCATTCCCGCACCCATCCCCAGATCAAACCCCCTCATTGCTGCCGCCTCTCTAGAAGCCTCGTACATCACAGCCAATCTCCGGGACCTCTCTGCCCCACTTGGAGCCCTCGTAGGACTCACCCTCACAACCGACCCCAACGCCATGACCTACGCTGAGCGGGATCTTGCGCTCCGTGAACTCCGACAACTGAAAGTCACCCTTGACTCCGTACGATGGCACATTGATACAGTGCAAAAGGACGTCGAAAACATCGTCCACTGGTACGAGTCCAGAGCTGATCATGCCTGGACAACTCAAGGCTGGCCTTAAGAAGTCGGTGACTTCTCGCATAGGGAGGGGGTAATGTTACGATTCCTTTTTCTTTTCCTTTACTTGTTACAATAGCCTTTCTTCACTTCGTCGCTATGCTCTGACACTTGTTTCATCTGTCTGGACTCCCCCTTGTTTCGCTTCCTTTTATACTTCTTTATTGTTCCCTAAACAGTATATAAACCCTGCGCATGTACCGTAGTACTTCAGTTCCAACTTAATCGAGTATTGTCCTTTACTGAACAACCCTCTCGCTCTCGTCCTCTCTAACGCTCGAGCTACCTTCGTCGTTGCCCAGCACGACGTCGAACAGCATTCTTGTCCAGTGATTGGGATTAGACCGAGACTCTAGTCATCGCCGTTGACCCGATAACGAACCAAGGGCATCGATCCTAACAGCTTCTGTCGATGACAGAGCAACTGTCTTTTGTTTCCTTGAAACCCAACTAACTGGTCCTCCAGCTAGTTTTACTACATATCCAGTGACTGATCTTCTATTGATCTGGTCACCTGCCCAGTCTGCATCACAATATGCAATGAAACCTTCATGGTTCTTTCCATTATACACTATTTTGCCATTAATGTTAGTGGCAACATATTTGATAATGTATAATGCCTTCTGGATATGTTCTTCAGAAGGATTAACCATAAATTGCAACATCATTATTACTGCAAATGCAATATCTGGACGAGTTCCAAGGGTTAAATATAATAATGATCCAATTATGGATTGATAATAGCTTCTTTGCTCAGAAGTTGCTGTTCCTTCATTTGGTTTAGGAACATACCCTGCTGGTAATGGTGTTCTAGCAGGTTTAGCATTTTCTTGACCAAAACGCTTTACAACTTTCTTAGCATAGTCTATTTGATCAATTATCAATAATTGATTTGATCTATCTCGAGATATCTTCATCCCTAGATATTCAGAAACTTGTCCCAAGTCTCTACATTCCCATATTTTCATGAACTTGCTCTTCTTGTCTAATAAGAGTCTTTTGTCATCTCCCAAAAATAGTACATCATCAACATATAGTATGACAACTATTATTGATCCTTGTTTGTTAAGGATATAAACTCCTGTATCTGAAAGACATCTATTGAATCCTAAGGATTTCAAGCTTTTATCAGCTTGTTTATTCCAAGCATATGATGCTTGTTTAAGACCATATAGGGCCTTTTTTAATCTATAGACTTTTCCCTCTTGTCCTTTTGTGACAAAGCCTTCTGGCTGTTCCATGTAAATCTCTTCATCAAGATTTCCATATAGGAAAGCTGTTTTAACATCTAGCACCTCGATTTCCCAATTTTTGAGTGCAGCTGAAGCCAGAAGTAATCTCACTGTTTCAAATCGTGCAACAGGAGAAAAAGTGTCATCATAATCTATGCCAGGTATTTGTGAAAATCCTTTAGCAACAAGTTGAGCACATTTTTGACCATCACTTTTAATATTGTAAACCCATCTACACTTCACAGGTTTACGATCTTTTGGACCATCAACTAACTCCCAAACATCTCGTTCGAATAAAGCTTCAATCTCATCTTCCATAGCTTTAATCCATTCTTGAAAAGCTTTTGGATTAGATTCTTTAATTTTTAACACATCCCTAAAATGAACAGGGATATCAGATTTAGGTAACACTGCTTTTGAGAGTAGGAAATTAATAAATTTCCTTCCTCCCTCTTTTTGTAATTGATCAAGCAGCATATCTATATCTGAAATTCCTTTATCCTGAATAGTACCAGGATCAGATTCATCTGATATTTCGCTTGAAGTGTCTTTCTGACTATCAGAGTCTTCAGACTCATTGAAAGGATTCTTTTCCAGTTGTTTTTCAATTTCAAGAGGAGTTTTCTTTCCTTCCTTTCTCTAGTACTTTGGCGAAGTGGGAAGGGAATAGGTTC
Organism: Amanita molliuscula; assembly: GCA_023014405.1. Lineage (NCBI taxonomy): Eukaryota > Fungi > Basidiomycota > Agaricomycetes > Agaricales > Amanitaceae > Amanita > Amanita molliuscula. The sequence goes on from JAEBUP010000012.1 coordinate 1,106,585, forward strand.
AGGTTGTTTTTGGGATTGTCTACCTGTAACCATTTTCTCTTTTCGTGTCTTTCTGATATCTGGTGGTGCATGATGTTGTGTCCCAGGCCGTCTACTGGAATTCTCTTTGGATCTGTTTTCACTCGATCCTCAAACATCAGGTCTGACAGGTAAATCCTGTTCTCCACCATTATTATTAGGCTCTATATTATCATTATCATGAGATGAATTCTGCTCTTCATCTGGTGTAAGATCATGATTGAATGATGGTTTATATGGTTTGGGATCATTGTTGTCACTATCGAGATAATTGTTGTTTTGGGAATTGGAGTCAGATTCATGTCCATTTTGATCCCTTTGGTTAATACCTGGTGGACTTTCAAATAGTCTATCTTTATTGTAATTTTCGCTTTTTCGTGGAAATACTGATTCATTAAATAGTGCTTTAACACCAATGAATATAGTGTTGTCTTTCTTCATAAATTTATAAGCTTTAGATCCTATGTCATAACCAATAAAGGTCATTGGTTCAGATCTTGGTGACAGCTTATCTTTACGAATTTCTTTAGGTATATAGACCCAAGCTAGACAACCAAACACTTTTAGGTAATGAACATCAGGTTTTTCACCTGTCATGTTTTCATAGGGTGTAGACCAATTTGTTCTTCATAATGGTGTGCAATTGTATACATGAATAGCAGTTTCAAAAGCAAATTCCCACCATGATTTTGGGCAGGAAGACTCTAATCTCATGCTTTCTGCTTTTTCAAGTATAGTGTCATTTAATCGTTCAGCACAACCATTTTGTTGGTGTATGTGAGGTGCACTTTGTTCTCTAAAGATTCCTTTTGAAGCAAGAAACTTGCTAAATTCATGCAACTTGAATTCCCCCCCTTGATCTGATCTGAAATGTTTAACTCTACTGCTATATTGATTTTCCATGAGTTCAACATAACTCTTGAAAGCAGTGAATGTTTCTGATTTAGTTTGAAGAAGTGCCATGAAGATTTATCATGCATCTTTCCTTGTGCACATCCAGAACAAATTGTATCTGTTGATGGTATAGATAATTTGTCAAACCCTTTTGTATGATCGAAGACATGTTTTAATACATTTTTAGATGGGTGACCCAATCTTCAATGCCAAGTGTTATAATCCACTATATGAACTGAAGGTTTGGCCATTTTTACACTTGGATGGACTATTTCAGTCAAAATCCAGTGAATGGGATCTCCTATATGTCTAGGATATGCCATTATAAATGGTTGCCCAGTTTTTAGCGAAAATATAGTACTATACTTGTCCGATTTTTCATGAAAGCCTTGTAGCTTTAATTGTCCAGACGATATAAGTCTGACACTAGCTGCAGGCATATAGCAAACTTTTTCAAGTTTAATGACATGTTTATGTTTATGCATGGTTTCTGCCTGTAGGAACACAGTTCCTTCTCCAAGTATTGCTACTTGAGATCGTTTATCAGCTGTAAATACAGGCTGTGAAACTTTAAAGGGATGATATTCAGAGAAATCTTTGATTTCAGGAGTTATGTGTATAGACACTCCTGAATCAATCATCCATGGAGTTCCTTTGGACTCAAATTCCTTACACTTGTCACAACCACACACATTTATCTTACTACTCATTTTTGGAATGGAGGCAACTAAAGCGATGTATTGATTGCTATTCAAAGTAGTACAAATACTACTATCTACATTGTTACCTTTGAGATCAAGATGCCTCATAATTGGGCTCATCTTGATAGTCCTCATGATATTCCCCATCAGCTGTGTCATAAAAGTCTTCACCTAAGGAGACTGTGTCTGACATATTATCCATTTCAATGTCAGCCCTTTCATCTAGGACTCTGAAACAGTTTTCTGCAATTGGATCAACCACCATTTGCATTTCCACATTATCTGTGACTGAATATCCTTGAGCCTTCAGTTGCTGTAGATTAGGCGCTAATGGTGCCATTCTTCGAATTAAGGGTAGAGCAGGATCTATCCTGTCTACTAAGTGAGCGAATCTAGGTGTATTCGCTTTCCTGGTGTCCCCAACATTACTCTTTTGTTGTTGTTCTAATAAAAAGGCCTTCTTCTTCTTTTTATTATCACGGTTGATCTTGTTCCTCTCTTGATTGGACAAGAACTGGGGTTTGCCAGTGTTAGGGGGTCTGGAAGACAGTCCTGGCATTGTCCATTTCCCTTTATTTTGGTTCGAGGAATATGAATTCTGGTTATTAAAACCAGGTTTGTAGTTATTCTGGTTACTAGGACCAGAATTTTGTTGATTCCAATTAGGCCTGTTAGGGCCTTTGGGAAGCTTCACTCTAGCAGTGTGAACAACCCCCCCAGAAGATGTTTTCCGCCTTTGGGATTCTTCCTCTATTTTTGGAAGAATATCAGCAAGTTTCAAATCACTTGCTTTCGTTGTTAATAATACACTAGATGAGACGCTGTCCCATCCATGTGGCAAAGATGCTAACACTACCATTGCTAGCATATTGTCAGGGAATGTAAAACCATTGACAGAAAGTCGATTAGCTGTTGTTAATAGCTCATTGACTGACTCTGTCAATTTGTTGGTGTTGATTTTCCAATGTATTACTTTTGAAAAATCAACAAAAATGCCAGCTGCTCCTGGCTTGCCAAATGCTTCCTGCAATGCAATGAAGGTAGAGTTTGACCATGGTTGAATAAGGTGTCTTAAAGACAGTGAGATTTTCATGGTTATTAATCCCAATGCCTTGTCATCATTGTCGCAGTAGTCATCCCAAGCTTCTCTTTTTTCTTTAATGCGACGAAGCTCAGTTGCAGCAGTGCTATCTGCTTTCTCTGCTGTCTTCTCAGCTTCTGTAAGCTGTGGCTTAATCCTGTTGCCAAGAACATACTGCCAGAGACCTTTATACTGCAGAGCAGCTTTGATAGCTGCAGACCACTCATTCCAATTATTGCTACCAGTAAGCGTTGGAATTTTGGATATGTCATCTTCTCCTCCAATGATTATATCGACACTTGCTGCTCTAGCAAGATTATCGATTTCCATCCAGCCTGTCTGGGCTCTTGGATCGATGACTAGGTGACAATGGTGACTAGACTGATCACCATTTATTTTGTGTAAGTGGAAGTTGACTCTCTTCCTAATTGACTTTGAATATGAAGCCAATTCTTTGATATCAATGTACTGTGGCCATTGATATTGAGCCAATGCACGGGTTTTAATTGCTGCCAGGTAGCAATAACCAATTTTCGACCACACAGGACTTTCCACAGTATGAACCCAAGGGTGGATAAGTCCATCTTTTCCCTTGAGTTCTACTATAATGAACTCTCCTTGTTCAAGCTCTTCATTCCTTCTAGCTTTAATCAAGGAAGAGTATTCGCTATCATTCAAGGAAGGATGCAAATAATCAGAGCTGTATATCTCCTCATCAAGTATATACAACTTGTGAGTTTTAGGTGGTACTCTTGGTCGTTCAGCCAACTCTCTCTTGGCTTTTCGTTCTTTCTGGCGCAATTTTTTAGCTTTCTTCTTAAAGCTTTTCACTCTCTCCTCCTCTTGATTTAAGTTTTTAACGGTTTCTTGGATACTTTCTATAAGATCCTCAACCTGTTTTTTATCCACCATTTCCTGGCGGATAGCTTGGTGCATGGTGGAAATATAATTATTTATTTTAGTGGTTCTGCTTTCCTCTAAAACAGAATCACTGTGATATTTATTGGGCAGTATTTTTACTTTCCCAATTTTCGACCACTCCTTAGCGTGGTCCCAGACTTCATTTCCAGACCCACTATTTCTCTTTGGAGCAGCTGGTACCTCCACCTGTTCCTGTGTCCAGTCCTCCGCCTTTCCACCAAGGTTGAAGAACCATGTCCTAACTTCTTCCGAAGTTGGCCAATTTAGTTGATTCTTTGGACGCAAGGAGAAGGTAGCGCCTGCCTTGTTTTTAGCGGATAGACCCACTTTTGCAATATTGGCATATGATGCCAATATTTCCTTTCCTTTCCCCTTATCAGCCTTTTGGGCCAATTTCATCTCTCCAGTTGCAATATTAAAAAACATTTTTTCCATAATTTGCCTTTTGAAGGCAACCTGCTTGGAATTTCCAAATGTCATCAAAAATTTCGTCCACTAGAGATTCCTCACTAGCTAATTTAGCTGCTTCATCATCTAATTCTTGACAACATTTCCAAACAGAAAGTTGTGCATCAGCAATGCGCTTCCTGCGATTCTCCAAATCTTCCTGGACTTCCTTGTACCAAGGAGACTTTTTGGTGGACGTCCCAATGGGTGCAGTGGGTCCCTTGCTGGTGGATTGCAAGGTATTGATAAAAATAGAGCTGGTAAAACCAGCTTTAGTGACTTTTTGAGAGGAGGAATCGGATTTGGTGCCAGGAGTACCGGCAGTGATGTATTTGTTGCTGGAGGATCCAGCAGAGGAAGAGGAAGAAGCAGTGTTGGAGGTGGAAGACATTTGTGTTATAAAAAGGTGTTGGTGGTGGTTTGTTTGAATTGAGTTTGTTCTGTAAGAGAGAAGGTAAGCAACAGTCTGGAAAGACTTTCGTTGCTCAGAACAAAGGTATGGACATCGAGTTTTCGATTTTATTCTCCCGCGATAAATGCCTGAGCATGTGCATAAACATGGTAGTTTGCTTTTTGTCATAATGTGCTTTAATTCATTGCCAGAAGGGGATCCAGCCCTTCAGGAGTGCTTGGGGGCTCCATCAAGTTCCCCACAGCGATAAAAATATCCTCCACTATTTATAGATATAGTAATAAGCTATTATTATGACACTAAGGAGCGTCCTAATGTAGATGGGATGCTAATCAGTGCCCATTGCTGGTCTGCGTGTACCAGGGAACAATGTCCCATGCAGCATGACCCTTATACAGAATTACTACTATTTTTAATTTTGGAGAACGATTTTTATGCCAACGAAAATGGCCTACATAAGCACTTAATTATTCACGGCCAATAGGGGGGTGCGAAACCTTTCCAGATCTAAGCGATTAAGCCTAGACCCTTTATCTGTCATGGGACAGCCCTAAACCTGAGTGATTTGAATGGTTCACCAGACCAGGTAATTTATTGATTTACCAATCAAGACTACATTTTTTATATTAACCCGGATATTGCAGAACCGGAGACTGGTGAAGTGTGTCACACTAGTGATTGTTGTCACGCCATCCAAGGCGGTTGCTCAAATCCCAAGCATTAGAGGCTTGTTAGGATGAGCAAGAAGTATTCCTGTCATACTTCAAGAGATAGCACATTAGCGACATAAATCGGATGTATACTACTATAATAACAGTACTATGGGTGCATCTACTACTTCCCTTTTTTACCTTTGTTATGACAAAAGGGTGCTGACACATGTAATATGCACAGCACAAGGTTTTCATTCATGCAGGGCCCATAACCTGTTGAAACAAGCAATGGCAGTGCAGAGCGAGGCTTAGTAAGCGAGGGGACTTACTGAGTACTGTTTAGAACGCTTAGGAGCTAGGGCTCAACTATGCAATAGATCAGGAGATGTATTCTAGCAGTGCAGAGAGTGCTGCTTATATACAGTTACAGGAATCACATGTAACTACATCTAATCTACCTATATCTAGTAATGCGCAGCTTCCTACTGCACATTGCACCATACCTGCTGCGCATGGTGTCATATTGCTGCGCATTCTACAGCAATCTGTCAATACTTGACGTGTGAAGCATGTTTCATGCATCGTGTTCTCACATGCTGTCGTTTCATACTGTTCCTGGGATGAAACTCTATAATATCTGTCAAACACTATAAAAGTGTCAACAGTATACAAATATCAGATTATATTTGTGATTTAGTGAGCATTCATAAATAACGATATAATATATGAAGCTATGAGTTTGATACTCAATGCTCCAGATCATTATTTATTCAACACAAACTACCTAAAGTCTTAATGGCTACCTATGCTATACTACAGCCCTTATATACCCCATCCTATGGTCTGTGTCCATTCAGCACACAGCTAAAGTCCCTCACAATAGAGACAATGTGCAGCAGCCAGCCTGCACCCATGTAACCATGTCCAGCCTGTGTTTCTCCCACAGATGGCCATGCCTATTGTTTGGCACCTCAGCTATTCCCATGAACACCAGAGCCATACCCTTGGCTCCTTCAGGTATTCCCATGTTGCCCCTCAGGTGCCATTAGGCCTATGATCCCATCACAGCCTAGGCCCATCATCAGGCCATGTCCCTTTGGCACTCAGTCTAGTCCTATAGCCGGTGCTTACCTCACCACCTTCCTAATAAGGGCTGTAGTCCTAACATGGCAAGTCCTCCAGTGTGTATTGTCATCCAGCCCTTGTATCTAAACATTTGAGTCCAAAGAAAAAGATAAAAAGAAAGAAAAAAAAGTCCATCCTCTACAAGTCCTGTCCTTCATTGGTGTCATTGACATCATTATGGGTTTTCTGCTTGTAACACACTCAGCACAAAATCACCAAACATTGGAAATGTTTTGGAAGTCACTGTACTATCCAGAAGGGCAGATTATGATAAGGGGTTGAAAGATAATGAAGATGTTTTATTATTAAAGAAGAAATGTTTGTAAGATTAGATGATTGAACAGGGGAGTGGGTGACATTGATAAATGGTGATAAGCTACTCCAATTCCTAAAGACAGAGGAGTTGTGAGTTCTTGTTGATTCCCAACACCTCTTCTGCATGCTCAGGCATCATTGATGGGTGCTGTGTGTGCTGGTGGCAGTGTCAACATCCAGGGGCTGTGCACAACAAGTCTGTGAAGTGGTAGAAAGGCTAGGGGAGAGCAGGAGTGCAAATGAACATTGTGCTATGACATTATGGAGGGAAGGTGTATTCTATTTCTTCTATGTGACCCAGTAACTAAGTGACTAAGTGACTGTCACTGTAACCAAACCCCTATCCATACCTACACTGAGTTAATGCTCATCAACAGAATAAGGAAATGAATGAAAGACACTGGGACATACAGGTGCAAAAAGGTGTAGAAGGGAAAGAGGAGGGGTTTAATTATAATAAAGAAAACCAGGTAACCTGGAAAGGATGAATTTATGTACTGGCTGTTGTTAAGGTCAATGCCCTTGGTTCATTACAGAGTCAACAGTGACAACCAGAGTCTCAGTCTAATCCCAGTCAATGGACAAAGTAGGCCTTGACACTGTGCTAGACAACGATGAAGGGAGCTCAAGCAGTTGTGGAAGGTGAGAGTGAGAAGATTGTTCAGATGAGAGCAATACTTGACTAAGTTGGAACTAAGGAGCTATGGTACATGTGTGGGTTTATATACTGTCTAGAGGACAATGGAGAGGTATAAAAGGAAGTAAAACAAGGGGTGAAACAGGCAGGTGAAATGAGTAACAAACTATAGTGATGAAGTGAAGAAGAGCTGTTGTAACAAGTAAGCATTAGAGAAAGAAATTGTAACATTACCCCCTTTCTATGTGAGAAGTCACTGACTTCTCAAGGCCAACCCTGTGTCATCCAGGCATGATCTGCCCTAGACTCATACCAGTGGACGATGTTTTCGACATCCTTTTGTGCTGTATCTACATGCCATTGCATGGAGTCAAGGGTGACTCTCAGTTGCTGGAGTTCTCAAAGTGCAAGGTCTCACTCTGTATGTCATGGCATTTGGATTGGTGGTGAGGGTGAGTCCTGTAAGGGCTCCAAGTGGGGCTGAAAGGTTGTGGAGATTGGCTATGATGTATGAGGCTTCTAAAGAGGCAGTGGCAATGAGGGGATTGGATCAGGGAATAGGTGCAGGGGTGATTTCTTCTGCTACAGGTGGTTCTTCAACGAGCTCAGGTGGATGGATATGTAGATTGTCATCAGTGTGGGTCATTGTTTCGGTCTCCACAAAAATCTCGAGGGGTGGTGTAAGAATGTCGAGTTCAGGGAGTTTTTCGGGAAAGGAATAGGTGAGGGTGAGGGTGGTGAGCAGGGTGGCAAGGATGAGTCCTCCAACTATGATGGAGGAGAAGAAAGTGGAGATGAGGGTGACAAGGATAGTGATGAAGGAGAACATCTCTGTGTATGTGGCAGTGGTTGGAGGGCTAGGAAGTGGGAGTCTTGTTGCTTTATAGGCCATGCATAGGAGTGGTTTTGTCAAAGTATTCCATGTCCCAAGATGAGTTGTCTGCATTGATAGAGAGGATTTCTTGTAAGAGTTGATCAGCTAGTGCTTCTGGTCTGTTAGGTCATGTGGGAGTTCCTTCAGCTAAATAAGGTTCATGTAGCAGCCTAGGCAGGATTTGGTGCATAATTGTTTCCTGGTTTGTATGATGAATGATGCCCATGACCATTGGGTATCCAGGTTCCCATTCGAAGTTTCAGTAGTGAGGTGATAGTGGTGGGTTTGGATATGGGGGCAGTATTCCCCCATGTGGGATGTATAGGTAGTTTGGGGGAAGGTTAAAATCTAGCAATCCACTGGATGGGAAATCAATCTTGTCTGGGAATAGCACCACTGTGTGGTGTAGGCAGGTCACTCCCGCCACTTCCAGATCTCTTGTTCAGTCGATGATCCATAAGTTCAGTGCTCTTCGTGCTTCTCTGACATGGTGATTTCTGATAATAGCTTCAGCTGCTGTTTGAAAGTTGGAGCTGGCCTGTGGTCTGTATACTGGGTGTAGTGATGGTACTTTTGTTTGGTAGAGCAGGATCTTGTGTAGTTTGAGGAGGGCTGTTCCTATAGCATGTCATCCTTAGGTGGGGGTGAGTTCAATTAGGGAGCTGGATGATTAGATGTCTAAGTTTTGGGATAGATTGTCTAGGGGAGAATTGAGAGTAGGGGGAAGCAATGTTTTGGTTGTCTGATGTTCTGTCTGAGAATCTGTTTGTTGTGATACTGAACCATGGTTTTCATAGTAAATCTCGGTGATTCTTATATGCTCTGAGGATGTCTGCAGCATTCTTGAGATTTGTTTCGGGTTCCCATGAGTTTTCATTTGGTCTGTACCCCTTCCATTTGACCAGGTATTGATAGCCAGCCCCTTGTTTCCTGTGTGTAATGATTGCTTCTATTTCAAATTCTTCTTGTCCATCTACAAGATCAGGGGGTGGTTTCGTAAAGTTTGGTCCATCTGCTGCTGTTTCTTTATATGGGGTTAGTAGTGCAGTGTGAAACATGGGATGGATGCACCATTGTTTGGGGAGTTTCAGTTTGTATGTAACAGGACCTAGTACTCATTCAATTGTGAAGGGTCCTTCTCTTTTTGGTGCTAGCTTCCTTGATTCATAAGGTATTCGGAGGTTCTGGTTTTTGAGCCAGACTTTGTCTCCTTTTTCGAATCTGATGCTTTTGTCTTTTGTTCTGAGCACTACCATTTGTCTAGCAAGTTCATGTGTGGCAAGTGCCTCTTCTCTGGCCTTCTGTAGCATTCGTAGTCAATCTTCAGCTGCTGGGGTTGTCATAGGGCATGCAGCTGTGGGAATGGCGACAGGGTTTGTTCCATACATTAACTGAAATGGTGATGCCTTGATGGTGTCATGGTGCCAGTTGTTGTGAGCAAATTCTGCAATTGGCAATAGCAATTTCCATTTGTGTGGTTCGTTTGTGCAGAACATTCAGAGGTAGACTTCTAATTCTTGATTGACTCATTCTGTTTCGCCATCTGTCTGAGGGTGGTAGGCTGTGCTCATTCTATGGTTTATCCCCAGTGCTTTTCCTACTTCTTGGAATACTTTAGATGCAAACTGCAGTCCTCTGTCAGATATGAGGACATTGGGTAAACTGAATCATTTGAAGTTTTCATTTATGTATAGATCTGCAGTTCCCAGTGTGTCAATCATTTTGTGGCAAGGGGAAAAGGTTACCCCCTTTGTAAGGCCATGGTCCACTGTGACCATGATTGAGTTGAAGCCATCAGCAATTGGTAAGTCCATAATGAAATCGATCATGACTTGTTGGAAAGGGCAGGTTGCATTAGATTTGATCGGCTGTAAGGCAGGGGTGTTTGGATGAGTGTTTACTTTCATTTGTTGGCAAGGTGCACATCCATTGATCCATTCTCAGGTGTGCTTGTTCATTCTGGGCCACCAGTAGTTTCATTTAAGTAATTCCAGAGTCTTAAATCGTCCTGGGTGTCCCAATGTGGATGATTCATGTGTAAGCTTGATAAGTTGGGTATCCATCTTGATCAGGTATGTATATTTTTCCTTGGTAGTGTACTATGTGATCAGCATATGTCCAGTCTTGGAGTTTTGATTTTATTGGTGGTGTGCGATGATTCTGGATTACTTCAACTAATATTTGTCCAAAGTCATCCTTGGTCATGCCTTTGTGCAACTTCTCTGCTAGGTCATCTGCTATGAGTCTGATGAATCGTTCAGGTGGTAGCACAGTGGTCTCTTCCAGGGTATTGTTGGTCCCAATGTGGTCTGGTCATCAAGATAGGGCATCTGCTTCAAACATTTTGGTCCCTGGGACATGTTCTATTCGAAGACCAAATTTGCTTAAGAAGGAAGACCATCTTGCTTGTCTGGGGGTAAAACACTGTGGCATTCAATAAAAGGATAGGTTCTTATGATTGCAATGAATGATGGTGGTATGGGGTGATCCATGAAGAAAGTGTCACCATGCTGTGAGTCCTTTGACAATTGCTAGTAACTCTCTATTGTAAATCTGATAGTTCTGTCCTGCCATTGTTAAGGTGTGTGAGATGAAGCCACAAGGGTGTAGGAGTCCTGCTTTGTTGGCTTGTTTTAATACTGCTCCTGTTGCCTTGTTTGAGGCATCAGTTTGCAGGATGAACAGTCAAGTGATATCTGGCATTCAAAGTACTGGAGCAGTTGTAAATCGGTGTTTCAGGTCATTAAATGCCATCTGTCTTTCTGATGTCCAGAGGAATGCTTCATTCTTCTTTGTGAGATCAATAAGTGGTTGAGCAAGAGTTGCAAAATTTTCAATGAATTGCCAGTAGAAGTTTCCAAATTCTAAGAAGGATCACACTTGTTTGACCATTGTCAGTGTTGGCCAGTCTGCTATTCCTGCTAGTTTGATTGGGTCCATTGTTATCTCCCCAGGTCTGATTATCATTCCAAGGAATTCAATTTCCTGAGTGCAAAACTTGCATTTTTCGAGTTTGAGAAACAAGTCATTCTCTCTTAGCCATTTTAGGATGCATTTTGTCTGGGTTTCTAAATCTGTGGTTGTTGTTCTGCATATTAGGATATTGTCCATGTAGATAATCAACCATCCTTCATTGATCATGTCTTGGAAGTATTTGTTCATCATTGTCTGAAAGGTGGATGGGGAATTGCATAGACCAAAGAACATGACAGTCGGTTCATATAATCCTTTGTTAGTTATGAAGGCTGCCTTCCATTTGTCTCCCTCCTTTATTCAGACATTATTGTATCCCCATTGGAGATCTAGCTTTGTAAAATATTGGGCACCAGATAGTTTGGTCATTAGATTGGAGATTAGTGGTAGTGGGTATGCATTTTTTATCATCCATTTGTTTAGGTATCAGTAGTCTTGGCATGGTTGGAGTGCTCTGCTTTCCTTTTTTGCAACAAAGAAGAATGGCGAGGCCTGTGGGGATTTGGGTGGTCTAATATATCCTTTAGCCAGCTGTTCAGTGATCCATTTGTCGAGGGATGATTGTTCTTTTATTGATAGTGGGTAGATCTTGCTGACTTTTGGGGTAAATCCAGTTTTGAGATCAATTGCATGGTCCCATGCATGCCTAATTGGGAATCATTCTGAAGCTGCTTTTTCAAAGGTAGATTTCCATTCCTGATATTTGTCTGGTAGTGTTGTTGAGGTTTCCTTGCATAGTGTATGTTCTAGCACTTGTGAGGTTGACATTTTAACCCTGATCCAGTACTCATTAATTTCCTGATCCTGTTACGAGCTGGAGAGGAGCCCCTATCGTCAACCCTAAGACAGGGTTAGGGACCATACAGGAGTCACTTAATTTCAGTGACAGGATAACTTAAAGAAGGCTCGGGAACCCTTGGTGGCATATGGAAAACCAACATATCAGTAACAACAACATAACAACTATGTGCTTGGTCTTATTTATGCACGGGAATGGCAGTTTGAAGGCTCATGGGATTTATCCCTATTTATTCAAGATTTATGGAAGGGTGATGAAGGCTCTGGGACTAGGCGGCACTCCAACACTAGGAGTTGCCATATATGGAAATATGATGGCCCAATGATGGCAGCCTATATGACACAGCACGAGAATGGATTAGGTCAGTGAAGGTTGAGCTGGGATGGTAGGTCCAGATGATAAGGATCTATGGCAATGCCACACCCATGAGATGGGCACCAGGGGTAGGTGTCAATGTTAGGACACCAGACAATAGCAAGACTGTGGAGCTGAGAGTGGCTGATGGGCACACATGTATAAGGTTATCTGACTTAGGGCCCTTAAGGCTCTAGGTGGTTTGTATGCTACAACACTGTAGTTAGCAACCATAAGAGTTGTTTCATCACTTTCTCATCTTAGGGTTAACAACCTGACACTATAAGGGTTATCTAAGTTAGTGTTTAGGCATGTCCTAACATTACCTAGAGCCTTTCTTCTATACCCCCTTTCTGCATGGCAGTCAGATACATGTAAGCACATCGCTATGTGTGTTGCCATTGTCTGTGGATTGGGCCTATATTGACTTTGACTTCTGAGAGGTAGTAATCCTGTTGATCCCAGAACCTCTCCAGGTGACTCCGACAGCTAGGCAACCTTTCAACAAACTAACTGTCAACAATCTCTGTTTAAGAGATCCGACAAGCCCTTAACTTGTCAGGACTGCCCTAGACACAACCTAATGACTCAGAGTGGGGACTTGTTCAGTCCAAAGATGAAACGAGTTGCTCAAGAGCTATGTCTAGTGACAATAGACTATCTAGAGACTTAAGAGTCTCCTACACTAAACTACGGCCCTTATATACCGCTTCTCCTGGTCTGTGCACAGACAGCGTGCAGCTAAAGTCCCTCATGCCGGGATCAATGCACAGCAGCCGATCTGCGCCCATCTAACCTTTCGTGGAGAGATCCTCCCATACCCAACTCCTGGGTTGTCTGCATGTGGCCTTCCTATTGTTCAGGACTTCGGCCGATTCCCATGCACACCGTACCGTTGACTCGGTACTCCTCGGCGTTCCCATGTCGCCCCTCAGGCGCCGTGCTGCTCATGATTCCTTTCATGGCGTAGGCCCATCATCAGGCCGCAACTCCTGTTGGCACTTGGTCTATCTCCATAGCTGATGCTGACTTAACCTCCTTCCTAATAGGGACTGCAGTTCACATAGGCCATCCTCCTAGAGTCCCGTTGCGTAGTCTTGCTCATAGACGTTTGAGCGCGATAAAATAGATAAAAAGAAATGGAAAATATCCTCCGACTCCTCGTGACCGTATCTTCATGATTATCATTGACGTCGTTACTGTAAAGTTTGAAATAAGAGGTGTGCTCATAACATCACCCCCCCCTCAAGGCCTCGCGTCCCGAGAGGCTGACGTGGTGGAGTCCACATATCTTGGATCCTCCCTCATTCGTGCATAAAATGCAGCCAAGCGTGCTTGTTGTTCATTGGGCGACAGCCCGGTTTGTTCTGAGTCGACGTCCTTGACGTCTTCAATGGTGGTCCTGTAGTTGACCAATGGTTTGTCTGGGCATCTTGCACCTTTAATCCTCCTCTGTCGGTCTTCTTCCGACTCACTGCTCTCCTTAGCAGCCGCTACTGTTTCCTTTTTTAAGATTTTCTTGGCGAGTACCGCCATGTCTTTTTCTTGAGCTCTTTTTTCCTCCGCTAGCTCCTCTGCTTCCGTCGTCTGAGGGAAATTAAGCATGGGTTTAGACCGCCCGCCGCACTCCAGGTCTCTGGAGAACGTCCCATCAGTGTCGTCAGGTAATTCCATAATTGCCGCTTGTTCGCCTTTCCAATTGCGCCATCGGCACTCCATGTTTGCCAGGTATTTTGGCCCAAAACGGCCATCTTCCCATCTGAACAGTCTCTGCCTGTCTTTCCAATGCGTCCCTTTCGCTTGCTTGTGCCTTGATGCACTAGTGGGTTGCTTTTGGGTATTAGGTTTCCTTTCCAGCACTGTTTCCGTGTATTGGATGTATAAGATCCCATCTCGTATGTTTCGAACAAGTTTTGGGGCATCTGGGTTATTTTTATGGAATTTTTTGACGATGGCTGGTGCATTGACAACATTCTTCACTGGTTCCCAGGTTGCTTCTTCCACTGGGTAATTTTTCCATTTAACGAGGTATTCCAGCCTCGCTCCTCCTCTTCCGCTCACTCGGCTTTCTAGGATTTCTTCAACTTCATATTCCCCTTCCTGGGATTCTTCTACCATTTGCGCATCCTTGCGCGCTGCTGCCTTGGCCTGTTGTTTTGGGAAAACCGGCTCCCTATACGGCTTTAGTAGGACTTCATTAAAGACGTTGTAAACCTTCCAAGATGCTGGAATTTTAAGTTTGTAAGCTGATTCGCCAATCTTGGCGAGTACCTCCAATGGTCCGATGAACTTCCCATCCAATTTCTTTGTTGCTCGAATTACCGGCAGGTTTTCTGTACTTAGGTAGACTTTGTCGCCAGGTTTGTATTCCATGGCTTGTTTTCGATGTGTGTCATAGCGCTGTTTCATGACCTGCGCTGCCTTTTCCAATGCCAATTTTGCTTTGGCGTGTACATCCTCCAACTCCTTTGCTAACTGTTCGACCACTACTGCCTTTGGTGCGTAAGTAGGGTCAAGACCTTTATTTGGATGCCGTCCGTAGTTCATGTAGAACGGGGTGAAGCCGGTAGCAGAATGAACCCTGTCGTTGTGGCAAAATTGAGCCACAGATAACCAGTCCAACCAATTGTCTTGTCGGTTGTTAACGAAGATCGTTAAGAACTCTTTCAGTTCTTGGTTCACCCGCTCCGTCTGTCCATCTGTTTGAGGGTGGTAAGCCGTTGATCTGTTGGCTTTAATCCCTAGCATCCCATATAGGTCCGTCATAAATTTTGAGGCGAATTTGGGACCTCTGTCGCTAATAACCTTTCTGGGGAGTCCATGCTCCCTGAATACATTGTCTCGGAACAGCACTGCTGTTCCTTGTGAAGTAATTTCTGACATAGTTGGTATGAAATATGATTTTTTTGTGAAGCGGTCTACAATGACCAGGACCATGTTGTTTCCTTTGGACTTGGGTAATGGTCCAACGAAGTCGACTGAGATTATTTCCCAAGGTTCTGAGGGTACCTCATTTGGTCGTAAAGGTGCTGCTCGGGCAGTCCTGTCTGGCTTTGCTTTCTGGCATGTTTCACAGCCAGGAATGTACCTCTCGATATCCTTTCACATGTTGGGCCACCAGAAATTCCTGGTGAGTGATTCTAACGTTTTTGCTACTCCGGAATGTCCCCATGAGTGGTGGATAGCAATAATGTCTTCTCGAAGTGCCGTTACTGCTGGGACGTATACTCGTCCTTGCCATGTTACTAGTCCTTTCTCAAGTTTGTATTCTCCACCAGCGGTTTCCAGGCCCTTGACTACTTGGGTTTCCCATTGTCAACGAGGAACATCCCTAATGTCCTTGATAATATCGTCTATTGCTCGATCATCATCAAGGACGTTGACGAAGAGATGTTCCTTGAGTAAAATGACACCTTCATTGTTGTTTTCGCCTTTACTGTGTCCCGCTCGTCGGGACAATAAGTCTGCTTTGGTGTTTGATTTACCACTTCGGTGTTTTATTACGAAATTATAGTCCTGTAGGTCTGTAACCCATCTCGCCTGTCGCCTGTTAAGATTTTGTGCCTTTCGGAAATATGTCAAGTTCTGATGATCCGTCAGAACTTCAATAGTTTGTTTTGCTCCTTTGAGGTAATGTGCCCATTCGTAGAAGGCATGCATTACTGCAAGCATTTCTTTGTCATATATTTCATAATTGCGCTCGGCATCGTTGAGCGACTTTGAAATGAAGGCTACTGGCTTCCATAATCCGTCCTCCCTTTGTTGAGATAAGATTCCTCCTATGGTGAAGTCTGAGGCGTCCACCTCCACTCATAATTGCCCTTCCTCACTGGGAATCCGAAGTACAACTTCCTCCGCAATTGTTTCTTTAAGCCTATCAAAGGCTTCGTCCTGTAGCTGTGTCCACAGCCATTCTTCCTTGCCCGTAAGCCGTGTCAACGGCTTGGCTAGTTTAGCGAAATCTTTTACGAATCTCCGGTAAAAGTTAACAAAGCCCAGAAACTGTTGGACTTCTTTTTTGCATTTGGGCTTAGGCCACTCAGACACTGCCTTGACTTTGACTGGATCCATTCAAACCGTGTCCTTTCCAATAATCACCCCTAAGAAGTCGATTTCGTTTCTATCAAAGAAACATTTTTCCGGCTTCAGGGATAACTTGTGTTGTCCTAACTTCTCTAGGATGCGGTTTACATGCTTTGTGTGCTCTTCCTGGTTTTTAGAGAACATCAGGATATCATCCATGTAGATAACCACCCATCCTTTGGCTATCTCGACTCGAAAGATATCGTTCATCATAGTTTGGAAAGTTGCGGGTGAATTGGTGAGACCGAAGAACATGACGAGAGGTTCGAAGAGTCCACGGTTTGTTCGGAAAGCAGCTTTCCATTCGTCGCCCTCTTTTATTCTTACGTTGTTATAGCCCCAACGTATGTCCATCTTGGAAAAGACCTTGGCTTGGGACAGCTGATCTACCAATTCTCCAATCAAGGGTAGAGGGTAACGATTTTTTACCGTCATTTCATTTAACTTCCTGTAGTCCTGTACAGGTCTAAGTTTTCCGTCTTTCTTTTTGACAAAGAAGAAAGGCGACGCCATTGGCGATTTACTAGCTTGGATCCGTCCAGACTCCAAATTCTCCTTCAGGAACTCGTCCAGTTGTTGCTGCTCATCCCGGTTCAAAGGGTAAATTTTGCAGTCTACTGGAGTTGAACCCAGTATAAGTTCTATTGCGTGATCCCACTGTCGTCTTGGTGGGAGTTCGTCAAACGTTTCTTTTTCGAACACCTTTTGGTGCTTTAGGTAATGCTGAGGGACTGCCTCTTCAAGGGTACGCTTTGTTTCCTTTCCTGCCTGTTCCGCTGCTATCTTTGTTGCAGTTGAGGCAAAAGCTCGTACTCGTAACTCGGGCTCTCCGATATGAACAGCTAGAAGGCAATCTCCTTTGTGTAGGCAATAAGAAATGTCAATTTCATCCTCGGGTTCCTGTACTGATGATGGTTTCCAGCAGGTTCCCGGACAACGGTTAAACTCTAAGGATTTCTTTTTCCAGTTAATGGTTGGGTTGTGATGCTCCAACCAATCGTGTCCCAGGAATAGGTCTGTTTTGCTGAGCGTAGCGACAGCACAGTCCATTATTTCTTCATGGGATCCTATTCGTAATTTAAACTGGACAAAGTATTCCACACTTCCTGATCTGTTTCTAGTTCCGTCTGCGTTATATACCGGAATAGGACGCAACAATTTTTTCTTGTTCATCCTGTGTTTTTCGACGAATTCCTCGCTTATACATGAGGCGGTGCATCCGGAGTCTAGTAACATAGTGACGTTTGCAGACTGGAAGGTGTCCATAGTGGTGAGTGTTCCTTTCAGGTCTAACTCCTGCTTCCCAATTCCTTGTACTACTTTTTCTCTCAAGTGTACAAGGTTCCATAGGGCATCGGTTTCCGATAAGGCATTTAACTGCTGGACCAGCTTTCCGTCTACTTCGTTTACTCGCTTGTCGTCTACCCATTGGCGTAGACACTCGATTGCCATTTGTTCGTCCTGCTGCCAGATACGTCTTAGTACCCACGGCGGCATCCATGTTTTTAATCTTTTTTCAGGTTTTGCGCTCATTTCCAAGTTTCTTATACGGTGTATGTTTCCACTGCATTCGTAGAGTAATTCATGCACGTTAATTGTGGAATCTACTGGTACTGATACACCGTTTTTCAAAACTGAACTAGAGGCCAGTGAGACAGAGCATTTGTCTACTGGCTTTCGCCAAAATCCGAGACCTCCTCTATTTTGGCACATCCTTCCGGGGTCGTTTCCCCTGAGCTGCCACTGCATTTTATCGCGCTGGTTGCTCATATAATCTGTTTGCCTTTTTCTCCAGCTGTGATTCTTTTCCTTTCCCAACACCTTTCCGTTGGGTGTCCCTTTCTGCCACAATTGGCGCATTCGGGAATTGGTCTATTTTGCCTGGGCTGAGGACATCTCCAACTAGTATGTCCTTCCTTTTGGCAGTTGTAGCACCATGGCTTGACGTCTCATTTTTTATCTACGTCCATGGCATTTGGATCTCTACTGCTAGACGCGAATGGGGCTGGAGCCTTGTACTGGTATTGAGGACGGGGGTTCGTATTTGGAGTTTGTTCTCTATATTCTTGTCGAGTTTTTGGGAAGCCATACGCTTCATTGGCTTTTCTGTAAGCTCGAGCAAGTGCGGTTACTCGCGTTTGTATTTGAATAAGAGTAGCATTATCCGGAAGTCCTCCGTATCGAATCAAGTCCCGTCCTAAGGCTGGGTTGAGATTACTCTGGAATTGAGAAATTAGGGCCTGGTCATTCCAGTCCGTAAGCGAGGTGAGGGCGTTGAACTTGATGATGTAATCCTCGACCATCATCGTTCCTTGCCGCAGTTTTAATAAGGCCTCGATTGCTTTTTCCTTGGTTTCCGTTGACATGAAGAAATCGTGCATTTGGTTTTTGAAGTCAGTCCAATCCGTGAACGGAAATTGGTTGACTAATGGTCTTCGTACCCATGCTCGGTTATCTTCAGTTGATTCTCCCTCATTGAGTTGTTGCCAATTGAGGTGGGGACTCCACCCGTTGTTATCTATTTTGTCTTGGAACTCCTGTAATGCTTCTTGGAGTGCTTTGAGCTTGACGCCACTCCAATCTGCTGCCCTATCCCCTTTCCCGCCTTTCATTTGGTATAGGCATATAGAGATCATTCGTTTAGGGTCCGTCTCCCTTGATAACATGAAGTAGGTCCACATCTGTCGTAACCATGCGTCAACTGTTCTGGGATCTCCCTGGTAATAGTCAGGCATCTCGGCTTTTGTTAGAGGTCCTGGCTCAGGACGCGAGCTTCGCTGGTATTCATTTATTATGGCAACAAGGGCTTGTCCGGCGCTGGTGACAGCTTGTTGTCGCTCCTCCTCCTGGCGGTGGATTTCGTTCTCCCTTGCTGCTACTGCTGCTGCAGGTTGGGTGTCCAGGAGGGGTTCCAGCATTTCGGTGTCCATCCAATGATTTCACCATCCAAGTATCGCATGATAGGCTTGAGTAATCATGTCAACCATCAATCGGAAGGTTCCAGCTCCAACTCGGTGAGATCCGTATCCTTGCCACATCATGGCTTTTATCCATGGCCATCCTCCTGGTTCTCCCAATACTCGAACGCAGTGCCACATGCGGTTACAGCCTTTGGTTTGTCTCCAATATATGGGTCGGTCCTCATCCATGAGTTCCAGATCCCATCTGTAAATTTCTCTGATGGTCGGGTACACTGGCCATTTGTATTCGTTCCAGTATTTTCGTTTTACTAGCCAAAGGTAACAATACCCCGGATGCTTCAGGTGTAACTTGTTCTGTTGTTGTTCGGTTAGACCTGGACGATCATTCTGTAAACAAGGATCTATCTCCACCAGAGCTGCCGCTGCGTTCGATTGCGCTGGTTGCTCTAATGGCCCTGTATCGCTTCCTTCCCCTAGGCTTACTATTTCGCCTACTTCGGGGTTCTCCATTTGTTCTGCTCCAACACGGAGCGTTTGGTGACCGCTGGTGAGTAACTTTTTCACCATATCCCATCCGTTGATATCAGCCATTTCTAGGCCTACATGTACGACATCGGGTCGTTCTGTGGTGGTCCACCTGGTTCTAATTCCTTCTTCTCGGAATTGTCTTTCCATCTGCCAGATTGCTTCGATGGTTGGATATGTGGGCCATTCGTACTTGTTCCAGTACTCTGGCTTGATAAGACAGAGATAACAAAATCCTGGAACCGTAGGTGCAAGTTGTTCAGGAATGGGGCCCATTCGAATTGTCCACCAGAAGCCGGGCAAGATGTTTCCATTTAACGCATGCATCCAGGCATTCCAATCTTCGTGTGACATGGTCATGCCTTCATGTGCATATAATTCTTCTACATGGTGAGTGCATTGAAGTCGCTCGACTGCTACTCGGTATTTCATAATAGCTTTGTCTCCATTGTTGATTAGCATCAACCATTGATTGTATTTGGATGAGACAATAGCTAGCCAGATCGGGTTGGAGGTGTCGCCTTTGTAATGGTCCTCCAATAGTGTCATGAGAGTCTGGTACTCCCGTTCTGCTTTGCGCATCGCGCGCTCTGCTCTTAGTACAGCTTTGCTTGCTGCACGTTCTGCCAGAAGGGCCTCCCATGCCTCCTTCTGTTCGAGCTCTTGTTGGAGCTCTCTTTCTCATAGTAATTCCTGCGCCTCGGCATGTTCCCTCTTCTGCTCATCTTTGCGGTGACGCCAGTACAGTCTGACGTGATTATTGTGGCGACGAACAATGGTGTCGCCAATAAAGATTGGTGTCCTTGTAAGGATAAGTTCGGTGGTGTCAACCCAGTCCGCCTCAAAGATTTGACCGATCTCTGAGAGTGTCGCCTGGGCGTATGGGAGTATGTATTGAAAGTGGCAATTCATTTTTCGTGATGAGGGAAGGTAGGTCGTTCCTGTAAAAAGATCTTCAACCAAGTTCAGGCCCTCCACTGACACTTGATCTGTTCTTTGCGGCAGTCGAAAAATCCGCGCCTGTCGATGACGTCTCTTGGGAAACAAGAGAGATATTGTCTGCAATGTCGTGGGTCCGCAAGCTATCTATTGGGTGCACCCGGCAATTCGCCTCACTATCTTTGTGCCTAGTTATCACCCCGAAATCAGGTAGGGGTGCTAGTACAGGGAGTGTGTGAGGAACTTGGGTTCAGCCTTGATATGCAATACCAATAGAGTTGTTTCGCTCATTCCTGAGCTTTTTCCGCAATAAAGGTTTACTATACCTGGGGCGCGTCTGTGGTCTCCTGCCTACGCTCTCCCGGCGAACTAGTAATCTTGTCCTTTACTGTTTGTAGCCTACCCAAGCTTGGGTTTGTCGCCAGGCCCCTGTGGGCGTATTGAGGACACTTAATCAGTGCCCGTTGACAGTGGTCTGTTGAATTCGAAGTCGCCGACGGTCCTGGGATAATCAGGTTACAACTGTCAAAGTATGCTGTGGTCGACGTCGACAACGGTTCCGGGATAATCGGATTACAACCGTCAAAGATAGAAACTAGGCCGTTGAATGTCTTTCGCAACTACAAGCGGCGTGCTCGGTGCTAGACAGATAACAACAGGGTAGAGAGTAAAGTCTCTAGATTATGTCAGGACTGCCCTAGACACAACCTAATGACTCAGAGTGGGGACTTGTTCAGTCCAAAGATGAAACGAGTTGCTCAAGAGCTATGTCTAGTGACAATAGACTATCTAGAGACTTAAGAGTCTCCTACGCTAAACTACGGCCCTTATATACTGCTTCTCCTGGTCTGTGCGCAGACAGCGCGCAGCTAAAGTCCCTCATGCCGGGATCAATGCACAGCAGCCGATCTGCGCCCATCTAACCTTTCGTGGAGAGATCCTCCCATACCCAACTCCTGGGTTGTCCGCATGCAGCCTTCCTATTGTTCAGGACTTCGGCCGATTCCCATGCACGCCGTACCGTTGACTCGGTACTCCTCGGCGTTCCCATGTCGCCCCTCAGGCGCCGTGCCGCTCATGATTCCTTTCATGGCGTAGGCCCATCATCAGGCTGCAACTCCTGTTGGCACTCGGTCTATCTCCATAGCCGATGCTGACTTAACCTCCTTCCTAATAGGGACTGCAGTTCACATAGGCCATCCTCCTAGAGTCCCGTTGCGTAGTCTTGCTCATAGACGTTTGAGCGCGATAAAATAGATAAAAAGAAATGGAAAATATCCTCCGACTCCTCGTGACCATATCTTCATGATTATCATTGACGTCGTTACTGTAAAGTTTGAAATAAGAGGTGTGCTCATAACATAACTTGGGTGGCAACCAACAGTACCAGACAAGAACTAGTGTTCACTGGGGTGTAGCGTAGGCAGGAGACCATAGACATGCCCTGGGTAACTAGTACTGGTATTGCAGAAAAGCTCATGGAATGAGTGAAAACAAGCCATTTGTATTGCCTGTCAGTGCTTATACAGTCTCGGGATACCCATCTGTACTAGCAGTCCCACACTATGTCTCGTGATGACTGATAACTAGGCACAAGGACACCTGAGTGAACTGCAGGGGGCATACATTTGGTGAGCTTGTGGACCTTTGACCAAATTGAAGAGACAAGTGCAGGTAGGGTTGTGACTGCTGATGAGCATCGTTCCAAGCTAGGGGTGTATAGGAGTCATCCACGGGTATTCTGCGATAGCAACAAGCAACTCTGCGCAATTCCATGCAACTCCGCATTTTTCCATGGTAGGGCAAGCATCACCCACGACCAACAATTGAGTCGCCTCCTGCATACGCCATCAAAACCCCACACCAGTTGGCCATTCACACCTGATGTCAGCACCCCATCAGCCAAGTCACATGAAAATCATCAGTTGGCACAGTTTAGTTCACCAGAGAAGGGACTGCACCATCAAGCCATATCTGCATTAGGAAGATCTACAGTCCAAGATCCAAGAGCCATGTCATCCATAGCGACACACCAATGCAGTGGATGAGGACCCTAGCAGACAAATAAAGCCATCGGCTGACAATCAGATGTGGTATAGACTAGTCAGGTCTGTGGAATATTGAGAACAGGGCCACGTCAAGCCAGATGAACCCCGGAGTTGCCATGCATGGCAATCAGGCAAGTCTATTTCAATCCAACAAGTCTATTAGCATCCCACGTAGGGTCACAGTATTGGTTCCCATCACAGCACTCATATTCCACCATCATGTCCCTCAGCTAGCCCCATTGCGCGAAGACCTTCAAGATGGATTTGGATATCTGGTTGCAAGGTGAAAATTTTACAAGTGTTACTTCAATAGTTAGAGAGAAAAACATATATAAAGCCCATGTACAATTGGTTTAGCAGCTTAACATATCACAGGAATATAGTATCCCTTCAAGTCTCAGTCCTTAGCTGTGCCCTCCTCATCTCATTCACATTGCCAAGTTCAGTTGTACTCCACATCCCACATTTGCTATCATCACATGCTATAGTGTTATTTTCCGTGAACTCCACAGTTCCACACATAGTAGCATTGTCACTGAGTGCCCTGGAGTTGACGGGAATCCTTTCATGACCTCACACCTCTCCTTTCCTCCCTATTTCCAATAGTGGAGTGAACTTATCACTGCATTGTCCTGTAGCTATCTGGGGAGACAGAAGCTACTGAAGAAGAGGCTGTTGAAACGAGCAACAGCAGCACAGAGCGAGGCTTAGTAAGCGAGGGGACTTACTGAGTACTGTGTAAGAACGCTTAGGAGCTAGGGCTCAACTATGCAATAGATCAGGAGATAGATTTCAGCAGTGCAAAGAGCGCTGCTTATATACAGTTACAGAAATCACATGTAACTACATCTAATATACCTATATCTAGTAATGCGCAGCTTCCTGCTGCGCATTGCACCATACCTGCTGCGCATGGTGTCATATTGCTGCGCATTTTACAGCAATCTGTCAATACTTGATGTGTGAAGCATGTTTCATGCATTGTGTCTCACACACTGTTGTTTCATACTGTTCCTGGGATGAAACTCTATAATATCTGTCAAACTCTATAAAAGTATCAACAGTGTACAAATATCAGATTATATTTGTGATTTGGTGAGCATTCATAAATAATGATATAATATATCAAGCTATGAGTTCAATACTCAAAGCTCCAGATCATTATTTATTCAACACTCCCCCATGCTGAGAAATCACTAATCCAATTTCAGATCTTAACTTTGTGAATTTATCAGAAGACAAATTTTTAGTCAAGATATCAGCAAGTTGCTGATTTGTGGGAATATACACAAGTTCCACTTTTCCCTCCTCTATGCATTCTCTAACATAGTGGTAGTGAATATCTATGTGCTTAGATCTATGCTCTTGAGCAGGATTAGAAGCTAAAAAGATTGCTCCTTGATTATCTACTCCTAATTGAATCATTTTTATAGTCTTTCCAATTTCATGGAATAAAGATTCTATCCAGACTATCTGTCTTGATGTATCAGACAGACTCATATATTCTGCTTCTGTCAATGACAGAGCAACTGTCTTTTGTTTCCTTGAAACCCAACTAACTGGTCCTCCAGCTAGTTTTACTATGTATCCAGTGACTGATCTTCTATTAATCTGGTCACCTGCCCAGTCTGCATCACAATATGCAATGAAACCTTCATGGTTCTTTCCATTATACACTATTTTGCCATTAATGTTAGTGGCAACATATTTGATAATGTATAATGCCTTCTGGATATGTTCTTCAGAAGGATTAACCATAAATTGCAACATCATTATTACTGCAAATGCAATATCTGGACGAGTTCCAAGGGTTAAATATAATAATGATCCAATTATGGATTGGTAATAGCTTTTTTGCTCAGAAGTTGCTGTTCCTTCATTTGGTTTAGGAACATACCCTGCTGGTAATGGTGTTCTAGCAGGTTTAGCATTTTCTTGACCAAAACACTTAACAACTTTCTTAGCATAGTCTATTTGATCAATTATTAGTAATTGATTTTGTCTATCTTGAGATATCTTCATCCCTAGATATTCAGAAACTTGTCCTAAGTCTCTACATTCCCATATTTTCATGAACTTGCTCTTTTTGTCTAATAAGAGTCTTTTGTCATTTCCCAGAAATAGTATGTCATCAACATATAGTATGACAACTATTATTGATCCTTGTTTTTTAAGGATATAAACTCCTGTATCCAAAAGACATCTATTGAATCCTAAGGATTTCAAGCTTTTATCAGCTTGTTTATTCCAAGCATATGATGCTTGTTTAAGACCATATAGGGCCTTTTTTAATCTATAGACTTTTCCCTCTTGTCCCTTTGTGACAAAACCTTCTGGCTGTTCCATGTAAATCTCTTCATCAAGATTTCCATATAGGAAAGCTGTTTTAACATCTAGCACCTCGATTTCCCAATTTTTGAGTGCAGCTGAAGCCAGAAGTAATCTCACTGTTTCAAATCATGCAACAGGAGAAAAAGTGTCATCATAATCTATGCCAGGTATTTGTGAAAATCCTTTAGCAACAAGTTGAGCACGTTTTTGACCATCACTTTTAATATTGTAAACCCATCTACACTTCACAGGTTTACGATCTCTTGGACCATCAACTAACTCCCAAACATCTTGTTGGAATAGAGCTTCAATCTCATCCTCCATAGCTTTAATCCATTCTTGAAAAGCTTTAGGATCAGATTCTTTAATTTTTAACACATCCCTAAAATGAACAGGGATATCAGATTTAGGTAATACTGCTTTTGAGAGTAGGAAATTGATAAATTTCCCTCCTCCCTCTTTTTGTAACTGATCAAGCAGCATATCTATATCTGAAATTCCTTTATCCTGAATAATACCAGGATCAGATTCATCTGATATTTCGCTTGAAGTGTCTTTTTGACTATCAGAGTCTTCAGACTCATTGAAAGGATTCTTTTCCAGTTGTTTTTCAATTTCAAGAGGAGTTTTCTTTCCATAAATATTACCCTCCTTATAAACTGGTTTCCTTTCTCTAGTACTTCAGCAAAGTGGGAAGGGAATAGGTTCAGGTTGTTTTTGGGATTGTCTTTCTGTAACCTTTCTCTCTTTTCATGTTTTTTTGATATCTGGTGGTGCATGATGTTGTGTCCCAGGCCGTCTACTGGAATTCTCTTTGGATCTGTTTTCACTCGATCCTCAAACATCAGGTCTGACAGGTAAATCCTGTTCTCCACCATTATTATTAGGCTCTATATCATCGTTCTCATGAGATGAATTC
Source organism: Amanita molliuscula (assembly GCA_023014405.1). Classification (NCBI taxonomy): domain Eukaryota; kingdom Fungi; phylum Basidiomycota; class Agaricomycetes; order Agaricales; family Amanitaceae; genus Amanita; species Amanita molliuscula. The sequence continues at coordinate 1,132,555 of JAEBUP010000012.1, forward strand.
TGCTCTTCATCTGGTGTAAGATCATGATTGAATGATGGTTTATATGGTTTGGGATCATTGTTGTCACTATCGAGATGATTGTTGTTTTGGGAATTGGAGTCAGATTCATGTCCATTTTGATCCCTTTGGTTAATACCTGGTGGACTTTCAAATAGTCTATCTTTATTGTAATTTTCACTTTTTCATGGGGGTACTGATTCATTAAATAGTGCTTTAACACCAATGAATATAGTGTTATCTTTCTTCATAAATTTATAAGCTTTAGATCCTATGTCATAACCAATAAAGGTCATTGGTTCAGATCTTGGTGACAGCTTATCTTTACAAATTTCTTTAGGTATGTAAACCCAAGCTAGACAACCAAACACTTCAAGGTAATGAACATCAGGTTTTTCACCTGTCATGTTTTCATAGGGTGTAGACCAATTTGTCCTTCATAATGGTGTGCGATTGTATACATGAATAGCAGTTTCAAAAGCAAATTCCCACCATGATTTTGGGCAGGAAGATTCTAATCTCATACTTTCTGCTTTTTCAAGTATAGTATCATTTAATCGTTCAGCACAACCATTTTGTTGATGTATGTGAGGTGCACTTTGTTCTCTAAAGATTCCTTTTGAAGCAAGAAACTTGCTAAATTCATGCAACTTGAATTCCCCCCCTTGATCTGATCTGAAATGTTTAACTCTACTGCTATATTGATTTTCCATGAGTTCGACATAACTCTTGAAAGCAGTGAATGTTTCTGATTTAGTTTGAAGAAGTGCCATATAAGCATAGGAAGAATAATCATCTAGTATCATAAGACACCATGTCTTTTGATGATAAGATTCCATAGGCAATTCTAGTAAGTCTGCATGAATCAATTCAAGTGGCTTAGAAGCTTGCTTGATTGATGTAGGAAAAGATTTATTATGCATCTTTCCTTGTGCACATCCAGGATAAATTGTATCTGTTGATGGTATAGATAATTTGTCAAACCCTTTTGTATGATCAAAGACATGTTTTAATACATTTTTAGATGGGTGACCCAATCTTCAATGCCAAGTGTTATAATCTACTATATGAACTGAAGGTTCAGCCATTTTTACTCTTGGATGGACTATTTCAGTCAAAATACAATGAATGGGATCTCCTATATGTCTAGGATATGCCATTATAAATGGTTGCCCAGTTTTTAGTGAAAATATAGTATTATACTTGTCCAATTTTTCATGAAAGCCTTGTAGCTTTAGTTGTCCAGACGATATGAGTCTGACACTAGCTGCAGGCATATAGCAAACTTTTTCAAGTTTAATGACATGTTTATGTTTATGCGTGGTTTCTACCTGTAGGAACACAGTTCCTTCTCCAAGTATTGCTACTTGAGATCGTTTATCAGCTGTAAATACAGGCTGTGAAACTTTAAAAGGATGATATTCAGAGAAATCTTTGATTTCAGGAGTTATGTGAATAGATGCTCCTGAATCAATCATCCATGGAGTTCCTTTGGATTCAAATTCCTTACACTTGTCACAACCACACACTTTTATCTTACTACTCATTTTTGGAATGGAGGCAACTAAAGCAATATATTCATCACTATTTACAGTAGTACAATCACTACTATCTACATTGTTACCTTTAAAATCAAGATGCCTCATAATTGGGCTCGTCTTGATAGTCCTCACTGACTTTTTATCAGAGAAGAACTTTTGAGTAGAAAGATTTACATACTGATATTCCCCTTCAGCTGTGTCATAAAAGTCTTCCCCTAAGGAGACTGTATCTGACATATTGTCCATTTCAATGTCAGCCCTTTCATCTAGGACTTTGAAATGGTTTTCAGCAATTGGATCAACCACCATTTGCATTTCTACATTATCCATGACTGAATATCCTTGAGCCTTCAGTTGCTGTAGATTTGGCGCTAATGGTGCCATTCTTTGAATCAAAGGTAGAGCAGGATCTATCCTGTCTACTAAGTGAGTGAATTTAGGTGCATTCACTTTCCTGGTTTCCCCAGCATTGTTCTTTTGTTGCTGTTCTAATAGAAAGGCCTTCTTTTTCTTTTTATTGTCACAGGTAATTTTATTCCTTTCTTGATTAGACAAGAACTGAGGTTTGCCAGTGTTAAAAGGTCTGGAGGATGGTCCTGGTGCCATCCATTTCCCTTTGTTTTGATTCAAAGAATATGAATTCTGGTTATTAAAACCAGGTTTGTAGTTATTCTGGTTACTAGGACCAGAATTTTGTTGTTGATTCCAATTAGGCCTGTTAGGGCCTTTGGGAAGCTTCACTCGAGCAGTGTGAACAACCCCCCCAGAAGATGTTCTCTGCCTTTGAGATTCTTCCTCTATTTTTGGAAGAATATCAGCAAGTTTCAAATCACTTGCTTTTGTTGTTAATAATACACTAGATGAGACACCATCCCATCCATGTGGTAAGGATGCTAACACTACCATTGCTAGCATGTTGTCTGGGAAGGTAAAGCCATTGACAGAAAGTCAATTAGCTGTTGTCAATAGCTCATTGACTGACTCTGTCAATTTATTGGTGTTGATCTTCCAATGTATTACTTTTGAAAAATCAACAAAAATGCCAGCTGCTCCTGGCTTGCCAAAGGCTTCCTTCAATGTGTTGAAGGTAGAGTTTGACCATGGTTGAATAAGGTGTCTTAAAGACAGTGAGATTTTCATGGTCATTAATCCCAATGCCTTGTCATCGTTGTCGCAATAGTCATCCCAAACTTCTCTTTTTTCTTTATTTAAGTTTTTAATGGTTTCTTGGATACTTTCTATTAGATCCTCAACCCATTTTTTATCCTCCATTTCCTGGCAGATAGCTTGGTGCATTGTGGAAATGTATTTATTAATATTAGTGGTTCTGCTTTCCTCTAAAACAGAATCGCTGTGATATTTATTGGGTAGTATTTTTACTTTCCCAATTTTCAACCACTCCTTAGCATGGTCCCAGACTCCACTCCCAGACCCGCTATCTCTCTTTGGAGCAGCTGGTAGCTCCACTTGTTCCTGCATCCAGTCCTCTGCCTTTCCACCAAGGTTGAAGAACCAAGTCCTAACTTCTTCAGAAGTTGGCCAATTTAGTTGGTTTTTGGGACACAAAGTGAAGGTAGCGCCTGCCTTGTTTTTAGCAGACAGACCTGCTTTTGCCATATCAGCATATGATACCAATTTTTCCTTTCCTTTCCCCTTATCATTATCAGCTTTTTGGGCCAATTTTATTTCTCCAGTCGCAATATTATATACTTTCTTCCCATAATCCACCTGTTGAAGGTGACCTGCTTGGAATTTTCGAATGTCATCAAAAATTTCATCCACCAAAGAGTCCTCACTGGCTAATTTGGCAGCTTCGTCTTCTAATTCTTGATGATGCTTCCAAATGGAGAGTTGTGCATCAGCAATATGCTTCCTATGATTTTCCAGATCTGCCTGGACCTCCTTGTACCAAGGAGACTGTTTGGTAAATGTCCCAATGGGGGCAGTGGGACCCTTGCTAGTAGATTGCAAGGTCTTGATAAAAATGGAGCTGGTAAAATCAGCTTTTGTGACTTTTTGTTGAGAAGAGTCTGATTTGGAGCCAGGGGTACCAGCTGTGATATATTTGTTGCTGGAAGAACTAGCAGAAGCAGAGGAGGAAGTGGTGGTGTTGTTGGTGAAAGACATTTAGATATAAAGGTGTTGGTTGATTTGTTTGATGTGTTCTGTAAGAAAGGAGGTAAGCAACAGTCTGAAAAGACTTTCGTTGCTCAGAACAAAGGTATGGACATCGAGTTTTCGATTTTATCCTCCCATGATAAATGCTTGGGCATGTGCATAAACATGGTAGTTTGCTTTTGTCATAATGTGCTATAATTCATCACCAGAAGGGGATCCAGCCCTTCAGGAGTGCTTGGGGGCTCCATCAAGTTCCCCACAGCGATAAAAATATCCTCCATTATTTATAGATATAGTAATAAACTATTGATATGACACTAAGGAGTGTCCTAATGTAAATGGGATGCTAATCAGTGCCCATCGCTGGTCTGCATGTACCAGGGAACAATGTCCCATGCAGTGCGACCCTTATACAGAATTACTACTATTTTTAATTTTGGAGAATGATTTTATGCTGACGAAAACGGCCTACATAAGCACTTAATTATTCATGGCCAATAGGGGGGTGTGAAACCTTTCCAGATCTAAGCAATTAAACCTAGACCCTTTATCTGTCATGGGACAACCCTAAACCCAAGTGATTTGAATGGTTCACCAGACCAGGTAATTTATTGATTTACCAATCAAGACTACATTTTTTATATTAACCTGGATATTGCAGAACCAGGGACTGGTGAAGTGTGTCACACTAGTAATTATTGTCACGCCATCCAAGGCAGTCGCTCAAATCCCAAGTGTTAGAGGCTTGTTAGGATGAGCAAGAAGCATTCCTGTCATGCTTCAAGAGATAGCACATTAGCGACATAATCAGATGTATACTACTTTAATTACAGTACTATGGGCTCCTTATCATCACATCCTCCTCTGTTGCCTGGCCCCCAAGCCCCATCTGTTCCTCTTTCTGTGATTGTGATGCATGGCAGTGGTCAGGGCAGCAGCAGCCAACCATCATGTTGGGAATGAGTGGGCATCAGATATGTCTGAGCATGACATGAGTTTCCATAAGTGGAGAAGTAAATCATGATTAGCTATATAAGGTACATAGTACCTGAACTAAATATGACTTTGGCTCTCCATCACCATCATCTCAGACCAGTTCTCTCATGTAATATCCTGCCTTTATTCTCATGCATAGCACCCTCATGCTATTCATCTATAATCACACACCTATTCTAAAGGTTATGGGCCCCAGTCATGCACTTTAAACAACCTCAAGAAGTTGCTTGTCTATTATTAGCAAAAGAAGCATCATTATGATATGTCTCAACCAATTAATCAGCCCAATCCAAGTGATGTGACTATTACATCACTGACATCAGTGCCAGCCACAGCTGCTACACCTTCTTTGTCAGTGAATGCTCTCACATGCAATGATGCACTAGTTGATGAAATATATTCTCATAAAGATGTAGCCAGTTACACATCAGCTGTGACCAAAATGGAGAAGCTCGGCCTGAATAATCAGCTAGCTTGGAAGGAGCACATATTATATGTGCTTGATGCTTGTGGTGCCTTCGGTTTTGCTACAGGTCTAATTGAACAACCAGATGCATTAATCAGTCCCATCACTTCACAGCAGTGGAAGAAAATGGATGGTGCTGTTTCAACCCTGATAATTACCAGTATTGGAGATGAACAGATGATTCATGTTCCAAAACAGCAACTTGATGGCACACCTGTCACATCAGCAGAGTTATGGAAAGTGCTCAGGGAGGCAAATTAGCTGCAAGGCATGGTAGCCATACTCATCATCCTTGGTGATTTTTGGGCCAAGTGCACTACTCAAGGAGATGACATCATAACACATATTAATTGGATGAAGGAATATTGGAACTACAAATGATGGGCTGGGAAATCAGTGATGATTTATTTTAACTCCATATCCTATGCTCAAAGCTGCCAACATGGAATGAATGGGTTAATTCCACAGTCAGCACCATCACAGAGTTACAGAATATTCCCATGTCTGTGGGACAATTAATACAACATATACACAGCAAATTGCACTGTTGCAAAAGTCAAGGCACTCAGTCTTCAAGTGCCAAGACAGCCAATCAGGCATATAATGCCAGGAAAAAGAGAAAAATCATCATTACTTGCTTGGCATGTACCATATGTGGACATGCCAATCATACTACAAATAATTGTCTGCATAGGGGAAAACCCAAATGTGGCTTTTGTCACAGGCTCAGACATTCCACAGAAGAATGTTGGACCAAAAAGGAAAAGAGAAATCAGATGGACATGCTATGTAAAAAGGAATGCACACATTGTTGATGAGGATATAATTATGGATGTTGATGAAATGTCTAAAATAGTTGAATTATCTGATGAGAATGTAAATGTAGCAACTGAAAACTCCAATGTCACTAGTTCTTTTTATGACTGGTATGGAGATTCAGTGACAACATCTCATATAACAAATCAATTGAAGATAATAAGGGACTATTGACCTAACCCTGAATATATCAAAGGTATTGGTGGTAATAAAGTTCAAGCTCAAGGCCATGGAACAATTATATTAGAGACTCAGTCTCAAAAACAAAAACATCAACTCATTATTCATGATGTTTTTTATGTTCCAACATCTACTAATAATTTGATATCAATACCACACCTTGACCTTCAAGGCTATTTAACTCTCATTGGCAATGGCCATATGCACATTTATAATAATGCATGTCATTTGATTACAACTGGTACATTACAAAATTGGTTATACAAAATAGATGTAGCACTGAAAGTAATTGAGTGCACATATGTGCTGTCCAAACAGCCATTGTCATGGAATGATTGGCATAAATGCTTTGGACATATAAATATTCTCTCTTTGCAATATTTATATAAAAACAAAATGATTAAAGGTTTAACTGTTGATCCTAATACATGTGTATTGGATTGTGATGCATGTAAGGCCACAAAGTTAACAACACAACCCTTTCTAAACCAATATAAAATAACAACTACTAAACCAGGACAATGGACTCATACTGATTTATGGGGACTGGCATCCACAACATCTATTGGCAATGCATTATATCATTTGATATTTATTGATGACTATAGTCAATATACAACTGTCACATATTTAGAGCATAAAAATACAGTGGTGCAAAGCATCATCCAATACTTAACCAAAATATGCATACAATATAATTATACACTGTGTGCTTTACACACATAATGTTAAGAATGTATGATTTCTATTTTCTTTTCTTTTCTTTTTCTTTATTACATAAGTGGATACATATGGAAAGGGCATGAGGGATACATGAGGTTAGTAGTATATACAGTGACCTGCAAAACTGTTGCAATGGTTGGCAATTTGGAAGAGATTGACAACTGCTGCAACGATAAAATAGGATAAAAATAGGATAAAATCACATGTGATAGTCCAGACCCTTGGCTACATTTTGAGCCCATACCTGTGTAATTTTACCTAGTGGTTCATGAGATAAGAATTATTTACTGGGGGGACATCATTGCAACAGTTTTGCATCTGATACACTGGAGCCCCAAAACCAGTGTGAACAAGTCATGTGACTATGCTGTATGTCATGTGACTATGTTAAACAAGTGAAACAAGCACCAAATAACTGCAAACAATCCTTACAGCCCACCATGCAACCACTCACTGGTGCTCAGAGGACTCACATCATCTCCCTGCTCACTGCTAGCCACTCTGCCCATCAAGTGTCCAATCTCACTGGTGTCCACACCAGCACCATATCCAGATTGTGCAGGAAGCATTGTCCCTACCTCCCCAAGTCAGGTGGAGGCAGGCCAGCCAAGCTGAGTGACAGAAATGTCCAGCATGCCATCCACCTCATCTCCTCTGGCAAGGCAGACACAGCTGTTGAAGTGACCAGGGCACTTCAGGATGTCATTGATGGTCCGCTTTCTGTGGATACAACCAGGAGGCACCTGAAGAAGGCTGGAATGAGGGCTGTTGTGAAGAAGAAGAAGCCATTTCTGTCCAAGACTCACAGGGTGGCCAGGCTACACTTTGCAGAGGCACATCAGGATTGGACTGTGGAGGACTGGAAAAGGGTAGTGTGGTCAGATGAGACTAAAATCAATTGTGTGGGGTCAGATGGGAGGAAATGGACTTGGAAAAAGGCAGGGGAGAAGCTCAGTGACAGGCATGTGCAGGGAACATTAAAATTTGGGGGAGGATCACTGATGCTCTGGGGGTGTATGCTGTGGGAGGGGCCTGGCCTGGCTTGCAAAATTGAAGGGAGAATGGACAGTGATCTTTATGTCTCCATCCTGGATGATGAGCTTGAAGGCAGCCTTGAACTTTATGGCAAAGATCCCCATAATGACCCAAAGCACACAAGCAAGAGAGCCAGAAAATGGTTCCAAGACAATGGAATGGAGTGTCTAGTGTGGCCATCACAATCTCCAGACCTGAATCCCATTGAGCACTTGGGGACACACCTCAAAAGGAGGCTTGCTGCCTATGAATCTCCTCCAAGAGGCATGTTGGAGTTGTGGGAAAGGGTACAGGCTGAATGGGATATCATTGATCCTAAGGTGTGTCAGTATTTGATAGAAAGTATGCCAAGGAGGGTGCAGGCAGTAATTGATGCAAAGGGAGGTAGTACAAAGTACTAGAATACCATATTATTCATGTCAAGCATGTCAGCTGCAAAACTGTTGCAATGACATCCCCCCAGTAAATAATTCTTATCCAGTGAACCACTGTGTCAAATTACACAGGTATAAGCTCAAACTTTAGCCAAAGGTTTGCTCTATCACATATGATTTTACCCTATTTTCTCCCAATTTAACCATGGCTGCAGTTGTCAATCCCTTCAAAATTACCAACCATTGCAACAGTTTTGCAGGTCACTGTAAGTAGGGCTCTCAGAGCCATATACCTTAGCCTTAAGATAGTTTGTGTCACCTACACAACTACTGAGTGCTCTCAGAATCCACTTCTTTCTCTATTGTCTCAAATCTTAGGTTGTGTTGAGTGACCTCTTAACATAATCTTAAGGCTTCTACAACCTACCATTTGACATTGTTACACAATGTTGCAAAGTCTTTGCTCATTGTCACATGTGTTGAATGTATCTTTCTTGCTTCGTCTAAATCCTACATTAGGGTTTAGATCGTCTATCTCTCTCACCACCATCACTCTTGTAGAGGACATTGGTGCATCTACTTTCTCATCAAGACTTGTTGTCTCTGGCATTGCATCTGCATGTCAGACTCTCTTAATAGCCCCTTGAACAAGGTCTCCCTCAAGTGGGTTAGTCAACACAGTTCTCTCAGATGAGAGTGATTGCACACTGGTGGTAGTTGCAGGCAGGCACACCTGGGCAGGTCACACCAAGTGAATTGGAAAAGCCCAGGAACAAGCAAAGAAAATCTATTGCATGTCTGTATCAGGGCTGATATCAAATCTTGGTATACCCTCTGTACTAGCAATGGCACTTAAGTTTGCCATTGATAACTAGGCACAAGGACAACCAAGTGAATTGCCAGGTGCATGCTTTAGGTTGCATCTCGTTTCTTTTCTTAGGCAACATCACCATCTCCTCATCTGAGGACATCATTGGAGTTTTGCAGAACAGCTGCACAAAGAGATCTATTGTCTGTGGAGGGTCAGAAATAGATTGAAGATTTTTTACAGCATGCATCAGTTTCACAAAGCCAGATTGAGCATGGATCTGACTTTCAAATATGTTTTGCCCCATGCAGGGATGTCTTTGGAGGAGATTGCCTCCACATTTGAGATTGGTTGGGCACAAGGATGTGCCATTTCTTGGTCTTGGTGGTTCCACACCATTTGTCTGTGGTCAATGCATTTATCAGACTTAAATACATCTGTGCTACTAGTAGGTGGTAGTCGATTGGTGTTATGGTCAATGCCCTTGGTTTGTTACAGAGTCAACAGTGACGACTAGAGTCTCAGTCTAATCCCAGTCAATGGACAAAGTAGGCCTTGACGTTGTGCTAGACAATGATGAAGGGAGCTTGGGTGGTTGTGGGAGGTGAGAGTGAGAAGATTGTTCAGATGAGAGCAATATTCAACTAAGTTGGAACTAAGGAACTACGGTACATGTGTAGGTTTATATACTGTCTGGAGGACAATGGAGAGGCATAAAAGGAAGTAAAACAAGGGGTGAAACAGGCAGGTGAAACAGGTAACAAAGTATAGCAATGAAGTGAAGAAGGGCTGTTGTAACAAGTGAGCAAAAAGAGAAAGGAATTGTAACATTACCCCCCTTCTATGCGAGAAGTCACTGACTTTTCAAGGCCAACCTTGGGTTGTCCAGGCATGATCTGCCCTAGATTCGTACCAGTGGATGATATTTTCGATGTCCCTTTGCACCATATCTACATGCCATCTCATGGAGTTGAGGGTGACTTTCAGTTGTCAGAGTTCTCGAAGTGCAAGGTCCCATTCTGTGTATGTCATGGTGTTTGGGTTGGTGGTGAGGGTAAGTCCTGTAAGGGCTCCAAGCGGGGCTGAAAGGTCATGGAGGTTGGCTATGATATATGAGGCTTCGAGTGATGCAGCCACAACAAGGGGGTTGGATTGGGGAATGGGAGCAGGGGTGATTTCTTCTTCAACAGGTGGTTCTTTGACAAGTTGAGGTGGGTGAATGTGCAAGTCGTCGTCAGTGTAAGTTATTGTTTTGGTTTCAATAAAGATTTCAAGGGGAGGTGTGAAGACATCAAGCTTGGGAAGTTTGGCAGGGAATGAATAGGTGAGGGCGAGTACAGCAAGCAGGGTGGTGAGGACGAGTCCTCCAACAATAACTGAGGGGAAAAAGGCAGAGACAAGAGCAACGAGGATGGCAATGAAAGAGAACATCTTTGTGTATGCGATGTTGGTTGGGGGGGCTAGAAAGTAGGAATCTTGTCTTTTATGGGCTACATGTGAGAGTACTTCTGTTGAAGTATTCCATATCCAAAAATGAGTTGTCTGCATCAATAGAGAGGATTTCTCATAAGAGTTGATCGGCTGATGCTTCTGGTCTGGGAGTGTTAGGTTGCATGGGAGTTCCTTCAGCTAAATAAGGTTCATGTAGTGGCCTAGGCAGAATTTGGTGCATAATTGTTCCCTGGTTTGTATGATGAATGATCCCCATGATTAATGGGTATCCAGGTTCCCATTCGAAGTTTTGGTAGTGAGGTGGTAGTGGCAGGTTTGGATACAGGGATGTGGGATGTACAGGTAGTTTGGGGGAAGGTTAAAGTCTTTACTTTCATTTGTTGGCAAGGTGTGCATCTGTTGATCCATTCTTGGGTGTGCTTGTTCATTCCAGGCCACCAGTAGTTTCGTTTAAGTAATTCCAGGGTCTTAAATCGTCCTGGGTGTCCTGATGTGGGTGATTCATGTGTAAGCTTGATAAGTTGGGTATGCAATCCATCTTGATCAGGTACATATATTTTCCCTTGGTAGTGTACTATGTGATCAGCATACGTCCAGTCTTGGAGTTTTGATTTTATTGGTGGTGCACAGTGATTTTGGATGACTTCAACCAATATTTGTCCAAAGTCATCTTTGGTCATGCCTTTGCACAACTTCTCTGCTAGATCATTGGCTATGAGTCTGATGAACCATTTGGGTGGTAGCACAGTGGTCTCTTCCAGGGTATCATTGATCCCAAGGTGGTCTGGTTGTCAAGATAGGGCATCTGCTTCAAACATTTTGGTCCCTGGGACATGCTCTATTCAAAGATCAAATTCGCTTAAGAGGGAAGACCATCTTGCTTGTCTGGGGGTAAGGTGCTGTGGCATTTGATAGAAGGATATGTTCTTATGATTGCAATGAACAATGGTGGTATGAGGTGATCCATGAAGGAAGTGTCACCATGCTGCGAGTCCTTTGACAATTGCTAGTAGCTCTCTGTCATAAATCTGATAGTTCTGTTCCACCATCATTAGGGCATGCGAGATGAAGCCACAAGGGTGTAGGAGTCCTGCTTCATTGGCTTGTTTCAATACTGCTCCTGTTGCCTTGTTTGAGGCATCAGTTTGCAGGATGAACAGTCGGGTGATATTAGGCATTTGAAGTACTGGGGCAGTTGTAAATTGGTGTTTCAGGTTGTTAAATGCTGTCTGTCTTTCTGGTGTCCAGAGGAATGCTTCATTCTTCTTTGTGAGATCAATAAGTGGTTGAGCAAGAGTTGCAAAATTTCCAATGAATCACCAGTAGAAGTTCCCAAATCCTAAGAAGGATCACACTTGCTTGACTGTCATTGGCATTGGCCAGTCTGCTATTCCTGCCAGTTTGATTGGGTCCATTGTTATCTCCCCAGGTCTGATTATCATTCCGAGGAATTCGATTTCCTGAGCACAGAACTTGCATTTTTCGAGTTTGAGAAATAAGTTGTTCTCTTTTAGCCATTTTAGGACGCGTTTTGTCCAGGTTTCTGAATCTGTGGTTGTTGTTTCACATATTAGAATATTGTCCATGTAGATGATCAACCATCCTTCATTGATCATGTCTTGGAAGTATTCATTCATCACTGTCTGGAAGGTGGATGGGGAATTGCATAGACCGAAGAACATGACAATTGGTTCATACAATCCTTTGTTAGTTATGAAGGCTGCCTTCCATTCATCTTCCTCCTTTTTTCAGATGTTATTGTATCCCCATCAGAGATCTAGCTTCGTAAAATATTGAGCACCAGATAGTTTGGTCATCAGATTGGAGATTAGTGGTAGTGGGTACACATTTTTTATTGTCCATTCATTTAGGTATCAGTAGTCTTGGCATGGTCAGAGTGCTCCACTTTCCTTTTTTGCAACAAAGAAGAATGGTGAGGCCTGTGGGGATTTGGATGGTCTAATATATCCTTTAGCCAGCTGTTCAGTGATCCATTCATCGAGGGATGATTGTTCTTTTATCGATAGTGGATAGATCTTGCTGACCTTAGGGGTGAATCTGGTTTTGAGATTGATTGCATGGTCCCATGTATGCCTAATTGGGAATCATTCCAAGGGTGTCTTTTCGAAGGTAGATTTCCATTCCTGATATTCCTCTAGTAGAGTTGTCAAGGTCTCTTTGCGTAGCATATGTTCTAGTGCTTGCGAAGTTGAAGTCTTAACCCTGATCCAGTACTCGTCAATCTCCTGGTCCAAGTTTTTCCCTATTTGTCTTATTGGTCTTTCTGGGATTGGGTGATCAAACAGAAGGGTCTGTTCTTTCCAATTTATTGCTGGATTGTGTTCTTCTAACCAGGGGAGTCCAAGTATAAGTTTCTGGTCCCCCAGTTTAGTGATCAAGAAGTTTGTTTCAATTTGCTGATTTCTGATGTGGTATGGGATTCTGACTTTATGTGTGATCATCCTGTTTAGATTAACTGTTCTGTCAGCATTCTTGACTCATATTGGTCAGGTTAATGCTTCTTTGTTCATAGTCTTCATTATAGTTTTGTTGATAAAGTTTCCTTCTGCTCCACAATCAACAAGGGCAGATATTTCAGTGGGTAATTTGGGCAATTGGACAGTTATTGATAGTCATTGATTATTATTTGATTTTACTATTACAGAGTCAAGTGCTAACTGTCCATAATCATTCTTGGAGGTTCCAACTGCTTTCTGGTTCCTCTGCTTTAAAAACCCTCAGTTTCAAGGTCAGTGAGGAGAGTGTCTCATTCCTCAGTGCTGAGTGCTGCAATCATTGTGCGAATTTTCTTGGTGGGGGAGGTGGGTTTTTCATAGTGTCCTTTTTTGGGCAGTTTCAGGATAAGTGGCCAATGGTTCCACATCTGAAACACTTCCCAGAGTGCATATATTCTTCTTGTTGTCCATCAGTCAAATGTCCAGTTGGCATGGCATGAACTGTTTTAGATCCTCCTGTTTTATTAAATCAATGCCCTGTTTCCAACTTTCCTAGTGCTTTCATCATTTCCCATGCTGTGTTGAGTTGTTCAGCTTTTCTGTAGGCATCTGTAATAGCTTTAAAGTCACCTTGTCCTTCGAGAATTTTAGCAGCAATGGTGGTTGGTAGACCTCAAACAAAGCCCTGTAGTTGGGTGGTGATTCTGGTCAATCCAGAGGATCCTATGAGCATCCTGAATTTTTGGACATAAATTGGGACAGTGATTTCTCCTCCAGCTCGTAATTTGGTGAGCTCGTTCAGCACCCTGACTGCTGTATTTACTTCTCCCCAATCTTTTGTTAAGACAAAGTCCTCACACAACCTAAGGTTTGAGAGAAGAGAGAGAGCACAGAGTAGATTGTGTAGGCGACACAAACTATCTTAAGGCTAAGGACTATGGCTCTGAAGGCCCTACTTATATACCACTAAGCCTCATGTCCTTCCCATATATGGTTGCTTATGTAACTAAAAGAAAAGAAAAGAAAAGAAAAGAAAAGAAATAGAAATCATACATTCTTAACATAACCCTCTCTTTAGGGATTCAGTTCCACAGAATCCTCATTTGTCCCTATTAGCAATTTTTCAATCTCCTTTCCACTTTTTCCAATTTCATTCCAATTTTTCCAAATATTCTCTCTCAAATTTTCCATCTTCCCAACCAAATAGTGTTTTTAGTGTTTGTGGCTGTGTGAAGTTTTTATATCATGTGAACATTAAGTCACTCATCCTCACTTTTCAAGGTGCACTAGGATGGAGGCAGTGGAATTCGTCGATACACTGGTTGGCATTGTGACAATTTGTCACAGGTTCCCATGTGGAATCTTCTACTGGGTAATTTTTCCACTTTACTAAATATTCCAACCATCCTTTTCCTTTTTTACTAATGTGACTGTCTAGTATTTTTTCCACTTCATAATCACCGGTCTTGTCCTCTTCCTCTTGTTTATCTTTGCAGTTGGATTCACAGCATTTTTGTTGTGGAAAAGTAGGTTCTCAATATGGTTTTAACAAAACTTCATTGAACACATTATACACTTTCCAGCTTGCAGGGATTAGGAGTCAATACGAGGAGGTTCCTACTTTTTCTATTATTTTGTAGGGTCCTACAAATCATTCTCCTAGTTTCTTTGTTGGTCGAACAGAGGGAAGGTTTTCGGCATTTAGATAAACTTGATCTCCTTTTTTGTACTCAATAGGCTCTCATTTCTTTTTGTCATACTGAGCTTTCATGGAGTCCTGTGCTTTCTTTAGCGACGCCTGTGCCTTCTCCCATACTTCTTTCTGTTCTTCCACAAACTGCCCTACTGCTTCTACTCATGGTTGAGATGATTGTTCCACTGTTTCTTTATTCAGATTGTATCCATAGTTCATCATAAAAGGCAAATATCCGGTTGCAGAGTGTTTCCTGTCATTGTAGCAGAATTGGGTTACTGCCAGCCAATCACTCCAGTTGTCTTGTTTTTCATTTACAAATGTGGATAATAGTATTTCGACCTCCTGATTTGCTCATTCCGATTGTCCATCTGTTTGCAGATGAAATGCAGTGGATGGGTTTCCTTTGATTCCCATTAATTTGAAGAATTCTTTCATAAATTTTGAAATGAATTGGGGTCCTCTGTTGCTGATTACTTTCTTTGGGATCCTGTGTTCCCTGAACACATGGTCTCTGAATAATATTGCTACACCTTTTGATGTGAGAGTGGTATTTGTGGGAATAAAGTATGCCTTTTTTGTAAATTTATTGATGACCATAAGAATTGCATTGTACCCTTTTGATTCTGGTAATGGTCCTATTATGTCTAATGCGATATCTTCCCAAGGTTGTTTGGGTATAGCATGAGGTATCAAGGGTGCTGCCCTTTTTTGTCTATCAGGCTTGACCATTTGACAAGTTCTGCACCCTTTGATATATTTTTCAATGCCTTCTCTCATGTTAGGCCACCAATAGTCTCAAGTAATGAGTTCAAGGGTTTTTGCTATTCCTGGATGTCCCCATCTGTGATGTAACGATATCACTTCTTCTCTTAGTTTCATTACTGCTGGGACATATATTCTTCCTTTCCAGGTTACTTGATTAGCTTCTTTATTGTATTTGTACCCTTCCTCATTACTTTCTACTCCTTTTTGTACTTGTGTATCCCATTGCCTTTTGTTAGTCTTCTTGATCCCATTGACCAATGTGACCCACTCCCCTGTCCAATTGTCTAATCATACAAATAATTCCTCTTTTAATAAAAGTACATCTTCATTATCTTTTTCCCCTTTCTCATAATCAGCCCTTCGTGATAGTAGGTCTGCCTTTGAGTTGGATTTCCCTGATCAATGTTTGATAATGAAATTATATTCTTGTAGGTCTATTACCCATCGAGCTTGTCTCTGATTCAGGTTTTGTGGTTTTCTGAAGTATGTAAGATTCTGATGATCTGTTAGAATCTCAATCGTTTCTTTTGCTCCTTTTAGGTATTGTGACCATTCATATAGAGAATGCATTATTGCCAGCATCTCCTTGTCATAAATTTCATAATTTCGTTCTGCTGCATTCAGGGCTTTTGAAATAAATGCTACAGGTCTCCAATTCCCTTCTTGTTGCTGAGATAAGATTGAGCCCATAGCAAAATCTGATGCATCCATTTCAATTCAAAACTGCTCATCTTCATTAGGTATTGCCAATACCACTTCCTCCACTATTCTTTCTTTTAACTTAATCATAGCTTCACTCTGTGGTTTCCCCCATTCCCATTCCTTCTTCCCTGTTAACTCTGTTAACAGTTTTGCTTCTTTGGCAAATCCTTTCACAAATTGTCAATAAAGTTTACAAATCCTAGAAATTGTTGTATTTCTCATTTGCATTTTGGTTCTGGCCAATCTTTGATTGCTTTTACTTTGGCTGGGTCCATTTTTATCAAATCTTTGGTAATGATTACTCCTAAAAATTTGATTTCTTCTTTGTCAAAGTAACATTTTTCTGGTTTTAGCGACAACTTGTTTTGTTCCAGTTTTGCCAATATCCTATTAACATGTTCCACATGTTGTTTCTTATTGTTGGAGAACACTAATATGTCATCCATATAGATTACTACCCATCCCTCAGCGAGTTCCTCCTGGAACAAATCATTCATCATGGTTTGAAAGGTAGCAGGTGAATTTGTTAATCCAAAGAACATGACTAATGGTTCAAATAGTCCTCTGTTCATTCTGAATGCTGCTTTCCATTCATCTCCTTCTTTTATATGAATGTTATTATATCCCCATCTAATATCCATTTTGGAGAATATATTTGCATGGCTGAGTTTATCAATTAATTCAGAGATTAGTGGTAATGGATATTGATTTTTGATTGTCATTTCATTGAGTTTTCAATAATCCTGTACTGGGCGTCAAGATCCGTCTTTCTTTTTTACAAAGAAGAATGGTGAAGCCATTGGTGATTTACTTGGCTTTATTCTTCCCATATCTAAGTTTTCTTTTAAGAAATCTTCTAATGCTTGTTGTTCATCTCTGTTTAATGGATAGATTTTACAATATAATGGTTTTGACCCTGGAACTAGTTCAATTGCATGATCCCATGGCCTTCTTGGTGGTAATTCATCAAACATTGTTTTCTCGAAGACTTTTCGGTGTCCTAAATAATGTTCTGGGACTATATCTTCTATTCTTTGTTTTTTAACATTTGCTGATGCTATTTCAGTGGCCTTTGATTGATATGCCCTTGTCTTTAGTTCCTCTGGTCCTATATAGACTGCTAGCAGTCTTTCTCCTTCGTCCCATTGGACTCTATTCATTTCTTCCTCAGGTTCTAGGCTTTCTGAACCTTTCCAACATGTGCCAGGACAATGAGAAAATCGTATTTTCTGATTTCTCCAATCAATCTCTGGATTGTGATATTTCAGCCAGTCATGTCCTAAGAACATGTCTGTTTTTCCTAATGCTGAAATTCCAAATTCAAGGGATTCATAATGATTGCCCACTTGTACTTTTAGTTTGATCATTTCCTCCAACTGTCCTGCTATGTTTCAAGTCCCATCTGCATTAAACACTGGTATTGGTCTCAGTAGTTTCCTAGTATTTAATCGATGATGTTCTACCATTCCTTATTTATGCAAGATCCTGTGCATCCTGAATCTATCAGGGCTTTGATCTTGAATTGTTCAACTGAATCTACAGTTGCCATTATTACATCGACATCCATCTGATTCCTTCCTGTAGTTTGCACAAATCTTGGTTTGTGTTTCAGATGGTTTAAATACCATAGCGCATTGGTTTCTGACATTTTGTTCAAGTCTTTTATCAGCTGTTCATTTATTTCCTCCATTTGATCTTTTCTTGCCCAAGAACAGAGATCTCTTACAGCAATTTCCATGGATTGGTCCCAGATCCTTCTTATTATCCATGGAGTGGACCATGTCTTAAACTTTGGTTTTGTTGTGCTTATAGGTGCATTCCTCAAACAGTTTTGCATAGAACGACATTCATATAATAGTTCTGGTACTTTTACATGAGAATCATCATACTGTACATTATCTGTGACTTGTGAGGGGGAATGCTTCCTCATGAGTCATTCTGAAAACCCAATGCCCCTGCCATTTCTTTCTTTTCTTCCTCTGTCATTTCCTCCACAAACTCTTTTACTGTTGACCAGGTCCTAACGACCTGTTTCCCTTTGTCCTTCTTTGGAGCCCAGCAATCCCTTGCAAAATGACCCTTTTTTCCACAGTTGTAACACTCCACCATTCGTTTTTGTCAGTCTACGTCCATAGCATTTGGATCCTTTTTTGGAGCTCTACATACATTTGCAGTATGTCCTTGTTTTCCACAGTTGAAACATGTGATAGGAGTTCATCCTCCTGTTGACATGGAAGCAGCTGCATTTGTATTTTGAACTGGACGACTTTGTTGAGGCCGGTTTGTAGTTGTTGGATGACTCTGGGGGTAGATCTGTTGTGCATCCCTCCAACTTCTTTCGACTTGTATGGCCCTATCAAACCAGCATTGTAGATCACCTTCTTGTGATCCATCTGCCATTCTTACTCCATTAAGGACTTGTAGTTTGACTAATCTCCTTCCTAGTGGTGGATGTAATCCTGCTTGAAATTGTGTGACCAGTGCTATTTTGTTGTACTGGGTCAGGGATGCTACACTTCGGAAATTAACCACATAGTCTTCCACTTTTAGACTCCCTTGCTTCATACTTTGAATTGTATGACATGCTTGATCTCTTGTTTCTGTGGTCAAGAAATACTCTTTCATTTTTTCCATCATGTCGTTAAAGTTGATAAAGGGAAATTTATGGGTGATTGGTACTAGCACCCATGTTTGTCCATCCACACTTCTTATCCTGTCATTCCACTGTTGTCGGTTGTAATTCGGCACTGGAGTTCCATCTGCTCCCATCATTTCTTCTCTTCTTTGTACTTCATGCCCTGCTGCTTCTATTTCAGCTGTCTTTTCTGCCACCCAATTTCCTGCTCGATTGCTTTGACCTTTTTGAACCTTTTGTAATACCATTTGGATCATGACATTGTTGTTGTTGACTCCTACTATGGCAAAGTATGAAGCCATTTGTCTGAGCCAAGTGGCTATCTCCTTTGGGTCCCCTTCATAATAGTCTGGCATGTCCATACAGATGGTAGGATGTGGTTCTCTTGGTGGGTGAATTGCTGCATCAATGGCTTGTATTGCTTGAGCCAGGTTGGTTCCTTGGAGAACTCATTCATTATTTTGAGCTGATGTGGCTGCTCCCCAAGTTGCCAAGTATTCATGCACGAATACTGTTATTCCCACTGTTATGAGACCTATACATCCTTGCACTACTGCCTGTGTAATTTCAAAACTGACTGAGAAATGTCTTGTGATGGAGTCATCTCCTCTGTAATACTCTAAAATGTCATTTGCCTTTGGTAAGGCATTGTCTTTGTCTTTCTTATGTGTGACATGATATTGACATGTCTTTGAGTTTATTTTTACTTTGAATCCTAAGACAGTATTTCTCATGTCCAGTTCGTACTGTGCAATAGTGTGCCAGGAAGGATTTTCGGGCCAAGCGTAACAGTTCCAGTATTGCCTTTTAAAAAGTGCTAAATAGCACCAGCCATTATCATTGGGAGTGTGGTTTCTGTGTACAGGGGGAGGTAATATGACTTTTCTGTATTCTTGAACTAGGTGATTCCACCTTGGAATATGTACTTTTTGTGTTAGTTCTATTCCATTGATGTCCTCAACCCAATCTTCAAGTTGTGCTCCTGTCCCATGGAACCACTGTCTCTGCAGTTGTTCTGACCTTACAACTCCAGTTCTTTTTATTCCAGTTCGAGCAACTTGAGCATATGTTCTCAGTATTAGAACTATGTCACTTCCTACTTTTAGGTGTTCTTCCTTGTGAAGCCATAAGTCTGCTAGGAAATTCCTAATTCCTGCCACTGACCAGAGCTTAGCAAATTTTTGTCCTTGAGTGTGTTGTGTGGATACATCTTTAATATGGATTTGTTCATCTATGAACATTTCCATAGTGTACATTCCATCTTTTCTTAATGCTTCTGGGAACATATTGCATACCCGTCTTAACTGGTCTGCAGTAGGATTTTTTGGAAGTTCCTTCCACATCCAAGACCTATGTTCCATCTTTATCATTGCGAGCCAACAGTAACCATGATTGTGCTCTGTTGGAACTGGAACAACTTTTTTAACAGGTTCTTGAATTTTTATTCCTACAACCAGTTTCTTACTTTCAACTGGTTTCCACACAGTTGAAGGTTTGGTGACTATGGGCTTTTTCACTTCCTTTGATACTTCTGGAAGTTTTGGCATGAAGGCGGCAAGAGATGGTTGAGCTCTTGGCCAGTATTGTAACTGGATTTTTGTGTCTTTGTCAACTTCTTGCAAGTCGAGTTCCTCAATGTCTTCTTCACAGTCAGATTCATAAGCATAGGCAGAAACTCCAATACATTCTTCTCAATCATTGTTACAACTACAGAATTTTTCGACCCAGTTGCAGTCAGTGCAATACCAAGTCGGTACCCCAAACATTCCTGTCTTTTTTACTACTACTGGTCCATTGCACTGAGTACAGTGCCTACTAGAGACCGTCATGGCAAGGGGACCCTTCTTCCTTCTTACTTTTCCTCCTAAATGAATATGTTCCCAAAGACTGGGATCCGAATTCCTGAGTTGTTTGAGGTGTTTCCAAGTATACACCTCCTCTCCTTGGTGAATGGCAGCATTCTCAACAACATGGAACATGTCATTCCTGATGTTATCTTGAAGCACAAAGTGGTATTTCTCATTTCTCAACTCTGGTTCCCAGTCTAGAACCTCTTTCACAGTGGGCCAAGCTGGCCAGACATATTCATTGTAATATTCCTCCTTGAAGAGGACCATGTAACAATATCCATTTTTTTGGTACAGCTGGTTTCCCATAACCGGCATCCTGACTGGACCCAGTAACTTAATGTGGCCAGTAGCTGACTTCCTCCATGTGCACATCCTATTGCGACTTTCTCCAACATCTTTCAGGAACAGATTGAGACTCATGTTGAGTCTCAGGTCCAGCATCTCCCAGATCCCCTGTGTTGGGTCATTGGGCATGGGTGCACACATCTTCCTCTTTGGCTTGGTGGTGAGGTAAGGGTCGTACCAGACTGCCAACCTTCATTCTGTCTGGATCTGTTCCTGATGGAGTTGGGCATACATGGTGGCCCTGATGTTGCCATTCTCAGCATGTTTTATTCGGTTCCACTCCTCCGCAGACAGAACAAGACCTCGATGTCTTAAAAGTGGTAAGTCCGGACCTCCACCGAACTGCTGGAGCAACAGAAGGTTGCTGTTGATGCTGAGAAGTGCCTCTCATACCAGTGTGCCAGTACCAAATGTCTGGAGGCACTTGAGTAGTGCCTCAAACACCACATCCTCTTCGAGCATTTCACGCTCGATCTGTCTTTGTCTACAGAGTTTCTCCACCTTCTCGTGCTGCAAGGCCTTCCAGGCCTCTTCTTGTTCCTTGATCGAGATTTGTTCAATCTTCCATGCCTCAATGTGTGCATGCCGCTCCCGCTGTCATCGCTCCTTGATCATTCGCCAGTAAGTTTTGATGTGTGCATTGTGTTGCACATGCCTAACCAGCATGGTGATGGTGGTGATGGTGGCCTTTTTAATCTCTGCAGCCTTGGTGGCAACCTTCTTTGTGATGGCACATCCCCGTGCCCACCCAATCTCGAACATGGAGGCGATTTCCTCCAAAGACATTCCCGCATGGGGCAAAATGTATTTGAAAGTCAGATCCATTGCTAGATCTGGCTTTATGAATCCTGTAAAAAATCTTTGATCTATTTCCAGCCCTCCACGGACAATAGATTCCTTCGTGTGGCTGTTCCATGAAAACCAATGACATTTCCCAGCTGGGAAAGATACTGATGTTGCCTGAAGAAACAAGATGCAACCTAGAAGGAGTGCCCGGCAATTCACTCGGATGTCCTTGTGCCTAGTTATCTGCACGCAGCTTAATTTGTGCAGCTAGTACAGAGGGTATTCCAAGATTTAAATCTCTGCCTTGATACACTCAATCTAGATGGTCTTCACCTGTTCCTTGGGTTCTTCTGATTCTCAAGGTGTCAAGTGCCCAGGTGTGCCTGCCTGCAACTACCACCAGTGTGCAATGACTCTTATCCGAGAGAACTTTGTAGACTAGCCTGCTTGATGGAGACCTCGTTTGAGGGGATTTTAAGAGAGTTAGATGTGCAGACACAATGCCTAAGACAATGATTTCTTGAGGAGCATAAGATGTACCAACAACCTTGATGAGGCTGATGGTAGTGAGAGAGATAGAGGTGTCTAACCCTAACATAGGGCTTTGACAGAGATTCATTCAACACATGTGATGATGAGCAAAGGCTTTTGCAGCATCATGTAATGATGTCAAATGGTAGGTTGTATAAGCCTTAAGATTATGTTAAGATGAAGTCCTCACACAACCTAAGGTTTGAGAGAAGAGAGAGAGCACAGAGTAGATTGTGTAGGTGAAACAAACTATCTTAAGGCTAAGGACTATGGCTCTGAAGGCCCTACTTATATACCACTAAGCCTCATGTCCTTCCCATATACGGTTGCTTATGTAACTAAAAGAAAAGAAAAGAAAAGAAATAGAAATCGTACATTCTTAACATCTTTGAGGAATCTTTTGACAAAGGTGTCATAGTTTTCCCAGGTGAGTCTGTACTTTTCATTCAGCTGATTGCAGATTATCTCTTTCCAGTCATCTAGTTCCTTTCCTAAGCATTGGAGGACATATCTTATTTTCTTCTCATGTTTTCCCTCATAATTGTGGGCATTTATGGCGAAGAAGTTGCCAAACCAGTTGATGAATGATCTGGCTTCAGTTCAATCTCCTGTAAAAATTCGTGCTGAAACCAGTTTGATATCTCCCCTTGGGGTGTCAGCAGTTTCAGTGTTGGCTGCCATTTGTTTTGCATCTGTTTCAGCATCTGTTTCAGGTTTCGGGTTTCCTAACCCATGTTCAATCTGTTTCTGTTCTAAAAAGGTATTCCACCCAGTTATAGCCTTTTCAGGGAGAGTGTAGTATGGATCAGTGCCATCAAATTCAAATTCAGCATCACAGTATTCTTCCCACCAAAGGGTTTCTTTGGGTCTTTCAAAGTATAGTTCTGGGTCTTCTCCTGGTTCTTTTTGTTTGTTTCTCCACTCAACCCAAAGCTTTCTGGGTAATGAGTTTTCGTCTCCTTCAGTGTAATCCCCTTCAAAGTATTTGTTGGATACTGGGGTATTCTTGTTCTTTCCTACTCCTCGAAATTCCCAACACTTATGTAGTGCTGAGAAAAAGAGCTCCTGTCCTTCTAGGTAGTATGTTCCTTTATAAAGAAAGGAATCATTCAGTGGTCTCTGGTTAGAGAGTCTGGTTTCAGGTCATTTCGGATTTATATTGTCTGGCTAGTGATGATGCACTAAGCAGTTCAGTGAGTTCCAACTTGTGTTATGGTCGATGCCCTTGGTTTGTTACAGAGTCAACAGTGATGACTAGAGTCTCAGTCTAATCCCAGTCAATGGACAAAGTAGGCCTTGACATTGTGCTAGACAACGATGAAGGGAGTTCGGGTGGTTGTGGGAGGTGAGAGCAAGAAGATCATTCAGATGAGAGCAATATTTGACTAAGTTGGAACTAAGGAACTACGGTACATGTGTGGGTTTATATACTGTCTAGAGGACAATGGAGAGGCATAAAAGGAAGTAAAACAAGGGGTGAAACTGGCAGGTGAAACAGGTAATGAAGTATAGTGATGAAGTGAAGAAGGGCTGTTGTAACAAGTGAGCAAAAAGAGAAAGGAATTGTAACAATTGGGCAATGCCCCAAAGGGGCTCCAGCTAGCTGAGAATGAGGGGTGAAACTGAGCATCATCCCCCTGCTCTTACTAGGAGTGCAATGATGCATGATGCTCACCTCATCCCCTCTGTCACTAGTCAATGTGCTCTCCTAGTGCCCACCCACTGTATGGAAGGAATGGTGCGATGTATAAGCTCTTCATGCAAGTTGCAGTTCTCTTGAATGTATGGTGCCATGATTTCTGTGTGAGCTCTAAGGTATTTGGTATATGCATTGCTCATCCATCACCCCTTTACCTTCAGTGCCTCAAAGCACATTCCTCTCAGCAGGTACTCCAGTGTTGATCCAATCCAAATGCTATGCCCTTGAATGGGCTCTTGCTTTGCTCTAGTGAGCACCTCATTTATCCACCCTAAGAATTTCCTCTTCTGTAGCAGCCTGAAGACTGCTCCATGCTTATATGCAAAAAGGTGCCCCTCTTGGGGGGGTTGTTCACTCTCAGATGGTTCTGCAGAGCTGACAAAGGGTCTGCTGTCAATGTTGGTTGAGGTGCATTTTGGTATGAGGGACTTTGAAGACCCACACCACATTCCCTTCTCTGTCAGTAATCTTTCTGACAGCCCTGCATGCAATGTGCATTGAAGTGTTGAAATGTGCTTTGTCTGGAAGCATGAATTCACCCAGTCAAGCTGTACCCCAGAATGTCTTGGTGAGGCATGTGAAGATTGCCACATCCAGGGGTTTGCTGATGTCTAGCTGGGTTCTGATGTCCCCAATCTTCTCCAGCCTGAGGGGAGGCTGCTTGGCCTGCTGGGAGCCTGGTGGGGCCATCACAGTAGTGGCCTTGAGGAGGGCATCCATCATTGGCTTGTGGGTGTTGATGTCAAGGCCATGGATGATGTGCCATGCTCTGATGCCAGCAAGGTAGTTGCTGATTGTCAATGGGGAGTACACACCAGCTAGGGCAGCCATGAACACCTCTAGCAATTCCCTCAATGCTGGTGCATGGTCCTGCTCTGTGATCCCTGCCTGGTCGCAAAACCAATGGAAGGCTGTGAGCCCAGTCCTGTACATCTCTGCTGTGCTTGGGGCCCATGCTGTCTGCAAGACATCTTCTACTCTGCTGAGCATGTCCGAGGTTAGCATCTGAGGCTGCCCCTGCTCATTGAGAGGTGCTCTGCTCACTGCCAGTCTCCAAAACCTGAGCCTCTCTCTGGCAGGGCACTGGGGCCTGAGGTGAGAGGTCACTAACTCACTCAGGTCTGTCTGACTAATTCCTGACACTGTGCCACTGTTACTAGCTATTTCACAAAGGATGCCTACATTTGGTAACAGTGCCTCCTTCTTTGATGGCTCATATGATAAAATATTCTTCATCATGGGTGGCTCTGGGGCTCTGGGCTTTGTTGCATTCAGGAAAGTCTGCTGTACAGTGCTCCTCTCCCAAGCTGTTTGATTCCATAGCAACCTCAGAGATGAAGGTGTTGGTGGGCAGGTTGATGTCGATGGGGGGAAGGAGCAGGCTCTGAGGGGGGAAGTGACCTCTAGAAGGTGGGTCTGCTGGGTTGATGTTAGGATCGATGCCCTTGGTTCGTTATCGAGTCAACGGTGACGACTAGAGTCTCGGTCTAATCCCAGTCACTGGACAAGAATGCTGTTCGACGTCGTGCTAGGCAGCGATGAAGGTAGCTCGAGCGATAGAGAGGACGAGAGCGAGAGGGTTGTTCAGTAAAGGACAATACTCGATTAAGTTGGAACTGAAGTACTACGGTACATGCGGGGGTTTATATACTGCCTAGAGAACAATGAAGAAGTATAAAAGGAAGTGAAACGAGGGGCAGTCCAGGTAGATGAAACAAGTATCAAAGCATAGCGACGAAGTGAAGAAAGGCTAAGTAAGCGTAAGAAAGAAAAGTTGTAACATTACCCCCTCCCTATGCGAGAAGTCACCGACTTCTTAAGGCCATCCTTGAGTTGTCCAGGCATGGTCCGCTCTAGACTCGTACCAGTGGACGATGTTTTCGACGTCCTTTTGTGCAGTGTCTATGTGCCATCGTACGGAGTCGAGGGTGACTTTCAATTGACGAAGTTCTCTGAGCGCTAGATCTCGTTCGGCATAGGTCATGGCGTTGGGGTCGGTGGTGAGAGTGAGCCCTACGAGGGCTCCAAGTGGGGCGGAGAGGTCCCGGAGATTGGCCGTAACATACGAGGCTTCCAGAGAGGCGGCGGCGACGAGGGGGTTCGATCTGGGGATAGGTGTGGGGATAACTTCTTCTTCGATGGGTGGCTCCTCGATGAGTTCGGGCGGGTGAACGTGTAGGTCGTTGTCGGCATAGATCGCCGTTTCGGTCTCGATGAAAATTTCGAGGGGTGGTGTGAAGACGTCGAATTCGGGGATTTTCTCGGGGCAAGAATAGGCGAGGACGAGGGTGGCGAGGAGGGTGGCGAGGATGAGTCCTCCGATGAGGGCAGAGGGGATGAGAGCAGAGATGAGGGCGACGAGGATGGCGACAAGCGAGAACATTTTTTGTATCTGTGATGTTGGTTGGAAGGCCAAGAAGCAGGAATCTCGTTCTTTTATAGGTTGACTTCGTCGAAATATTCCACGTCCCAGAATGAATTGTCTGCGTCCATAGAGAGGATGTCTCGTAAGAGTTGATCGGCCAATGCTTCTGGTCTGGGAGTATTAGGTCGCGTGGGAGGTCTTTCAGCCAAATATGGTTCGTGTAGTGGTCTGGGTGGAATTCGATGTGTAATTGTTCCGTGATCTGTATGATGAATGATTCCCATGATCATTGGGTATCCAGGTTCCCATTCAAAGTTGCGGTAGTGGGGCGGTGGTGGTGGATTCAGATATGGAGGTGGTATCCCTCCATGTGAGATGTATAGGTAATGTGGGGGTAAGTTAAAGTTCGGCGGTCCACTGGATGGGAAACTGATTTTATCTGGGAATAGTGCCTCTGTTCGGTGTAGGCAGGTCACTCCCGCCGCTTCCAGGTCTCTTGTTCGATCAATGATCCATAAGGCCAGTGCTCTTCGTGCTTGTCTGACGTGGTGATCTCTACTGAGGGCGTTGGTTGGTGTCTGGGAGTCGGGGCCGATCTGTGTCTTATATACTGGGTATAGTGACGGTACTTTTGTTCGGTAGAGCAGGATTTTGCGTATTTCAATGAAGGCTGTTCCTATTGCGCGTCGTCCTTGGTGAGGATGGGTTCGATTAGGGAGTTGGATGATTAGATGTTTTAGTTTTGGGATAGATTGTCTGGGAGAGAATCGGGAGTAGGGGGAGGCGATGTTTTTGGTATGTCTAGCGTTCTGTCTGAGGATCTGTTTGTTGCGATACTGGACCATGGTTTCATAGCAGGTTTCGGCGGTTCTTATATGCTCTAAGGATGTCCGCAGCGTTTTTCAGATTTGTTTCAGGTTCCCATGAGTTTTCGTTCGGTCCATACCCTTTCCATTTGACTAGGTATTGATAGCCGGTTCCTCGTTTTCTATGTGTGATGATTGCTTCTATTTCAAACTCCTCTTGTCCGTTGATGAGATCAGGGGGTGGTTTCATGAAGTTTGGTCCGTGGACCGTTGTTTCTTTATACGGAGTTAACAATGTAGTATGAAACACAGGGTGGATGCGCCATTGTTTGGGGAGTTTCAGTTTGTAGGTGACAGGTCCTAACACTTGCTCAATCGTGAAGGGTCCTTCTCTTTTGGGCGCTAGCTTCTTTGACTCATAGGGTATTCGGAGGTTTCGATTTTCGAGCCAGACTTTGTCTCCTTTCTCAAATCTGATACTCTTGTCTTTTGTTCTGAGCGCTACCATTTGTCTAGCGAGTTCGTGTGCAGCAAGTGCTTCTTCTCTAGCCTTTTGTAACATTCGTAGTCGGTTCTCAGCTGCTGGGGTCGTCATGGGGAATGCGGCTGTGGGAATAGCGACAGGGTCTATTCCGTACATTAGTTGAAACGGTGATGCTTTGATGGTATCATGGTGTCGGTTATTGTGAGCGAATTCTGCAATTGGCAGTAATGATTTCCATCTGTGCGGTTCGTTTGTGCAGAACATTCGGAGGTAGACTTCTAGTTCTTGATTGACTCGTTCTGTCTCGCCATCTGTCTGGGGGTGGTATGCTGTGCTCATTCTATGGTTTATTCCCAGCGCTTTTCCTATTTCTCGGAATACTTTAGATGCGAACTGCGGTCCTCTGTCAGATATGAGGATATCCGGTAAACCGAATCGTTTGAAGTTTTCGTTTATGTATAGGTCTGCGGTTCCTAGTGCATCGATCGTTTTGTGACAAGGGGAAAAGGTTACCCCCTTTGTAAGTCCATGGTCCACCGTGACCATGATCGAGTCGAAGCCGTCGGCGATTGGTAAGTCTGTGATGAAGTCAATTGTGACTTGTTGAAAGGGTCGGGTGGCATTAGATTTGATCGGTTGTAGGGCAGGGGTGTTGGGGTGAGTGTTTACTTTCATTTGCTGGCAGAGCGCGCATCCTTCGATCCATTCTCTGGTATGCTTGTTCATTCCGGGCCACCAGTAGTTTCGTTTGAGTAATTCTAGAGTTTTAAATCGTCCGGGGTGCCCAGATGTAGGTGATTCATGCGTTAGTTTAATGAGTTGAGTGCGCAATCCATCTTGATCGGGTACATAGGTTTTTCCTTGGTAATGTACGATGTGGTCGACATATGTCCAGTCTTGCAGCTTTGATTTTATTGGTGGTGCTCGATGATTTTGGATTACTTCGACTAGTATTTGTCCAAAGTCGTCTTTGATCATGCCTTTGCGCAACTTCTCTGCTAGGTCGTCTGCTATAAGCCTGATGAATCGTTCAGGTGGTAACACCGTGGTTTCTTCTGGGATGTCGTCCGTTCCAATGTGGTCTGGTTGTCGAGATAGGGCATCTGCTTCAAACATCTTAGTTCCAGGGACGTGCTCTATTCGGAGATCGAATTCGCTTAAGAAGGAGGACCATCTGGCTTGTCTGGGGGTAAGGCGTTGTGGGGTTCGATAAAAGGATAGATTCTTGTGATCACAATGAACGATGGTGGTATGAGGTGATCCGTGAAGAAGGTGTCGCCATGCTGCAAGTCCTTTGACGATTGCCAGTAGTTCCCTGTCGTAAATCTGATAGTTTTGCTCTGTCGTGGTTAGGGCGTGTGAGATGAAGCCGCAAGGGTGCAGGAGTCCTGCTTCATCAGCTTGTTTCAGTACTGCTCCTGTTGCTTTATTTGAGGCATCGGTTTGTAGGATGAATGGTCGGGTGACATCTGGCATTCGGAGCACAGGGGCTGTTGTAAAGCGTTTTTTTAGGTTGTTAAACGCCATCTGTCGTTCTGGTGTCCAGAGGAACGCTTCATCTTTTTTTGTGAGATCAATAAGTGGTCGAGCGAGGGTTGCAAAATTCCCAATGAATCGTCGGTAGAAATTTCCAAATCCTAGGAAGGATCGTACTTGCTTGACTGTTGCTGGTGTCGGCCAATCTGCTATTCCTGCCAGTTTGATCGGGTCCATTGTTATCTCCCCAGGTCTAATGATCATTCCGAGGAATTCAATTTCCTTCGTGCAGAACTTGCATTTTTCGAGTTTGAGGAATAAGTCGTTCTCTTTTAGTCGTTCTAGGACGCGTTTTGTCCGGGTTTCTAAGTCTTTGGGTGTTGTTCCACATATAAGAATGTCGTCCATGTAAATGATTAACCATCCTTCGTTGATCATGTCTTGGAAGTATTCGTTCATCATTGTCTGGAACATAGATGGGGAATTGCATAGGCCAAAGAACATGACTGTTGGTTCGTATAGTCCTTTGTTCGTTATGAAGGCTGCTTTCCATTCATCTCCTTCTTTTATCCGAACGTTGTTGTATCCCCATCGGAGGTCTAGTTTTGTGAAATATTGAGCGCCGGATAGTTTGGTCATTAGATCAGAGATCAATGGTAATGGGTATGCATTCTTTATTGTCCATTCGTTCAGGTATCGGTAGTCTTGACATGGCCGGAGCGCTCCGCTTTCCTTTTTTGCGACGAAGAAGAATGGCGAGGCTTGTGGGGATTTGGATGGTCTAATGTATCCTTTAGCTAGCTGTTCTTTGATCCATTCGTCGAGGGATGATTGTTCTTTTATCGATAGTGGGTAGATTTTGCTGACTTTTGGGGTAAATCCGGTTTTGAGATCGATTGCATGATCCCAAGTGCGTCTGACTGGGAATCGTTCTGAAGGCGCTTTTTCGAAGGTAGATTTCCATTCTTGGTACTCGTCTGGTAGCGTCGTTATGGTCTCTTTGCGTAGTGTATGTTCTAGCACTTGTGATGCCGAAGTTTTAACCCTGATCCAGTATTCGTCGATTTCCTGATCCAGGTTTCTTTCTATCTGCTTTGTCGGTTTGTGTTGATCGAGCTCAAGGGTCCGTTCCTTCCAGTTTATCGTTGGGTTGTGTTTTTCTAACCAGGGGAGTCCGAGTATTAGTTTTTGATCTCCCAGTTTAGTGATTAGGAAGCTTGTTTCGATTTGTAGATTTCCGATGTGGTAGGGAATCTTGACTTTATGCGTGATCATCCCATTTAAGTTTACTGTTCCGTCGGCGTTCTTAACTCGTATTGGTTGAATTAGTGGTTTCTTGTTCATGTTTCTTGTTATAGTTTCGTCAATGAAGTTTCCTTCTGCTCCGCAGTCAACGAGGGCAGATATCTCAGCGGGTAATTCGGGTGATTGGACAGTTATTGAGAGTCGTTGATTGTTATTCGATCTTACTATTACAGAGTCGAGTGCTAACTGTCCATAATCATTCTTGGAGGTTCCAACCGCTTTCTGGTTCCTCCGCTTTAAAAACCCTCAGTTTCCAGGTCGGTGAGGAGAGTTTCTCGTTCCTCTGTGCTGAGCGCCGCAATCATAGTGCGAATTTTCTTAGCATCGTTATCCTCAGTGATTGTTCTGGTGAATCGTCCTGAAGGGGGCGGGTTCCTGGTAGTATCTTTCTTTGGGCAGTTTCGGGATAAATGACCGATGGTTCCACATCTGAAACATTTCCCAGAACGCATATATTCTTCTCGTTGCCCATCAGTAAGGCGTCCGGTTTGTATGGCATGGATTGTTTTAGGTCCCCCTGTTTTATTGAATCGGCGCCCTGTATCAGTTTTTCCTAATGCCTTCATCATTTCCCATGCTGCATTGAGTTGCTCCGCTTTTCTGTAGGCGTCTGTGATGGTTTTAAAGTCGCCTTGTCCTTCAAGGATCTTGGCAGCAATGGTGGTTGGTAGGCCTCGGACGAATGCCTGGAGTTGGGCGGTAATTCCAGTTAGTCCGGAGGATCCTATGAGCATTCTAAATTTTCGGACGTAGATCGGGACAGTGATCTCTCCTCCAACTCGTAATTTAGTGAGCTCATTTAGTGCCCTAACTGCAGTGTTGACTTCTCCCCAGTCGTCAAGGAATCGTTTGACAAAGGTGTCGTAGTTTTCCCAAGTAAGTCCGTCTTTTTCGTCCAGTTGATCGCGGATTATTTCTTTCCAGTCGTCTAGTTCCTTTCCTAGGCATTGGAGGACGTATCTGATTTTCTTTTCATGTTTCCCTTCATAGTTGTGGGCGTTTATTGCAAAGAAATCGCTAAACCAGTTGATGAATGATTTAGCTTCGGTCCGATCTCCTGTGAAAATTCGTGCTGAGACTGGTTTGATATCTCCCCTGGGGGCATCGGTGGTTTCAGTGTTAGTTGCCATTTGTTTTGTGTCGGTTTCGGCGTCTGTTTCAGGTCTCGGGTTTTCTAGTTCGTATTCGATTTGTTTTTGTTCCAAAAAGGTGTTCCACCCTACTATGGATGTTTCGGAAAGAGAGTAGTATGGATCAGTGCCGTCGAACTCGAATTCCGCGTCACAGTACTCTTCCCACCAAAGGGTTTCTTTGGGTCTTTCGAAATATAATTCTGGTTCTTCTTCTGGTTCTTTTTGTTCGTTTCTCCACTCAACCCAAAGCTTTCCAGGTAAAGAGTGTTCGTTTCCTTCGATGTAATCCCCTTCGAAGTATTCGTTAGATACTGGGGTGTTCCTATTCTTTCCTACTCCTCGAAATTCCCAACGTTTATTTAATGTTGAGAAAAAGAGCTCTTGTCCTTCTAGGTAATATGTCCCTCTAAAGAGAAAGGAATCGTTCGGTGGTCTCTGGTTAGAGAGTCTGGTTTCGGGTCGTTTCGGATCTATGTTGTCTAGCTAGTGACAATGCACTAAGCGGTTCAGTGAGTTCCAACTTGTGTTAGGATTGATGCCCTTGGTTCGTTATCGAGTCAACGGTGACGACTAGAGTCTCGGTCTAATCCCAGTCACTGGACAAGAATGCTGTTCGACGTCGTGCTAGGCAGCGATGAAGGTAGCTCGAGCGATAGAGAGGACGAGAGCGAGAGGGTTGTTCAGTAAAGGACAATACTCGATTAAGTTGGAACTGAAGTACTACGGTACATGCGGGGGTTTATATACTGCCTAGAGAACAATGAAGAAGTATAAAAGGAAGTGAAACGAGGGGCAGTCCAGGTAGATGAAACAAGTATCAAAGCATAGCGACGAAGTGAAGAAAGGCTAAGTAAGCGTAAGAAAGAAAAGTTGTAACAGTTGAGGGCTGATGGGATGTATTCTGAGTGGATTGAGACTCCCAGGTCTCACTCCAACTGGTGCATCCTCCTGAAGACCTCATTGACAAATACATTCTGGCTCCTGCCCCTCCACCATCCCTCAACCACTCCCCTGTTGTCCCCAAAGAGACAGAAGTTCTTGATGTTTGGGAAATGGCATGTGACAGCAATGGTGAGGAATTCAAAGGCAACAGCCTCTGCCCATGCAATATCCCTGCCATCTGCTTGCCAGCTTGGATCCAAAGTCCAAGCTCTCCAGTGAGTGCCGATGGTGATTGCAAGTCCATGTTGAAAAATAGTCTTATATAATGCAATAATTACTAATTATTTATGTAATTAGAAAAGTAGACTTAGTATCACAGTCACTTATGTCACATATTGTGGGAAGTCCACAAGAGTGATTATATAATAGACTATTATTAGATTGTGTTTCATATTTAACTATATATGGTATATGGATCATATATGACTCACTATGATTCATATAGAAGCATATGATGTCATTTAGAACATCATGGAATAAGTAATAATAGATACAACTCAGAATGACTCATTACAGAACCAAGTTAGGTACCAAAGATTAGTAAGATAACCATAATAAGTAGTATACATGTACTTAGGTTAGGGTTCATGAAATGCATATAAGGAGGGCATTCTGAGCCATTGTCCTTCAGTTCAAATAACTAACAGTCAGAGTTTAAGGCAACACCTTACTAAGACATAAACAGTGAGTTGAAAGACCCACTTAGTCAAGGTGCCAGGCACTGCTGCCAGACTTTTCAACAGTCTGGAGTTGCTGGCATCAGGATAGGCTCGTACATTGAAAATTTTTGTGTCTGTTGGAATGGGATGAGGGGGGAGCTGACTGCAGATTTGTGACCCACCACCTCATGTCCAGCTGTGCAGTGGAAGGTGGTGTCCAGGGTTTGTGCAGCTCATGTCCAAACAAAGAGAGCATGGCCTCCAGGCTTGTGATGTATGTGCACCCCTGTGGCATCACTAAAGAGGCATGAAGCAGCTTCAGAAGGACCCTTCATGATCAAACAGGTGCTAGGCCCTGTTACATATAAACTGAAACTCCCAAAACAATGGCACATCCACCCTGTGTTTCATGCCACACTACTAACCCTGTATAAGGAAACAATGGTGCATGGATCAAACTTTACAAAACCACCCCCTGATCTTGTAAATGGACAAGAAGAGTTTGAAATAGAAGCAATCATTACACACAGGAAATGAGGAACTGGCCATCAATACCTAGTCAAATGGAAGGGGTATGGACCAAATGAGAACTCATGGGAACCCAAAACAAATCTCAAAAACACTGCAGACATCCTCAAAGCATATAAGAACTGTTGAAACTTGCTATGAAAACCATGGTTCAATATCACAACAAACAGATTCTCAAACAGAATATCAGACACACTAAAAGTATCGCTTCCCCCTACTCCCGATTCTCCCCTAGACAATCCATCCCAAAGCTCAGACATCTACTCATCCAACCCCCTCATCACCACTGCCTCATTAGAAGCCTCATACTTGGTAGCAAACCTTTGAGATCTGTCATCTCTGCTTGGAGCCCTCACTGGGCTTACCCTCACCACTGATCCAAATGCCATGACATATGCTGAGCAAGATCTAGTGCTTTGGGAACTCTGCCAACTGAAAGTCACCCTCAACTCCATGCAATGGCATGTAGATACCACACAAAAGGACATCAAAAATATTCTCCACTGGTATGAATCCAGAGTGGATCACACCTGGATGACCCAAGGTTGGCCTTGAGAAGTTGGTGACTTCTCGCATAGAAAGGGGGTAATGTTACAATTTCCTTTCTGGTATTCACTTTATTGCTATATTTCATTGTTAGTTTCACTTACTTGTTTCACCCCTTCGTTTCACTTCCTTTTATACCTTCCCATTGTTCTCCAGACAGTATATAAACCCACACATGTACCATAGTTCTTTAGTTCCAACTTAGTGAAATCTTGCTCTCATCTGAACAATCCTCTCATTCTCATCTTCTACAATCACTTGAGCTACCTTCATTGTTGTCTAGTACAGCATCAAAGCCTACTTTGTCCATTGACTGGGATTAGACCAAGACTCTAGTCATCACTGTTGACTCTGTAATGAACCGAGGGCATCAACCTTAACACTGGGGTGTACTGTGTTGTTGTGATCTAATCAGTTGTAATGTATGTACTGGGGCTTTATATACATTTTTCCTACTCTAAATAACGAAGTAACTCTGTAAAATTTCACCTCGCAACCATGTATCCAAATCCATCTTGAAGGTCTTCATGTGATGGGGCTAGCTGAGGGACATGATGGTGGAATACAAGTGCTGCAGTGGGAACCAATACTGCAACCTGATGTGGGATGCTAATATACTTGTCAACTGGAAATAGACTTGACTGATCACTGTTCACAGCAACTCCAGGGTTTATCTGGCTTTACACATCCCTGTTCTCTATTTTCTGCAGACCTGACTATCAGTTACTGGTCTATACCATAGCTGGTCATTGGCCAATGGCTTTACTCATCCACTAGGGTCCTAATCCACTGCATTGGTGCATTGTTATGGATGACATGGCCCTTGGATTGTAGAATGCAGATCCTTCTAAATGCAGATATTGCTTGATGGTGGTGGTCCCTTCTCCAGTGAACTAATCTATGCCAGCTTACAATTTTATGTGGCTTGGCCAATGGGTGCTTCATTGGATGCAAATGGCCAACTGGTGTGGGGTTTGGATGGTGAATGTGGGAGACAACTTGATTGTTGGTCATGGGTGATGCTTGCCTTACCATGGATAATCACAGATAATCTTGGAGTTGCTCGGAGTTGCTTGTGGCTAGTGCAGAATACATGTGGAAGACTCCTATACACCCTTATCTTGGAACAATGCTCATCACAGGACAGACAGGCATGCGTGGCACCACTGCAACCTAATGAGGTTCCCACCAAACCATGGGAAGTGATATTGGTGGACTTTATAGGACCATTGCCCAAATCAAAAGGCAACAACATGATCTTGGTGATAGTGGACAGGTTCACCAAGAAATTGTACTTCCTACTGACTACATCATCCATTACATCTCAGGGAACAGCAGTATTATTCAGAGATAATGTGTTCCAGGAGCATGGCCTCCTGAGAAAAGTGATTAGTGACAGAGGACCCCAGTTCACATCCAAGTTCATGAACAACCTATATGGAATGTTGGGGATCAAGGCAAACCAGTCAATGGCTTACCACCCACAGACAGACAGACAAACAGAGCAAGTGAATCAGGAAGTAAAAGAATTCCTGACCATGTTCATGAACAATCACCAGGACAACTGGAGCAATTGGTTGTCAGTGGTGCAATTCTGCCACAACAACAGGGTTCACTCAGTGACAGGCTTCACCCCATTCTTTATGAACTACAGATGACACCCCAACAAGGGGTTGGACCCCACCTATGTGCCAAAGGTGGTAGCAGTGGAACAACTGGCAAAGGAGATAGAGGATATGCACACCAAGGCAAAGAAATCCTTGGAGAAGGCCACTCAGATCATGAAAGAGTGGTATGACACACATCATCAGGCAGCACTGATAAGCTTGCTCCACTATTGGAAATAGGGAGGAGAGGAAGGTGTGAGGTCATGAAGGAAGTCCTGTCAATTCTGGTGCACTCAATGGCAATGCTACTAGATGTGGAACTAGTGGAGTTCATGGATAATAATGTTCTATGCAGTGCACAAGTGTGTAGCAGCAAGAACATGGACATGGAGTATATCAAGACAGAGAACATGGACAAGGCTAAGAGGACATGACTAGATGCTGAGACTTGAGGAGAACTGGGGTGTACTGTATTCTGGTGATCTAATCTGATGTCATATCATATTTACAGGGGCTTTATATATGTTTTTCCTACTCTAAGTAACCAAAGTAACTGTAAAATTTCACCTCGCAACCATGTATCCAAATCCATCTTGAAAGTCTTCATGCAATGGGGCTAGCTGAGGGACGCAATGGTGGACTAGGAGCACCACAGTGGGAACCAATATTGTGACCTGATGTGGGATGCTAATAGAATCATTGGATTGAAATAGACTTTGCTGATTGCTGTTGGCAGCAACTCCAGGGTTCATCTGGCTTTGACATGTCCCTGTTCTCTATTTTCTGCAGGCCTGACTATTGGTTACTGGTCTATTCTGTAGCTGGTCATTGGCCAATGGGTTTACTCATCTGCTAGGGTCCTAATCCACTGCATCAGTGCATCACTATGGATGACATGGCCCTTGGATCATAGAATGCAGATCTTCCTAATGCAGATATAGCTTGATGGTGGTGGTCCCTTCTCCAGTGAACTAAGCTGTGCCAGCTTACAATTTTATGCAGATTGGCTGATGGGGTGCTTTATCAGATATGAATGACTGACTGGCATGGGGTTTGGATGGCGAACGCAGGAGACGACTTGATCATTGGTCATGGGTGATGCTTGCCTTACCATGGATAATCATGGATAATCACAGAGTTGCTTGGAGTTGCTCATGGCTAGTGCAGAATACATTTTACAACATCACCTCAGAATGATGCTCATCAGCACATGAGTATAAACCTGGAGACAAGGTTTATCTCAGCACAGAAAACTTGCCAGTTATTTGAGCAACCAAGAAGCTTGACAGAAAATTTGTTGGTCCATTGGAGGTAGTCACAAAAGTCAGGGAGTCATCATACAGGTTGAAAATTCTGAAGTCATGGAGAGTGTACAATGTCTTCAATGAGGTCCTGTTGAAGCCATATAGGGAACTGGAATTCACCAAACAAAAGGAAAAGGCAGCAGTATGTAAGGAGACACAAATGGTAGAAGAGTCACAGGATGACAAGTACAAAGTAGAGGAGATTGTGGATAGTCATGTCAGTGGGCATGGAGGAGGGAAAATTGGAGTACCTCATCAAATGGAAAAACTATCTGGTTGAAGAGTCAACCTGGGAATTGGCAGAAAATGTTGCCAACACACTGGCAAAAGTTAAAAAGTTTCATAAGGAGAACCCCAGTGCACCAAGGTGCTTGAGGAACTTAGGGAGGATGGAATTTACCCCTTACAAGAACTTTACAATGGCATGGGTCCTATGCAAACTCTTTGGCTGGGAAGATGGACACTTCAGATGCAAATACTTAGAAAACATGGAGCAGAGATGGAGAAAATGGAAGGGTGACAGGGCAGCAATCTGTGAACTGCCAGATGACACCAATGGGACATTCTCCAGAAACCTGGAGCATGGTGGGCAGGTTAAACCTGTGCTTAATTTCCCACTAAAGGAAGATAGTGATGAGGAAGGTGGGAAGACAGAAGACAGGGAGGTGGAAGCCATGACCTCTCAGGATGTGAGGTCTTGAGGAGAGGGACATGTTATGACCAGAAAATGCACATTGCAGTAACAACACTAATGGACAATTCACATGGATAGATGGTTAGAAGGGCTGGGACATTTTATTTCTTTTTTATCTTTTTCTTTGGACTCAAACAATACAGGACGAGGCTGGGACAATGCTACATGATGAAGGAGTTACCATGTTAGGACTGCAGCCCTTATTAGGAAGGTGGTGAGGTAAGCATTGGCTATAGACATACACCAAGTGCCAAAGGAAGGATGGCCTGATGATGGACCTTGTTAGGACTGTGCCTAAACAACCCCTAAAGATTCAAAGTGAGGCTTGTTAAGCCAAAAATGAAAATGCTTGCTCAGGAGTAGTTGTAGGTACAACAAACTACCTAGAGTCTTAGGGACTCTATGCACTAAACTACAGCCCTTATATACCCCAACCCATGGTCAGTGTGCAGTCAGTGCACAGCTAAAGTCCCTCAACATGAGGACAATGCACAGCAGCCAACCACCACCCATCTAACCATTCATAGCCTGCTTCTCTCCCACAGATGACCATGCCTATTGTTCAGCACCTCAGCCATTCCCATGAACACCAGTACCATTCCCTCAGTACCTTCAGGTATTCCCATGTCACCCCTCAAGGCACACTAGCCTGCAATCACTATCACAGTCTAGGCCCATCATTGGGCCATGTCCCTTCAGCACTCGGTCTATGTCCATACCCAATGCTTACCTCATCACCTTCCTCATAAGGGCTGCAGTCCTAACATGGTATCTCCTTCATTGCATAGTATTGTCCAGCCCTTGTATCCTATCATTTGAGTCCAATGAAAAAGATAAAAAGAAATGAAAAATATGTTCATCCTCTATGAGTCCTGTCCTTCATTAATGTCATTGATGTCATTACTGTCTGCTGGGTTTTGCTTGTAACAGACCTAGACTGTGATAGAGATCACAGCCTTGAGGGGCAACATGGGAATGGTTGAGGTGCCAAACAATAGGCACAACCATGAGACCTGATATGGTCTAATGGGCAGTTGGTGGTTGCTGCACATTGTCTCTATTGTGAGGGACTTTAGCTGCACACAGATCAGCCTCTGGGTATATAAGGGCTGTAGTCTAGAGTATAGAGTCCTTAAGACTCTAGGTAGTTTGTTGTACCTACAACTACTCCTGAGTAGTTGTAGCATACAAACTACCTAGAGCCTTAAGGGCTCTCTACTGGAAACTCCTCCCTACTTATACCAAGGCTCCTGATCCATGTGCAGCTAAAGTCCCTTGCAATAAGAGACTGCACAGCAACCAACTCCCCTTGCATCTAACCATCTATGTGTGCTGCCCATAACTCTAGACTGGCCAATCAAACACAGCCCCAGTCTATCCCATTTCCAGCAGTGCTTCTATTGTCTTGCACCTTCAGCCATTCACAATAAATCATCAGCCATCCCACAACTGTGGCATCCTTCCTAATCTGTAAGGGACCCAACATCCCAGCTCAGCTCCTGCCAACCTAATCCATTCCCATGCACATAGAGGCCACCATCATCAGGCTGTAGTTTCTGTATAAAGTAATTCCCAACTCATTGTTGTAACTCTTGAGTATCTTGTCATCCTGCCTTTTTATAAATCTGATAAAAAGAAAAGAAATCCTCCAAGTCCAATCCCAACCCAACTGAAGCATAGATAAGTCATTGTCACCATCATTACTGTAATGTGTCTTTTATAATCACAAAAGGGGTATCTTGTAGCCTTCCCAGAGTTATCCTGTCAATCAAAATTGATGACTCCTGTATGGTCCCTATCATGTGACTTAGGGGCTCCTCTCCAGCTCATAACACCTTGCCTTTAATTTATTTACAGTCTTCTGCACTCAAATGTTAATAGTTGCCCAGTTATGCATATTGGGATGTCTTTGTTACAAGCAGAAAACACAGAAGTGAGTAACAACATCAATGATGATTATGATGGACAGGATGCATAGAGGACTGGGAGACTTTCATTCCATTTTTATCTTTTTCTTTGGACTCAAATGATAGAGAACAAGCAGGAGATGACACTATGTGATGAAGGAGTTACCAAGTTAGGACTGCAGCCCTTATTAGGAAGGTGATGAGGTCAGCATCAGCTATGGACATAGACCAAGTGCTGTAGGAAGGACAGCCCAAGGATAGGCCTAGACTGTGATAGAGATCATGGCCTTGAGGGGTGACATGGGAATGGTTGAGGTGCTGACTGTATGGCATGGCCATTGTGGGAGAGTAGTAGGCCAGGTATGGTCTAATGGGCAGTTGGTAGTTGCTGCACATTGTCTCTATTGTGAGGGACTTTAGCTGCACACAGACCAGCCTTGGGGGTATATAAGGGCTGTAGTTTAGTGAGTAGAGTCCTTAAGACTCTAGGTAGTTTGTTGTTCTTACAACTACTCCTGAGTAATCAGTATTGTCTTTGGCCTAACAAGCCACCACTTGAGTCTTTAGGGGTTGTTTAGGAGCAGTCCTAACAGTCTTGTCTATATTACAGTCAATGATTATCAAGTACTGAATGTATGTGCATCTATGTGTTGAAAGGAATCACAGCAGTGCCTTGCACCTGACTAAGTGGGTCTTTCAACTCACCTTGCTTAGTAAGGCTTGCCTTTTTTTTTTTTTTTTTTTTGCGAATAGAAAAATACTATTTGTAAAGCCATTGTAACTACAAGTTACTCTAACTACTGTACAGACTGGCTGTCAGATGATACAAGGGACCAAGCCCTACCTACAATACTAGCATTTCTTTTCATCCTGTTTTATGTGGTATCTTCACCTAGGTCTCAAATGATGACAGGAGCCTATTTGGTTGCCCCCATCTAAAGTCCAAAGAAAAACATGAAGCAGCAGTGGAAGTGATCCCTGAACGAAGAGGCTCATTCATAATACTGAGGGTTTTTGAGGCAGTACCCACAAATGCAGCCTAACCAGATGTGGGTGCTCATTGCCCACTAAGCGACCCAAACAAAAAGGGAGGGAGCCTGCTACTTCAGCAATCGAAAGGGTAAGCTAAGGGTGCAGGCTACACACCCAAAGCACCCACAGAACCAAGTAGGATTGTGAATGGATGCTAAAACAAAAGACAGGGGCCTGCTACTTCAGAAATCAAATAGGGTAGGCTAAGGGTGCAGGCTGCACACCCAAAGCACCCACAGAACCAAGTAGGATCATGATGAGGGGGTGTCCAAATGACAGGTATAGTGACAGATCGATGTAATCAATAAGGACATGTGTCCCAATGAGGGATTTGAAAATGGCTACTGTTGACAGATAAATGAACAGACAGCCTGAGGCTGTTATGAGCATACCTCTTATTTTCGAAACCATTACAGTAACGACATAACGATAACTATGAAGACACGCACTTAGAGGCAACGTTATCAATAGAAGATCAGAGGATACGGACTTGGAGAGTTGGGATACATTTTTCATTTCTTTTTATCTATTTTATCAAGCTCAAACGTCTATGGGCAAGACTACGCAACAGGACTCTAGGAGGATGGCCTACGTGAACTGCGGTCCCTATTAGGAAGGAGGTTAGGTCAGCATCGGCTATGGAGATAGACCGAGTGCCGACAGGAGTTGCGGCCCGATGATGGGCCTACGCCATGAAAGGAATCATGAGCGGCACGGCGCCTGAGGGGCGACATGGGAACGCCGAGGAGTACCGAGTCTACGGTACGGCGTGCATGGGAATCGGCCGAAGTCCTGAACAATAGGAAGGCCGAATACGGACAACCCAAGGG
Organism: Amanita molliuscula; assembly: GCA_023014405.1. NCBI lineage: Eukaryota > Fungi > Basidiomycota > Agaricomycetes > Agaricales > Amanitaceae > Amanita > Amanita molliuscula. The sequence goes on from JAEBUP010000012.1 coordinate 1,174,144, forward strand.
ATGGGTGTGAGAGGATCTCCCCATAGAAGGTTAGATGAGCGCAGATCGGCTGCTGCGCATTGATCCCGGCATGAGGGACTTTAGCTGCGCGCTGTCTGCGCACAGACCAGGGGAAGCGGTATATAAGGGCCGTAGTTTAGCGTAGGAGACTCTTAAGTCTCTAGATAGTCTATTGTCACTAGACATAGCTACAGAGCAATCAGAATCGTTTCAGACTTAACAAGTCACCGCTCGAGTCAGATAGGTTGTGTCTAGGGCAGTCCTGACATAATCTAGAGACTTTATTCTCTACCCCGTTGCTAGCTGTCCAGCACCGAGCACGCCGCTCGTAGCTGCAGAGGACATTCAACGGCCTAGTTTCACTTTGACGGTTGTAATCCGATTATCCCGGAACCGTTGGCGACGTCGACCACGACATACTTTGGCGGTTGTAACCTGATTATCCCAGGACCGTCGGCGACTTCGATTTCGACAAACATACTGTCAACGGGCACTCGATTTTAGTGTCCTCAATACGCCCACAGGGGCCTGGCGACAAACCCAAGCTTGGGTAGGCTACAAACAGTAAAGGACGAGAATACTAGTTCGCTGGGGTGAAGCGTAGGCAGGAGACCATAGACGCGCCCTGGGTTTAGTATACCTTTATTGCGGAAAAGCTCAGGAACGAGCGAAACAACTCTACTGGTGTTGCATATCAAGGCTGAACCCAAGTTCCTCACACACTCCCTGTACTAGCACCCCTACCTGACTTCGGGGTGATAACTAGGCACAAAGATAGTGAGGCGAATTGCCGGGTGCACCCAGTAGATAGCTTGCGGACCCACGACACTGCAGACAATATCTCTCTTGTTTCCCAAGAGACGTCATCGGCAGGCGCGGATTTTCGACTGCCGCAAAGAACAGATCAAGTGTCAGTGGAGGGCCTGAACTTGATTGAAGATTGTTTTACAGGAACGATCTACCTTCCCTCATCGCAAAAATGAATTGCCATTTTCAATACGTACTCCCATACGCCCAGGCGACACTTTCAGAGATCGGCCAAATCTTTGAAGCGGACTGGGTCAATATCACCGAACTTGTCCTTGTTAGGACACCAACCTTTATCGGCGACACCATTGTACGCCGTTACGATAATCACGTCAGATTGTATTGGCGTCACCGCAAAGATGAGCGGAAGAGGGAACGCGTTGAGGCGCAACAATTACTACGAGAACGAGAGCTCAGTCAAGAGCTCGAACAGAAGGAAGCATGGGAGGCCCTTCTGGCAGAACGAGCAGCAAGCAAAGCTGTTCTACGAGCCGAGCGCGCTATGCGCAAAGCGGAACGAGAGTACCAGACTCTCATGACACTACTAGAGGATCAGTACAAAGGCGACACCTCTAACCCTATCTGGCTTGCCCTTGTCTCGTCCAAATACAATCAATGGTTGATACTGATCAACAATGGCGACAAAGCAATAATGAAATATCGAGTGGCGGTGGGGCGACTTCAATGTACTCACCATGTAGAAGAACTATACAGCCACGAAGGCATGACCATGTCACACGAAGATTGGAATGCCTGGATGCATGCGTTAAATGGAAACATTTTGCCGGGTTTCTGGTGGACTATACGAATGGGCCCTATTCCGGAAAAGCTCGCACCCACAGTGCCGGGTTTTTGCTATCTTTGCCTTATCAAACCGGAGTATTGGAACAAATACGAATGGCCCGCATACCCAACCATTGAAGCCATTTGGCAGATGGAAAGACAGTTCTGAGAAGAAGGAATCAGGACCAGGTGGACCACCACGGAACGACCCGATGTTGTACATGTAGGCCTGGAAATGGCTGACATTAACGGATGGGATATGGTTGAAAAATTACTCACCAGTGGTCACCAAACACTCCGAGTAGGAGGACAATCAAAGTCCAAGCAACGATTAAAAAATCGACCTCTCGCCACCACGTCTAAACGAGTTGATCTTAGATCAACCGTAACGGTTCAAGAAGCGGTGAACCAGGCAGCCGGACGAACATACCCGGCCATCATAGAACCGAAACCAGTAGTGCAACCAGCGCGATCGTACGCAGCGGCAGCACTAGCTGGTGAAGAAAGTAAAGGAAAAGTCATCAACGCTGGGGGAAGACGCAGCTCATTGGAATGGCGGAGTTCCCACAACAGCAGACTGGCTATCAACTGAGGAATATCCTCAAGGAGCTAATGACGCCCATAAAAAACGACAAATCGACCAGTGGAGACGAAACGTCAAAAAGGAATTCTGGCTTCCTTATCCATACCCCAGAATGTCCTGGGTCGATAGCGGGCTGCATCCCGATATACCGGGCTATTGCTACCTGGTATTGATTAAAAAAGATTTTTGGAACGAATTCATGTGGCCAGCTTATCCACAATTACAAGAAATTTGCAACTGGGACAAAAGCCTTCGAGACGAAGACGTTACTACCATCATACGAAAAACCTACTCTCAATCGAATGTGTTGCACATTGAAAAATACAACAGCAACACAAGGGGATGGTTTCACGTTGAATGTCTGAATCGGGAAGGCATGGGACATTATAAACTCGGGGCAGGACCATTCAGATTAACAGTAGAAATGGTCACACAAGCCTATCATGCAGTGTTAGGGTGGAGAAATTATTGGATGGACACGGAAACATTAGAGTCACTTCCAGACACCCAACCCGCTGCAGCAGTAGCAGCACGAGAAAATGAGATCCATCGCCAGGAAGAAGAAAGACAGCGAGCCATTACGAGCGCTGGCCAAGCCCTAGTAGCCATCATAAACGAGTACCAACGAAGTTCTCGACCAGAGCCGGGACCCCTCACCAAGGCAGAAATGCCCGATTATTATCAGGGGGATCCACGAACGGTCGACGCTTGGTTACGACAGATGGGAACCTACTTCATGTTATCCAGAGAAACAGATAAGAAACGGATGATTTCCATATGTCTATACCGGATGAAGGGCGGCAAAGGGGATAGGGCAGCAGATTGGAGTGGTGTCAAGCTCAAGGCATTCCAGGAAGCATTACAGGAGTTCCAGGACAAAATCGACAACAGCGGGTGGGATCCACTCTTAGATTGGCAACAACTAAATGAGGGAGAATCAACCGAGGACAATAGAGCATGGGTACGACGACCATTAGTAAACCAGTTCCCATTCACAGACTGGACGGATTTCAAAAATCAAATGCACGAATTCTTCATGTCGACGGAAACAAAGGAAAAGGCAATAGAAGCCTTACTAAAACTACGACAGGGAACAATGATAGTCGAAGACTACATTATCAAGTTCAACTCCCTCACCACACTCACCGATTGGAATGACCAGGCTTTGATATCCCAATTCCAGAGTAATCTCAACCCAGCCCTGGGACGGGACTTAATTCGATATGGAGGACTCCCAGATAACGCCACTCTTGTCCAAATACAAACGCGAGTAACTGCACTTGCCCGAGCTTACAGGAAGGCCAATGAAGCATATGGCTTCCCAAAAACTCGGCAAGAATATCGAGAGCAAACTCCGAGCAGTAACCCTCGTCCTCAATATCAGTATAAAGCGCCAGCGCCATTCGCGTCGGAAAGTCGAGACCCAAACGCCATGGACGTAGACAAGAAACGAAACGTCAAACCATGGTGCTACAATTGCGAAAAAGAGGGACACTACAGTCGTCAATGTCCGTTGCCACGAGGAAGGAAACCCATACCGGAGTGTAGTAATTGTGGAAGGAAGGGACATACGGAAGAAAGATGCTGGAAGAGGAAAGTTGCCCAGGATAAGGGAAAGAGAGCAATACGAATGATAGACAATGGGGAAACGACCCCAGTAGAAGGATGTGCCAAAATAGAGGAGGTCTCGGATTTTGGCGAAAGCCAGTAGACAAGCGCTCTGTCTCACTGGCCTCGAGTTCAAGTTCTCTTGGTGGTGTACCAGTACCAGTAGATTCCCAAATAAACATGCATGCTTTACTTTATGAATGCAAAGGGAACGTACATCATATAAGAAACTTAGAAATGAGCGCAAAACCCGAAAAAAAGATTAAAAACATGGACGCCGCCATGGGTGCTGAGACGCATCTGGCAGCAAGACGAACAAACGGCAATAGAATGTCTACGCCACTGGGTAGACGATAAACGAGTAAACGAAGTCAACAGGAAGCTGGTTCAACAGCTGAATGCCTTGTCAGAAACCGATGCCCTATGGAACCTTGTACACTTGAGGGAAAAAGTAGTACAAGGAATTGGGAAGCAGGAGTTAGACCTAAAAGGAACACTTACGACTATGGATACTTTCCAGTCCGCCAACATCACTATGCTGCTAGATTCCGGATGCACCTCCTCGTGTATAAGCGAGGAGTTCGTTGAAAGGCACAGGATGAACAAAAAGAAATTGTTACGTCCTATACCGGTATACAACGCGGATGGTACTCGAAATGGATCAGGAAGTGTGGAATACTTTGTCCAGTTCAAACTACGGATAGGGTCCCACGAGGAAATAATGGACTGTGCTGTCGCGACGCTTAGCAAAACAGACCTGTTCCTGGGACACGATTGGTTGGAACATCACAATCCAACCATTAACTGGAAAAAGAAATCCTTAGAGTTCAACCGCTGTCCGGGAACTTGTTGGAAACCATCTTCGGTACAAGAGCCCGAAGACGAGATTGACGTTTCATACTGCCTACATGAAGGAGACCGCCTTCTAGCTGTTCATATTGGAGAACCCGAGTTAAGGGTACGAGCCTTTGCCTCGACCGCTACAAAGATAGCTGCGGAACAGGCGAAAACAGAAAAGAAACGGACGCTAGAGGAGGCAGTTCCCCGTCATTACTTAAAGCACAGAAAGGTGTTCGAGAAAGAGACCTTTGACGAACTCCCACCAAGACGACGATGGGACCACGCAATTGAATTAATACCTGGTTCGACTCCAGTAGACTGCAAAATTTACCCCTTAAACAGGGACGAGCAGCAACAACTGGATGAGTTCTTAAAAGAAAATTTGGATTCTGGACGAATCCAACCTAGCAAATCGCCAATGGCGTCTCCTTTTTTCTTTGTCAAGAAAAAGGATGGGAAACTCAGGCCTGTACAGGATTACAGGAAGTTAAACGAAATGACGGTTAAAAACCGTTATCCCCTACCTCTCATAGGAGAACTTGTAGACCAACTATCGCAAGCAAAGGTCTTCTCCAAGATGGACATACGATGGGGATACAATAATGTTCGGATTAAGGAAGGTGATGAGTGGAAAGCCGCCTTCAGAACTAATAGAGGATTATTCGAACCATTGGTCATGTTCTTCGGTCTCACTAATTCACCCGCCACCTTCCAAACCATGATGAATGACATATTTCGGGTCGAAATTGCGGAAGGATGGGTGGTGATCTACATGGACGACATCCTGGTGTTCTCCAAGAACCAGGAAGAGCATACGAAACATGTTAACCGAATACTTGAAAAATTGGAGAAACACAAGTTATCGCTTAAGCCTGAGAAGTGCTTCTTTGATAAAAACGAAATCGATTTCTTAGGAGTCATCATTGGGAAGGACACAGTACGAATGGATCCTGCAAAAGTTAAAGCAGTATCCGAGTGGCCGACGCCCAAGTGTAAAAAGAAGTCCAACAGTTTCTGGGCTTCGTCAATTTCTATCGACGATTCGTTAAAGATTTCGCGAAACTAGCAAAGCCGTTGACACGGCTTACGGGAAAAGAAGAGTGGCTGTGGACGCAGCTACAGGATGAAGCCTTCGACAGGCTTAAAACAACAATAGCAGAAGAGGTGGTCCTTCGAATCCCAAATGAGGAAGGACAGTTCCGAGTGGAAGTGGACGCCTCCGATTTCGCCATAGGAGGAATCCTATCGCAGCAAAGAGAGGATGGGTTGTGGAAACCGGTGGCCTTTATTTCAAAGTCGCTCAATGATGCTGAGCGTAATTACGAAATATACGACAAAGAAATGCTCGCAGTAATGCATGCCTTTTACGAATGGGCGCATTACTTGAAAGGAGCAAAACAGACTATCGAGGTTCTAACAGATCATCAGAACCTAACGTATTTCCGGAAGGCACAAAACCTCAACCGACGACAAGCGAGATGGATTACCGACTTGCAAGATTACAACTTCGTGATTAAGCACAGAAGTGGCAAGTCTAACACCAAAGCCGACCTATTGTCCCGACGAGCGGGACACAGCAAAGGAGAAAACGATAACGAAGGCGTTATCCTTCTTAAAGATCATCTTTTTGTCAACGTCCTTGACGACGATCGAGCAATAGACGACATCATCAAGGACATCAGGGAAGTCCCTCGTCGACAGTGGGAAACCCAGGTGGTAAAAGGATTAGAAATTGCTGGAGGAGAGTATAAAATAGACAAAGGACTAATCACTTGGCAAGGACGAGTCTACGTGCCAGCCGTACCCGCGCTACGAGAAGATATCATCGCCATTCATCACTCATGGGGACACTCTGGAACAGCTAAAACATTAGAGTCGCTCACCAGGAACTTCTGGTGGCCCAACATGCGCAAAGATATCGAGCGCTATATCCCTGGCTGTGAAACATGCCAGAAAGCAAAGCCAGACAGGACTGCCCGGGCAGCGCCCTTACGACCAAATGAGGTTCCTTCAGAACCTTGGGAAATCATATCTGTCGACTTTGTCGGACCGCTACCAGAATCCAAGGGAAATAACATGGTTCTGGTTATCGTAGATCGCTTTACAAAGAAAACATATTTTATACCAACCACTTCGGAAATCACCTCTCAAGGAACAGCAGTGCTGTTCCGAGACAATGTATTCAGGGAGCATGGACTCCCCAGAAAAGTAATCAGTGATCGAGGACCTCAGTTCGCCTCGAAATTTATGACGGATCTTTATGGAATGTTGGGAATCAAAGCCAACAGGTCTACCGCCTATCATCCTCAAACAGATGGGCAAACCGAACGAGTAAATCAGGAACTAAAGGAGTTCCTAACGATTTTCGTAAACAACCGACAGGATAACTGGTCGGATTGGTTGTCAGTGGCCCAGTTCTGCCACAATGATCGTATACATTCTGCCACAGGTTTTACTCCGTTTTACATGAATTACGGTAGACATCCAAACAAGGGACTCGATCCTACCTATGCACCAAAGGCGGTAGCAGTCGAACAATTAGCCAAGGAACTCGAAGACGTTCACGCCAAAGCAAAGATGGCATTAGAAAAGGCAGCGCAAGTAATGAAGGAGCGCTACGATACTCACCGAAAACAGGCTGTCGAGTATAAACCCGGGGACAAGGTTTATCTCAGTACGGAAAACCTCCCAGTCATTCGCGCAACAAAGAAATTGGATGGGAAATTCGTCGGTCCTCTGGAGGTACTCGCCAAAGTGGGCGAGTCGTCGTACAAATTAAAAATTCCGGCCTCATGGAAGGTCTACAACGTCTTCAATGAAGTTCTCTTGAAGCCGTATAGGGAACCAGCTTTTCCCAAACAACAGGCAAAGGCCGCAGCGCGCAAGGACGCGCAGATGGTGGAGGAATCAAAAGAAAATGAATATGAAGTGGAGGAAATTCTAGAAAGCCGAATTAGCGGCAGAGGAGGAGCGAGGCTGGAGTACCTCGTGAAGTGGAAAAATTACCCGGTGGAGGAAGCCACCTGGGAACCGGTGAAAAATGTCGTCAATGCACCCGCCATAGTAAAGAAATTCCATAAGGCGAATCCCGATGCTCCCAAACTCGTCAGAAACATTCGAGATGGGATTTTATATATCCAATACACCGAAACAGAGCCAAAAAAGGATCCCAAAGTACCCAAACAGGCCACTAGTGCAACAAGGCACAACAAGGGTCGGGGAACTCACTGGAAGGATCGGCAGAGATTATTTGGATGGGAAGATGGCCGTTTTGGGCCAAAATACCTGGAAAACATGGAGCGCCGATGGCGCAATTGGAAAGGCGAAAGGGCAGCAATCATGGAGCTGCCAGACGACACCGATGGGACGTTCTCCAGAAACCTGGAGCGCGGCGGGCGGTCTGTACCCGTGCTTAATTTCCCTCAGACGACGGAAGCGGAGGAGCTAGCGGAGGAGAAGAGAGCTCAGGAGAGAGACATGGCAGTACTTGCCAAGAAAATACTAAAAAAGGAGACGGTAGCAGCTGCTAGAGAAAGCAGCGAGTCGGAAGAAGACCGACAGAGGAGGATCAGGGGCGCAAGTCGCCAGAAAAAACCATTGGTCAACTACAAGACCACCATTGAAGAAGTCGAGGACATCGACTCGGAACAAGTCGGGCTGTCGCCCAATGAACAACAAGCGCGCTTGGCCGCGTTTTATTCGAGGATGCGGAAGGATCCAAGATATGTGGACTCCGCCACGTCAGCCTCTCGGGACGCGAGGCCTTGAGGGGGGGGTGATGTTATGAGCATACCTCTTATTTTCGAAACCATTACAGTAACGACATAACGATAACTATGAAGACACGCACTTAGAGGCAACGTTATCAATAGAAGATCAGAGGATACGGACTTGGAGAGTTGGGATACATTTTTCATTTCTTTTTATCTATTTTATCAAGCTCAAACGTCTATGGGCAAGACTACGCAACAGGACTCTAGGAGGATGGCCTACGTGAACTGCGGTCCCTATTAGGAAGGAGGTTAGGTCAGCATCGGCTATGGAGATAGACCGAGTGCCGACAGGAGTTGCGGCCCGATGATGGGCCTACGCCATGAAAGGAATCATGAGCGGCACGGCGCCTGAGGGGCGACATGGGAACGCCGAGGAGTACCGAGTCTACGGTACGGCGTGCATGGGAATCGGCCGAAGTCCTGAACAATAGGAAGGCCGAATACGGACAACCCAAGGGATGGGTGTGAGAGGATCTCCCCATAGAAGGTTAGATGAGCGCAGATCGGCTGCTGCGCATTGATCCCGGCATGAGGGACTTTAGCTGCGCGCAGTCTGCGCACAGACCAGGGGAAGCGGTATATAAGGGCCGTAGTTTAGCGTAGGAGACTCTTAAGTCTCTAGATAGTCTATTGTCACTAGACATAGCTACAGAGCAATCAGAATCGTTTCAGACTTAACAAGTCACCGCTCGAGTCAGATAGGTTGTGTCTAGGGCAGTCCTGACAGAGGCAAAGGGCCAGAGCAGACAAGACCAGCCAGTTGGGAAGGGAAGGGCTGGATGTGAAAACAGATGGGGGGATGGTGATGGTCGGAGTTCAAGGAGTGCCTGAGTAAGGTTTGCCTTAACTAGACTTAGTTCATTATTTGAACTGAAGGATCATCACTCAGAATGCCCTTCTTATATACATTTCATGAACCCTAACCTAAGTACATTATACACTACTTGTTATGGTTATCTTACTAATATCAGTACCTTATATGGTTATGCAATGAGTCATTCTGAGTAATATCTATTAATACTTATTCCATGATGTTCTATATGACCTCATACATGAGTCATAACTATGAATAGATATTCTATAACATTTTATATGAATCATTACAAGACATTTATGATCCATATACCATATATAGTTAAATATGAAACACAATCTATTAATAGTCTATTATATAATTACACCTGTGGACTTCCCATGAGATGTGACTGGAGTGACTGTGACACTGGGTCAACTTTTCTGATTACATAAGTAATTAGTAATCATTAGATTATATAAGACTATTTTATGTAATACTTTTTAACACTATGAGCCATGGTCCATTGTGCAGTGCAATGAGTGTCAACATCAGCAGCACCAGCAGTGATCAGGGGGACCCTGTTGGTGTTCAAAAAGGGGGCTGTCCAGGTTCTGTTGCCATAAAAGACAATTCAAATGACAGGATGTGGTGGCTGATTTACATTGAAAATGTCCTGTGGATCCATGGCATCAAACAGTGTTGGATAAATATCATTCCTGAAACTTTTGTCATTCTTGACTTGGACAAGAATGGCTATTACAATATTAGGGGAAAGGCTATTGTTCACATCACAAGCAGGCAAGACAATATCAATGCCCTTTTGGTTGTCCTTGCACATTATCATTGCTCCTCTTGTGATCAATTCCCAGAGATGGTTAGCTGAGATCATTTCTCCATCTTCAACCTGGATGATATGGTTGAACCACATGCCATACTCCTTGAACATTTCATGGAATGTTTTATCTTCTCCCTCATGCCAAACATTTGGCTTAGATTGTTGCAAACTGCCATGCACAGCAGTTGGAAGTAGAACTTCCATAAATTCACTAATGGTTTGTACTTGCTGCCTTGTCAAGTGCCTGCATGATAATGAGTACTGCAACCAGCTCACCATGTCATCCAAAATCAATGCAGTTCAAGTCTGAGTGCCTTGCCAAATGATCCACCAGATCCTCCATAGAAGTTCACAGGCAGCCTCACCTAGAAGGGGCTCTGAAGCAGAGAGGGTAGTCATGTCTTCAAGCCTGCAAGTTGCAGAGATCCAAAGCTGCATATGTTGCACAACCTGCATACAGGCAATCTCTTGAGATTGGGCCATCTTTAAATTGAACTCCAGACTGAATTGGACTGACAGGCAGGCTAGAATGCCTGCTTCACTCTCTTTGAGGTTATGAGACAAGCTTGGGCCATTCAGCAGCTTTGATTTTGCAAAGGATTTGACTTCAACTTCTTTTATGCAGCTCAGCAAGGCATCTCAACAAGTTCTGAGTCTATTTGAGGGATAAGGCAAGTTGCTCAGAAAATGAATATCTGAAAAGGACACACAGTGACTCACAAAACTGAGTCAATGTTTGGCACATTTTGATTATTTGTATGATATCTTTAAAACTAAAATAAATATAAACAAACTGTTGGTTTATGAAAATGATTATATGATCAGGGCTATGTGACGAACAAAAGATTATGCAATTCTGATCAGAAACCATGGAGATATATTCAATTTAAATCAGGAACTCATTGACTCAGTTTTGTGGGGGTATCAGAATATCAGAATCTGATGCTCCACCAATTGTATAGCTGGCAACCCTTGACAGATGGTTATTATGGGGATGTTAACTCTCATGGGAACCCAAATTGAGCTATTTAATCTAGGCTAACATTCTCAGAACTTCACAATTCTCCAATGCATCCCACCTCTTCTGCTCAGAAAGAAAACATCCTCTCTCTGGCCAATAATGGCTATTCCACTCACAATATTGCCCCCAGGCTCAATATCAGCCAATCCCCAGTATCCAGGACACTTAGGAATCTCCATCCTAACCTGCATCACTCCTCTGGGGGTTGTCCTCCCAAACTCTCATCCACCTCTCAGAGAGCCATCATCACCCAAATCAGAACTGGCAAGGCATCCAATGCTGTCCTGGCCACAGGTTACATCAATACCATCATCCCCAATCCACTCTCCTCAGAAACAGTCAGAAGGGTCCTCAGGAAAAATTCATTCAAGGCTGTGGTGAAGAAGAAAAAGCCCTTGCTTAGTGCAAGGCATAGACAAAGGATGTTGGCCTTTGCTTTGAAGCACAGGGAATGGACTGTGGAGGACTGGAAGAAGGTTATTTGGTCAGATGAGACTAAAATCAACACTAATAGGTTGGCATCAGATGGGAGGCAGTGGGTTTGGAAACAGAAGGGGGAAGGATTGATTGAGAGAGAGGTGCAGGGAGCAGTCAAATATGGTGGTGGAAACATCATGGTATGGGTGTATGGGGTGGAATGGTGTGGGACATCTTGCAAAGGTTGAGGGAAGGATGAATGCTGACCAGTATGTGACCATTTTGGAGGACCACATGGTACCTAGCCTGGAGGAGAGTGGGATTCCTGAAGAGGAGGTCATCTTTCAGTGAGACAATGATGTCAAGATGTTGCTTAACAAAACCCAAGGTTTGAGACAAAAGAGATAGATTGAGAGTGAGGAGCACAGAGTAGCTTTGTAGGCAACAAAGACTATCTTAAGGCTAAGGAGTATGGTCCTACAGACCCTACTTATATACTACTTGCCTCATGCCTCTTTCCATACACATCTTCTGTGCACAGACCCTCCCACTTATGTAAGAAAAAGGAAAAGAAAAGAAAAGAAAGGAAAATAGGAATTCAACATTCTTAACATAACCCTCTCTTTAAGGATTGTGTTCCACATGATCATTGTTTGTCTTGGTTAGTGATCTTTCAGTCCCCCTTCCATTTTTTCCAGTTATGTTCCAAATTTTCTAGCTAGTCCCTTTTGAACTTTCTGTCTTCCCAACCAAATAATGTTTTAGGTGCTTGTGGCTGTGTGAAATTTGATACTGTGTGGATGTTAAGTTGCTCATCCTTATCCATTGTGGTGCACTAGGATGGAGATGATGGAATTTGTTTATACACTGGTTGGTGTTGTGACAAGTTGTTGCCAGCTCCCATGTGGAATCTTCTATTGGGTAAATTTTCCATTTAACTGGATATTCTAATTGTCCTCTTCCTTGTTTATTTATGTGACTGTCCAGTATTCTTTCCACTTCATAATTGCTGGACTTTGCCTCCTCCTCTTGGTCGTCTTTGCAGTTGGCTTTGTGGCATTTTTTTTGTGGAAAAGTAGGTTCCTTATACAGTTTCAAAAGTGCTTCATTGAACACATCATATACTTTCCAGCTTACCAGAATTAAAAGTCAGTAAGATGATGTTCCCACTTTCTCTATGACCTTGTATGGATCCACAAATAGTTCTCCTAGCTTTTTCATTGTGCAGATGGACAGGAGATTTTCAGCACTTAGATATACATTATTGCCTGCTTTGTATTCTATAGGATCATGCTTCTTTTTTATCATATTGTGCCTTCATTGAATCCTGTGATTTTTTGAGTGCAACTTGTGCTTTTCCCATGTCTTTTTGTTCATCTATGAACTACCCAACTGCTTCAACTTGGGGTTGAGATGGTTGTGCTATGATTCCCTTATATGGGTTATATCCATAGTTCATTATGAATGGTGAGTAACCTGTTGCAGAATGCTGCCTATCATTATAGCAAAACTGTGTCACTGCTAGCCAATCACTCCAGTTGTCCTGCTTTTCATTTAAAAACATGGACAATAAGATTTTGACTTCTTGATTTGCCCACTCTGATTGAATTGGTCTGTGGATGGAACACCATAGATGGAGTGCCTTTAATCCCCATCATCTCAAAGAATTCCTTCATGAATTTAGATATGAATTGCAGTCCCCAATTGCTAATTACTTTTTTTTGGAATTTCATGTTCCCTGAAGACATGATCTCTAAATAGTGTCACAACTCCTTTTGACATGAGGGTTGTATTGGTGGGTATACAATACACCTTTTTTGTGAACTTGTCAATTACCATTAATATTACATTATACCCCTTTGACTCAGGTAATGGTCCTATTATGTCTAATGTGATATCCTCCCATGGCTGCTTGGGTATAGCATGAGGAATCACTCATTTTTGTCAATCTGGTTTGACTGTTTGATAAATCCTGCATCCTTTAATATATTTCTTGATGTCCTCTCTCATATTTGGCCACCAGTAATCTCTCATGATAAGTTCCAATGTTTTGGCTATCCATGGATGTCCCCACCTGTGGTGTAAGGAGATTACCTCTTCTTGGAAATTTATCACAGCTGTTACAATTTCTTTCTCTAATGCTTACTTGTTACAACAGCTCTTCTTCACTTCATTGCTATACTTCATTACTCATTTCACCTGCCTGTTTCACCCCTTATTTTACTTCCTTTTATACCTCTCCATTGTACTCTAGACAGTATATAAACCCATGCATGTACCATAGCTCCTTAGTTCCAACTTAGTTGAGTATTGCTCTCATCTGAATGATCTTCTCACTCTTGCCTTCCACAACTGCTCAAGCTCCCTTTGTCATTGTCTAGCACAGTGTCAAGGCCTACTTTGTCCATTGACTGGGATTAGACTGAGACTCTGGTCATCACTGTTGACTCTGTAACAAACTGAGGGCATCAACCTTAACACAAGTTGGAACTCACTGAACCACTTAGTGCATCATCACTAGCCAGACAATATAGATCCGAAATGACCTGAAACCAGACTCTCTAGCCAGAGACCACCAAATGATTCCTTTCTCTATAAAGGAACATATTACCTAGAAGGACAAGAGCTCTTTTTCTTGACACTACATAAGTGTTGGGAATTTCGAGGAGTAGGAAAGAACAAGAATACCCCAGTATCCAACAAATACTTTGACAGGGATTATATCAAAGGAAGCGAACACTCATTACCTGGAAAGCTTTGGGTCAAGTGGAGAAATGAACAAAAAGAACCAGAAGAAGAACCAGAACTATATTTCGAACAACCAAAGAAACCCTCTGGTGGGAAGAATACTGTGACAACAAATTTGACTTTGATGACACCAACCCATACTACTCCCTTACTGAAGGAGCTATCACTGGGTGGTACACCTTTTTAGAACAGAAACAGATTGAACATGAACTAGGAAACCTGAAACCTGAAACAGACACTGAAACAGACACAAAACAAATGGCAACCAACACTGAAACCACTGACACCCCCGGGGGAGATATCAAACCAGTTTCAGCATGAATCTTCACAGGAGATCAGACTGAAGCCAGATCATTCATCAATTGGTTTAGCAACTTCTTTGCCATAAACACCCACAACTATGAGGGAAAGCATGAGAAGAAAATAAGATATGTCCTCCAGTGCCTAGGAAAGGAACTGGATGACTGGAAAGAAATAATCCATGAACAGCTGGATGAAAAAGAGGGACTTACCTGGGAAAACTATGACACCTTTGTCAAACGATTCATTGAAGACTGGGGAGAAGTAAACACAGCAGTCACAGCACTGAATGAGCTCACCAAATTACAAGTTGGAGGAGAGATCACCATCCCAATTTATGTCTGAAAATTCAGGATGCTCATAGGATCCTCTGGATTAACTGGAATCACTGCCCAACTGCAGGCCTTTGTTTGAGGCCTACCAACCACCATTGCTGCTAAAATTCTCGAAGGACAAGGTGACTTCAAAGCCATCACAGATGCCTACAGAAAAGTGGAACAACTCAATGCAGCATGGGAAATGATGAAAGCACTGGGAAAGTCTGAAACAGGGTGCCAGTTCAATAAGATCAGAGGATCTAAAACAGTTCATGCCATGCCAACTGGACGTTTGAATGATGGACAATGAGAAGAATATATGCACTCTGGGAAGTGTTTCAGATGTGGAACCATCAGTCACTTATCCTGGAACTGCCTGAAGAAAGACACTATGAAAAACCCACCTCCCCCAGGACAATTCACCAGAACAATCACTGAGGATAATGATGCCAAGAAAATTCGCACAATGATTGCAGCACTCAGCACTGAGGAATGAGACACTCTCCTCACTGACCTCAAAACTGAGGGTCTTTAAAACAGAGGAACCAGAAAGCAGTTGGAACCTCCAAGAATGATTATGGACAGTTAGCACTCGACTCTGTAATAGTAAGATCAAATAATAATCAATGACTCTCAATAACTGTCCAATCGCCCAAATTATTAGCTGAAATATCTGCCCTCATTGACTGTGGAACAGAAGGAAACTTTATTGACAAAACTATAATGAAAACTATGAACAAAGAAGCATTAACCCGACTGATACAAGTCAAGAATGCCAATGGAACAGTTAATCTAAATGGAATGATCACACATAAAGTCAGAATCCCCTACCACATCAGAAATCAGCAAATCAAAACAAACTTCCTGATCACCAAACTGGGACACCAGAAACTTATACTTGGACTCCCCTGGTTAGAAAAACACAACCCAGCAATAAATTGGAAAGAATGGACCCTTCTGTTTGATCACCTAACCCCAGAAAAACCAATAAGACAAATAGAGAAGAACTTGGATCTGTTAGGACATGCCTAAACACTAACTTAGATAACCCTTATAGTATTGGGTTGTTAACCCTAAGATGAGAAAGTGATGAAACAACTCTTATGGTTGCTAACTACAGTGTTGTAGCATACAAACCACCTAGAGCCTTAAGGGCCCTAAGTCAGAAACAACTCCCTACTTGTACTGAGTCTCCTGGTCCATGCACAGCTAAAACCCCTCATCCATAAAGGGGGCACAGCAACAAACTCCACTCACATCTAACCTTATACATGTGTGCCCATCAGCCACTCTCAGCTCCACAGTCTTGCTATTGTCTGGTGTCCTAACATTGACACCTACCCCTGGCACCCATCTCATGGGTGTGGCATCACCATAGATCCTTATCATCTGGACCCACCATCCTGGCTCAACCTTCACTGACCTAATCCATTCTCGCACCATGTCATATAGGCTGCCATCATCAGGCCATCGTATTTCCATATATGGCAACTCCTAGTGTTGGAGTGCCACCTAGTCCCAGAGCCTTCATCGCCCTTCCATAAATCTTGAATAAATAGGGATAAATCCCATGAGCCTTTGAACTGCCATTCCCATGCATAAATAAGACTGAGCGCATAGTCATTATGTCATCATTACTGATATGTTGGTTTTCCATATGCTGCCAAGGGTTCCTGAGCCTTCTTTAAGTTATCCTGTCACTGAAATTAAGTGACTCCTGTATGGTCCCTAACCCTGTCTTAGGGTTGACAATAGGGGCTCCTCTCCAGCTCATAACATGTCCCTCTCCTCAAGACTTCATGTCCCAAGAAGTTGATGTGGCTGCATCCATGTAATGTGGATCCATTTTCATTTTTTCTAAGAAGCATTGATGCTTCTCTTCCCTCTCCTCAGGAGTAACCATTCCAGTTTTACAACTTAGCAGTTGTGAGCCTTGACTGCTCCCCAAAGTAGGACTTGATGATCATCCTCAGCCATATGCCACAGTTTTTCGACTTGTAGGTCATGTGCTTTGACTCCTGACAGTTTTACAACTTGATGGTTGCCAGCCTTCTTTATCTGTGCAGTTTTACAACTTGCAGGTCATGAATCCCTTCCCTCTTGATGCCTCAAATCTGTCCTAGGGTCCTGACTCCTGTGTATTTGGTTCCTTTCTTGAACCTGGGGAATTAAGCACAGCTTCTGGCTGCCACGCTCTCTAAGGTCCCAAGAGAATGCCCCATCAGTGTCGTCATCTCCCAGAAGGGCATAAACCTTCACCCACTCCCCTTTCCAAGTTCACCATTTGTGCTCAAGGCACTCCAACCATTCACATCTGAATTTGCCATCCTCCCAGCCATACAGTTTTCATGGTGCTTGAGTCTCCGTGAAGTTGGTATATCTGGTGAAGTCTTCTGACTGGACTTCTCTGAGTCTCCTAGGTGTGCTTGGATTTTCTTTGTGGAACTTTTTAACCAAGGTAGGCACATTTGCAGTGTTATCTGCCAATTCCCATGTTGATTCCTCCACAGGGTAATTTTTCCACTTGATGAGGTACTCCAACTTCCCTCCTGCACACCCACTGACTCGACTGTCCAAGATTTCCTCCACTTTGTATTCAGAGTCCTTGCTGGATTCCTTGATCATTTGTGCTTCCTTGCATGAAGCAGCTTTCTGTTTCTGTTTGGGGAATTCCAGCTCTCAGTACAGTTTCAACAAGACCTCATTGAATATGTTATAGACCTTCCATGCTTTTGGGACTTCCAGATGGTATGACAATTCTCCGACTTTGGCAAGGACCTTGAGTGGTCCCATGAATTTCCTGTCGAGCTTCTTGGTTGCTCGAATTACTGGTAGATTCTCTGTACTGAGATACACCTGGTCTCCTGGTTTGTATTGGCATGCTTCAGTGCAATGCTCATCATACTGAGACTTCATAACCTGGGCTGCCTTTTCCAGAGACCTCTTGGCTGTTTTGTGGACTTGTTCAATTTCTTTGGCCAATTGCTTGATCGCAATGGCCTTTGGTGCGTAAGTCAGATCTAGACCTTTGTTGGGGTGTCATCCATAATTCATGAAGAACAGTGTGAATCCTGTTGCTGAATGAACCCGATCATTGTGACAAAACTGAGTGACTGAAAGCCAATCTGACCAATTGTTTTGTCAGTTATTAATGAACATGGTCAAGAATTCCTTGACCTCTTGGTTGACTCGCTCTGTCTGTCTGTCTGTCTGAGGGTGATACACTGTTGACCAATTTGCTTTAATTCCCAACATTCCATAAAGGTCATCCATGAACTTGGATACAAACTGTGGTCCTCTGTTGCTAATGACTTTTCTAGGGATTCTGTGCTCTCTAAAGATGTGATCTCTGTATAACAAGGTGATGCCTTGGGAGGTGATGTTGGACCTTGTCAGTAGGAAGTACGATTTCTTGGTGAAACGATCCACAACGGCCATGATCAGGTTGTTCCCTTTAGACTCTGGTAGAGGTCCCATGAAGTCGACCAAGATGATGTCCCAAGGTTCCACTGGAATCTCATTCGGTACTAGAGGTGCCACTCGTGCTTGTTGATCCAGTTTGGCCTTTTGGCAGGTCTCACATCCAGGGATGTATCATTCTATGTCTGCCTGCATATTAGGCCACCAAAAGTTTTGAGTGAGGGATTCCAATGTCTTTGCCATGCCTGAATGTCCCCATGAATGGTGTATGGTGATAATATCTTCCCTGAGTGCCATGACTGCAGGCACATACACACATCCCTTCCAGGTGACGAGTTTTCCTTCCTTCTTGTAGTCCTCATCTTGCATCCTAAATCCTTTCAGGATCTGATCCTCCCATTGTCATTCTGGTACATTGCCAATATCTTTCATGATTTTGTCGATGGCTCTATCGTCATCAAAGACCTGTACAAATAGGTGTTCTTTTAGCAGAATGATTCCCTGATTGTCCTCTTCACCATTTCGCCAGATGAGAAAGCTCTCTCACATGGCACACTTGTAGCCTGGATAGGTATGATATCCATGGCAAGCTGGAAGATATGTGGATATTGTCCTTGATGAGTCTATATGCAAGTCAGATAATATAACACAGGTGTAGAGTTTAGGCACCTGCCAAAATTGCAAGATATCTTTGGTCTCACCACCAAAAGCACTTAGGTATTGCTCCACTTCCATTTCCAAACTCACTTCCTTAGGTGTGGAGTGCTGTTTCTTTCTATGCAATATTTGAGCTGCAGTTGGCTTGGATTGTTTAGCTGCAGGCTTGGGCTGAGGCTCAGTCTGTGGGGTCCCTGAACTTTTGTATTCCTTTAACTGTCATGAAATGAGATGGAGTTTAAAATGGGATAAAATGACCAGCTTACTGCTTCCAAAAATAATTCCTTGGCTGACCTGTACTCATTCTCTGATAATGCTAAAAAATAATCCAGTTTGTTTGCAGGATCAATGACTAGGACTTATGTCAATTCAATGATAAAACACAAAATGTGCAGATTACCCATTGCAAGGACATAAGCTGGTGTTTTTGTCAGCTCTCCTTCATACTTCTCCAACTTGTCCAAGCCTGGGATGATGATATTCTTCCAAGAGTAGTTCTCTTCTGCCAGTTCTGTCCATCTCTCAATCAATGCTGAAAAAGATGTGATAGTGTATGGAAGAGTAGGAGTCTTTACAGTCCCAAGTATATCTTGGAAGGCATGAGGGATCTTTATTCTGCATTAGCCACATATTTTTCTGAACACACAAACTGATACCTCAAGAATTTTCTGGTAGTCCTCCAGTAATTCCCACTCATATTCATTCATTTGGAACTTCTCTAAGTCAGGAAAGTCATTGTCATATGTTATTTCAATAACTGCCTATGCAATCTTAATGAAAGCTTAGTTATATTATTCTCAGACCTACCTCTTTCAATTTCAAGACCCTCTCAATCATCAGGAGGGTAGAAGACCATCTTGTTGAGACATCTTGAATAAGCTGATAGTCCTGTTTGAAGGATTCCAGCACATATTGTGAAAATCTCTGCTCTCTCACATTGCTGTTACAAATCTGAATGGTCCAATCAGTAATAGGTGTAAATTCAATAGGGATGAATTACTGCATTGATGAGTGAGCAGACTGTTGCAATACAGTCCCTTGAACCAAACCCTGGTACATATTCTGCCTCCCCCTCAATATATTTCATGTCAGTTATGGCACCCAAAGCTGACTTGCAGGCCAAGTTGACAATGTGAGGGAGACATCTAGAAAAATTTAAATAAGAGCATCAGCACAGTGAAAATCATACCTAATCCTGTTTTTAATAGCATCAAATTTAATCCCCCTCCTGTGAAGTGTATACTGGAGTGAAGTCATCATAGTATCATTATTGCTTGCATTATCACAAGTTACCCAACCAATCTATCAACATATGAATGAGCAAGAAGTACAATTTGAACTTGAAGCCCATACCTTTTGGGTTATCTTCAATCTGTCAAGGATAAAGAGAAAACACTGGGCAAGGAGCTTGCCAGTGTGTCTACCTGGGATTCTGCGGAAACCAATAAGGTCAGCCCTCAATTCCAACTTCCTCTGGGTCCCTGCCATTGTCTTAACTTCAATACCCTCAACCCAATGTGCAGTTATGGCCATAAATGAGGTCAAGTTTGGATCTGACCATGTATCAGTGGTGAAGGAGACATTTCCCACTGATCTCTTCTAAATAGTTAGCCAAATTAAGGTGTTAACAATTCCAAACTTGCCCTCATATCATCTTCTAGAGTTTTAAGGTGATCTGAAAAGTTGTTCATGATATGGTTTCAAATAGTACTTCTTCCAGGGATATCAGACTCCCTCAGCTCCTTCCTAAGGAGCAAAAATATCTTCTTGAGCCTTGGAGATTCCACAATGTTCATGGCCTTTCACAATCAGAAAGGCTGCAAGGCATTGTAAACATTATTACTTACCACATCATCAGCAACAACAAATTCAACCAAGGCATTGGAAAATGCCTCCTTAGAATATGAAAGAAGCTGACTACCCTCCTTATCATCATCATCTTGTCCCTTAAACTTCCTAATTTCCTGCAATGCTGCAGGATTAGTGATGGGGATATTCTTATCATCACATAGCTTGCTCCACTCTTCCAAGTGCACCCTGACTAAATGATTCCTGAGGTTGTAAACACTAGTTGAACCACAAAATTTGGCAACTGGATGATCTTGATCAGCTGCACAAGCAGTACTGAGAAACACAGTTAATTGTGAGAACAAGTTTAAATTATGATAATATTCACATGCATAACTTGCAAGTGCTCATTGCACCTGTTCCACTTCCAGTCTTCTCAAAAAATTCCCAGACATATCTTGCTACTCTTGATGCCCTTCTCTTGCCTGGCTCTGCAGAGGGATCCATGGAAAGCTCCTCTACCTGAGAGGCTAGCTTGGATGGTGAAATATCCCCATCACCAGATTCAGATCCATCTGGTTCATCTGGTCTACATGGTTTAAACAACACCTGAGCAGGTGTTATTGGAACAGCCTTTCTCTTCCTGGCAGGAATGGGAGTCATTGGTTCCAAGGGGTCAACCTGAAAATTTCAATTTGATAGAATCAATTTAAGTTTTGCACCAAACACTTACTCCAAGAGCACACTTTGATGGTTTAGGAATTCTCCCTTTTAACTTGACTTTTAGTTGCTCTGTAAACTGTCCAGTGTCACTTACTGTGGACTATTCCATCTCCATCATTGCCCTGTTCCCTACCATCAAATACCTCAACTTCTTCTGTTGCAATTAATTGGATTTGAAAGTCAAATTTATCAGTAATTGGTGGTAAGTAGTATTGTGGTCCCCAGCTTGAGATACTGCTTACCATTAAATTCAACAAAAGGAGCCTGCTGAGAAGCAGGCAGCTTATCTTTGTGCACCATATCAGAAATATGCAAAACAAAGAACAGTAACAATATTCACCTGGAGTAGTAGGTGTGTTTTGCACTGCAGAGGGTGCAGAGGATGCATGGGCATCAAATTGCTCTAGATATATCACAATGTGACATTGATTACAGAGTACAGAGCCTTATAGATTGAACCAATACCAGTAGTATCTTTTGCCACTGATTTTCCAGCCTTTCTTGGAGCCCGATGAGGAGGCATAGTGACAGTAAGTAAGGAAAAGGACAGGAACAGAGCCATACACCAGCCCTACTCTTAAGCTGTTATGGTACATGCATCTAAATTAAATGGTGCTACATTGTCTGAGACAGCTAAATATGGTAATGGCACTTTGCCTGAGATGAATAAATAAGGCAACAGGTGGCGGAAGCAGATGGGCAGCACAACCAAGCTGAGGGTGGTGGTGGTGGTGGCAAGCAGCCAGAGCAGGAGCAGCCAGAGTGGGAGCAGCCAGAGCATGAGCAGCCAGAGTGTGAGTGGCCAGGTGCAAGCAGCCAGAGTTTTGGAGCAAGTGTGTGGGGAATCCGAGTCACCCAACACTAGCACAGCCGCTCCCTCGTCACTGGACTGCTCACCAGGGTCTGCCATCACATGCATCATCATGTGCATGTTGTTCTATTGTACCTGTAGGTGTTTCAGATACATCACTACATTTAAGTGTGTCAGGACTGCCCTAGACACAACCTAATGACTCAGAGTGGGGACTTGTTCAGTCCAAAGATGAAACGAGTTGCTCAAGAGCTATGTCTAGTGACAATAGACTATCTAGAGACTTAAGAGTCTCCTATGCTAAACTACAGCCCTTATATACCGCTTCTCCTGGTCTGTGCACAGACAGCGCGCAGCTAAAGTCCCTCCTGCCGGGATCAATGCGCAGCAGCCGATCTGCGCCCATCTAACCTTTCGTGGAGAGATCCTCCCATACCCAACTCCTGGGTTGTCTGCATGCGGCCTTCCTATTGTTCAGGACTTCGGCCGATTCCCATGCACGCCGTACCGTTGACTCGGTACTCCTCGGCATTCCCATGTCGCCCCTCAGGCGCCGTGCCGCTCATGATTCCTTTCATGGCGTAGGCCCATCATCGGGCCGCGACTTCTGTCGGCCCTCGGTCTTGTTCATAGCCGATGCTGACCTAACCTCCTTCCTGATAGGGACCGCAGTTCATGTAGGCCATCCTCCTAGAGTCCCGTTGCGTAGTCTTGTACATAGACGTTTGAGCTTGATAAAATAGATAAAAAGAAAAGAAAAATATCCTTCAACTCCTCGTGACCGTATCTTCATAAATGTCATCAATGTCGTTACTGTAAAGTTGAAAATGAGAGGTGTGCTCATAACATCACCCCCCCCTCAAGGCCTCGCGTCCCGAGAGGCTGACGTGGCGGAGTCCACATATCTTGGATCCTCCTTCATTCTGGCGTAAAACGCGGCCAAGCGCGCTTGTTGATCGTTGGGCGACAGCCCGGTTTGTTCTGAGTCAACGTCTTCGACGTCTTCAATGGTGGTCTTATAGCTGACCAGTGGTTTCTCTCGGCATCTTGCGCCTTTTATCCTCCTCTGTCGGTCTTCTTCCGACTCGCTGCTTTCCTTAGCAGCCACTGCCTTCTCCTTTTTTAAGATTTTCTTGGTGAGTACCGCCATATCTTTCTTCTGAGCTTCTCGTTCCTCTGCTAGCTCCTCCTCATCCGTCTTCTGGGGGAAATTAAGCACGGGTTTGAACCGCCCGCCGCGCTCCAGGTCCCTGGAGAACGTCCCATCAGTGTCGTCTGGCAGCTCCATAATTGCTGCTCTTTCGCCTTTCCAATTTCTCCATCTGCGCTCCATATTTGCCAAGTACTTGGGCCCAAAACAGCCATCATCCCATCCGAACAACCTTTGTCGATCTTTCCAATGTGTTCCTCGACTCTTTTTGTGCTTTGTGGCACTAGTGGGTTGTTTTGGTGGAGTGGTTTCAGTGTACTGGATGTATAAAATCCCATCTCGGATGTTTCTGACGAGTTTGGGAGCATCAGGGTTTGCTCTATGAAATTTCTTGACAATGGCGGGTGCATTGACGACATTCTTTACTGGTTCCCAAGTGGCTTCCTCCACTGGGTAATTTTTCCACTTCACGAGGTACTCCAGCCTCGCTCCTCCTCTACCGCTTACTCGGCTTTCTAGGATTTCTTCTACTTCGTATTCGCCTTCCTGCGATTCTTCTGTCATCTGTGCGTCTTTGCGCGCTGCTGCCTGTGCCTGTTGTTTTGGGAAAACCGGTTCCCTGTACGGTTTCAAGAGGACTTCGTTGAAAACGTTGTAGACCTTCCATGAGGCCAGAATTTTTAGTTTATATGAGG
The DNA here is from genome assembly GCA_023014405.1 of Amanita molliuscula. Taxonomy (NCBI): domain Eukaryota; kingdom Fungi; phylum Basidiomycota; class Agaricomycetes; order Agaricales; family Amanitaceae; genus Amanita; species Amanita molliuscula. Next base: position 1,198,216 of record JAEBUP010000012.1, read on the forward strand.
ACTCTCCTACTTTGGCAAGTACTTCCAAAGGTCCCACGAACTTTCCATCTAGTTTTTTCGTTGCTCGAATCACTGGTAGGTTTTCTGTACTCAGGTAGACCTTGTCACCAGGTTTGTACTCCACGGCTTGCTTTCGATGTGTGTCATAGCGCTGTTTCATGACCTGCGCTGCCTTTTCTAATGCCAACTTTGCCTTGGCGTGTACATCTTCCAGCTCCTTTGCCAACTGTTCGACTGCTACCGCCTTTGGGGCATAAGTAGGATCGAGACCTTTGTTGGGATGTCATCCGTAATTCATATAGAACGGAGTGAAGCCTGTTGCTGAATGGACTCTATCATTGTGACAGAATTGCGCTACCGATAGCCAATCTGACCAGTTGTCCTGTCGGTTGTTTACGAAGATCGTTAGGAATTCTTTTAATTCCTGGTTAACCCGCTCTGTCTGCCCGTCTGTCTGTGGGTGATAAGCTGTGGATCGGTTGGCTTTGATTCCCAGTATTCCATATAAATCCGTCATAAACTTTGAGGCAAATTGAGGGCCTCTGTCGCTAATAACTTTTCTGGGGAGTCCGTGCTCCCTAAATACATTGTCCCGGAACAGCACCGCTGTTCCTTGTGAAGTGATGTCCGACGTAGTGGGTATGAAGTAGGTCTTTTTGGTGAACCTGTCAACGATTACTAGTACCATGTTGTTTCCCTTAGACTCAGGAAGTGGTCCAACAAAATCAACTGAGATAATTTCCCAAGGCTCCGTAGGAACCTCGTTTGGTCATAGGGGAGCCGCCTGGGCAGTTCTGTCGGGTTTTGCCTTTTGACATGTTTCGCAACCGGGGATGTAGCGCTCGATATCCTTGTGCATGTTAGGCCACCAAAAGTTTCTGGTAAGCGATTCCAGCGTTTTAGCCACTCCAGAGTGTCCCCATGAGTGATGGATGGCTATGATATCTTCTCATAGTGCCGGTACTGCTGGCATGTAAACGCGTCCCTGCCAAGTTATTAATCCTTTGTTGATTTTATATTCTCCTCCCGCGTTTTCTAGTCCTTCTATCACCTGGGTTTCCCACTGTTGACAGGGGACTTCTCTGATATCCTTGATGATGTCGTCTATTGCTTGATCGTCATCGAGGACATTAATGAAAAGATGTTCTTTAAGGAGGATGACGCCTTCATTGTCATTCTCCCCCTTGTCGTGTCCTGCTCGTCGGGATAGTAAGTCCGCTTTGGTATTCGACTTCCCACTTCGATGCTTTATTGTGAAATCATAGTCCTGCAGATTGGTAACCCATCTCGCCTGTCGCCTATTTAGATTCTGCGCTTTTCTGAAATACGTTAAGTTCTGATGATCCGTCAGAACTTCAATGGTTTGAGTTGCTCCCTTGAGGTAGTGTGCCCATTCGTAGAAGGCATGCATTACCGCAAGCATCTCTTTGTCATATATTTCGTAATTGCACTCGGCGTCGTTGAGCGATTTTGAAATAAAGGCTACTGGTTTCCATAATCTGTCCTCTGTCTGCTGAGATAAGATCCCTCCTATAGCGAAGTCTGAGGTGTCCACTTCTACTCGGAACTGTCCTTCTTCGCTGGGGATTCGAAGCACCACCTCCTCTGCTATTGTTGTTTTAAGCCTATCAAAGGCTTCATCCTGCAGCTGTGTCCACAGCCATTCCTCCTTTCCCGTGAGCCGTGTCAATGGCTTGGCTAATTTTGCGAAGTCCCGCACAAATCGTCGATAGAAATTGACAAAACCCAGGAACTGCTGAACTTCCTTTTTACATGTAGGTTTCG